>OZ012740.1:384201313-385401313 GCA_963859935.3 Lathyrus sativus | reverse complement strand
CCTTGAACCTTTTAAACCAAACCTCTTGAAATTAAGCTTAGAAATGTAGAAATCGTTGAACGGCGTTCAGATCGCACTAAACCCTGTGGAGACGACAAAACTGGGTACTTAATATTTTTTGCTTGCTGCTTTACCGCACCAACAATATGCGACGCATTCGATCCTAGGTTTTAGACATTAGTACAACATACATTATAAACACTCAAATTCAAAACACTTCTTCTCTAAAAATCACAAAAACACTTCAAACCTTTTTCATCCTTCGGGATTCTAATCAGGAAAATATTTTCAGAAAAAGAGTGTTGTTAACTCTTAGTTCTATCACAAACGGTAACGCCTAAGTCTCCAATGGTCGAGCTGCATACACCAAACTGCTAGAACTGATTGTTAACCCTACTCGGGCCTAAAAAACTTTTGAACCAAACCTGTGTTTTTTTTAGCCCGAACTACGTTTGCTCTGATCTTTCATACCAAATGAAAGTACGTAGGCACAAGACGCGACGTCTTGGCTAGCAACCTTCCCCCTTTCTCTCCCGTAGTTAGTCGAACTACATTGACTCTGATTTCTTGTTGTCCCTTCCTTTCTTTTTTTGTTGTCCCTTGACCTTTAGCTAGACAGATTGATCACCCTTTTAGATAGACAACAAGGCGTGGATCCCGTCGAGTACGATGGGCGTGAGGGGTGCTAATACCTTCCCTTGTGTAACCGACTCCCGAATCCAGACATGGTTGCGATGACCTTGTCTTTCCCTTTTTCGTCAGGTTTTTCTGATCATTTCCTTTCCCTCTCTTTGGGATAAACAACGAAAGGTGGCGACTCTTCTGTTTTCCGCCGGGTGTTTTTCGCAGTTGCGACAGCTGGCGACTCTGCTGGGGACTCTGGTTCCCTATGCGAGTCAGTCCTAGCACTTGCTTGTTTATCTTTGGATGTTTTACATATGTGCTTTATTTACTTTCGCACTTTATTTTCCCGCATTTATTTTCCGCATCATTCTTGCTGTGCTGTGGGGGTGGGAAGTTCTGATGAGTGATAAGCCAGACCCAGGCTTTAGTACATACCTAGCATTAGTAGTGGAGATTAGTGGGGGGCATGTTTGCTTAGCAGACACAGTTCCCCATGAAATTCTTGCTCAGACGAGATTCTCTTTGATGACTTCTCATCTGACCCTTAGGGCTCGACGGGATGTTGGATCTGAGGATTGTCGACTCTGGGAACTGATCATTTGTGAGTCAGCTAAGTGAGGCCTCTTCGGGAGATGATGCCAAACTAGAAATGGTGACGTATCATCATTTTTTGAAAGTCTGTGATGCTGACAAATGCATAGGATGTCGTACCTTATCAGTGAATAGGTCCATACCTGTGAGTGAGACTAGGGTTATGCAGGAAACTTTTACCTCCAGATTACCCATTTTCCTCTACAGCATGAAGCTTTGTTCCCGATATTAGAGGTTCCTACTATCAGGGTTATGTTAGTGCTCTTGTTAAAGCGGAGCGCTGTTTCTTCCCGAGCTACAGCACAGCAGTCTTGATCCCCTGTCTCTGCATTTGCATCTGCATCATCATAGTGTGTTTTCATTTTTCATCTTGCATTATCATTTACATCGCAGGTTGTTCTCGGTGGACTTATGTTCTTATCTCCGCTTGGTGTTCTTCAGTAACAGGATTGAGCAGTTCAGTGTCCACGGATATCCGACTCAAGAGAATCAACCAAAGCAATGGATCAGGTTCAAGACGAATTGCAGGAATTCAGAGCTTGCATGTCCCAAATCATATAGTTGATGCAGAATGTTGCCAATGGGCAGGAACAGTTGAGGACTTTAGTCCAGCCGTTGATAGTACGAGCTGACGAATAGGGTATCTTGCACGGAGGAGCTGATGTTATTCCTCCAGTTGGTGGATCTGTTCCACAGGGTATTCCTGCTGTTGTCATATCTTCGGACGGAGGTGTTGCAAATGGAAGTGGTAGAGTTACCGGTGGAAGTATGGGCGCTGTGCACCGGGCTGCTGGCCCTTAGTGGGAAGATTACCAGAGTGATATCTTTTCCATGAAGGATATGGAGGATGGCTTTCCAAATGAGGATGATAAGAGGCTTAAACTGATTGAGGAAAAGATGAAATCTCTTGAAAATCAGAACTCTCTGGGTCTCGACATGTCAGATTTTGGTCTGGTTCCTAGGGTCAGAGTTCCTCCCAAATTCAAGGTACCGGAGTTTGACAAGTACAAAGGGACGACATGTCCTAGAGTACACATCCGAGCCTACTTCCGGAAGATGTCTACTTACTCCGAGGATGAAAAGTTGTTAATGCATTTTTTCCAAGACAGTCTGGCTAGGGCGTCTTTGGAATGGTATATGGGGCTTGAAAGGACTCATATCCGCAACTGGAGAGAATTGGCTGAAGCTTTCGTGCGTCACTATCAGTATAATAGTGATCTGACACCGAACAAGCTATAATTGCAAGGTTTGTCGCAGAAGAGCACTGAGTGCTTCAAAGAGTACGCCCAGAGATGGCGAGACTTAGCTGCCAGAGTGCAACCTCCCATGGTAGAGAGGGAGATGACTGACATGTTCATGGCTACACTTCCTAAAGTGTATTATGAGAAGCTGATGGGTTGCATGTCTGGAAGTTTTTCAGACCTGGTAATGACAGGAGAAAGAGTCGAAAATGACATCAAAATGGGAAAGATTCAAGTTGCTCTTGATTCCTCGAAAGATGCAAAGAAGCCTTATGTTGGGAAAGAGAGAGAAGCTAATGTTGTATATGCTCCAATTGTTGCTCAACAGCCATCCCATTGCCAACAACCTCGTGCTCCTCGGCAGCAAAATCGTCAGTGCCAAAATCAGAATAGGCCTCACATCAACAATCTGGAAATAAGGAATGCTCCTCTTCATCCAGTGCATATGCCACACAGTGATATTCTTCCACAGTTGATCCAGAACTCTTTGGTGGAGCCTAAGGCTCTTAAACCGTTGCCAGAGCCATACCCTCCTGGGTATGATCCCAACGCTCGATGCAAATATCATGCAGGATCCATGGGGCACGCAACTGACGACTGCAAAGCCTTTCAAGCCAAAGTGCAGCAGTTGATTGACAAAGACTACATTTCCTTTCCCGAAGGAGATTTGGTTGTGCACGTCGACCTCTCATCTGATTGAATTTGAAGACTGCAAAGGTCACGTCCTCCAGCAGCCAGCAAGATCTGAAAGCCCAGTTCCTCGAAGCTGGCAATCTTTTTTTTATCTTGTCATTTTCTTTGCATTTGTAATTTCTTTCCTTTTAGAATACAAATCTTACTTGTAAAACTTGTTTGTTTTCGATTGATATTAATGAAATGAATATGCATGTTTTGATTAAATCCATTTGTGTTCACTTATGTTTTTAATTGATGTCTAACGCTTGTTTAAGTAGGGATTCGGGGAGGATGACGAGGTTTAATGACGCGCAAGCTTCCGAAAGTATGCTTTTGAAATAAAACCTGCTGATGATGTACAAGCATTGTTTCGAATTCCCAAACACCGGAGATATAAGGATGATAATCCCTTGTCAACCCCTTTGAGCCTAGTAGTAGGAGTTTCTTTCTGAAAACGGAAAAACCCTCAATCTTAACTTGGGGCAGGGTACGTGTCAGCTAATTGGACCGAGCATCCAAATTGCAGAGGCAGTGTTCCCGTTCGAGGATAAATCACATCTGTATAGGTCGTGCCTAAAAAACCACAATGGTTAAACCTTACCGACCAAGGAGTAAAACAGTCACAATCCCTTCAACAAGTCAGACAAGCTGGTGTCACACGATTGGTTCAAAAAGAAAAAGAATCAAAGAAGAAGCCCGCTAAGTCGAATCTTGAAAACAAGCGACTTAGGAAAAAATTAGGGCATCCCGCTAGACTTTGAAATCAAAAGAAGCTCAAAAGAGCCAGTCCAGGAAAAAGTTAGGGAAATAAAAAATGATGATGAAAAACAAGTCGTGTGATTCAGGCATCAAAGACGAAAAGCGAGTGACTGTCACTCCAAAAAACCTGTAGTTTCCCGAATCATCACTCCTGTCATTCAACCTCTGAGAAGGTGAGCGCTAATGTCGAATTAGCTGAATATAGGACTGGAGAACATCACGGAGAGTGGGTGGGTTAAAATAAACTTTGAGCCTTTATCCTTTATTTCTTAAACCATGAACCTGACCAAGTTACAACCTGAGAAAGTCCTAATTGAAGCAGGTTTGTTTTGAAAGCATACTTCGGTAAAGATCGCATCGAAACTGACTCCTAAAAGGATTCCTCTTACAACGTTGTATTAATGTTGATAAATGAGTTGTTCATTATATGTCACAGCTTTTTTTCCAGTCAACAGACTTGGATTTCAAATCTGTCATATGCATTGCATGAATATATCTTTTATATAGGACAATTGGTTTTACTTGAGAGTAAACGCTTGATAGCAGGAAAGTTTCCATAGTGGAAAGAGTGATCAGGATAGAATGTAGAACGCCTGGTACATCGTGGAACCGGGGCAAGTTGTATCAAATGATCACAACATGGGAGTCAGCCACCCAAAAGTCAGTTAATCTGGGGCAATCAGGTCGAGATTCGATGAATCTCTCTCGCAGCCGAAGGTACTGCTCCATAAACTAGTCAATCAGGGGCAAAGTCATTGTAAAACTGGGGCGGGTCACCTTAAGCGAAAAGGAAATGTTCCTTTCCATATTTTCAGAGCTTATTAGAATTATTCAACTAATGACGGATCCTTTCACGGTACAGATTCGGAAAAGCCATCTCAAGATCGTCTCATGGCAAACTACTGTTTTCTCAAAGTGAACTCTTTCCCAAAGATCAAGCTGGGGCAGTTTGTTCAAGCAACTTTGTTCTCGTCAGCAAGAGTTGAGTGTTGTGGAATCGTGTCATTACCTCTTCAAATAACCTGAAACCTGTTACATGTCAAACTTTGTAACCAAAATCATTTCCAAACCAGTTCTTGTCTGGTCAACCTTCATTAAACACCAGTTCTTGTCTGGTACATGTCAGATTTTCGACTAGTTCCCGTCCGGTCACCCTTTTTGTAGTTCACTGTTTAATCAGTCCCCGTCTGGAAAACACAGTTTCAAAGTCCAGTTCATGTCTGGCCAACCAAAAAGAAACTCTCGTCCAATATCCAAAACAATAAATCAGTTCCCGTTTGATACCTGAAGTTAGAAGCTTAGTTCTTGCCTGACAACCTAACCTCTTGATTCCAATACCCACCTGGTAATCAGTTCTCGTCCAACCTTTTGGTAGATTCCAGTACCCGCCTGGTAATCCATTCTCGTCCAACCTTTTGGTAGATTCCAGTACCCGCCTGGTAATCTGTTCTCGTCCAACCTCTTGATTCCAGTACCCTCCTGGTAATCAGTTCTCGTCCAACCTTTTGGTAGATTCTAGTACCCGCCTGGTAATCCGTTCTCGTCCAACCTCTTGGTAGATTCCAGTACCCGCCTGGTAATTCGTTCTCGTCCAACCTCTTTGGTAGATTCCAGTACCCGCCTGGTAATTAGTTCTCGTCCAACCTTTTTGATAGATTCCAGTACCCGCCTGGTAATCAGTTCTTGCCTAGCCTTGTTGTTCGAACTTCAGTTCTCGCTAGGTAGTCAGTTCTTGTCTGATAGCCTAACCTTGTTGACACCAGCTCTCGTCTGGTGGTCTATCCTCGGATACTAGTTCTTGTCTAGTCATTCCCCTTTTTAATCCATTCTTGTTGGTAACCAGAGATCAATCAAGTAACAATAAACCTGGTCATATCCTCAAACCAAAAGCCCAACCATGCTTGGCACATCCAATCCTCATCCAGATAACAGTTTCAGAGTCCAGTCCTTGCCTGACCTGTCTTTTTCCGAAGCTCCATTCCCGTATGATAAGCCTTCATGGAATATCAGTTCTCGTCTAGTGAACAACATTTGAGTCCAGTACTCGCCTGGTAAACGCCAGCAGTTTAAAGCCAGTGCCCGCCCAGTCGCTTTCTCCTTAGCCTATAGTTGAAACTCTGGTCCTCGTCTGGTGGTCAGTTGTCTTTAATACCAGTTCCTGCCTGGTAAAGAGCGTTTCAAAGTCCAGTTATCGTCTAGAAAACCACAAAAGTAGTTCATGTTCAACACAAAAACAGGAAACTAATTCTCGCCTGATTTGTTTTGAGACCCAATTCTCGCCTGGTTGTCGGTCCTCGCATGACCTATCAAATTTAGATCCAGGAAGTTTTCCTCAGCAGAGTTTAGATTTGATCCCCAACAAAAGTCCAAACGTACTTGGTATACTCGGTCTACCCAACGGAGTTGGCATTCGTTCCTCCAACATTTATTTTGCTAGAGTGGTTCCCTTGCATTTGCATTTTTCATAGCATCTACCCAAACGCGTAGCATTTCCATTGCGTATAGAGCATTACGCCATATTCAAACATGTGCATCAGAAGCATAAGTTAGGTGGTTACCTTTTGTTTCTGTCTCTCCATTCGAGTTTTGAGGTTTATTTCTACGATTGGCAAATTTCCGGGTTTCTTTGGTATTCAACCGTCTTTCACCTTGATTGTTTGAAAGTCGTTCGCTTCTCATCCAGTCAGGTCCAAGCCGTTTGAATAGGGGTAGCTGTTGCACCCCAAAATTTTCCCAACCTTTTTCTTTAGCTGGCTTTGTTTCTTTGCATTGTTCTAGCATTTGCACTGCATATCATTTTTTATTTAGCAGAGGATCAATAGGTGGTGCATAGCAACAGGAGGTTTCTCAGAGTGTTGAGCCTAAGCAAGGGGTGTTACTCAAGCATGAGTGGTCATCAAAGTCACCAAGAAGTGGTCAAAGTCTTGGGAAAGGATTGATGGATGTATGTGGGTCAGCTCCTAACTTGGAGGCCAGTTAAAGATCATCAGAAGTTTGTGCATTCATAATTATGGATATGAGATGTTGAGAGAGCTCATTGAGTGCTTTGAGAGCCATGTTGGAGCTTATTCAAGTTGTTGTGTGAGGTGGAAGAAGCCATAGTCAAGAATGTTGCATCTAGGGTTTTCATCTGGTTAATCCTCAGTCAATTGTGGAATCAAAGTAATTAAGACTCAATTCCAAGTCTCTATGGTCATGGGAAGTTGTTTTGATATGTATAATATATCATTTCAAGATAAATTCATCAAGAATCAAGAGTGTGAGAAGTTACTAAATTGGGGTCCTCAGTGTAGAATCCCCTATTTAGTCCCCAACTTCAAGACCACCTTTCTCAAGATAGAAGTCTCATATCATCTTGAAATGGTCATGAAACTTGTAGAGCGTGTTCTTAGCTTTCGTTTGAGTACTAGAAGTCATTAATCTGATTTCTAGAACTCAAGTTATGATGCTGACAAGTTATAGGCCCTCAGATGAATATGGTTTTGGTCAATAAAAGTCAACCAACTTCCAAGCCATTTTTGACCTAGAAGGATTTTTCTCCTCAACTTTTAATGAACATGAAAGTTGTTCCTCATGGTCTTAGCTTTCCAAATAGTACCAGAAGTATTTCATATGATTTGTAGAACTCAAGTTATGAGCTTTGCAAGTCAGGGGTATTTTAGGAAAGTGAGGTTATAGGTCATAAAATTATTGGTCATTTTCACCATCTTTCACACTTCAAATGGAGATCTTTCCAACATCAAACTTGCACTAAATGGTGTCATTTGCTCAACCAAACATTAAGAAGTCATGGATTTGGCTTGGAATGGAGAATTGGTGGAGAAATTTTCATGGAAAAAAGCTTAAAAAGGAGAAAATGGAATTAATTGATTTTGGATCATTTTGTACCAACTTTATGCATATTTTGAGTGCAAATGATATTCTAAACACAATGCCAATCTTGGATTTGCAATTTGAGGTCATTTTGATGGTTATTTCCATGGTTTTTTCACCATGAAGTAACAAATGTGAAATCCACCATAGGATCAAAACAAGGATCAATTGCTGGCCATTTGATTAATTCAATCCATGTGCAAGTGATTGGAAACCAAAATTGAGGCATGTGCAGCTCAGAATGCACGATTTTGGCAAGCTTGGAATGAGAAAAAATTGAAATTGCAATTGGGTTGTTCAGCTTGTATTTGGGCTTTCTTTGTTTCCAAATCCATCACATATATTCTCCTGATTGTTCACAAACCCTTAGAACACGATTTGGTGAAGGAATTGCAGAGAGAGCAACTTGAAAAAGCAAGGCAAAAGTGAAATACGATTTTGGAGATTCAGCCATTCTCAAGCGAAATTAAGCACAACAAGAGCTTCCTTGAAGTGTGTGGAGTGATTCTGGGCAGTTTTCTTGAAGCTTCAGCTAAGAACAAGGCCCAGTGGAGGCTCTCCACTTGGTAAACTTTTTGCCATCCATACTTTCTGTTTAAGCCATGATTATACGCAATTTTTGCATTAATGTGTTCCATGTGATGTGTAGTTGATTTCTGGTTCATTTTCGTGGCTGTTTGTTGACATTTTTGATTTTAGCTTCAAAATGTTTTTGCTCGATTTGGCTTGTGTGTTTACAATTTTGGAAAACTAATGCCATTTTCGTGATCTACGTGAGACGTAGATCAATTTTGACTTAAGATTTGTCTAATTTGGTTGAGTGGAACTTGGCCTTCGTTTTTGGTGTCGCCGGAGAAGGTGACCAGAGCCACCGTGCTCCGGCACCTGCATTTTACCTCCGTTCCAGCCCTTGAATTGGAAAAGATGACTTCTTAGCCATTGATGTTGCTTTCATTTGGTTTACACGCACGAGATTAAGACTCACCGTGAGTCTTGTTTGACCACGCTGCACATAATCACATTCAAATTTCATTAATGTGTTGGCACGCTCTGGTCCCTTTGATTTGCATACCATCTGATCATGTGAACCACATCTTCCCCTACCATGCGCTGTTGTTGACTTTGAAGCACTTGATTATTGTTTGACCTGAGTTTTTTTGGACGCGTTTGGGCTGGGTTGCTGCTCGCACCCCTTTTTGGCCCCAGTTTGTTTTTTGAACTAGTTTGGGCTGCTATCTGCACCGTCCACTTCTTTATTTTAATTTCTTTTTTCATTTTATTTTATTTTATTATCTATTTGAATTTAATTCATTTAAAATAGTTCCAATGTTCCAAAAATCCCATAAAAATATTTTTTAGAAACTTTGAGATGTCCTTTATTTTTAGGATATTTTTATTTTATTTTTTGGTTTTATTTTCAATTAAAATTAGAAATAAACATTGCAATTGTTTTGAATGAGTTAAATTGTGACATTGCTTGCTTATTGATTTGTTTCTCTTCATTCCCTTTGATCCAATGAATGAAAATTGATCCTCACACCCATGATGAGTTGAACAATTTTTTAGGACCATTTTTCCCCTGGTTGGTTGACTTTAGGATTGACTTTTGGTGCTTTTCTTTTGACCCTCGATTCTCCCATTTCAAAGTGGTACATCTTGAATATCAATTTCTTTTGATGGTGCTTGGGGGGATATTTGCTTTGAGCTTTTGGCCTCTGGTTGCCAACTTGTTTACGCATCTCCTATATTTTATTTGGTAATTTTTGAGCCTTTTTCCTAATTTTAAGATGATTTGCAAGTTAGGTCATTTCATAAGGTGGCTCATACAAGTGCATGACCTAGTTTGAATTGGAAATGACATTTGTGGATCCAATAAGCTCTCAACTCTTCTTGTTTCACATATTAGACATGTTGAGCTTGTTGTATGTTCATTTTTAGGTCAAAATTATGTTCATTGTTTGTTGTATTGTGCATTCCTTTTGTTGCTTCCATTTAGGGTATCCATATGTCTTATACTTGCATTGTTTGTGTGATATCTCTTTTTGTGTGGTTTCTTTTTATGCATTTCTTCTCATCCTTTCTTATTTGCATTTCCCATATGCATGCTTGGCAGAGATGAGCTTGTGGAGGCTACTGCCCCGCACTATTTTCCTCCCACTTTTATTCTATTTGTGCATCTTATGTTTGCATTTTCATTTGCATTTTCTTATTTCTTCTTCTTCTTTGGTTCTTCTTTTCCATGTTCCCCATAAGTTCTCTAACCTCTTGAGGTTATGATTGACTTTAAGTTCAAACCATGCATGATAAAATTAGGTAGTTGCCTTTTGAATCTCAATCTTAGGATCACCATTGCATGATGTTGCACCCCAAAATTTGACCAACCGGGTCTCGTATCTGGCTCAAGGTTTCGACGCATAACCGCATTCGCATCTGCATATCGCATACAGTGCATTTTTCATTTGTTTTGATTTTATTGGGATCACAGCTCTCGTCTCGTGTTTCAGGTGTTTTTTATCAGTTTGAATAGGTAGAATCGTATTTTTGGGATATTTCGGTGCCCGTTTATTTTTACCGGCTATTTTGGTGCGCTCTCGCAGTGTTTTGTGCCGTTCGGTGCTTATTTTGTTCCTCTGGGAATTATTGTGATTTTTCTGGATTTTATTGGCATTTTTTAGGGTTTAAATAGCTTTTAAATCATTTTTAGGATTTAATAGGATTTTTAATAGTTTTTAATTCTTTTTAAATAGATTTTTAATCATTTTAAGAGTTAATAGATTTTTTAAGATAATATAGAATTTTTAGAATATTAGTAGGATTTTTTAATAGTTTTAATAGCTTTTTAATCTTTTTTTGATATAGATTTTTTCTTATTAAATAAATAGTTTTTGTTAATAGAAATTAAATGTTTTTAATTTTAGATATAGAATAATAATAGATTTTTTCTTTTATTAGTAAATAGAGTTTAATAGAAAATATAGTTCTTTTAATAGTTTTATTAGAGTAATAGATTTTCTTTTAATAAATAACATAGGTTTTATTAGAGTTTTAGATTAGTGGGTTCATTAGATTTTTAATTGAGATATTAATCATCAGTTAGTTAATTACTTAGGATTAGATTTTAATCATTTTTTCATTAACTTTGTTATCCAGATTTTTTTAGGTCCATATGCGTTTTTTGCAAGCCCAAATTCGCAAGGCCCATTACCATCTAACTCCAGAATTCAGTCCAGCAATTTCCAGTAATGTCCAGAAAAATCCAGAACGTTCCAGAAAGTCTCAGTGCTATAAATGCAAGCTCCACGTGTAAAGCAAGGAGAGGCCCCACATTTCACTCTTCCACGCACGCCACCTCATCTCACTTCCCCTCTCCATCTGCCACGCCACACACAAGTGGCACGCATGCATGAACTCCTCCCACTACCTCCACCCACACTGCCACATTCCCCACCACGTGGCGTGCCTCCGTCTCCCTCCTCCACCATCACTGACACGTGCCTCCACACCAACACCTCGCCTGAGAGCGTCACCGGCCGGCATGCATGGCCGGCGACCGCCGTGAACCTCACCGGAGAACCTCACAAACCCAGATTCCGATCCCCTTCATCGTTTCCATTCCAATCGTCTTCGCCTTCCTCACCGGACCACCCTAACTACCTCGCCGGAGTTCTCAATCACTCACCGGAAACCCTAATTTCTTCCCAGAAATTTCTCCAGTCAACCTCATCCACATTCATCAAGCCAGCCAAGAACAGCTTCCCAGATTATTCATCACGTCTTCAAACTTCTTTCAGAACTTCATCCTCAAGGATCTCCCCCAACAATATTCGTCAACAATGAGAGTTCTTCATCAACGATACGAATTCGTCCTTAATGATTCGTGTTATCCATCAACGATCCGTGTTCTTCTTCAATGATTTGCGTTTTCAAGAGCAATCGCCAGCAACGAGGACATGCAAGAATCAACAAGCTCCGAACAAGTTTCCAGATCCTCATCAACACCTTCTAGATCTTCATCTGTAGCGTTTTTCCAGAAAGTTTTCTAGAAACTACCGAAGCGTCATCGATCTTCATCAAATGTTGAATGAACCATCAAGAATCAATGACGACGCTCATCGTTGAGAGTCATGATCTGCGAAGATCCTTGACGACCTTCGTCTCCGGCGTTGTGTTTTTCAGAGCATCCATATTTCTCATCAAGAACAGGAAACGTCTTCAACGAACCTTCCTAATTTCTGTTGGTATCTCTTCTGTCTGAACGGGGAGAGGAGAGAATGGTGGAGAGTTTGAGTGGTTTGAACAGAGAGTGAGGGAGAGTCTTGGTGAGGGTGATGAACGAAGAGAGGAGGATTCAGGGAGGAAGAACGGCGCAAAGGCCTGTGAACAGTGCAAAGAAGGGAATTGGGGTTTGAGGATTCAGAGAGGGCTTGGTGTTGGATTGGGCCTCAGGCCCAAGGTTGTTGTCCGTACACCTCCGTTACTTCCTTCACCCCCCCCCCCCCGTCTGAGTGCGTGTGGGCAGTGTGTGCATGGGCCTGGGCCCAACGCCCTGACTGCTTCATCCACTCCCAGTCTCAGTGGCATACCCCCCTCCCAGTTTTTTTGTTTGATTTGTTTTCTGGGCTGGGCCCAGTCCCAATGTGTTTTACTAGCTGTATCACCCCTGTATGGACTGCACCCCCTCCCTTTACATTTTCTTTTATTTTCTTTTATATCTTTTTCTTTATAGTTTCATGGAAAAAAGAAAAGAAATAGAAAAAGAAAATTGAAAAATGGAAAAAGAAAAATATAGAAAAAAAATAGTAAAGATACATGAGGAAAAATATTGAGAAAATATTTGTGAAAAAGATAAAGAAAAAATATTGAAAAGAGAAATATAGAGAAAAATGAAGAGAAAAATATATTGAAAAAATAGAAAAAATAAAGAAAAAATATGTTGAAAGAAAAGAGGAGAAAATATTTGTGAAAAAGAAAAGAAGAAAAAAGGGAAAAAATATTAAAGTAGATTTAATATTTTTAAAGTACATTTTCTTTTAGGATATATTCTTCATAGAGATTATTTTACGACTTTTAGGATAGTTTAGAAGCCCACTTGTTAGGGGGCTATTTTTCATTCGATTTTTCAGGATAGGATAGGATAGTATTCCTAGGAGATTTATGTTTCAGTATTCACTCATTGTAACCATTTTTTTCAGAGATTAATAAAACGAGATTTGAGCTGTGGTCCCGAAGTAGCCGAACTACAGCTGCTCTGATTTCTCGTACCAGACGAGAATATGTAGGCATAGGATGCGATATCCTAGCGAGCACACTAACGACTGACTTCTGTTCTCTCGCTGCTGTGCGATCGAGACTTTCCCGCTGAAGATTAGTTGTAACCCTTTTTCTCTCTTGCCCGAGTGCATTTGAGACCAAGCCGTACTATTGCCCATAGGTTCCCGACCCTGTGGAACCAGTTGTTTTTCTCACTGCTGTGTGAGAATGTTTTGTTTAGCCGTAGTTAGCATGAACTACGTAAAGCTCTGATCTTCCATGCAGTGTGGAAGTACGTAGGCACAAGACGCGAGGTCTTGGCGAGCCAATTTCTCCCTGTAGTCCCGAACTACGTTGACTCTGACTTTCTCTCTTGAGAATACGTAGGCATAGAGTGCGACGCTCTATCGAGTCAATTCCTGTAATACCCCAAATTTTACCCTTATATTTAGTCAGTCATTTCGCATATCATCTCATATGTACACTGCTAACCGCTAACCAGTTATGAAGGTGTTTGTTTTGCAGATTTGATCCCAGGGGTATTTTGGTCATTTTACGCAAATTCTACCAATTCCTTGAAGACGGGCTGTTATTAAAATTCTGAGGCGTTTGATACGTTATTGTTTTGAGGCATTTATCTATCACCAGGTCTGATCATATCAAGGTGCCAATTTGACGTGGTCGATGTTAAAGTTTGCCGAGCACAACTGGATTTAAGATCCATTCCAAAGCGTTTCCGTTTCTGTTATTAAGGCACAGTCGTAATTGGGTGTTATTGGATTGTGGCTCTTGGCATTTGGTCAGTGGAATTTAATTACGAGTAGTGTTGTTGTTGATGCTGAAACTGTTGTGATTATGGTGCACATCCGTGTTTGGTTATGAAATGGTTGGTTAACATTTAAATGGGATTTTAATCAGATGATGAGATTAGAATTACAAATGAGACGAGTGCACAAATAAGAATATCACTCAGGAGTGTTTATGTTTTATGACTATGTTAATGAATTTAAATACTTGTGGATTTATTCACAAATGTTTATATTTTTTTTAACTAAGAATAAAATATAAATGAACTCAGATTTTGGGAATTTTATTTCATAAAAGAATCTCATCATACAAGAAATGGAGATTGCTTCACATTTTATACGTACTGTTACAAGGAAGCTGTCATCATCGAGTGCCGGGAGTGGCACAACCGAAGCTGCGTCCTACCCCCGTTACCGATCTGCGCCATAGGCGTCAGATCAGGTAACACCTGTTCTTATCGTTACGGGACATCCGAGAGATAGAAGTAATAAAAGAAGCGGGACTGATTCGTTTTGCCGCGATTGGATTTCCGAACTGATATGAGAATTAGGCAACATAGGCAAGATTGAACTCAGACCCGGATGCCGGTAGGTCTGAGTCACTTTGGCTTCAAAACCTCCACACCTGAAAATCCACAAACACATCAATACCAGGTTCAGCATTCAAAACCCAAAACGATTCATGAGTTGCCATAGGCATCAAACTGCAGCAATCCTGAACAGAACAGAGAAATAAAACCAAACAGCATCATACGCTGCATCAAAGCCCTCGGCTCAAACACCATTGCGCAACAGCATACCAAAACAAAGCAAGAGAGCAGGTCAGTTCACAACAGCTCTGAACCAAACAAGTGAATTCACATCATAAAAAAAAATCAGAAGTGCAGAATTGGACTGCGCATCCAAGTTCAAATATCTGCAAGCGTACAAAGAAAAATACCATAAAGCGCCACAACAAGAACCCACCGTAAGTATCAGGGACAAAGGCAAGATGTGAAATCAGAAAGGACTGTCAGAACCATCATCGTTGCAAGCACTGGGCTCAGTTCAACATCATTGCCCTAAAACAGAAAAGTTGGGGACCTGAAGATTAAAAGTTGAAACAGGTTAGGTTGTCACAAGCATCTCATGTTCATGAAATAAACAAGTGCATAAACACATGGGCTCAGCTCAACATGATAGCCAATCATCATCACCAGTTCAATCAACCTGCCAAAACTGCACAGAAGAACTGAAGTTCACGTCAGCTCAGAAATCATGGCATGAATCGTACCAGAACGAACAAGCATAAGCTAACATAAACATATCAGTTCATAAGATAAACAAATCAGTCGTCGCGGTCTAGGCTATCAGGTAAAAGCCACAACGTAAAACCAGGATTGTACTATCCTGCTTCGACGGTTCAGACTAAGCGTCATCACTACCGTAGACCTTTCCCGGCAATTTTGACTCAGCCAAAGCTTCAATATCAAGCCCTCTCTGAAAGAAGAAGAGGAAAAGAATCTGAGCTGCATCAAAGAAGCGAACCAATCAAAAAAACGAGTCAGTTCGAGATCAAAATATCAAACAGAGATACGAATCCATCAAGGAGTCCTGTGAATCAAAATCAGATATCAATCAATCCAATCTGAAGGCAAACCATATCAGAAAAATAGAGAGATTTTGATTTGATAATTAATCCCAAAGCAGATCAAAACAAATCAGTTTAGACTACTAAAATCGAATCGAATCAGGAAATCATATCAGCTCAAGCAGGTTCTAAAAGAGGAAACAGAGTATCAGATTCATATGATTCAATCTCACCAAAATCCCAATCAGGTTCTAAAAGAGGCAACACAATCCAATCAAATCCGTGAAGAAAATCCAAAAGATATCAGAAAAAGACCAGTTCGAGATCAAAGGGGCATCGAAATAAAGTCCACATCTGCAAAGTCCAAAAGAGAAATAAATCAAATCCAAAAGAGATCAAAAACTGTGTGAAATCCGAAAATGGAAGGTTTCCCAATCAAGTGTATCAAAAGTAACGTTAATCAATCCCACAGGAGTGAATGGCAATCGAATCATATCAGAAGAAAAATACGAAATCAAATCTTTGATAGAAAAAACGTAAATCCAAGGCCCATTCGAAGATCAAAGAGAGTATAAGAGAGACCAATACCACCTTCTCAAAACCCTAGACGAAGCGGGCAGAGAACACGAAAACGGCGAGAAGGAGAACACCGAAACCACCATATGAACGAAACCCTTGGAAGGAGTTCACCAGCACCGTCCATCTGAGAACGGCGAGTAAACAAACTTCAAGGCTCAGAACCTCGTCATCATCGCCTCATCGTCGCAACCACGCCGAAAGCCACCGATCGCAACCACAAAACGTAAGTTGTGAGTTCATCGTGTTGTACATTTAACGGTTTAATGTTGAATGTTTTCAGGTTTCAACATAGAAAGGGACTAGCATCGTGAATAAAGCAATGGAAATCGGACAGACGAAGGCCATCGGAGTGTGAAAATCATGAGAGACGGAATGAATTTGTGAGAGAAGGGAGCGAGCGGCGCCGTAGAGGAAAAGGAGAATTAGGGTTACTCTAATCCCTTTACTCCCCTTTTGGGAATATCCGTGGATCGGGTTGGGACCGGATGTAACTACCGGCCCAACCCCTTTTTTTATTTTATATTTTTATTTGTTTATTTATAATTATTATGTTTTTTTTAAGAATTTATTAAGAACTTTCTTTTTAAATACTATTAAAACCTGTTTTCAAAATAAAATAGAACCTTTTTTCTAATTAATAATAAAACCTTTTTTATAATAATCAAAACCTTTAAAAAAAATAATAATAATAATGATAACATTAAAAATAAAACTTTTTTTTAGATTATTAAATTAAAACTGTTTTTGAAAATTAACTTAATCTTTTTTTTAGTATTAAAACTTCTTTTAACTTAAGTCGTAAATTTTTTCTTTATATAAAAAAATAAACAGCTAAAAATCTCAAATCTTGCATCTTTAGTTCTTTTGGTCGCCGTCTGACGTTGCCTACTAACATTGTTCATTTGTTTTGCAGCTTGTCATGTTTACCGTTATTTATTTTATTTTTCGATTCAAGTTTCGTTTATATTTGTATTTGTTTCTCAATTGTAACCTCGCGAACCTAATAATCGCGTTTACTTTTCGCATTTAAATTTCTGCTGATGTATGATTTAAATTTCTGCTGATGTATGATTTAAATTTCTACTGATGTACTGCTATTATCACATTACACACTCCGAAGGAATTAGGTCTAGCATTTGACCGCCGTGTCAATAGTCCTCAACTTCAAAACTACAACCTCACAAACCCTAATTTTCACAAATGCCTCGCCGCAGGCAAGATTACAATTTTACCCCTAGCATTAGGTCAAAGAGCCGCCGTGCTCATTTTAGGGTTTCCCGCCGTAGAATCCCTAATTTAACCCTAATTACAACTTAACAATTCAACGTAGAGATTTGGAGTTCCTACACTCCACGTAAGCGTGTCCTTAAGATGCGTTTATTCCCCTCGAGACCTTGACCACAGTCAAGAAGTCTCTAACCTCCCTTTTGAGGGGAACTATGATTACTCTGATTCCATTCCCGTAAGGATACGTAGGCACAAGATGCGATGTCTTGCCGAGTAAACTTAGAACTAACCCTTAGGTCTCTTTTCTCACTTTTAATCCCTTGTAGATATACCTTAAGCAAATGAATAAAACAAATAGTAAACATTTGAACAAAAGGTTCCTGTAGAGTACTACAGAAGTTTAGGGTGCTAATACCTTCCCTAAATTTAACCAACCCCCGAACCCTAGATCTTTCCCCGCATTGTGTTTACGATGCAAAATAGGTTTTCCCTCTTTTGACCTTTTCCTTCGGATAAATCAAAGAGCGGTTGTGAATTGAATTGCGATTCAAACTCATTAATAGTTTGTGATCCTATTTCCACCGCAACAGAAAATGGCGACTTCGATGGGGACTATTTTAAATTTTGAGGGTTACCCCTAACTTGTTCATCTTTATTACTATTTGTGTTATTATTCATTTGCATGTATATATTTGTGCTTTGATTGTGGGACTGTTCCTTGTGCTGTGAGATAAGTCCTACGCCCGGACTAGTGACATTATTATAGGATGGGGATATATTCGATGAGGCTTATAGGGAGTGAATCCCGACCAAGCTGATTCGAGAATCACCGCTCAGTTGAGACCTTTTCGAAAATGGTTCGGTTGAACGAGTAATCGTAAAAACTTTTTCCATGGTCGATTGGAGTCTGTGATATTGAGGACCGTAGTACCTTAACACCACCTTGGCCTTATTTAGGACGTAGTGCGGGAGCTATGTGGGAGTAATCTTACAACGGCTGCTACACGATACTACACTCAAAATAGGTTCTCTTGAGAATATTATTAACCCCTGAGTCAGTCGGAAGGTTGATAATATCCGAAAGATGGGCTGACGACTTTGGGCACTTTTTTTAGAACCTTGTTCGGCAGGTACAACTAACCTATAGTACACTCCTTTTGGGATGGGTAGACCTTAACTCCGCTCACGTTCCTTTAACCTAGGACTTTGTGTGTTTTCATGCATTGCATCCATAAAGCATCTCATTGCATTGTATTTCATGGAGTTCAAATACCATTTATGGATATCGCGGGATACCATGAATAAAAAAAAAATAAAACGAAAAACAAGAAAAAGATTTCCTTGGTACCCCACGACATTCGTAAATGTTTGAATTCCATGAAATCTCCATTTGCATCATAGCATCATTTACTTTCTTGCATTGCATGTGTCTTCCGTTTTCTCATGTTCGGTTCTCTCGCCTTCCAGTTTCGTCACCCTGAGTTCTCGGCACCAGTACAACACCAGAGCTCAAACTCGGAAGAGAATGGAGGATCAGGCAAAAGAGATTGATCGCCTTAGCAATGAACTTGAAGACCTTCGAGGAGGTATGGGGCGTATGACGGAATTGTTACATGTCATGAATGCTAAGATGGATACCCAGCCCACTGTTGTTTCTGAGATTACCGGCGTTACTATGGACCCTCCACCAAGTGTGACCGTAGCAAGGGACCCACCTTATGGTCTTGCTCCCGGTTTTGTGCCTCCTCAAGCCACTGTTCCAATTAATCAGCCTGTTCAGCAAGCCGTGCCTTTATTTTCTGAAGTTTCTAGGGGGGCTCCTATCTTTGCACCGCCTGTTGTACACACTCGTGTGCAACCGTACTTCAATGAGACAGTTTTTGATAATCTTGATGAGAATGTTGAGGGTTGTGAGAAACATGATAAGCTTCGTGAGGAAGTAAACACCATCGTCCAGAGATTGAAAAAGGTAGAGGGTGATCAAATTTTTGGGACTGCTGCAAGGGATGTTTGTTTGGTCTCAGGTTTGGTTATTCCCCCGGAGTTCAAAACTCCGAACTTCGATCGTTATGAAGGTGCCACCTGTCCTAAGAGTCATCTGATCATGTATTATCGCAAAATGGCTGCCCATGTTGAGAATGATAAACTGATGATTCATTGCTTCCAAGATAGTTTGAAGGGTGCTTCTTCCAAGTGGTATTTAACTTTGGACCAGTCCCGCGTTAAGAGTTTTCAAGATTTATCTGACGCTTTCATCAAACACTACAAGTACAATATGGATCTGGCTCCTGACAGAAGACAGTTGTTGAGTATGTCGCAAAAGAATTCTGAGTCATTCAAAGAGTATGCTCAAAGGTGGAGAGAGACTGCTTCGCAGGTAGAACCTCCTTTGACCGAGAAAGAGTTAGCTGATTGGTTTGTCGACACGGTCCGTCCAGAATTTTACGAGAGAATGGTGGGTAGTGTGACTTCAAATTTCTCCGACATCGTTGCTGTGGGTGTCAAGATTGAATTGGGTATGAAAAGTGGTAAAATGACAAATAATCATGGTGCTTCTAAGGATCAGCCGAAGAAACCTCCGCATAGCTCCCAGAAAAAGAAAGAGGGTGAGACTAATGCTATATCCTCTGGTAGACCAAGAGAACGCTTTTATCGACATCCGCAAGGTTATACTCAACCTCAAGGGTACCCAGTCCAATATGCTCAACAACCCTATGTGGCAGCTATTACACCTTCTTTCAATCAACAGGTTCCTATGTATCAACCTATGCAACAACCTCTTGTTTATCCGCCTCCTATCAACTACCTACAGGCGCCCAACGCTCCTGCTCCTCAACAGCCAAAGAGTACGGCTCCTCGCCAGAATGTTCCGAATAGAAGAACGTATAAGCCTTGTCCGCCGATTCCGATGACTTTCACCGAGTTGTACCCCTCTTTGGTCAAGCAAGGTCTAATCACTACTCGGGCTTTGGGTCCGCCTCCTAATCCTCTACCCGCCAATTACAACGCCGCCGCTCACTGTTTATTTCATGAGGGTGCGCCTGGTCATGATCTGGAGAATTGTTATGCTCTCAAAAATATTGTCAGGGATTTATTGGAAAAGAAGATTTTGTCATTTGAAGATCCTCAACCAAATGTTAAGAAGAACCCTTTTCCTAACCGTGAGAGTGTCAATGCCATTAGTGCTGATTCGGAGGAAGGTTATGCCCTTGACGTTGAACAAATTAAGACTCCTCTCAAGATGTTCCATTCGAAACTGTTTGAAGCTGGTTTGGTAGATACTTCCCACGTTGCATGCGTAAGTTGTGAAGCCAGTATTAAGGGTTGTGTGTTGGTTCAGAATGATGTTCAGAGGTTGATTAATGAGGGTGTTTTACAAGTGACAAGCCAAGCCAAGAAGGATGAGGTCGCTGTGGTTGAGCCTGTCTTCCATCAGCCTGAATCAAAGGGTAAGGTACCAGTGTTTAATCTATCAGGGGCAGGTTCTGCCAATCCCGTGTTCGATATACCAAAGTCGTCTATCCCTGATGTGAATCAGCCTAAGCCTATAGTTATTCGAAGACCAAGTCCGTTTCCTTTCAGTGATCCTAAAGCTGTGCCTTGGAAATACGACGTGACGATGATTGACAAGGAGTCGGGGAAGGTTATTCCAAATGAAGAGGTTAAGGGCACTGTGACCAATATCGCAGAGACAAGCAGGATGACTCGCAGTGGCCGTGTGTATACTCCCCGTTCCAATGAGGTCCCACCTAAGGAAACAACTAGTATCCCAGTGCCTGCCAAAGACAAAGGTAAGGGAGCCGTTACGAATGATGAAGATGCCGAGTTTTTGAGGATCATCAAGAAAAGTGACTATAAAGTTATCGACCAACTTCATCAGACTCCTTCCAAGATTTCGATTTTATCCCTGTTGATGAATTCACCCGCTCATAGGATGGCCTTGCAGAAAGTTTTGACTCAAGCACATGTGGATCAAGATATCAGCACCAGTCGGTTCGATAGTGTGATTGCCAATTTGACCGCGTGTAACACCCTTAGTTTCAGCAATGAAGAGTTACCGAAGGAGGGTCCGAATCATAATCGTGCTTTGCATATATCGGTGAAATGTCAGGAGGACAATTTAGCGAGAGTGCTAGTGGACACCGGGTCTTCTCTGAATGTTCTACCCAAGAGGGTTCTTGATAAGTTGGCTCGTAAAGAGACTGTGTTGAAACCTACTCCTTTGGTCGTCAAGGCTTTCGATGGCTCTCGTCGGTCGGTAATGGGGGAGGTTGAGCTTCCTATCCTGATTGGTCCGCAAGTTTTTAATATCACGTTTCAAGTCATGGACATTAATCCCAATTACAGTTGTTTACTTGGAAGGCCGTGGATTCATGCCGCTGGGGCAGTAACCTCAACGTTACATCAGAAGATGAAGTTCGTGATCGATGGAAAGTTGGTTATTATACACGGTGAGGAGGATCTGATGGTCAGTAACCTGTCTTCTTTCCGTTACATCGAGGCCGATGAGAATGCTTTAGAAATCTCCTTTCAAGCACTTGAGATCGCCAATGCTGTTCTGCTAGAAGTCGAAGAGACAGTGGGTCAGGGTAATCCATCTTTTGCATCTCTGAAGAGTACCAAATCAACAATTGACAGGGGCACTCCTGAAGGTTGGGGAGAGGTAATTGACGTCAAGACCAAGACTGATCGCTCTGGGTTGGGTTACAAACCAACTCAGAATGGAGCTGCCACAACTGTCGAAGGACGTCCGAAGGTTATCCAAGAGGTATTTGTCAGCGGAGGCTTCCAAGTCAATGCCATCAGTGACTGTGAGAAAGATGAAGAGCTGAGCAACCTGGTGTTTAAGGGTGATGCAATTTTGAACAACTGGGAGGCCGTAGAGATCCCTGTTATTTTTCCCTTGTCAAAGTAATTCTTTTTTAAAGTTTCATTTACATTTTCAAATAAAAATCCGTAGCTCTGCCCAAGGCTATAGGGTCGTTTTTATTGGGCCACCTTTCATTTCTAAAAAGATATTAATAAAAGCATTTTGTTCAATTCCACTTTGGTTCATTTGCGTTTTCGTTTTCACCTTTAAAAATGAAATTGGCAACCTTTTTTTCCAAAAAAAAAAAAAATAAAACAAAAAAAAACAGCATTCCCTTTCTTATCTTGCATATCTTTGAGCATTTTAATTAAGTAAGCCTTCCATCATGCAGAGACATCGTAAACCTTGTTGGATCCAATGACTTTACTGACACTCCTGACTGGGATGCACCCATCAATCAAGCTGAGGACGAGGGTGAAGAAGATTTTGAAGTACCCGCTGAACTGACAAGATTGATTGAGTACGAGTACACAGAGCTTCAACCGCATAAAGAGCAGGTGGACTTAATTAATCTCGGTACAGATGAGAACAAGAAAGAGGTCAAGATTGGTGCAATGCTTGGGACAGAGGTTAGGCCGAGGTTGATTGAGTTGTTAAAAGAGTATATTGATGTGTTTGCGTGGTCGTATCAAGATATGCCGGGCCTAGACACGGATATTGTTGTTCACAAGTTGCCACTTAAGCCAGATTGTCCACCTATCAAGCAAAAACTTCGAAGAACGAGACCCGACATGGCTTTGAAAATTCGAGATGAGGTTAAAAAGCAGTTGGATGCAGGTTTCTTGGCAGTCGCAAAATATCCAGATTGGGTTGCCAACATTGTGCCAGTGCCTAAGAAGGACGGTAAAGTTAGGATGTGTGTGGATTACAGGGACCTGAACAAAGCAAGTCCGAAAGACGACTTCCCTCTACCACATATTGATACACTTGTAGACAATACAGCCAGTTTTGCGTTGTTTTCATTTATGGATGGTTTCTCTGGCTATAATCAGATCAAGATGGATCCCGACGATCGAGAGAAGACTACTTTCATTACTCCTTGGGGAACCTTCTGCTACAAAGTCATGCCCTTCGATTTGAAGAACGCAGGGGCAACTTACCAACGCGCTATGACCACTCTCTTTCACGATATGATGCACAAGGAGATTGAGGTGTACGTGGACGATATGATAGCCAAGTCTCAGAGTGAAGAGGAACATCTAGACCATTTGGTGAAGCTGTTTGAACGACTCAGGAAATATCAGTTGAAATTGAACCCTGCTAAATGTACCTTCGGTGTCAGATCTGGGAAACTGCTTGGTTTCATTGTTAGCCAGCGAGGGATTGAGGTGGATCCTGACAAAGTCCGAGCCATTCAAGATATGCCGGCTCCGCGAACCGAGACGCAAGTTAGAGGTTTTCTGGGACGTTTGAATTATATTTCCAGGTTTATCTCCAATATGACCGCTACTTGTGAGCCGATATTCAAGTTACTTTGCAAGGGGCAGACGGTTGAGTGGAACCCCGATTGTCAGAAAGCGTTTGAGAAAATTAAGGGTTATTTGCAAGATCCCCCTATTCTGATCCCTCCCGTGCCTGGAATACCGTTATTTATGTACCTTACTGTTCTTGAGAAGTCTATGGGTTGTGTGCTTGGACAACATGATGAGACTGGGAAGAAGGAACATGCGATTTATTACCTGAGCAAGAAGTTCACCGATTGTGAAAACAGATACTCACCATTGGAGAAAACTTGTTGTGCATTGGCGTGGGCCGCTAGGCGCCTTCGGCAATATATGGTCTGTCATACCACATTGTTGATTTCTAAAATGGATCCGATCAAGTATATTTTTGAAAAACCTGCTCAAACCGGGAGGCTAGCCCGTTGGCACATGTTGTTATCCGAATATGACATCCAGTATGTACCCCAGAAGGCAATTAAGGGTAGTATTTTATCGGATTATCTTGCAGATCAGCCAGTTGAAGACTATGAACCTCTTAAGTTTGATTTTCCTGATGAGGATATTTTGTTAATTAAAAGAGATTGTGAAGAGCCAGATCCGAGCGAAGGTCCAGAACTAGGTCTTTGGTGGAGGATGATGTTTGATGGTTCCTCGAATTTCAATGGGCATGGTATAGGCGCCGTTTTGATGAACCCGAAGGGTGGATTCACTCCATTTACAGCAAGGTTGGACTTTGAGTGTACTAATAATGTCGCAGAATATGAAGCATGTATTCTTGGCCTCGAAGCAGCAATTCACCTCCGAATCAAACTTCTTAAAGTAAGTGGTGACTCAGCCTTGGTTATTTACCAGGTACAAGGCAAATGGGAAACGAAGAATGAGAAGTTAATCCCTTATAAGGATTACATTATTGAGTTGATCAAGTATTTCGACGAGATAGAGTTCGAGCATGTTCCTAGATCCGAGAATCACGTTGCTGACGCTTTAGCCATGTTAGCATCCATGTGGAAAGTTAAATTCGTTAACGAAGCACCTCTTATCCATATTGAGCGCAAGGTTGAGCCCGCTTATTGTCAGATGGTCGAAGAAGTTGAGGTGGATGAAAAGCCTTGGTTTCATGATATCAAGAACTATCTCGTCAAGCAAGAGTATCACGATGGTGCCACTGGTCTGGACAAGAAAACATTGAGAAGACTGGCGTCCAAATTCTTTATCAGTAATGGTGTGTTATACAAGAGAAATCACGACATGGTCCTGCTCAGATGTGTTGATAAACGGGAAGCGGACATGTTACTGCAGGAAATTCATGAGGGGACCTTCGGAACTCATGCCAATGGTTATGCTATGTCCAAGAAGATGTTAAGGGCTGGGTATTATTGGTTAACCATGGAAGCTGACTGTATCCAATACGCTAGAAAGTGCCATAAGTGCCAAATTTATGCTGATAAAATGCATGTACCTCCATCACCGCTGAATGTTTTGTCTTCGCCATGGCCGTTCTCTATGTGGGGCATTGACATGATTGGGGCAATCGAGCCGAAGGCTTCTAATGGTCATCGTTTTATCCTTGTTGCTATTGATTATTTCACCAAGTGGGTAGAGGCTGCCTCCTACACCAACGTGACCAAGCAAGTGGTTGCCCGTTTCATCAGGAAAGAGATCATCTGCCGTTATGGAGTCCCAAGCCGGATAATAACTGACAATGGCACCAATCTGAATAACAAGACTATGAAAGAGCTGTGTGATAGTTTCAAGATCACTCACCACAATTCTTCTCCGTACCGTCCTAAGATGAATGGGGCCGTTGAAGCTGCGAATAAGAATATCAAGAAAATCCTGCAAAAGATGGTTGTGACTTACAAAGATTGACATGAGATGTTACCATTTGCTTTGCATGGATACAGAACCTCAGTGAGAACTTCGACAGGGGCAACACCCTTCTCATTGGTGTATGGAATGGACGTCGTGCTCCCCATCGAAGTAGAGATACCTTCTTTAAGAGTGTTAATGGAGGCTGAACTTGAGGAAGCTGAGTGGGTTCAAGACAGACTGGATCAGTTGAATCTCATTGACGAGAAGCGCTTGACAGCCATGTGCCATGGGCAATTATATCAGAAACGGATGAAAAGAGCGTTTGATAAGAAGATCCGTATCCGTGAGTTCCGTCAAGGAGAGCTCGTACTCAAAAAGATCTTGCCAGTACATAAAGATATGCGTGGAAAGTGGATGCCCAATTATGAAGGCCCATTCGTCGTAAAGACCGTTTTCTCCGGAGGGTCTCTGATACTTACAACAATGGACGGTGAAGAACTAGCACATCCCGTGAATTCTGATGCAGTCCGAAAATATTATGCCTAAAAACCCGCTAAGTCGAAAACCTGCAAAAGGCGACTTAGGCAAAAGTAAGGGTTGGAAAAAAGAAATAATAATAAAAAGCTCGCTAAGTTGAAAACCCGAAGGGGCGGCTTAGGCAAAAAAGAGCGTCCTGGTGGATTGAAAACCCGAGAGGGCGGTCCAGGAAAAAGTTAGGGACAAAGGCATTTCATTGCGTCAGAAGACACTGATCATCTCAAATACACTTTCCGCATAAGAGCCATGTTTCAGTTCTTTCATCCTTGCCCAAAGCAAGATTCTGGATTTAGTCTTAGTTATTAGTGTCAGTAGGTGTCATTGGATTCAATGTAACCTTTTCCCATGTTGCCAATTTCAAAACATAATCATCTGTGGAGCTATGCCTTCAGCAAGCAGCCACCCTTTAATAAAAGATACCATTTTGTTACTTACATTCCTTGGTGCATTACTCTTTGTTTTCTATTGTTATGCAAAATGCGTTTATTCTTAAAATTTGAAAATAAAAGGTGCATTGTAGATTTTTCAAAACTGTTTTTCAAAGACGACAAATTTGAAATGTAATAAATTACTTTGACTAGTGGAAATTTCGGAAGGATCTTTTCACTCCCCGGAAATATCATTATTGCAGAAACACTTTCAAACCATTGCTCTAACACAGTCCCCAACGAGACTATAAGCTGACAACCTTTTCTTGGGTAACTCGGGAGTGTCCCTCAGGTTTTCTCCTCCCCATGTGAAGACGTGATACTGTACCCCCAAGCAATTTACCTTCTCCCCAGGGAATTCAGAACTTTAAAACCAGATTCGGTCCTACCATTGATCTTTCTTGCCCATGGTTGACGTATTGGTTGCAGAGAACGCAGGGTATCTCCGTCGAGATGCTTATTTCATCTCTCGTCCTGTCTCTAGTCTGTTTCACCAACATACGCAAGGACATAAGCATTACATACTCATTACATATTCATTACATATTCATTACATATTCATTACATATTCATTACATATTCATTACATACTCATTACATACTCATTTCATAACATCTCGCATACATAAACATTAACATATATTCATATCAACATATTCATTAACATGCGCGATAATATGCACAGGTTCATTGTGTCTCCATTATTGGTCGTTACCGCCGAGTAACTGGGGTTTGTCCATTCTCTTCAAATAGATTGTCAGCCCTAAGCATAAAATACTTACTTGTTTCCAGTTTCCCCATGGAGCTCGATCCTCGTGGATAAAGGTTACTTCAGCTATCTTTCCTTACCAGGATAAGATATTTACCCTTCGAGATCGTTTCCCTCGACGGAGTCTTGATTACCAGTTTTCTTTCTAGCTCGATCCTAGATTGAATCTCAGTCTTGTCGGTCGTCGAGCCCAACCGGACGTGCATTTATTTTGCACCATCTAAAGGTTTTCACCATACCATGACAGATACGCTACTATCTCGCTTGAGAAGTTTATCACTGTACCCGGACGTGCATTTATTTTGCACTATCTTCAACTACAATCATTTACAGATACACGCCAGTTCACGCCTGGAAAATCTATCAGTGCAACACTTTACAATCCTACATGTTACAACACTTTGCAACACTTTACATCTTACAGCATCAATATACAACATTTCTCACCTAAGAAGCCGATCCTACCTTCGTTATGACTCGCAGCAAATGGCCATCTCCATAGAGCAGTTGGGCTTCCATTTACCTGTCGTCTTGAAGTATAGGAGGAATGAACCAAATCGTATTCAGGAGAGCACGATCTTAAAGTACGGGGAGGTTTTGAGCGGCATCATATTCAGGAGAGCACGATTCTGAAGCATGAAGAAGTTCATTTATCCTTTAGTAAAAGAAGGAGCGGAATCATATTCAGGAGAGCACGATTCTGAAGCATGAAGAAGTTCATTTATCCTTTAGTAAAAGAAGGAGCGGAATCATATTCAGGAGAGCACGATTCTGAAGCATGAAGAAGTTCATTTATCCTTTAGTAAAAGAAGGAGCGGAATCATATTCAGGAGAGCACGATTCTGAGTTATGAGGAAGTTCAATTGGCCATTTTTCAGGAGAGCACGATTCTGAAGAATGAAGAAATTTCAAGAGCCGAATCATATTCAGGAGAGCACGATTCTGAGTTATGAGGAAGTTCAATTAGCCATTTTCATATTCAGGAGAGCACGATTCTGAGGTATGAAGAATTTCATTTACAACCGAATCATATTCAGGAGAGCACGATTCTGAGTTATGAGGAAGTTCAATTAGCCATTTTCATATTCAGGAGAGCACGATTCTGAGGTATGAAGAATTTCATTTACAACCGAATCATATTCAGGAGAGCACGATTCTGAGTTATGAGGAAGTTCAATTAGCCCTTTTCATATTCAGGAGAGCACGATTCTGAAGTATGAAGAATTTCATTTACCCGAAAGAGCCGAATCATATTCAGGAGAGCACGATTCTGAAGTATGAGGAAGTTCAGTTTACCCTTTTCATGTTCAGGAGAGCCCGATCTTGAAGCATGAAGAAGTTTATTTATCCTTCAGTAAGAGAAGAATCAAAATCGTATTCCAGGCGCCGACCTTAAATGCGAGAAGATTTATTTATCAGATAAGCAGCAGCCTCGTCATTTGAATGCTTATCCATTTTGGCATATAAGTCCCTTCCAACGATGAGTGACAATTCTCCCGCGAGAAGCTTATCAGGGCATTTCCCATCAAAGTCCATTTATTTTGGCATACAGCCGGTCTTTACCCTGTATATTTGTTACGGAGTTCCGAAAAGTCCGTTTGATCCTGTCACGAGGGATAGTTTACAGAAACTTGGATGTTATTCTTTGCTCAATGCTCCAGCATTCTGTGATCGATCTTGTAGTCGTACATGATCCAGTTTTACTTTTAGATTCCCCAGTGGAAGCCGTCTCATAGGTACCATCTCCATTTGAGAATCTCGTTCCTTTTCTAAAAAAAGACAATTGGTCGTGTTCGCACCAGTTGACCATCGTTTTAGAATTCCCTAGTGTTGTACTGTGTCCCAGCGCGTCGTTTTCCCCAGTGTGTTCTTCTCGTAGCGTCTGTCCCTATGTCGTCGTATTCGTCAGCATGTTCGCCTTCATCATTCCAGCATACGCATCACATCATATTCATATCATCTGCATTAAGCGGTCCTCGCTTTGTCCATAACATTGCATACCGTCGCACATAAGGGCAAAATTTTCGGTTATCTATATTTAAATCTCTCCACCACGATTCCTCGAGTCTCTGTCACTCAAATCGTCCGGTGTAGCTATTTAAATAGGGGCAACTGTAATACCCCAAATTTTACCCTTATATTTAGTCAGTCATTTCGCATATCATCTCATATGTACACTGCTAACCGCTAACCAGTTATGAAGGTGTTTGTTTTGCAGATTTGATCCTAGGGGTATTTTGGTCATTTTACGCAAATTCTACCAATTCCTTGAAGACGGGCTGTTATTAAAATTCTGAGGCGTTTGATACGTTATTGTTATGAGGCATTTATCTATCACCAGGTCTGATCATATCAAGGTGCCAATTTGACGTGGTCGATGTTAAAGTTTGCCGAGCACAACTGGATTTAAGATCCATTCCAAAGCGTTTCCGTTTCTGTTATTAAGGCACAGTCGTAATTGGGTGTTATTGGATTGTGGCTCTTGGCATTTGGTCAGTGGAATTTAATTACGAGTAGTGTTGTTGTTGATGCTGAAACTGTTGTGATTATGGTGCACATCCGTGTTTGGTTATGAAATGGTTGGTTAACATTTAAATGGGATTTTAATCAGATGATAAGATTAGAATTACAAATGAGACGAGTGCACAAATAAGAATATCACTCAGGAGTGTTTATGTTTTATGACTATGTTAATGAATTTAAATACTTGTGGATTTATTCACAAATGTTTATATTTTTTTTAACTAAGAATAAAATATAAATGAACTCAGATTTTGGGAATTTTATTTCATAAAAGAATCTCATCATACAAGAAATGGAGATTGCTTCACATTTTATACGTACTGTTACAAGGAATTACATTAAAAGTTCTAAATCCTAAGGAATTACATTAAAGTATCTATCCTAAATCCTAAGAACATCTAAGTGTCTTCATGTTGTCTTTGAGCTCCTCCACGAATCCTCGACTAACCTGCACATCAAAAAGAAAACAAACAGTATAGAAAAATGTTAGAAGATGTTTTTGACACTCTCAGAACAATGTCATCATCGAGTGCCGGGAGTGGCACAACCGAAGCTGCGTCCTACCCCCGTTACCGATCCGCGCCATGTGCGTCAGATCAGGTAACACCTGTTCTTATCGTTACGGGACATCCGAGAGATAGAAGTAATAAAAGAAGCGGGACTGATTCGTTTTGCCGCGATTGGATTTTTGAACTGATATGAGAATAAGGCAACATAGGCAAGATTGAACTCAGACCCGGATGCCGGCAGGTCTGAGTCACTTTGGCTTTAAAACCTCCACACCTGAAAATCCACAAACACATCAATACCAGGTTCAGCATTCAAAACCCAAAACGATTCATGAGTTGCCATAGGCATCAAACTGCAGCAATCCTGAACAGAACAGAGAAATAAAACCAAACAGCATCATACGCTGCATCAAAGCCCTCGGCTCAAACACCATTGCGCAACAGCATACCAAAACAAAGCAAGAGAGCAGGTCAGTTCACAACAGCTCTGAACCAAACAAGTGAATTCACATCATAAAAAAAAACCAGAAGTGCAGAATTGGACTGCGCATCCAAGTTCAAATATCTGCAAGCGTACAAAGAAAAATACCATAAAGCGCCACAACAAGAACCCACCGTAAGTATCAGGGACAAAGGCAAGATGTGAAATCAGAAAGGACTGTCAGAACCATCATCGTTGCAAGCACTGGGCTCAGTTCAACATCATTGCCCTAAAATAGAAAAGTTGGGGACCTGAAGATTAAAAGTTGAAACAGGTTAGGTTGTCACAAGCATCTCATGTTCATGAAATAAACAAGTGCATAAACACATGGCTCAGCTCAACATGATAGCCAATCATCATCACCAGTTCAATCAACCTGCCAAAACTGCACAGAAGAACTGAAGTTCACGTCAGCTCAGAAATCATGGCATGAATCGTACCAGAACGAACAAGCATAAGCTAACATAAACATATCAGTTCATAAGATAAACAAATCAGTCGTCGCGGTCCAGGCTATCAGGTAAAAGCCACAGCGTAAAACCAGGATTGTACTATCCTGCTTCGACGGTTCAGACTAAGCGTCATCACTACCGTAGACCTTTCCCGGCAATTTTGACTCAGCCAAAGCTTCAATATCAAGCCCTATCTGAAAGAAGAAGAGGAAAAGAATCCGAGCTGCATCAAAGAAGCGAACCAATCAAAAAAACGAGTCAGTTCGAGATCAAAATATCAAACAGAGATACGAATCCATCAAGGAGTCCTGTGAATCAAAATCAGATATCAATCAATCCAATCTGAAGGCAAACCATATCAGAAAAATAGAGAGATTTTGATTTGATAATTAATCCCAAAGCAGATCAAAACAAATCAGTTCAGACTACTAAAATCGAATCGAATCAGGAAATCATATCAGCTCAAGCAGGTTCTAAAAGAGGAAACAGAGTATCAGATTCATATGATTCAATCTCACCAAAATCCCAATCAGGTTCTAAAAGAGGCAACACAATCCAATCAAATCCGTGAAGAAAATCCAAAAGATATCAGAAAAAGACCAGTTCGAGATCAAAGGGGCATCGAAATAAAGTCCACATCTGCAAAGTCCAAAAGAGAAATAAATCAAATCCAAAAGAGATCAAAAACTGTGTGAAATCCGAAAATGGAAGGTTTCCCAATCAAGTGTATCAAAAGTAACGTTAATCAATCCCACAGGAGTGAATGGCAATCGAATCATATCAGAAGAAAAATACAAAATCAAATCTTTCATAGAAAAAACGTAAATCCAAGGCCCATTCGAAGATCAGAGAGAGTATAAGAGAGACCAATACCACCTTCTCAAAACCCTAGACGAAGCGGGCAGAGAACACGAAAACGGCGAGAAGGAGAACACTGAAACCACCATATGAACGAAACCCTTCGAAGGAGTTCACCAGCACCGTCCATCTGAGAACGGCGAGTAAACAAACTTCAAGGCTCAGAACCTCGTCATCATCGCCTCATCGTCGCAACCACGCCGAAAGCCACCGATCGCAACCACAAAACGTAAGTTGTGAGTTCATCGTGTTGTACATTTAACGGTTTAATGTTGAATGTTTTCAGGTTTCAACATAGAAAGGGACTAGCATCGTGAATAAAGCAATGGAAATCGGACAGACGAAGGCCATCGGAGTGTGAAAATCATGAGAGACGGAATGAATTTGTGAGAGAAGGGAGCGAGCGGCGCCGTAGAGGAAAAGGAGAATTAGGGTTACTCTAATCCCTTTACTCCCCTTTTGGGAATATCCGTGGATCGGGTTGGGACCGGAGTAACTATCGGCCCAACCCCTTTTTTTATTTTATATTTTTATTTGTTTATTTATAATTATTATGTTTTTTTTAAGAATTTATTAAGAACTTTCTTTTTAAATACTATTAAAACCTGTTTTCAAAATAAAATAGAACCTTTTTTCTAATTAATAATAAAACCTTTTTTATAATAATCAAAACCTTTAAAAAAAAAATAATAATAATAATGATAACATTAAAAATAAAACTTTTTTTTAGATTATTAAATTAAAACTGTTTTTGAAAATTAACTTAATCTTTTTTTTAGTATTAAAACTTCTTTTAACTTAAGTCATAAATTTTTTCTTTATATAAAAAAATAAACAGCTAAAAATCTCAAATCTTGCATCTTTAGTTCTTTTGGTCGCCGTCTGACGTTGCCTACTAACATTGTTCATTTGTGTTGCAGCTTGTCATGTTTACCGTTATTTATTTTATTTTTCGATTCAAGTTTCGTTTATATTTGTATCTGTTTCTCAATTGTAACCTCGCGAACCTAATAATCGCGTTTACTTTTCGCATTTAAATTTCTGCTGATGTATGATTTAAATTTCTGCTGATGTATGATTTAAATTTCTACTGATGTACTGCTATTATCACATTACACACTCCGAAGGAATTAGGTCTAGCATTTGATCGTCGTGTCAATAGTCCTCAACTTCAAAACTACAACCTCACAAACCCTAATTTTCACAAATGCCTCGCCGCAGGCAAGATTACAATTTTACCCCTAGCATTAGGTCAAAGAGCCGCCGCGCTCATTTTAGGGTTTCCCGCCGTAGAATCCCTAATTTAACCCTAATTACAACTTAACAATTCAACGTAGAGATTTGGAGTTCCTACACTCCACGTAAGCGTGTCCTTAAGATGCGTTTATTCCCCTCGAGACCTTGACCACAGTCAAGAAGTCTCTAACCTCCCTTTTGAGGGGAACTACGATTACTCTGATTCTATTCCCGTAAGGATACGTAGGCACAAGATGCGATGTCTTGCCGAGTAAACTTAGAACTAACCCTTAGGTCTCTTTTCTCACTTTTAATCCCTTGTAGATATACCTTAAGCAAATGAATAAAACAAATAGTAAACATTTGAACAAAAGGTTCCTGTAGAGTACTACAGAAGTTTAGGGTGCTAATACCTTCCCTAAATTTAACCAACCCCCGAACCCTAGATCTTTCCCCGCATTGTGTTTACGATGCAAAATAGGTTTTCCCTCTTTTGACCTTTTCCTTCGGATAAATCAAAGAGCGGTTGTGAATTGAATTGCGATTCAAACTCATTAATAGTTTGTGATCCTATTTCCACCGCAACAATTCCCTTCCGTTTAGATTTAGCAGTCGTAGATAGATTGTTTTGCATCCTTTAGACAACCCAAGCAAGCGTGGATCCCGTCGAGTACGACGGACGTGAGGGGTGCTAATACCTTCCCCTTGCGTAACCGACTCCCGAACCCAGGTTTTGGTTGCGATGACCATACCTTTTCCCCGTTTTTTGCGAGGTTTACTTCGAGCGTTTCCTTTCCCGCTCTGAGGGATAAATAACGCACGGTGGCGACTCTTCTGTCAGCCGGCGCCGATTTTCGCAGTAGCGACAACTGGCGACTCTGCTGGGGATCGAACCCAGAATCTCTGGTTCTCCGGTTCCCTATGAGAGTCAATCCTAGCGCTTGTTTGCTTGTCTATTTGGTGCTTATTTATTGATATTATTTGTTGCTGTTGGGGTGTTACGGGTGTTCTATGATATTGAGATAAGCCGGACCTGGGCTTGAGTATGCACCTAGATATAGTTGCGGAGAAGTAGTAGACGAACCTGTCTGCTGAGCAGGCACAGTTCCCTACGAAAATCTGCGCTCAGACGAGGTTCTCGCAGAGGTGCTCCTTTCCGGTCCTGAGGATCTGAGGGGAGTCCAGACGTGAGGATTGTCGACTCTGGGAACCGATCATTTGGAAGTTAGCTAAGTGAGGCCTCTTCAGGACTCGATGATGCCACTCCTTCTGGGAATCGTATCGTCAGTTCTGAAAGTCTGTGACGCTGACGACCGCATAGGATGCCGTACCTTGTCAGATATAGGTCCACACCTGTGAATGGGGGGGGGGGGGGGGGGTTTGTGCAGGAAACTTGACTTCCAACCTACCCGTTATTCTGGTCTTCTCTTCAGAGCAACCGTACTCCGTCAGCGGTGCAGCATTATTTAGATTGTGTGGGGGCTGTGATCCCGTGTTTGTTGCATTGCATTGCATTTGCATAGGCATCTTCGCATCATATTGCATACTATTCGCCAGCTAGTCAGAGCTCTTATCCAGCCATTATTTTGATTCTGAAGGTGAGTATTGAAGACGACCAAGAGGTTGAAGCAGATTTAAAGCAGACTTGATCAGAGTCAAGCAGTGAAGTCAGCTGACAGTTGTTGGTAGCTATGTCAGAGAGTAGCTTCCCGTTTGTTGATACCTTGTCAGGTTTCACCGTGACGTCCAATCCTCTGTATGGATCTCCGCACGACGAAGACTTTCCGCAAGTGAACAACCTTACTACAGCTCAGCTTGTGCAGCCATCTGTTGAAGACCAAGGTCTGCGTGAGCAGTTTGTTGCCCGAGGTGAACGTTCTCCTTCTGTTGATGTCTCAGACTACCAGGGTGTTGCCTTCCCTGTGCCAAAGCCCCGAAGAGAGGTCCTGACAGCAAAGAATGAAGACCCATTAGCTCCCGTGTATGCTGAAAGGTTTCGTGCATTAGATGAGAGATTCAAAGCCTTGAAAGGTAAAGACGCTGTTACTCCTAGTGCTGCAGATATATGTCTAGTTCCTGGCCTAGTGTTACCTCCGAAGTTCAGAATGCCGAGGTTTGAAAGGTACAAAGGGGATAGTTGCCCGAAGCAACATTTGGTGATGTTCTGCCGAAGAATGACTTCATTTGTGCACAACGACAAGCTGATGATTCATTGCTTTCAAGATAGTCTGACTAGGGCACCTCTGAGTTGGTATATGCAGTTAGAGCGTGACCAGATCCGATCATGGATGGACTTAGCCAATGCCTTTCTGAAGCAGTACGATTATAATCTTGACGAAGCTCCTACTCGCGTGCAACTGCAAGAATTGTCTCAAGGGAACAATGAATCTTTCAGAAAGTATCTTCAGAGATGGAGAGAATTTGCTGGTAGAGTGCAACCACCGCTCCTAGACCAAGAGCTGAAAGGCATGTTCGTAAACTCCTTGCAGAGCCCGTACTTCGAAAGAATGTTTGAAACCGCACCAAATTTCTCTGAGTTGGTAAGGACGGGAGAGCGCATCGAGTATGGTGTAAAGACCGGAAGAATCCCGAATGTTTCAAGAGGTCAGGCCAGTGAAACTGAATCTCCCTATAGCTCTCAATCTGAAGATGAAACTATGATCAATGCGGTCCTGACAGATGTTGGATATCCTCAAGTCGAATCGGTGAAATCTGTTGGTTCTCCGTCTTCTCAGCGGTCAGTATCTTCTGTGCCTCGTTATTCTGGACAGACAACTGAGCCTGGGGCACCCCATCGGGAACCTTATGTCGCTCCCCTTGCGAGTCCACGAGCCCGTGGCCAAAGTTATCAGAATCAGCGTCAGAATCAGAACCGACCTCGTAACAACTTGGAACGAAGGAACGCTCCTTTCCATCCAGTACCTGTGCCGTATAGCCAGATTCTTCCGCGTTTGATTCAGAATTCTTTGGTGGAACCAAAAGCTCTTAAGCCAGTTCCAGAACCTTACCCTCCAGGATACAATCCCCATGTTCAGTGTGGTTATCATGGTGGCTCTCCAGGGCATTCGACGGAAGATTGTAAAGCATTTCAGGTGAAAGTACAGCAGTTGATTGATCAGGATCGCATTTCCTTTCGAGAAGGGTTTCTGTTTGTTCATCCTAACCACTCAGCTGTCTAAGCTCGTAGATTCGGAAGGCATTCCCCAGCAAAGAAGCCAGTGGTTCAGACAGGCAGGCGCCTCCGCATTTGCAGTCCTCAGACTTTATATCATTTGCATTTGTAGTTTCGTTTCTGTTAGTTACTACTTGCTTTTAAACATTGTATGTTTCGAATGGTAATGTTAATAAAGTGACTATGCATTTTTCTGAATTAATCATGTCGCTGTCGCTCATTTACTGCATTGCACCGACACTTGCATTTTATTCACTCCACTTTATCACTGTGACTAGCAAAGATTGGAGGGAGGATGACGAAACTAAACTCATAACCGATGATCGTAGGCTTTCAGATAAGACCGTACCGATGACGTACAAGGCATTGTTTCAAATCCCCTAAACACTGGAGATATAAGGAGTTAGTCCCTTGTTAACCACTTCGAGCCGAGAAGTAGGAATTTCTTTCGGACTTTTTAACCCTTACATCTTAACCCGGGGCAGGGTAGTTGTCAGTTAGCTTGACCGAGCATTCAAGTCTTATAGAGGAGTGTTGTCCTTCGAGGACCAATCACATCATCTCGCCAGAGGTCGTACCTCATCAACCATAATGGTTAAATCTCACCAACCAGGAGTGAGACAGTTACAATCCTTTCGGAGCAATCAAGACAACCAGTGTCACACGACTTTGTTCCAAAAGAAAGAAAAAAAAGCCCGCTAAGTAAAAAGAAAGAAAAGCTGAGAAAGCTAATACTTAGGCAAAAATTAGGGCATCCCGCTGGACTTCAAAAGAAATCGAAAAAAATCGAAAAGAACTCAAAATGAGTCAGTCCAGGCAAAAATTAGGGAATCGAAAGAATGAAAAAGAGGGGTTAAAAAGAAAATTTTCCCCAGCAAATCACAAAGTCGTGTACACAGACACCGAAAGCGAAGAAGGAGTAACTATCACTCTAGAAGAAAAGCTTTATGAGTTCCTTAACTGTGGGTCTTACCATTCAGCACACCTCTCGAAGAGGCGAACGCTCGTGTCAGGTTAACTGAACCTTAGGATCGGAGATCATCACGTAGAAGGGGTGGGTACAAATCAAAATTTGAGCCAAATATCCTTTGTTTCACGAACCGTGAACCCGACCACGATACAACCCTTAAAAGACCTAATTGAGGTAGGGTTAGTCTGAAGCGCATGACGATAAGGTTGAGTAACCTGACTCCTTCTTGACTTGCTAGTCACATCTTTGTTGTATTTTTCACTGACCACGTAAGCACTACGTTTGAACTTTGGTTCATTCATCACTCACAATCATATGCATGTAAATGAGTGACAGCTCAAATTTTTTCAAAATCTGCATAAACGTTGCATTAAGATTACCATTCGTGAACAGACGATTCTAATTGCAGGTTAGTAGTTGACATGAAAGAAATTCCACCAGGGAATCGTCAAGCAGGACCGAGTAATTCAGCAGTCTGAACCAGAATGGTGTATGTTGTGAAGCCCAATGAATCAGGGGCATTATCTTCCAGTAAGTTCGGTATCAGTCAGTCTGAGGACAAGTCCCGGAGCTTCAGTTGGTCAGGGGCAGTTTGTTTGAGAAGCAGTTGATCAGAAGGGAGTCTTCTCGAGAGCCAATCAGGGGCAATTATACAGAGCGTTGAGATTTGAAAGCAGAGACTTCAGGTGGATAATCAGATCGGGTTAAGTCGCTAGAACGCTCATTCAGGGGCAAGTCATCGCAGAGAATGTTGAAACCCACTAGGTTGCCAGGGGTCTATTGGAGATTGAATTCTTTTGTCGTGCAGATGTCGGGGTGAATATTCTCGAAGTCTTCTCGTAGCAAGCTGTTCAGAGCAGGTACTCCCAAGAGCTAGATTGGGGCAAGTTGAATTGTACTGGGGCAAGTTGTGCAAGCCAGTCTTTTTATCCCCAGCTGAGTGTACTGGGGCAAGTTGTTCAAACCAGTCTGTTTATCCCCAGCCAGAGTTGAGTATCGGGGAATCATGTCAATACCCTTATAAAAAACCTGAACCTTCTAAATAAGAAGAGCCGTGTTGTCGGTGGATTGTTATCCTGCAGTTTAAACCTGTTACGTGTCAGTAACCAGTCGTTTCCAAAGTCCAGTTCTCGCCTGGCAAACCGGTAACCAGTTCTCGTCTGGCCCACCCTTCCGTAAGAATCAGTTCCCGTCTGGTGCAGTTTATTGTAACCAGTTCTCGTCTGGTCACCGTTTCTTCAAGTGTTGTATCAGTTCTCGTCTTGTACATGTCGTCGCGTAACCAGTTCTCGTCTGATCATCGTGTGTTTTAACCTATGTGTTATACCAGTTCTCATCTGGTGTACGTCAGCTGTCAGCCAGTTCTCGCCTGGTTGTCTATACCTCAGTCTCTTATCCAGTCAGCCCCGTCTGATGTCCAAACCAAATCAATTCCCGTCTGATATCCAGAACCCGTAAGTCAAGTTCTCGTTTGACAACCTAACATGTTTCGCTATCAGCTCTCGTTTGGTAGTCCACCCTGAATGCTAGTTCTCGTCTAGTATTTCTTATACCTCCCACTGTATACATAATTCGTGTTTACCCTAAACCAGAAAACAAAAACCTAAAGGTATCTGGCACAGTATTTCCCAATGACCCGCACGTTGTCATGTTCCCCGATACGAAGCTCGACGGATGCCAGCGCTCCGAGTAATGTTTGAATTCCTTGTGGATGTTGTTAAATCAGAATTGCCACTCTTCAGCAGATGAAAGTTGCTTATTATCCCCGGAAGAGTCGAGATCGTATTTTACCCTGTATCAGAGTAGGATCAGAAGGATCCTCAGCAGATTAAGATCGACATCCTTGATAGTAGGGGCATTTCCAGCAGTGTGCCGCGCGCAATCAACCTCAGTTTAGGTCAATCCCCGCAGAGCACAATCAGTTGTCAATGGTTTGAAGGAAGCATCCCCAAGCAGAGTTGTTTTCTTTCCCCAGTAAAGTCACCGAAGCAGGATTCTTTCCCCAGCACCGGGTCACAAGTGTAGGATTCGTAGGAAATGATTCATACACCGGAATACGCAGTAACTGATGGTGCCAGACTGAGGTCTCCAGCGGAATTGAGATTCCCCACCAGAGTCGTATTCTCTCCTGAAGTCGGAGGATTCCCTCTTCCCCAGTAGAGTGTTGGAACAGCTGACGCCGTATTCCCCTGCAGAGTTGTACTCTCCTCCGAAGTCAGATGATTCTTTCTTCCCTAGCAGATATTGAGCAGTTGGTGTTGTATTTTCCCCAGGGCCGCACTCTCTCCAGTGAAGCAGAATGACTTCTCCTTCCTCAGCCGAGTTCGCAGATGTCCAAGAGAGCCGAGTCCCTAGAAGCTGATCAGACCATGTTTTCCCCAGTGGAGTGTTGAGCAGCTGAAGTGATTTCCCCACAGAGTCATCCTCCCCAGAAGATTAGCCGAGACGGCCACGCAGTTTACTGAAGTTGTTTTCCATGCAGCAGTCCGCGGAAGATCAGTTCCCCAGACAGAGCCTGATTGATATTGGCGTGTCCACGTTCTCCTCAGCAGGATGATTCCTTCATCTGAGTAGTTCTTTCACCTTGACAGGAGAATTTCCCCTCAGCATTTATTTTGCTGACGGGATCGCATCATTGTGCATGACCGCATAGCATTTAACACCGCATAGCATTTAACACTGCATAGCGTAGCGTTGCATAGCATTGTGCATGATTGCACGGCATTTAGCATAAACGCATATCATTCCCACCGTGTGGGGCATAGCGCAGAAGCATACGCATCATAAGCATGATCTAGGTTACTATCATTCTTGTCTTACAAGTGTTCCACCAAGAGACCAGTTGCTCAGGACGATTTCTGATATTCTCTCCAACAAGGTCGCTTTCCTAAGATGATTCTTAAGACCCCGGTGTAATCCTCACAGTCGCGTTGCTCAAGATGATTTTTGAGATCCCCAACGAAGTCTGCAGTTCAAGACGATTCTCGAATTCCTCAGCAGGGCCGGTTTGCTTAAGATGATTCTTAAGATCTCAGCGCAGGTTCCCGAGTTGTTTGCCTAGTATGATTCTTGAGCTCCCCAGTAGCGTCCCCAGCAAGAGTTGCCCAGGAGGATTCCTGGAATACCCAGCAGAATGAAGTCTCCAGAAAGGTTATCGGTTCAGGATGATTCTTGAAGGTGCCCGACAGAGTTTGTTTGTTCAAAATGATTCTTGAAGTCCTTAGCAGCGTGATATATATGCTCCAACAGTGATGTCTAATCTGAAGATTGACTTCGTAAATGCCTGAAGGCGATATCAGAAGGTTCCTGTGAGTTCAGACTTCCTTGTGGATGAATCAACGTGTGGCTGAAGACAAGGTTCCAAATTTTGTATTCAAGATGATCCGTGTTGGTCTGAAGACCAAGTCAGTTGTCCTGAGGTGATGATTGATGGCGATCAAGTGGATAGTTTCTCTTCCGACTGAAGTCGAAGATGCTTCTCCAGCTGAAGCGGAGTTTGCCTGAAGGCAAAGTGTTTGAATCCCCGTAGAGTCATGAATGGCTCAGGATACCATTTCTTTGACTGAGGTCACAGATTTCCTAAGCTGAAGCGAAGGTGCCTAAGGGCAAGGTTATCCCCAAGGTCATGAATGACCTAGGATTCATTTTTCGGACTGAAGGCCGAAATGTATCCCTGACTGAAGTCGCGGATGCTCTATAGCAGAGGTGGAGTTGCCTGAAGGCAGATCCATGTATCCTTGAAGGCCAAGGACCATTTCTTCAGACTGAAGTCGAAGATACCTCCTGCAGAGTTGCCGACGGGCAAAGTTTACATCCTTGAAGGTCAAAGATGTCTATCTTCAGAAGTACTTGAAGATTTTTTCTAGCTGAAGCGGGAAATGGCCAGGGGCCAGGGTTTCATATATCTTTAATGTTGAAGTTCTACGGCGGGCAGTGTGCAGCAGTATTCCGATGTTCGTTATGGTTCTGAGGGTGAACCCCAGATCAGAGTGTGCTCGGTTAAGTCTCCCATTCCCGGCGAAGTAGTTTCAAATACGCAAGTATACCTTTTGTTCCATTTACCAGGGGTGAACCCGAGGTTGGATGTTTGTTCGACGGCGAGGTTGAACGTTTGGATTTGACGGCGAGGTCAGATCATCATTTGTCCAGCGGCGAGATTGGATATTTGTTCGACGGCGAGGTTGAACGTTTGGATTTGACGGCGAGGTCAGATCATCAATTGTCCGGCGGCGAGGTTGGATGTTTGTTCGACGGCGAGGTTGAACGTTTGGATTTGACGGCGAGGTCAGATCATCAATTGTCCGGCGGCGAGGTTGGATGTTTGTTCGACGGCGAGGTTGAACGTTTGGATTTGACGGCGAGGTCAGATCATCAATTGTCCGGCGGCGAGGTTGGATGTTTGTTCGACGGCGAGGTTGAACGTTTGGATTTGACGGCGAGGTCAGATCATATTTTTTCCAGCGGCGAGGTTGGATGTTTGTTCGACGGCGAGGTTGAACGTTTGGATTTGACGGCGAGGTCAGATTATGTTTTCTCCAGCGGCGAGGTTGGATGTTTGTTCGACGGCGAGGTTGGATGTTTGTTCGACGGCGAGGTTGAACGTTTGGATTTTACGGCGAGGTCAGATTATTATTTGTTTGACGGCGAGGTCAGATTATGTTTGTTCGACGGCGAGGTTGAACGTTTGACGGCGAGGTCAGACTCTTTAAATCCCCAGCAGAGATGATGTTTGTACGACGGCGATGTCGAGTGTCTCTAAGAGGATGTTTGTTTCCGACGACGATGTCAGATTCAGTTTGCCAGCGGCGATGTTGGGCATGTCAAGTTGATCCAGTCTTCTGACGGCGATGTTAGGTGATGCAGATCCTTTAGTTCTCCAGCGGCGATGCAGGGTATTTTGTCAAATTTAGTTCTCCAGCAGCGATGCGGGGTATTTTGATTAACGTAGTCCTCCAGCGGCGATGCGGGGTATTTTGATGGTCCGACGGCGATGTCAGATCGGTATTTCTCCAGATAGTTGCCGTGCAACTATTATTCCAGTATTCGACAAGTTGAGCAGTTGGCAAATTTTCGGGTTTACCGGTATTCAACCGTCTCGCACCTTGATTGGCTGAGAGTCGTTCGCTTCTCACCCAATCAGGTTCAAGCCGCTTGAACAGGGGCAGTTGTTGCACCCACAAAATTTGACCAACCGGGTCTCGTATCTGGCTCAAGGTTTCGACGCATAACCGCATTCGCATCTGCATATCGCATATAATGCATTTTTCATTTGTTTTGATTTTATTGGGATCACAGCTCTCGTCTCGTGTTTCAGGTGTTTTTTATCAGTTTGAATAGGTAGAATCGTATTTTTGGGATATTTCGGTGCCCGTTTATTTTTACCGGCTATTTTGGTGCGCTCTCGCAGTGTTTTGTGCCGTTCGGTGCTTATTTTGTTCCTCTGGGAATTATTGTGATTTTTCTGGATTTTATTGGCGTTTTTTAGGGTTTAAATAGCTTTTAAATCATTTTTAGGATTTAATAGGATTTTTAATAGTTTTTAATTCTTTTTAAATAGATTTTTAATCATTTTAGGAGTTAATAGATTTTTTAAGATAATATAGAATTTTTAGAATATTAGTAGGATTTTTTAATAGTTTTAATAGCTTTTTAATCTTTTTTTGATATAGATTTTTTCTTATTAAATAAATAGTTTTTGTTAATAGAAATTAAATGTTTTTAATTTTAGATATAGAATAATAATAGATTTTTTCTTTTATTAGTAAATAGAGTTTAATAGAAAATATAGTTCTTTTAATAGTTTTATTAGAGTAATAGATTTTCTTTTAATAAATAACATAGGTTTTATTAGAGTTTTAGATTAGTGGGTTCATTAGATTTTTAATTGAGATATTAATCATCAGTTAATTAATTACTTAGGATTAGATTTTAATCATTTTTTCATTAACTTTGTTATCCAGATTTTTTTAGGTCCATATGCGTTTTTTGCAAGCCCAAATTCGCAAGGCCCGTTACCATCTAACTCCAGAATTCAGTCCAGCAATTTCCAGTAATGTCCAGAAAAATCCAGAACGTTCCAGAAAGTCTCAGTGCTATAAATGCAAGCTCCACGTGTAAAGCAAGGAGAGGCCCCACATTTCACTCTTCCACGCACGCCACCTCATTTCACTTCCCCTCTCCATCTGCCACGCCACACACAAGTGGCACGCATGCATGAACTCCTCCCACTACCTCCACCCACACTGCCACATTCCCCACCACGTGGCGTGCCTCCGTCTCCCTCCTCCACCATCACTGACACGTGCCTCCACACCAACACCTCGCCTGAGAGCGTCACCGGCCGGCATGCATGGCCGGCGACCGCCGTGAACCTCACCGGAGAACCTCACAAACCCAGATTCCGATCCCCTTCATCGTTTCCATTCCAATCGTCTTCGCCTTCCTCACCGGACCACCCTAACTACCTCGCCGGAGTTCTCAATCACTCACCGGAAACCCCAATTTCTTCCCAGAAATTTCTCCAGTCAACCTCATCCACATTCATCAAGCCAGCCAAGAACAGCTTCCCAGATTATTCATCACGTCTTCAAACTTCTTTCAGAACTTCATCCTCAAGGATCTCCCCCAACAATATTCGTCAACAATGAGAGTTCTTCATCAACGATACGAATTTGTCCTCAATGATTCGTGATATCCATCAACAATCTGTGTTCTTCTTCAATGATTTGCGTTTTCAAGAGCAATCGCCAGCAACGAGGACATGCAAGAATCAACAAGCTCCGAACAAGTTTCCAGATCCTCATCAACACCTTTTAGATCTTCATCTGTAGCGTTTTTCCAGAAAGTTTTCCAGAAACTACCGAAGCGTCATCGATCTTCATCAAATGTTGAATGAACCATCAAGAATCAATGACGACGCTCATCGTTGAGAGTCATGATCTGCGAAGATCCTTGACGACCTTCGTCTCCGGCGTTGTGTTTTTCAGAGCATCCATATTTCTCATCAAGAACAGGAAATATCTTCAACGAACCTTCCTAATTTCTGTTGGTATCTCTTCTGTCTGAACGGAGAGAGGATAGAATGGTGGAGAGTTTGAGTGGTTTGAACAGAGAGTGAGGGAGAGTCTTGGTGAGGGTGATGAACGAAGAGAGGAGGATTCAGGGAGGAAGAACGGCGCAAAGGCCTGTGAACAGTGCAAATAAGGGAATTAGGGTTTGAGGATTCAGAGAGGGCTTGGTGTTGGATTGGGCCTCAGGCCCAAGGTTGTTGTCCGTACACCTCCGTTACTTCCTTCACCCCCCCCCCCCCCCATCTGAGTGCGTGTGGGCAGTGTGTGCATGGGCCTGGGCCTAACGCCCTGACTGCTTCATCCACTCCCAGTCTCAGTGGCATACCCCCCTCCCAGTTTTTTTGTTTGATTTGTTTTCTGGGCTGGGCCCAGTCCCAATGTGTTTTACTAGTTGTATCACCCCTGTATGGACTGCACCCCCTCCCTTTACATTTTCTTTTATTTTCTTTTATATCTTTTTCTTTATAGTTTCATGGAAAAAAGAAAAGAAATAGAAAAAGAAAATTGAAAAATGGAAAAAGAAAAATATAGAAAAAAAATAGTAAAGATACATGAGGAAAAATATTGAGAAAATATTTGTGAAAAAGATAAAGAAAAAATATTGAAAAGAGAAATATAGATAAAAATGAAGAGAAAAATATATTGAAAAAATAGAAAAAATAAAGAAAAAATATGTTGAAAGAAAAGAGGAGAAAATATTTGTGAAAAAGAAAAGAAGAAAAAAGGGAAAAAATATTAAAATAGATTTAATATTTTTAAAGTACATTTTCTTTTAGGATATATTCTTCATAGAGATTGTTTTACGACTTTTAGGATAGTTTAGAAGCCCACTTGTTAGGGGGCTATTTTTCATTCGATTTTTCAGGATAGGATAGGATAGTATTCCTAGGAGATTTATGTTTCAGTATTCACTCATTGTAACCATTTTTTTCAGAGATTAATAAAACGAGATTTGAGTTGTGGTCCCGAAGTAGCTGAACTACAGCTGCTCTGATTTCTCGTACCAGACGAGAATATGTAGGCATAGGATGCGATATCCTAGCGAGCACACTAACGACTGACTTCTGTTCTCTCGCTGCTGTGCGATCGAGACTTTCCCGCTGAAGATTAGTTGTAACCCTTTTTCTCTCTTGCCCGAGTGCATTTGAGACCAAGCCGTAGTATTGCCCATAGGTTCCCGACCCTGTGGAACCAGTTGTTTTTCTCACTGCTGTGTGAGAATGTTTTGTTTAGCCGTAGTTAGCATGAACTACGTAAAGCTCTAATCTTCCATGCAGTGTGGAAGTACGTAGGCACAAGACGCGAGGTCTTGGCGAGCCAATTTCTCCCTGTAGTCCCGAACTACGTTGACTCTGACTTTCTCTCTTGAGAATACGTAGGCATAGAGTGCGACGCTCTATCGAGTCAATTCCCTTCCATTTAGATTTAGCAGCCGTAGATAGATTGTTTTGCATCCTTTAGACAACCCAAGCAAGCGTGGATCCCGTCGAGTACGACGGACGTGAGGGGTGCTAATACCTTCCCCTTGCGTAACCGACTCCCGAACCCAGGTTTTGGTTGCGATAACCATACCTTTTCCCCGTTTTTTTGCGAGGTTTACTTCGAGCGTTTCCTTTCCCGCTCTGAGGGATAAATAACGCACGGTGGCGACTCTTCTGTCAGCCGGCGCCGATTTTCGCAGTAGCGACACATGACAACTTTAGGTTTGTGTTAGTCCCCCTTTAGTTGGTCCCTTCTCTTCTCATATTTGTTGCACCCTAAAATTTGACCAACCGGTTCCCATATCTGGTTTATGTGTCGATGCATTTTGCATTCGCATTCGCATGCATTACATTTCTCTCAGTCAGATTGATTTTTATCGGGATTACAGCCCCTGGCGTTTCAGGCAGCTCAGGCCGGTTGTAATAAGAGTCTTTGAGAATTGGTGCACGTCTCCAGTGTTTTCAGGCCATCTCGGTGCCCGGGTTTCGCTATGGTTGCGCAATTGCTCTCCAACCGATTTAATCGGCTTCATGGCATTTTTAGGATTTTTCTTTTATTTTTCTGAATTTTTAATGCATTTAAATGAATTTTTCTGGATTTAATAGATTCCTTTTAATAATTTTTAGAATTTAAATAAATGTTCTTTTCTTTATAGAGATTTATTAGATTTTAAGTTTTTAAGATATTATTTTCCTTTTAATAGTTTTTTTAAAAAAAAGATAGAAATGTTTTTAAATAGTTATATAGATTTTTGTTTTGATATTAAATAGTACATTTTTAAATTGGTTTAATAGGAACTCTCTTTCTTTTCTCTATTGTTTTAATAGGATTAATTAGGGTTATTTTCTTTGTAGAATTAATAGGGTTTTTTTTCAGAGTTTAATTTCTTTTTTTAGGATTAATAGAGATTGATTAGGACTTAATCACCTTTTTAGATGTTAATTAGGGTCTTATTTCATTTTAAGTGAGTTTATTAGATTTAATTAGGATTAGAATAGTCTTAATTTTTAGTTAGGCTTTAATGGCTGTTTTAAGGTTTCGTTTAGCATTAATAGGATGTAATTAGGCTTAATCAGGTATTAATTAATGGTTAATCAAGTCTGAGTTTTAGTGGGCCATGTGTCCCATTTTTGGAGGCCCAGTCCGCGCCACATGTCATCTATAAAGCTCTCCCACGTGTGCATTTCAGAGTCTCCACTCCATTCCACGTTTCACCCTTTGAGGCCGCCACCTCATTCACTCCATGCACTCCCTCAGAGTGACACACCACCCTCATGTGTCTCCTCCCAAATTCCTCATCCGCATGCAATGCCACCCGTCCGTCACCATTCTCCCTCATCGGCCGGCCATGCAACCGCCGCGCCGGCCACCATAACTGTCCACCGGAAACCCTAACAGTCACCGACGATAACCTCCCAACCATATCCGACCACTGTGACCATCACCGGCAACCGTTTTTTCGCCGGAAAACTGCAAAACTTCAAAGAACATTCATCTTCCAAATAATTCATCAACCAATCTCCAGCAACTGTTCAAAATCTTCACCATTTCTTCATCCAATTCTCGCCGGAAACTGTGATGTTCCATCAAGAAACTGAAGATCTTCATCTTCTTCGTGAAGATCCTTAAGAACATTCATGTGTTCTTCGACCTTGTTTTCCAGAAACGCCATATCTCATCTCGTTCATCATCTCACTCATCGTCTTGCCAAGAACTTCAACCACCTCAAGAGCTTCATCTAACACATAACCTCCTTCAACAATCTCCAAGAACATTCATGTGTTCTTTAATCCTTTTCCAGAAACGGAGCCTTCAAGATCCCCTTCGATCATCAACATGCATCAATAATCTTCAACAACTCTCCAGATCGCTCAACAACAACAACTTCAAGAATCGTCTACACCTTCAGAAATCATCCGGTAACGTCAATCTTCAACGAGTCTCAGCATTCTCCATCTCCTTCAATAAAACTCAGGATCTTCAGCCATCGCGTTCATCTACACCATCCTATCTTCATCAACACCTCAAGATCTGTCCAAATCTTCATCATCGTGTTCGTCTTAACTCCAAATTTCCCTCGAACCTTCATGCATGTCCATAAACCACATGATTCTTCATCTGATCTTCAAAGAAGTTCTCCAGATCGTCATTGTTTCTTCAAGAAATCTTCGTCAACGATTACCAACTTTTTCAAGAATATCGAAGGACTTCCGGAGATCTGTTTTTTGTTGTTCATTTGACTAGTAGGTCGTAAGACGATTTTGGTAGAGAAAGAGTTTGTGAGAGAAGAGAGGAAACAAGAGATAGGACGGAGAAGAGTGGAGCGGCGCAGGTGGAAAGGATGAACAATGATTAGGGAAAAGCTGCGCTAGGGTTTTCTTGGTTCTGAGTAGTGAGTGGACTGTGGGGTTTGGGCCTCTCCAAGGCCCGTAGGTTTTTTTTGCCCGTACACCCTCCGTTTCAGTCATTCACCCCCCTCCCCGTGTGTGGTTGGGTTGGGCCCAACGTTCTGGCTGCACCTGTGTTTTCACCAACTCACCCCCTGTTTTTATTTTCTGAATTTCCTTGTGGGCTGGGCCTTGCAATGTATTTTCTTGGACATACACCCCAGTCACTAATAAACCCCCCCTGCTGCATGTTTTTTTTTCTTTCATATTTTTCTTCATTTTTCTTGGCAATATTAAAAGCATATTATAGGGTATTATAGATTTAATATAGTTTTTCTATTTTCTTTATAGAATATATAGCTATTATCATAGATTTTTAACATAGAATAATATAGGATTTTATTTTTCTATACGCATTTTCTTTAATATTTCTTAGAATATTTTCAAGTTGGAACTTAATTGCCGTATTTTAGGAGTAGCGTATTATTTCCGTTTTGCTATTGGATTTTGTCTCCTTTTTTCGTTTCCATCTGACTTTATTCTCGATTTTATTTTTGGCTGGCCGTGTGACACGATTCAATTGGAGAATGATTTTCGATATCATTTCTCCATCTTGTCTTTGACACGGATATCAATACGCTACCTCTTAGAGTTCGATTTCTCATATAAGTCAAACCATGACGGTCTAAGCGTCACATTGTTCTTGATTCAAGCGTCATCATCAAGATCCAGAGAGGAGAAGATTGGAATGGAGCTTGCGGGTACGTCAGGAGCCCCGGAGCTGCTTCGTTCATTATCATTGTCGTATTCAAATCTTCAGGCAACCAGAGAGTGTTGTGGGCTGCATCATCAGATACAAAGGAAGCGCCAGCTGAGGAGTTTCTTCTTAGGTTCTTGCGTGCGTGTCCCGAGTTCCTTCTCGTTTAGGCGTAGGCCTGCTTCCTCTTTGTTCTTGCCCCGTGCGAGAGAATCCTTGTTTCCTTTCTCTTGCCCCCGTACAATTGACATTCGTTTTCCCGTCGAACTACGTTAGCTCTGATCTCTCGTGCCCGACAAGAGTACGTAGGCATAGGATGCCGTATCCTAGCGAGCTCCCGTTTTCCCGTTTTCCCTTTTCCCTTTTTCTAGGTTTTAGCTGTAATAGGCTGAACTACAGCTGCTCTGATTTCTCATATCTAATGAGAATATGTAGGCATATGATGTGATATCCTAGCGAGCACACTAACAACTAAACTATCTGTTCTCTCGCTGCTGTGCGATCGAGACTTTCCCGCTGACGACTGACGTTTTCCTTTTCTCTTGCCCTTGCACATTTGAGACCAGACCGTAGTTTCTAGTTCCCGTAGGGTCCCGTACCTCTGAAAACCAGCTTAATCTCTCACTCATGTGTGAGAACACCCTGTCTAGCCATAGTTAGCCTGAACTACGTAAGCTCTGATCTTCCACTCTGTGTGGAGGTACGTAGGCACAAGACGCGAAGTCTTGGCGAGCCAATTCCCTGTAGTTTCCCGAACTACGATGACTCTAACTTTCTCTCTTGAGAATACGTAGGCATAGAGTGCGATACTCTATCGAGTCAATTTCTTCCCGTTTAGATTTAGCAGCCGTAGATAGATTGTTTTGCATCCTATAGACAAACGAAACAAGCGTGGATCCCGTCGAGTACGACGGACGTGAGGGGTGCTAATACCTTCCCCTTGCGTAACCGACTCCCGAATCCAGGATTTGGTTGTGATGACCATTCCTTTCCCGTCTTTGCGGTAGGTTTACTCTGAGCGTTTCCTTTCCCTCCGTTGGGATAAATAACGCACGGTGGCAACTCTTCTGTTCAGCCGGCGCTGATTTTCGCAGTAGCGACAGCTGGCGACTCTGCTGGGGACTCCAACGGTTCCCAGCTGCTGAGGACTGCGATGGTTCCTTATGCATGTGGGATCCAACGTCCCCTAAGAGAGTCAATCCTAGCGCTTGTTTGCTTGTCTATTGGGTGTTTATTTTCGTATTGCTATTATCTGCTGCTGTTGTGCTGTTGGGTGGGGGATGTTCCTTTGAGTGAGAAGCCAGACCCAGGCTTGAGTGCACCTTAGACTTAGAGTGGAAAGTAGTGGGTGCGTATATGCTTCGCATGTACTAGTGTCCTGCGAAATCCACACTCGGACGAGGTTCTTCTGGTTGACTTCCGGTTCAACCCTTTGGGTTGAGTGGGATGTTGGTTAGTTGGATTGTCGACTCCGGGGACCGATCATTTGGGATTCAGGTAAGTGAGGCCTCTTCAGGATATGATGATGCCACACCTTCTGGGTATCGTATCATCAGTCTTGAAAGTCTGTGACGCTGATGACCGCATAGGATGCCGAACTTGTGTCAGTTTAGGTCCATACCCGTGAGTGGGAGGGTTTTGCAGGAAACTTGACTTCCAGCCTACCCGTTATTTGGTCTTCTCTTCAGAGCGAATGTACTCCGTCAGCAGCGCAGCAGTATTCAGAGATTGTGTGGGGGCTGTGATCCCGTGTTTGCTGCATATTGTATTGCATTTGCATAAACGTGTTGCATCATATTGCATGTCATACTCCAGCTAGCCAGAGCCCTTATCCAGCCGTTGTTTTGATTCCAGAAGGTGATTACCCGGTGTTTGGCCTGAACAACTGTTGATTTTTAGAAGACGACCAAGGGGTTGAGTAGATTTGAGCAGAATCGAACAGTGAAGTCAGTTGAAGGTTAGCAGTAGCTATGTCTGAGAGCAACTTCCAGTCTCCTAACACCATGGCAGGGTTCACTACGACGACCAACCCTCTGTATGGTTCTACTTCCGAGGCAGACTTTCCGCAAGTGAACAACCTTACGGCAGACTAGTTGGTGCAACCTCCTGTTATGGACCGGGATCGACATGAGCAGTTTGTTGTCCGCAATGAACGACCTCCTCTTATCAACAGTCAAGGTGTTGTTTTCCCTGTGCCGAGTATCCAAAGAGAGATCCCAGTAGCCAGGACGGTAGACCCAGGAGCTCTTGAATGTGATAGAAGGCTCCAAGTGTTGGAAGAACAAATTAAGGCCGTGAAAGTCAAAGATGCTGATAACCTGAATGCTGCAGGCATGTGTTTGGTTCCTAGCCTAGTGTTGCCTTATAAGTTCAAAGCGCCGAGATTCGAGAAGTATAGAGGAGATAACTGTCCGAAGCAACATTTGGTGATGTTCTGCCGAAGAATGACTTCGTTTGTGCAAAATGACAAGTTGATGATCCATTGCTTTCAAGATAGTCTGACTGGGGCATCTTTGCGTTGGTATATGCAGTTAGAGAGTAATCAGATTCGATCATGGGTGGATTTAGCCAGAGCTGTTCTGAAGCAGTATGATTACAACCTAGACGTAGCTCCTCATCGCATGCAGTTGCAAGAGTTGTCTCAAGAGAACAATGAACCCAACAGGAAGTATGCGCAGAGATGGAGAGAATTTTCCGCCAGAGTACAACCACCGCTTCTAGACCGAGAGCTAACAAGCATGTTTGTAAACTCCCTACAGGATCCATACTGCGAAAGAATGCTTGGACTTCCGTTAAATTTCTCCGACTTGGTAGTACTTGGAGAACGCCTTGAGCATGCCATCAAAATCGGGAAAATTCAGATTATTTCAAACGGTCAGGCTAGTGAAGCTGAATCTCTTTATGATTACCAAACTGAAGAAGGAGTTGTGATCAATGCAATCATGCCAGATGTTGGATATCCTCGAGATGAATTGGTGAAATCTGTTGGATCAATATCTCCTGTGTCTTGTTATGCTGGACAGACAACTGTGCCTGGGGCACCCTATCAGGAACGTTATGTAACTTCTCATGCAAATCAGCGAACTCGGGGCCGAGGTTATCAGAATCAACGTCAGAATCAGAATCGACCTCGTAACAACTTGGAATGAAGGAATGCTCCTTTCCACCCAGTGCCTATGCCGTATAGCCAATTGCTGCCATCTTTGGTCCAGAGTTCTTTAGTGGAACCGAAAGCTCTTAAGCTTGTTCCAGAGCCTTACCCTCCTGGGTACAATCCCCACGTTCAGTGTGGTTACCATGGCGGATCTCCAGGGCATTCAACTGAAGATTGTAAAGCTTTTCAGGCAAAAGTACAACAGTTGATCGACCAAGATTGCATTTCCTTTCGAGAAGGATTTCTGTTTGTTCATACCAACCTCTCAGTTGTCTAAGCTCGTAGATTCGGAGTTTGTTTTCAAGAAGCCAGTAATCCAGACCGGCGGGCGCCCTCAGCATTGGCAGTCCTCAGACTTTTCTTATCATTTGCATTTGTAGTTTCTTTTCTGTTAGTTACTACTTGCTGTTAAACATTGTTTGTTTCGAATGGTAATACTGATAAAGTGACTATGCATTTTTCTGAATTAATCATGTCGCTGTCTCTCATTTATTGCATTGCACTGACACTTGCATTTTATTTACTTCCCTTTATCACTATGGTTAGCAAAGATTGGAGGGAGGATGACGAAACTGAATACTCATAACCGATGATCGTATGCGTTCAGATAAAACCTTGCCGATGACGTACAAGGCATTGTTTCAAATCCCCTAAACACTGGAGATATAAGGAATTAGTCCCTTGTTAACCACTTCGAGCCAGGAAGTAGAAGTTTTTTCGGACTTTTTAACCCTCACATCTTAACCCGGGGGAGGGTAGTTGTCATTTAGCTTGACCGAGCGTTCAAGTCTTATAGAGGAGTGTTGCCTTCTGAAGACCAATCATGTCTTATGCCTCTCAAGAGGTCGTATATAGCCAACCACAATGGTTAAACCTCACCAACCAGGAGTGAAACAGTTACAATCCTTTCGGAGCAATCAAGACAACCAGTGTCACACGACTTTGTTCCAAAAGAAAGGAAAAGAAACCCCGCTAAGTAATAAGAAAGAAAAAGCTGGAAAGCTAATACTTAGGCAAAAATCAGGGCATCCCGCTGGACGTCAAAAGAAAACGAAAAAAAACGAAAAGAACTCAAAAAGAATCAGTCCAGGCAAAAATTAGGGAATCAAAAGAATGAAAAAGAAAGGATATCAATAGAAAAATCCCCAGTGAAGTCGCCAAAGTCGTGTGGATACAGACACCGAAAATGAAAAGGAGTAACTGTTACTCCGAAAACCTTGTGAGTTTCCTTAACTATGGCCCTTACCCTTCAACATACCTCTCGAAGAGGCGATCGCTCAAGCCAAGTTAACTGAACTTTAGGATCGGAGATCATCACGTAGGAGGGGTGGGTACAAATCATAATTTGAGCCAAATATCCTTTGTTTCACGAACCGTGAACCCGGCCACGATACAACCCTTAAAAGACCTAATTAAGGTAGGGTTTATTCTGAAAGCGCATTACGATAAGGTCGAGTAACCTAACTCCTTCTTGATTTGCTAATCATATCCTTATTGTATTTTTCACTGATCAAATCAGCACTACGTTTGAACTCTGGTTCATTCGTCACTCACAATCATGACACGTAAATAAGTGACAGCACAAAAATTTTCAAAATCTGCATGAACACTGCATTAAAATTACCATTTGGGATTACACAATTTTACTCGAAGGTCAGTAGTTTACAGGAAGGAAATTCCAACAGGGAATAACTGAATAGGACTGAATAATTCAGCAGTCTGGATCAGAATGGTGTATGCCGTGAAACCCTGTGAATCCGGAGTGTTGACTTTCAGTGAGTTCAGAATCAGTTAGTCTGAGGACAAATCCCGAAGCCTCAGTTGATCAGGGGCAGTTTATTTGAGAAGCAGTTGATCCGAAATGAATCTTCTCGAGAGTCAATCAGGGGCAATTATACAGAATGTTGTAATTTGAGGGCAGATCCTCCCAGTGGGTAATCAGATCAGGTTGAGTCGCTTATACGCTCATTCAGGGGCAAGCCAGTTCAGGAATAGGGAAATCAACCATGTTGAAAGTTGTTCGATTGAGGTTGAATCCTTTTGTTGTACAGATACCGGGGCAAGTAATCTCGAGGTCGTCTCGTAGCCAGCTGTTCAGAGTGATCTTCCCAAGAGTTAGATTGGGGCAAGTTGAGTTGCACTGGGGCAAGTTATTCAAGCAAGTCTGTTTATCCCCAGCCAGAATTGAGTATCGGGGAATCATGTCATTACTCTTATCAAAAACCTTGACCTTCCGAGAAAGGCCTTACCGTCGTTGGATCGTTATCCTACAGTTTAAACCTGTTACGTATCAGAATTTTGTAACCAAGTCGTTTCCAAAGTCCAGTTTTTGCCTGGCAAACCGGTAACCAATTCTCGTCTGGTCCACATTTCTGTAAATACCAGTTCTCGTCTGGTACTTGTTATTTTTTCAACCAGTGGTCGTCTGGTCAATCTTACCGTAAACATCAAATCTCGTCTGGTGTATGTTATTGTTACCAGTTCTCGTCTGGTCACTGTTTCTTTAACCTATTTGTTGTACCAGTTCTCGTCTGGTGCATGTCAGCTTTCAACCAGTTCTCGCCTGGTCATTTGTTTCTTAACCTATCATCCAGTCAGCCCCGTCTGATGTTCAAACCATAAATCAATTTTCGCCCGATAACAAAATCTATTTTGCTATCAGTTCTCGTCTGGTAGTCCATCCTTGAATGCTAGCCCCGTCTAGTATTTTCCATCTTGTTAATAACCCATTTTTATCCTTTAAACCAGAAAAAGCCAAAAAAATATCCGACACAGTAATTCCCAGTGACTCGCATATTATCACATTCCCCGATACGAAGCTCGATTGGTACCAGTTCTCGGGTAGTGTTTTGTATTCCCAGTGGATGTTGTTAAATCAGGATTACTCTTCTTCAGCAGATGGAAGTCACGTATTATCCCCGGGAGAGTTGAGATTGTCTTTTATCCCGCATCCGAGTAGGATCAGGTGTATCCTCAGCAGAAAGATTGATATCCTTGATAGAAGGGGCATTCTCAGCAGTGAGTTGTATACAATCGACCCCAGTTGGTTAATCCCTACGGAGAACAGGTTACCAGTAGTTTAGAAAGAATATCGCCGTGCAGGGCTGTCCTTCCCTTTTCCAACATTTATTTTGCTGAGAGGATTCTGTGATAACCGGTTACCTTCAGTGGAGTTGACTTTGCTTCCGGCATTTATTTTGCTAAGTGGTTTTAGACCTGGTGTTCTCTGGCAGCTCGAGCCTGCATTTACATTTGCATATATCGTCATACTTGCATTTATACAAACACATAGCATCTCCATGTCGTATGGGGCATCGATTTTCAAACAAACGCATAGCATTTCCATGTCGTTTGGGACATTGCATCATTATCAGACGTACGCATTTCGAAACATAGACCAGGTTGGTTACCTCTTGGTTTTTGAGTATGTTCCCCTGCAGAGTTGTTTGGTTAAGCTTCTCTTCACCCCCAGCGGAGTGATTTCTTCATATTTGGTTGTTACGTCGGCACTGAAAAAAAGAAAATTGGCATATATCAAACTTCTGAAGTTGTCGCCTGTTGACGGAATGGGTGCCTGGCAATCGATTCAGAATTTCCCCATGAGAGTTTTCCTCAGGTTCGCTGTGAACTGTGAGTCGACAGAAAAGATCCCATAGCAGATGGGAAGGTGTTTGCTTTCTGAAGCATTATTTCGAAGATTCAGTACCCGTGGCGTCACACGGGTGATTGACGAAAAAGAAAATTTATCAGATAATTGACCAGTTGTTGCCGTAACAACCAGACTTCAGTTCATTGGAAGATTTTCCTCAAGCAGTGCGCAGTTTATTTCTGCGGTTGGCAAATTTCAGGGTTTCATTAGTATTCAACCGTCTTCTACCTTTGATTGTTTGAAAGTTGCTCGCTCTTCAACCATTCAGGTCCAAGCCGCTTGAATAGGGGCAACTGTTGCACCCTAAAATTTGACCAACCGGTTCCCATATCTGGTTTATGTGTCGACGCATTTTGCATTCGCATTCGCATGCATTACATTTCTCTCAGTCAGATTGATTTTTATCGGGATTACAGCCCCTGGCGTTTCAGGCAGCTCAGGCCGGTTGGAATAAGAGTCTTTGAGAATTGGTGCTCGTCTCCTGTGTTTTCAGGCCATCTCGGTGCCCGGGTTTCGCTATGGTTGTGCAATTGCTCTCCAACCGATTTAATCGGCTTCATGGCATTTTTATGATTTTTCTTTTATTTTTCTGAATTTTTAATGCATTTAAATGGATTTTTCTGGATTTAATAGATTTCTTTTAATAATTTTTAGAATTTAAATAAATGTTCTTTTCTTTTTAGATATTTATTAGATTTTATGTTTTTTAGATATTATTTTCCTTTTAATAGTTTTTTTAAAAAAAGATAGAAATGTTTTTAAATAGTTATATAGATTTTTGTTTTGATATTAAATAGTACATTTTTAAATTGGTTTAATAGGAACTCTCTTTCTTTTCTCTATTGTTTTAATAGGATTAATTAGGGTTATTTTCTTTGTAGAATTAATAGGGTTTTTTTCAGAGTTTAATTTCTTTTTTTAGGATTAATAGAGATTGATTAGGTCTTAATCACCGTTTTAGATGTTAATTAGGGTCTTATTTCATTTTAAGTGAGTTTATTAGATTTAATTAGGATTAGAATAGTCTTAATTTTTAGTTAGGCTTTAATGGCTATTTTAAGGTTTCGTTTAGCATTAATAGGATGTAATTAGGCTTAATCAGGTATTAATTAGTTGTTAATCAAGTCTGAGTTTTAGTGGGCCATGTGTCCCATTTTTGGAGGCCCAATCCGCGCCACATGTCATCTATAAAGCTCTCCCACGTGTGCATTTCAGAGTCTCCACTCCATTCCACGTTTCACCTTCTAAGGCCGCCACCTCATTCACTCCATGCACTCCCTCAGAGTGACACACCACCCCCACGTGTCTCCTCCCAGAACCCTCATCCGCATGCAATGCCACCTGTCCGTCACCATTCTCCCTCATCGGCCGGCCATGCAACCGCCGCGCCGGCCACCATAACTGCCCACCGGAAACCCTAACAGTCACCGGCGATAACCTTCCAACCATATCCGACCACTATGACCATCACCGGCAACCGTTTTTTCGTCGGAAAACTGCAAAACTTCAAAGAACATTCATCTTCCCCAGAATTCATCAACCAATCTCCAGCAACTGTTCAAAATCTTCACCGTTTCTTCATCCAATTCTCGCCGGAAACTGTGATGTTCCATCAAGGAACTTAAGATCTTCATCTTCTTCATGAAGATCCTTAATAACATTCATGTGTTCTTCGACCTTGTTTTCCAGAAACGCCATATCTCATCTTGTTCATCATCTCACTCATCGTCTTGCCAAGAACTTCAACCACCTCAAGAGCTTCATCTAACACGGAACCTCCTTCAACAATCTCCAAGAACATTCATGTGTTCTTTAATCCTTTTCCAGAAACGGAGCCTTCAAGATCCCCTTCGATCATCAACATGCATCAATAATCTTCAACAAATCTCCAGATCGCTCAACAACAACAACTTCAAGAATCGTCTACACCTTCAGAAATCATCCGGTAACGTCAATCTTCAACGAGTCTCAGCATTCTCCATCTCCTTCAATAAAACTCAGGATCTTCAGTCATCGCGTTCATCTACACCATCCTATCTTCATCAACACCTCAAGATCCGTTCAAATCTTCATCATCATGTTCGTCTTAACTCCAGATTTCCCTCGAACCTTCATGCATGTCCATCAACCCCATGATTCTTCATCAGATCTTCAAAGAAGTTCTCCAGATCGTCATTGTTTCTTCAAGAAATCTTCGTCAACGATTACCAACATTTTCAAGAATATCGAAGGACTTCCGGAGATTTGTTTTTTGTTGTTCATTTGATTGGTAGGTCGTAAGACGATTTTGGTAGAGAGAGATTTTGTGAGAGAAGAGAGGAAACAAGAGATAGGACAGAGAAGAGTGGAACGGCGCAGGTGGAAAGGATGAACAGTGATTAGGGAAAAGCTGCGCTAGGGTTTTCTTGGTTCTGAGTAGTGAGTGGACTGTGGGGTTTGGGCCTCTCCAAGGCCCGTTAGTTTTTTTTCCCGTACACCCTCCGTTTCAGTCATTCACCCCCATCCCCGTGTGTGGTTGGGCTGGGCCCAACGTTCTGGCTGCACCTCTGTTTTCACCAACTCACCCCCTGTTTTTATTTTCTGGATTTCCTTGTTGGCTGGGCCTTGCAATGTATTTTCCTGGACATACACCCAGTCACTAATAAACCCCCCCTGCTGCATGTTTTTTTTTTCTTTCATATTTTTCTTCATTTTTCTTGGCAATATTAAAAGCATATTATAGGGTATTATAGATTTAATATAGTTTTTCTATTTTCTTTATAGAATATATAACTATTATCATAGATTTTTAACAGAGAATAATATAGGATTTTATTTTTCTATACGCATTTTCTTTAATATTTCTTAGAATATTTTCTAGTTGGAACTTAATTGCCGTATTTTAGGAGTAGCGTATTATTTCCGTTTTGCTATTGGATTTTGTCTCCTATTTTCGTTTCCATCTGACTTTATTCTCGATTTTATTTTTGGCTGGCCGTGTGACACGATTCAATTGGAGAATGATTTTCGATATCATTTCTCCATCTTGTCTTTGACACGGATATCAATACGCTACTTCTTAGAGTTCGATTTCTCGTATAAGTCGAACCATGACGGTCTAAGCGTCACATTGTTCTTGATTCAAGCGTCATCATCAAGATCCAGAGAGGAGAAGATTGGAATGGAGCTTGCGCGTACGTCAGGAGCCCCGGAGCTGCTTCGTTCATTATCATTGTCGTATTCAAATCTTCAGGCAACCAGCGAGTGTTGTGGGCTGCATCATCAGATACAAAGGAAGCGCCAGCTGAGGAGTTTCTTCTTAGGTTCTTGCGTGCGTGTCCCGAGTTCCTTCCCGTTTAGGCGTAGGCCTGCTTCCTCTTTGTTCTTGCCCCGTGCGAGCGAATCCCTGTTTCCTTTCTCTTGCCCCCGTGCAATTGAGATTCGTTTTCCCGTCGAACTACGTTAGCTCTGATCTCTCGTATCCGACGAGAGTATGTAGGCATAGGATGCCATATCCTAGCAAGCTCCCGTTTTCCCTTTTCCCTTTTTCCAGGTTTTAGCTGTAATAGGCTGAACTACAGCTGCTCTGATTTCTCATATCTAATGAGAATATGTAGGCATAGGATGTGATATCCTAGCGAGCACACTAACAACTAACCTATATGTTCTCTCGCTGCTGTGCGATTGAGACTTTCCCGCTGACGACTGACGTTTTCCTTTTCTCTTGCCCTTGCGCATTTGAGACCAGACCGTAGTTTCTAGTTCCCGTAGGGTCCCGTACCTCTGAAAACCAGCTTAATCTCTCACTCCTGTGTGAGAACACCCTGTCTAGCCATAGTTAGCCTGAACTACGTAAGCTCTGATCTTCCACTCTGTGTGGAGGTACGTAGGCACAAGACGCGAAGTCTTGGCGAGCCAATTCCCTGTAGTTTCCCGAACTACGATGACTCTGACTTTCTCTCTTGAGAATACGTAGGCATAGAGTGCGATACTCTATCGAGTCAATTTCTTCCCGTTTAGATTTAGCAGCCGTAGATAGATTGTTTTGCATCCTTTAGACAAACCAAACAAGCGTGGATCCCGTCGAGTACGACGGGCGTGAGGGGTGCTAATACCTTCCCCTTGCGTAACCGACTCCCGAATCCAGGATTTGGTTGCGATGACCATTCCTTTCCCGTCTTTGCGGTAGGTTTACTCTGAGCGTTTCCTTTCCCTCCGTTGGGATAAATAACGCACGATGGCGACTCTTCTGTTCAGTCGGCGCCGATTTTCGTAGTAGCGACAATATTCATACAATCTTAACACACTTAATAAAGATAATGGATGTTGTGCCATGAGCCTTATACTTGGGAAATGGTGATTGAGGGGCCACCTCTCAATTGCCTAGAATGTTTAGTGTACGCCTTTAGGGCGATATACGACGCATTCGATCCTAGGTTTTAGACTTTAGTATAACATACATTATAAACACTCAAATTCAAAACACTTCTTCTCTAAAAAACACAAAAACACTTCAAACCTTTTTCATCCTTCGGGATTCTAATTAGGAAAATCTTTTCAAAAAAAGAGTGTTGTTAACTCTTAGTTCTATCGCAAACGGTAACGCCTAAGTCTCCAATGGTTGAGCTGCATACACTAAGCTGCTAGAACTGATTGTTAACCCTACTCGGGCCTAAAAAACTTTTGAACCAAACCGATGTTTTTTTAGCTTGAACTACGTTTACTCTAATCTTTCATACCAGATGAAAGTACGTAGGCACAAGACGCGACATCTTGGCGAGCAACCTTCCCCCTTTCTCTCCCGTAGTTAGCCGAACTACGTTGACTCTGATTTCTCGTTCCAGACGGGAATACGTAGGCTCAGAGCAGCGATGCTCTGTCGAGTCCTTCCTTTCTTTTTCTTTTGTCCCTTGACCTTTAGCTAGATAGATTAATCACCCTTTTAGATAGACAACAAAGCGTGGATCCCGTCGAGTACGACGGACGTGAGGGGTGCTAATACCTTCCCCTTGTGTAACCGACTCCCGAATCCAGACATGGTTGGGATGACTTTGTCTTTCCCTTTTTCGTCAGGTTTTTCCGATCGTTTCCTTTCCCTCTCTTTGGGATAAATAACGAAAGGTGGAGACACTTCTGTTTTCTGCCGGGTGTTTTTCGCAGTTGCGATTATCACAACTGGAGGAATAACATTAGCATGTGGCATGCCACCATCATTACGAGGAGGATTAGCAGCAGTTCCCCCGTGAAGCACACCATTACCATCAACCCTTCCAATTAGTGGCTGCACCAGAGTCCTCAGTTGCTCTTGACCATTGGCCACACCCTGCATCAAATCCATAAATTGGGCCATCCTGTCCCAAAGCTCTTGCATCTCAGCTTGCATCTGTTGCATGATCTTACGCTGATTTCCCCGAGTGGTGTACTGATGAGTAGTTTGGTTATCAATCCTGAAACAAACTAACAAATCACAGAAATAAGGTTAATGGTCCCGGGCACCTGCGATGCAAAAATGCAAAAATGATGCAGTATGCAGACATGTATATATGCATTAGGGATATTTCCCCCTCGATTCCAGTTCCACGAGCACAACACGACAATGGAGAGCTAACAGATAAGCAACAGGAAAAATTCTCATAAATAAAATGAGAGCCAAGCGTCAGATACAGAGTACGATGCTACATCAATACAATGGAATCAGAATGACCTCAGCCAACAGGTCTGGTGATGGTCAACCTATACATCATAACAACAGGCTGAAAAGAAATACAATCAAGTACGACGACTGTAACACCCCCTTCTATACCCCCAAATAAGCATATGAAACATTTAGGCACATATCAAAATTTTCATCAGAGTAATATTAAATCATAGTATAAAAGGAGCATGTCATACAATTCACCATTTAAAAACATACAACACCTGCTCAAATAGAGATATGTAACAGTGGGGTAGTTTTTAAATAAAGGAACTTCGTCCTCTCACCACATTTCATTATAATCCTCAAATACATCACAACATGTATAAACAAATATGGATAATCAATCAAGCACATTTCATCATGCACACATCCATAATTCACAATTCGACAAGCCATACACTTGCATAATTCATATAACAATGATATCTATGCCATGTGACTCAATACAACTCAATAAAATTCAATGCGATGTGGTACCAACACTTGTTATCATTTTTCGGTTTTTACATTAAATCGGATCCACTCTTCTAGACCGATAACCACCAAAAGCCCGTCCTCTAATCTTTCAAACCCACTCTTCTAGGTTTGGGACAAGTCACTAGTCTCCACGAAACTAGTAAGCATTGCCTCTTGACTAAATGATGCATATGCAATCAAACACCAAATGCACTTAAGACCGTTCTCACATCTTAATCTCATGCATTCAAATAATTCATCACTCAATAATTATAACATGATTGCACACACAACATATTCATATAATCAAAGTATTCATACTTTATATCATCACATTTATCAAGCAATGCACACATATTCATCAATATGTTCTCATGCATTATTCACGTAAAGTCGCATACAACACATATGCATTCCCAATATCACGCCCAACTGCCACAAACCTCATCACAATTCATCATGCATTCTTATTAAATTTAAACAATGCATTATATTTTTATATATATATATATATATATATCAAAGGCTACATTCACGGTTGATTTCACAATCTAGGATTCACGCCATAAGGCTACCCACAACACGACTTATCTCAATAGTATACAAACTATTCATATCATATAAGGATTAACATAATTGAACCAAACAAATAACCATTGGATGGAAAACACAAGAAATGGAATTTGTTGTCACATTCGCTGCTCTTCGCCTGGCGAGGCATCTGGCGAATGCTCGCTACCTTATTCGCCTGGCGAACTCGCTGGTAAAGACAGTCAGTAGCTACTGGAATGTATTCGCTAACACTCGCTGGTTCACTCGCCTGCCGAACCTTCGCCAGACTCCTTCGCCTGTCGAACACGCTGGTGAAGACTAACTTTGGCTTTTGACTTGGTTCGCCACCCACTCGCTGGGCTTCCCCTGGAGAACTTGCGAACTCAGAAATCCCTAACTATCCAAAATCATCCAAAACTTCCGAAATCACCCGATTCAATTCCAATCAACTCCAGTAATCTTAATCCAACATTACCCGACTAAACTACACCGTTTATTCCAAATTCTAACCGATAAAACTCAGTTTCTACCGATTAATCTCATTATGCCCTAGAATGTAGAAATGTAGAAAACCTCCAACAAATCCAAACACACACATACATAATCACATACATTGAATAGATGATGATATTTCACACCCTTACCTTGATTAAATCGACGCTTGAGGGTTGTTCTTGAGCTTTTCCAACATTTCCTTCTTCTCCTTCTCTTTTCTCCTCTTTCTCCTTCTTTCTCTTCTTTTCTCTTATGTTTCTATCTTTCTCTTTTCTTTCCACTTTTCCTTTATAAGTCTTTCTCTTCTATTCTTTCCATCATATTTTTCCTTCTCAAACATCTACCAATTTCATTTAATTAATCATCCATCAATTAAATAATTCCCACAAATCATTTAATTAATAAAAATAATTAATTAATAAAAATTGGGTTGTTACAACTCTCCCCCACTTTAGGAATTTTCGTCCTCAAAAATATTACCTGATTCAAACAGCTCTGGATAAGACTCCCTCATCTGGCTCTCAAGTACCCAAGTCACATTTCCACAAGTCGGTCCTCCTCAAGCGACCTTCACCAAAGCAATCTCTTTACCTCGAAGTTGCTTCGACTTCCGATCCTCTATCCGCATAGGTGATGTCTCCATAGTCAGGTTATCTCTTACCTGTACATCATCTACTTGGACTACATGAGATGGGTCCGCAATGTATTTCCTCAATTGAGATACATGGAACATGTCATGGAGATTAGCAAGTGACAGTGGTAAAGCGACATGATAAGCTACCTCACCTATCCTCTGCAAAATCTGATAAGGACCAATAAAACACGGCGTCAACTTACGCAACTTCAATGCCCTACCAACACCAGTCATCGGAGTAAACCGAAGAAACACATGATCTCCCTCTTGAAATTCAAGGGCCTTCCTCCTCTTATCATGATAACTCTTTTGACAACTCTGCGAAATCCTCATCTTCTTTTGAATCATCTTAATCTTATCAGTCGTATACTGAATTATCTCCGGCCCAACTATAAAACTCTCTCCCGACTCATACCAACACAACGGCGTCCTACAACGTCTCCCATACAATGCCTCAAAAGGTGCCATACCAATACTTGAATGAAAACTGTTGTTATAAGTAAATTCAATCAATGGCAAGTAGCTATTGTCGCTATTGCGAAAATCGGCGCCGGCTGAACAGAAGAGTCGCCACCGTGCGTTATTTATCCCGACGGAGGGAAAGGAAACGCTCGAGGTAAACCTACTGCGAAGACGGGAAAGGAATGGTCATCGCAACCAAATCCTGGATTCGGGAGTCGGTTACGCAAGGGGAAGGTATTAGCACCCCTCACGTCCGTCGTACTCGACGGGATCCACGCTTGTTTTCTGGTACGGATTGTTATTTCTATCTAAACTAAGGGTTAATGGTTAAAAAGAAAGAAAGGGACTCGGCAAAGTATCGAACTTTATGCCTACGTATTCCCGTCTGGAACGAGAAATCAGAGTCAACGTAGTTCGCCTACCTACGGGAAAGGAGGGGAAGGTTGCTCGCTAGGATATCGCATCCTATGCCTACGTACTTTCATACAGCATGAAAGATCAGAGCAAACGTAGTTCGGGCCACGTACGACACAAGTCTGTCTTGATTGTTTTTATCTCCTTCTAAAAAAGGGTTTTTCTGATTACTGGTCCAAGCGGACAATAATGACGTTTTGATGAGTTCACATTCTTTTACGGAAGAAGTGTCTTTTATTGTGTTTGAAATATTTATTGTGTTTTTCTGTTTATTTTGAGAAAGAAGAGACAGAACTCTAAAATCTATGGTTTAAAAAGGGGAATCAAAATCTAACCTAATGTTATCATGCATGGGTTAAGACCTAATGTCTATCATGCTCCTCTCTTGCGCAGAGAGAAACAGAGATCCTAAGGGATAAACAGAAACAGAAACAATAGCATATATACAATAAAGCAGTAAAATGCATGAGTGCAGCAATACAAGCGAGGCAAGGGAGTCCCACTCAACCTCGAACCTAGAAAACAACAGGAAAAAGCGAACAAAATTCGCTTTCAACCTAACAGATTAAATGGCACACAATACAATCAGAGAAATTCAAACAATACACCAAAAATTATAAACAACAAAAATAAACAGCAAACAGCAGCCCTTCATCAACAAGCTTCATCAACTTCAACTATCTACAAGCTTCAAGCAAGCATCAGTCTTCATCTTCACAGCCTTCAAGCAAGGTCTCTATCTTCAATCTTTCAATGGCTTTTCTTCAAGTCTCACTCTCCAAGATGAGCAGCAGTCAACAAGATGAATTGGATGTTAAGCAGTCAGCTGCCTACCAAGGGTGGCCTATTGACTGTTAACATGATACTGACAGTTTTCTCTCAAAAGTTCTATCTTTTAAATACATTCACTAATCCTTCCAAAGGAAGGAGGTGGGTATTTAAAAGAGACTTTGAATCATAGAGAAAGAATGGAGGCAAACAAGGCCTTCCATGTTTGTGAATCAAGTTCCTATTCTATAGCTCTGCCTAACTCCTAGATCCTATAACCTTCAACAGCTGCCAGCAAGAGATACTCTTCATCAACTCTGGAAATTGAGTTTCATTCTCTTATTCTTCAATGGGCTTCATCAGCAAAGTCTTCATCTCAAACCCAAACCCCAAACAGGCCCAATACCTCACACAGTCAAACAAATAACCCTAGAGAGGGCACACCACACAATCAACCAATTACAGGAAATACTAATAGTAATAATAGAATAGGGGAAGTCTAACATTTTCTAAGGGATCTATTACTTACCCTCAATACCCCTATAGTCCCATCATTTAATTTGTCCTAGAGAAACCCAAAAGAAAATTGCTTTGTTAAACCTACATTATATTCATAACCCTAAATGATTAGCCTAATGTTTCTAACTAAACTACCTAAAATAAATCCTAAAAAATTGGTATAAAAAACAAGGGGGCACCTAATATATGTATCTAGTTATACTAAGAAAATTGGCCTAAAAAGATTAGGAGAACCACCTAAAAGAAATTCTACAAAAACTATATACAAATTAAATCTATTTAAAAACAATTAAAATGTAAAATATAAGCAAAAATAGAAAAAATAGCTAAACTATTATTTTTTAATCATTTTAATTTTATTCAAGTCAATTCTAAACTATTGCAAAAAATCTCATGTCAAAATTCTTATTTTTTGATTTATTATGGATTTTATAAAATTGCAAAACAAAATGAATTAAAATAAAAATGAAATAGAAGCCAGGGGGTGCAAGCAGCAAGGGCGCCCAGTTCAGATGCTCCATGGACCCAAAGCCTGGGGTGCGCGTAGTAAAAGCCATTAAGCCCAGACTTAAAACAAAAAACAATCAGTAAATCAAGAATAAAAAATAAGAACAACGGTGCAAATAGTAGCAAAAAGTAGTTCAAAGTGTTGGGCCTGGTGAAGGTGGGGTGCGAAAATGAATGATCATTAAGCCCATAGGAGGGATTAAATGAAACGCTGAGTTTTGGACTCAGAATTTCCCTCTCGTTTCTTGTTTAAACCCTGGCCGTGCGATCTGAGTCTAAGTCAACAACCTTGCTGGGATCCAACGCACCATGTATCATCTTCAACCTTGGGGTGGACTAGGGTTTATGAAGTAACTTCCATGCACGAAGCTCTTCGAAGCTACCTTCCATTGCCTTGTTCTCCTTCATCTCTCAACTAAATCCACTTCTGTAAAGAGCAAAGTTGCTCCAATTCTCAAGCTGAACAGAACTACATCATTAGTTTCTACTACAACGCCCTAAAATACCAAACCCGATAGCTCTACCTCCATGGATACTCCAACTTTCAACTTCTTGTTTTTCCAGTTTCTTGACATCAAAATAACCACCAAACATCACTGATTACCATAAGCCAAAGAACTAATGCTAACACTCAATATTAAGAGAGTTCTAAGTCCAAACAGTTGGTGTGCTCCAATGTCAAACTTCACCAAATTCAATCAGAATCTCCAGAAATGCTCATCTAACCACCTAGATCATTCTTATCCTAACCAATCTACATCATGCTAACTAAATCAAGATAATTCGAAGAGATCACTAACCTGGTAGAAATCTGAAAACAGATAGATGAACTCTTGGATTTACAGCTAGCAATGCTCTGGACTTGATCAATGGCTATGGATCTTGGTTCTGTATGCAACAACTCTTGCTCAAATGCTTTGGATTCTTGTAACCAACTCTTTTTTCAATTTGAATGATGAACTTGCAACACACGATTATGACTTCAATGCACTCAGATCTTGCTTGGGATGTGACCAATGATGATCATGGAGCATGGTAGGATCAAGAACTTTGAAGAATGATGAAGAATTGAGAGAATTTGGATGAATTTGCAAAAATGCAAGAGAGAATGAAACTATGTGTTTTGGATCAAAATGAAGTGCAACCCTGCATTGAATGAGCTCTAGGGTTTATATAGATGCCTATGGAATCATCTAGAAATTGCTGGAAGTTCCTGGTACACAAATCCCTTGTGATTTGGCATATGTTACTTTAATCATAAGCAAGCCATGATAACTCTCCAATTTTGAACTAAACTCAAAAATCCACTATTGCCAATGGTCTCAAAACATTATTTCCAATCAAAATGACCTATAATTTCATCCCATTTGGACATGTTATGAAAAATTCCCAAAAATGGCTATTTAATGACTTAAATCATGCCTTAATTAGGTCATTTTTGCAAATATGAGCTACACCCATTTTCAAACCTCCATGACCACTTTTATAGACTCAAAACATCATTTGGAACAACTTTGATGTTGTGAAGTTTTTCATTTGAAGCTTCCTTGTATGAGTTTTAGGCATATGCTTGAAATGACCTGTAATTTCCAAATGACCAAAATACCCTTTGCTTGCCAAAGTCATAAGTAGAGTTACACAAATCAGATGAAGGCATACCATACCTTTCTAGAAAGCTAAGATCATGAGGAACAACTTTCATGTTGTCCAGAAATCCAGTTGAAAGCTCCTTGAGGGGTAAAAGTTGCTTGGAAGACAAGTAACCTTCACAAACAAAATTTCAGATGCCTCTGATGACCTGTAACTTTCAAGAACCATAACTTGAGTTCTATAAATCTCCTTGATGTCTTCCACCACTAAAATTAAAGGTCTTGAGATCCTATACAAGTTTCATGTTGGCCAAGGATCCATTTGAAGCTTTCATTTTGAATTATCTTGCTTGGAAGTTTTACCTAAATCAGGGGATTTTACACAGAAACCCTAATTTAGAAACTCCTCTTCTTCTTGATTCCTCTTGATTTCTCCTTGGCACAACACCACATCCATATCTACATGTCAAATGATGAACCCCACATCTTTCAAATAGACCTTGATGCCTTTCAATCAAGCATTTGACCTAGGGTTGACCTAGGGTTGACCCAGATGAAACCCTAGTTGACTGTCTTCAACTGCAACTCTTGTGATCACATCAATGACTTGTCTCACTTTCAAAATGGCCCTATAGGTCCTCCATGATGTCTATATACCCTCCATGCTCAATTCACAGCTCACAACTTCTTTGATGGTCTTCAAATACACTCAAGATAGGAGATAGATCCACTGCTTGATCCACTGACTTCTTAGATCTCAATTTCTTTCTGATGACTTGGATAGGCTTGAATTTGAATAGGAACCTCTTGATATGCCCATAAGGATAAGAATTTCATTTGGCCCCTTGTTGGATGGCTTGCTATGCTATGCCATGCAGATGAATTAATTATGTACATGACCTAATATGCAAATGCTAATGCAATTGAAACATAAACCAAGTGAAGTAGGTTGAGCAAATTTTAGGGTGCAACAGCTGCCCCTATTCAAGCGACTTGGACCCGACTGGGTGAAGAGCGAACGGCCTTCAAACATTCGAGGTACGAGACAGGTTAATACTAAGAACCCGGGAATTTGCCAACCGCAGAAATAAATTGCACCACTGTTTGGGGAACATTATATACAAATCTGATTTCAGCATTATCTTGTCAATACTGGAACGAACTTATTGACTTCACTGGGAGAAGTACTTCTGTCAACACCACATGACTCTGCTAACGATACAGGAAAATCACTCTGCCATCACTACGAGAAATCACTCTGCCACCACTACGGGAAAAATTCTGTCATTATTATGGGAAATAACTCCGTCACCACTACGGGAAATAACTCTGCCACCACTGCGGGAAAATCACTCTGCCACCATTGCGGGAAAGTTTTGTTACTATTATAGAAAAATAACACTGCCATCGCTACGGGTACTAACTCTGCCAAATACAGGAAAACAACTCCGTCACCATTACGGGAAACACTCTGTCAAATACAGGAAAACAACCCCGTCACCATTACGGGAAATACTCTGTCAAATACAGGAAAACAACTCCGCCTTTGCTACGGGAAATACTCTGTCGAATACAGGAAAATAACTCTGTCACCATTACGGGAGATACTCTGTCAAATACAGGAAAACAACTCCGCCTTTGCTACGGGAAATACTCTGTTGAATACAGGAAAATAACTCCGTCACCATTATGGGAGATACTCTGTCAAATACAGGAAAAATAACTCTGATACAGCTTTTCTGCCTATCTTTGCAGCAGCTAGCTCTATCAATCATATGGGTAACACAATATGAGTCTGGTCTTCCAATTTTCAGTGCTGACATGGCAGCAAATCTGAGAAGGACTCTACTGGGGATTTTCTAAATCCACACTTCCAGGCAACTTCTAAAAATCGATTCACGAAATCTTCTGATGTTATCACAACAACGACCTTGAAGAAATACTCCGCTGGAGGGGTAAGAGAAACTTTAAACAAGCAACTCTGTGTGGAATAATGCCACAACTGACATTATCGTTGAATGTCTCACGCCGATATCTTGAATGTTTGGCAATTAATTTTGAGCAAGAGCTCCCTCCACCTGCAAGGGAAACAATACTTGAAAACAAACGGTCAACCAACCTAGTTTATGTTTCAACATGCATATGTTTGACAATGGCGTAATGCTCCATTCGACATGGAAATGCTACGCGTTTTTTTATTCGGTAGATGCAAATATGACACTATATACCAATGCAGCTGCAGGCTCGACCTGTCGGGATACAGAAAGACGCTTCAGCAAAATAAATGCTGAAGATAATGCCAACTCCGCTGGGGATAACCGGGCGTTACAGAATTGTTCCAGCAAAATAAATGCTGGAAGAGTGAAGCCCGCTTCGCTGAGGAATAACTGAATGCGCCAATCATGATTGGACTTCTGTTGGGGAGTGAACGGGTATCACACGGTATTCCGACAAAACAAATGCCTGGATACACAGCCAACTCTGTCGGGGAGAGTCTTAATCTTCGAGTTCTACTGGGAGGAAAAAGAACACTTGCTAAAAAGAGAGAACTCTGCTAGGGACGAAACGACTCTCTTGGGGAAAATCAACTGACTCCGTTGGGGGAGAGTAAATGACCCTACTGGGAAGGGTAAACTGTCTAAGTACAGCTCACGAGTTGGAAATGTTAATCTTCTGAGGCTAAACCACTCTGCTCGGGATGCACTGTCTGAATACTGCCTTTGATCTCGGAATCGCCAATTCTGCTGAGGGTGGACGACCCTTCTGGAGAATGTCCTTCGGATAAGCTGCGACTAGCTGGGGAATTTGATCCCTTTTTAGTAAGGAACACTATTATCTCAGAAGCGCGACATGCGTGGGGATCGAGTCTTTCCGTTACGAGCTTCTGGTCAGTACTGCAATCTTTTGATCGTCCACTTCATACGGCTACGAACCCTGCAACACCACAAACAAGACAAGACAAGTCTATGCAACCAAATATATTCAGGTTAGTGTTAGTGACATTATTTTTAGTTAATTCAAAGTTTTAGCAATTATTGGTAAGGGCCAGCGACGTTATACACTTGCTAGTTTTATTAAACCTAGGCGTTTATCATGTACAAAACAGTAAAGAACCAGTATCAAATACTGAATAACATGTTTTATTGATTGGCCCCCTAAATGGGCGGAGTTTTGTACACGGGATGTAACTCCTGAAAAGAGGAAGCTACGCACAACAAACACACAAGTATGTACAAGAAGCATAAAATATAATGACAAATCAAATTTGCACACATGTCGGCAACGGGATGCAGACGAACATCATGAACTGATCCTCCTATGACTCGCCTGACTCTAGTGCTTTCCCGGTATTCACACTTCCGAAGAGATTGTATCTGATAATCGCCCCCTCAGGTATATTCTCCTGCACCCATGCTCACTGCAGTATCGAATTCGGACCGCAGTCATTTGCTTTTCAAATCCCTAACTTTTGCGTGAACCGCCCTTTACGGGTTTTCAGTTCACCGGGATACCCTTTTTTGCCGAAGCTGCCCAGTGTAGGTTTTCAACTTCGCGGGTGTACATTTTTCAATTTTATCCCTAACTTTTTCCCGAACCTTTCATTCTGTTTTTGATTCGTCAGGATGCCCCATTTTTGCCTGGACTGTCTTTTTCCTGTCCAGCGGGTCAATTTCAAGCAAAGTATTTTTTAACTGCGTCTGAATTCACAGGCGACGTAAAGTCTTCACCGTCCATGGTGGACAACAACAAAGCTCCTCCTAAAAAGACTTTTCTGACAACGTATGGCCCTTCGTAATTGGGGGTCCATTTGCCCCTGTGATCTGCCTGTGGCGGGAGAATCCTTTTCAGCACAAGGTCGCCCGTCTGAAAGCTCCGAGGATGTATCTTCTTATCATATGCTTTCTTCATTCGGCTCTGGTACAACCGACCATATGCTAGAGAAGCTAGCCTTTTCTCATCCATTAAACTCAGCTGGTTCAACCTGTCTTTCACCCATTCTGCCTCGTCTAGTTGGACATCTCGTAATATTCTCAGGGAAGGAATCTCAACTTCCAGTGGTAACACTGCTTCCATTCCATACACCAACGAGAACGGGGTTGCCCCAGTTGATGTGCGTACCGTCGTACGATAATCGTGCAAAGCAAAAGGTAGCATCTCATGCCAGTCCTTATAGGTCACCACCATCTTTTGAACGATCTTCTTTATATTCTTATTGGCCGCTTCAACAACGCCATTCATCTTGGGTCGATAAGGGGAGGAGTTGTGATGCTCGATCTTAAAATTCTGACAGAGCTCCTTCATCATTTTGTTATTCAGGTTTGAACCGTTGTCAGTAATTATCCGCTCTGGGATTCCATATCTGCAAATGATATCTCTCTTGATGAATCTGGCTACCACCTACTTGGTCACATTTGCATAAGATGCCGTTTCCACCCATTTGGTGAAGTAATCGATTGCTACTAGAATGAACCGGTGTCCGTTAGAAGCCGTCGGCTCGATCTTTCCAATCATATCGATTCCCCACATCGAGAATGGCCATGGTGACGACATCACGTTCAGAGGACTCGGAGGCACATGGATCTTATCGGCATAGATTTGGAACTTATGACATCTCTTCGCGAACTTGAAACAATCAGTTTCCATAGTCAGCCAGTAATAACCTGCCCGCAGCAGCTTCCTCGTCATAGCATGCCCACCAGCATGCGTACCAAATGTACCCTCATGTATTTCCTCCATGAGCAGCTTCGCCTCTTTTTCGTCTACACAACGCAGTAGCACCAAGTCGTGATTTCTTCTGTATAGGACACCGTCCGGATTCAGATAGAAATTACCCGCCAATCTCCTGAGAGTCTTCTGATCGTGACTGGATGCCCCAGCCGGATACTCTTTGTTCTTCAGGAAATTAAGGATATCAAAATACCACGGTTTATCATCAGATGCTTCGTCAATGGCAAATACGAAGGCAGGTCTGTCAAGCCGAGAGATGACAATTCTAGGAGCCTCATTCCAGAAGTTGACTTTGTACATGGAAGACAAAGTGGCCAGGGCGTCAGCCATCTGATTCTCAGCTCGCGGTACATGGTGCAATTCAACCTTGTCAAAGAAAGGGTACAATCTCCTCGCGTAATTCATGTACGATATCAAATTAGGCTGACGTGTCTCCCATTCTCCTTTTATTTGATTCACCACCAGAGCTGAGTCTCCGTATACATCTAGATTTTTGATTCGCAAATCAATGGCTTCTTCAAGCCCCATGATACAAGCTTCGTATTCGGCTTCATTATTGGTAACTGGAAAGGTCAATCGAGCAGTAAACGGGATGTGCGACCCGTGTGGAGTAGTGATGATTGCCCCTATTCCGCTACCGTAGGCGTTTACAGCTCCGTCAAAGATCAACTTCCATTTGGAACCCAATTCTGGTCCTTCGTCTGACAACGGCTCTTCACAATCTTTCATCTTTAGGTACATGATATCCTCGTCAGGAAAATCAAACCTCATCGATTGGTAGTCCTCAATAGGCTGCTCTACCAAGTATTCAGACAATACACTCCCCTTTATAGCCTTCTGCGAGACATACTGGATGTCATATTCGGTCAAAACCATCTGCCAACGGGCAATTCTCCCCGATAATGCCTGCTTTTCGAATACATATTTGATAGGATCCATCTTCGAGATGAGCATGGTTGTATGATTCAGCATGTATTGCCTCAAACGCTTGGCGGCCCAGGCTAGCGCGCAACAAGTTTTTTCAAGCATTGAATATCGAGATTCACATTCCGTAAACTTTTTACTCAAATAGTATATTGCATGCTCTTTTCTTCCTGTCTCGTCGTGTTGACCGAGAACACAACCCATACTTCTCTCAAGAACTGTCAAATACATAATCAAGGGTCTCCCTACCACTGGGGGTATCAAAATAGGAGGCTCTTGCAAATACTGCTTTATTTTATCGAACGCCTTTTGACAATTTTCATTCCACGTTACAGCTTGGTCTTTTTTCAACAACTTGAATAACGGCTCACACGTAGCTGTCAGGTGAGATATGAACCGGGCGATGTAGTTCAACCTCCCTAAAAACCCGCGCACCTCTTTTTCTGTTTTAGGCGTCGGCATCTCTTGTATTGCTTTTATTTTTGCAGGATCAACCTCTATTCCTTTTTCGCTCACGATAAACCCCAGCAGTTTACCCGATCTCACCCCGAAGGTGCACTTGTTAGGGTTCAGTCTCAACCTAAACTTCCTAAGCCTTTTGAATAACTTCAGCAGATTCACCAAATGCTCTTCCTCCGTCTGGGATTTGGAAATCATATCATCGACATAAACCTCGATCTCCTTATGCATCATATCATGGAAAAGAGTCGTCATTGCGCGCTGATACGTTGCCCCAGCATTCTTCAATCCGAAGGGCATCACTTTGTAACAAAATGTTCCCCAAGGTGTGATGAAAGTAGTCTTCTCCATTTCTTCTGGTGCCATCTTAATCTGATTATAGCCCGAGAAGCCATCCATGAAGGAGAATACGGAGAATTGGGCAGTGTTGTCAACCAGCACATCGATGTGAGGAAGCGGAAAATCATCTTTCGGGCTCGCTTTATTCAAATCACGGTAATCTACGCACATTCTCACTTTACCGTCTTTCTTTGGCACTGGTACAGTATTAGCGACCCATGAGGGATATTTTGTAACAGCTAGGAAACCAGCATCCCACTGTTTTTGAACCTCCTCTTTAATTTTCACTGCCATATCTGGCCTAGTTCTGCGAAGCTTCTGCTTGACCGGTGGGCATTCTTCTTTTAACGGCAGACGGTGCACAACCATATCCGTATCCAGCCCAGGCATGTCTTCATACGACCAAGCGAACACATCACTGTACTCTCTGAGCATTTCAACCAGTCTTCGCTTGACGTCGCTCTGCAGCGTGGCTCCTATACGGATGTTCTTTTCAACCCCTTCCGACCCCAGGTTAATAATTTCGATGACCTCCTCATGAGGCAAAATGACTCGTTCTTCTTGCTTTACCAACCAAGACAATTCTTCGGGAACATCGCCATATTCAACAATCTCTTCTTCGGCCTGAAATACCGGGTGCTCAAAGTCGAGACGAGTCATAGGCGGTTCAATGATGTCATCTGAAAATGTTATCCTGAAAAAGGAATGGTTAAATGCTTCAAAATGCGTATAAAGCGAATAACCACGTTGCCATTTTATTGTAAAACACAAAACAGGAAAAACAGAGATCGCAATATTTGTACATGAAAAAACGCCTTTTATTTAATGATTAAACAACGCAATGTACATAACAGCACGGTCCTAAGCAAAATCATGATGCCTCGGGTAAGACACCAGATTGTTCAACAATTAAGAAAACAAAGTATTACTGTTTGAGAGTCACAGGAACAATCTCCTGAATAGACCAATTGCATAATCCTTGTCCTGGCACGCTCGGCTGAATCCAGGCGTTCATATCGCAATCATTGTCTCCTTCTTCAGAATCTGAAACAGCGTTGATGGCCTCGTGACACACTCCACTAGCGGTAATGGTTATTGGTCCTTTGAAACGGGGTGCCCCTGCAGCAGGCGTTGATGACGACGGTTGATATCCCAGCCCAAATCGGTCCATCTTCACGGGAATATCCAGAACCTTGCCCCAGCCTTTTGTCTCGCCAGTCTCCACTAGAGCCTGAGCTTCCTTGTATGACGAGACGGCCACCTCTGATGCTTTACTCGGCCCCAGAACTTTGTCTTTGATGCGCAACCCTTCAAAGGCTTGACAGGGTGTTTCATGAATCTCGCCATCGAATTCTACATACTTGAATGATGACAGATGGCTAACCAATATATCTTCTTCTCCACAGACTGTGACCACACTGTCCCCGACCATGTATTTCAGCTTTTGGTGCAAGGTAGATGTGACTGCCCCAGCACCATGGATCCAGGGTCGTCCGAGAAGGCAGCTGTATGTCCATAATGTAAAGTTCAGTTGCGAAAACCTCCGGCCCTACCTGTAGAGGTAACGTTATGGATCCAAAGACTGTTCTTCGTGTACCATCAAATGCCCTGACCACCAAGTCACTAGGCGTACAAAGGATTCCTCTGACGTCCAGTTTCATCATTGCTTTCTTGGGCAGCACGTTCAAGGAAGATCCGGTGTCTACCAGTACACGAGACATGACTGAGCCCCTACACTCAACTGAGACGTGCAACGCCATGTTATGCTCTCTCCCCTTCGGGGTCAAATCAAAGTCTGTAAATCCCAAGCTATGGCCTGCGTTCACATGCGCCAACACCCCTTCCAGCTGATTCACGGAAACATCTTGGGGTACGAAGGACGTATCCAGAACTTTCAACAATGCATTTCTGTGAGCTTCGGAACATAATAGCAACGACAGTATGGATATCTTTGACGGCGTCTGTTGAAGGTGCTCAACAATCTTATAATCACTCTTACGAATAAGGCGCATAAACTCCTCCACATCCTTCGACGACGTTTCTTTTTCGTTCCTCTGCATCGGGACATTCTCATTCATCTTTCCTTTTCCCTTCGCCAGTCATTCAGCCTCTACCTCAGGAGATATGAAGATTCTCCCACTTCTTGTCATCCCTCCGGTACCGACGACGTTGTCTACAACCTCAACTGGCTGCTTACTAACATCAATTTCCACCCCATCACAGTATGCTTCCAACCCATAGGTCCAGGGCACTGCCTTAGTGCTCTAATAAGGGATTGGTCCGACCTTGGTGATAGTGATCGGCGGTCGCCTGGCTGGCGCCGTTATGGTTATTGTTTTTCGGGGAATCGTCATAGTAGCTACATCACTTCGCTCGTCCGCTGATAACTCTGCAGGTTCTTCAACTGCCGTTCGGTCGAATTGTAATGTGCCTCCATATATTAAGGTCTGAATACCCTTCTTCAATTCAGCACACCCCCTAGCTTGGGTCCAACACTCTAAACAATACTCGTCGCAACCTGGGTACACACCTCCTTGCAATAACCTTCTCTTTATCTCACACAACGGTGTCTTTAGGTCGTCAACATTCATAATCAAGTTCAAACCCTCCTCAGTTAAAATGGCATTTGCCCCATGGTTGGGCATGGGCTTTTGTACTATGTTCGGACCCGCCTGTCCGAAATTTGATAGCCTTACTATCCAATAGATCCTGCACCACATGCTTGAACGCGTGGCAATCCTCTATATCGTGGCCAGGAGCCCCGGAGTGGAATTCACAGTGCTTGCTTGCGTCAAAGCCGTATGGAGGAGTGCTCGTTACTGGCGCCATAGTTCTCTTTTCCACCAAGTTCAAACCCAGTAACGTCTGTAGCAATTCTGCATACGTTGAAGGAGGCGTTTCGAACACCCTCCTTGGTTTGCCCCCCTGGATTCTGCGCTGGGCAGGATGTACCCCCTGTTGTGGTTGCTGTTGCTGCATTGGTTGTTGCTGAAATGGAATAGTAACACTTGCCACCTGCTGCGGCTGATTGTACTGGTTTCGACCTCTGCCCCGGCCTCGGCCTCGGCCCCCAAACACTGCACTTGCATCACCTTGACGGCGCCCACCGAAAGCCCTTCTGTTACTACCAGCTGAAGTGGATTCCTCAGCTTGGAATCTTCCCTGTTTAATGTTGCTTTCAATCTTCTCTCCCATCAGGAATAAGTCTGAGAAACTACCCAAAGAAGTATGAAACAACTTGTCATAAAACATACCGGTAAATGTTCCTATGAACATATCATTCATTTCTTTGTCCTCTAAAGGAGGATGAACTCGAGCAGCCATGTCGCGCCATCTCTGCGCATACTCTTTGAAGCTCTCGCCCTTCTTCTGGGACAATCCCTGCAATTGGACCCGGTTGGGTGCCAAGTCACTGTTGTACTTATAGTGAGCCACAAACGCTTCAGCCAGCTGCTTCCATGTCTTTATCTGAGTTGGTTCCAATCCCATATACCACTCAAGGGAAGGACCAGACAAGCTATCTTGAAAGAAATGCATCAGCATCCTCTCATCGTTTGAATATGCTGACATCCTTCTGTAGTATGACCGCACGTGCACCTTTGGACAGGTATCCCCCTTATATTTGTCGAATGTGGGAGCTTTGAATTTTATTGGTACCCTCAGGCCAGGTACCAGACCCATTGTAGTCATATCTAAGCCAACAACGCTTTGATTCACGACCCCCTTCATCTGCTCCTCGAGCATCTTGATTCTCTGAGAGTCATCCATAGGACCTTCGAAACCTCCACCGGAGAAAGCATCCTCTTACTGATCTTCTAGCCAATTACCGTTCCCAGTTCCGTATCCATCGTACCCGTTGTTACGGCCAACTCTAGTCTGATTCATTATACGGCCTCGCCCCCTGTTACCATACCCCGGAGCGACTCCTGCAGGTCCAAAAGCCATTAACCCAGCGTCATTTCCATTTCCGAATCCGCCATAACCCTGATTAGTCATACCAAATCCGTCCTGTCCGAAGCCCTGAGCGTTGAAGCTGTACTTCCCAGCATGATCAAACCGCTGGTCATTGAAGCCGAATCCATTATTACCGAAGGCATTACCTCCCATATTATCACCCAGGTTGACATCTCCGAACCCAACGTTGTTGACGACAGTCTCGTTACCGATTCCAATGTTATCGTTCCCAACGGCAGCGTCGTTGTTCACATTGACAGCAGGTATGTTTACCACAGGTGGAGCTACCGGTGTGGGGGTACCATCCCCGTGAATAGTGTCGACTCGCACAGAATTATGGTCTTCATTTCCGTGCCCAGCATTTCTTACCAACAAAGGCTGCACCAAAGCTTGCAAATTCTCCTGGCCTTTCGCAATGGTCTCCATTGTCTGCATGAATAGCGCCAGCTTCTCACGCATGTCCTGCATTTCATTCTGCATCTGATCCATAACTCTTTTACAGTTGGTGCGAGTGGAGTATCGATGCGGGTGCTGACCTTCAATCCTGAAAAGACCTGGTATAGTGCAGGAAATGAGATACAGTTCAATAATCACCTGTAATGCAATATGAATGTGAATGCAATGCAATATGTGTCTGTGCATTAGGGAAAATCATTCCCCGATTCTAGTGCGAATGTGCCATTGTGGTGACAGTGCTAGCAATACGATGTTCGGAGCCGAATCATAGAAAACACCTCATATATTGCAGAGAAATCCATTAAGCCCAGAATACACTATCAATGCGTACAATAAGAAGGCATGACCTCAACCAACAATCCTGGTGATGGTCAGCTCTATGCAAATAAAGCATATACATTAATACATGAAACGGACAAGTACTCCCATATGCCTAGTACTCCTCTAGTAACTTCTTAGTCTCTGGGTGACTTGGTCGGGTAAGCAGACCCTCAACAAGCAGATCTCTTCGCTTGAGAACACGTCGCAAATCACCAGCAGATTCCTCCCATGCCCTTTCTCCGAAGCGATCCTCTAGCTTCCGCTTCTGAGACACAACTTCCTTCTTGCCTTCGATGGCCTTGTTCAATGCATTCTGGACACTATATCTTGCCATCACCTCCTCTTCATACTTCTTAGTGTTATCCTTCAACTGTTCTTCGAGTTCAGAAATTTGCTGCTTCAATTTGTCTTCCCTCTTCTTGTTGTTGGTTAGCGTAGCATTCCACGTCTTGTTACAAGAAGAGATTTCCCGGTGGGCGGCATCGAGTGCTTTCTTTTTGGACTCCAACATGTCATGAGAGCTTCTGAACTCTTTCCCCAAGCGTTCATGCTTCTTTTTCTCTTCAGTCAATTCAGCACCTAGCCGGTTTACTAATTCAATCTGCTGTTGGAAAGAATGCACAGCCTTGTTCTTCTCACTACGCATCTGAGCCAGTTCCTTTTCTAACCCTTCATTGATCTTCATCAAGGCTTCTTTTTCTTTTACAACTCGCTCGTAGACCTCCATAGTAACAGTGGTTGGTTCTTCCACCGGAATATGAACAGGGACTGGTGCAGCTGGGAATGGCATCAGCAACTGTCTTGCTCTCTCTTGGATCCAAACTTTGTATGGTACATAAGCCTGACAATCATTCTTCCCCAACAGTGGTTTCCCTCTTCTGTTGATACGCATCCATGCGTGCTGAAGCTTAACTAGTAACTCTCCATTCAAATCACCGGTGAAGTACAAAGATTCTTGTACTTCTTCCTCCTTAGGTGGGTTCTTCAGCGCGTATCCAAACTGGCGAACGAACAGAGATGGGTTATAATTGATACACCCTTTTCTTCCTATCAAAGGAACATTAGGATACCCAGAACAACTGAAAATGAGCTCAGACCCCAACAAGTCTCGGTCAAACCACTCAATGTCTTCAGAAGATAGTCTCATCAGGCACTCTGGCCAATCAGCTGTAGTTGCACTATCTACAAAAGGTCCTTCAGGGGGAGATGGCTCTTAAACCACATGTTCAACAGCGGCGCACAACAGTAAACAGTCTTTCCTCTTCTGTTTTCATTTTTGTAGTGCAATGAATGATAGAGATCTCCAATCACAGTGGGTACCGGGTTGCCAGCAGCAAACAGATGAAAAGCGTCCAAGTCCACAAAATTGGGTAAGTTGGAAACAACACTATTCCGTAGATGCATAGAGCCAAGATAGCATTAAAGACTATCCAGCACCCGCTCTTGGCGTACTCTTGAGCTTTGCCAGCCAAAAAATCGAGGGAGAAACCTGGAACCCCAAGCCAATAAGTCACTAATAGTTCAGAAGCGTTCATGTGCAAGGCCTTAGCTAAGTCCTCCAGCTGGGGCTTAGCGTCACGATGGATGAAAGGAACCTTATTTTGCACCGGCAGCTCGATAAACTCCGCGTATTCCTCCATGGTAGGCCCCAAAATAAAGTCAGCAAACGTGAAACATCTCAATGCAGGGTCATAGAATTGCATCAAGGTGTACAACCCATTCATCTCAACAGTAGTTGGCTTGCAGACCAGTCTCAACAATCTTCCATGACTCATCTTGAAACTTCTCCTAACCTCCTCATCAGCAAGGGACATCAGACCAAGTATGGGAGTAATGTCCGGTGTAGGTAACTTGTACGCAACTGTCTTTCTCAAACCAGCCATGATCAATAAGCAGAAGTCCGGGCACTAGAATCAGGGAATATGCAAATGCACCTGCAGCACAGACACACGTTAATGAAATGCACATGGTAATGGTTATGCGAACAATGCAATGCAAATAGATGCAACAAGGACCAAATGCCATGGCTGAGAAGCCTGAACCACATCAAAAGTCTCAGATAGACCCTCCAGAATTCCTCAAACCCTGGTCTTAGATAGACCCAATACAAAGCTCCAACACTGGTCTCTGATAGACCCCATAACATAACTCTAACTGGTCTCTGATAGACCTCGTACCATAACTCTGACTGGTCTCTGATAGACCTCACAACTGTCCATAAATACCCAGAATCCCAGATCAAGAAACAAATCGGTATCTGAAGGTCTAGTTACCTGCATAACCCCAAACCCCTCTCACAGGTAGGTGTCCTAATAACTGACACAAGGTATGGCATCCTATGCGGTCGTCGGCGTCACAGACTTTCAGGGTTGATGATACGATTCCCAGAAGGAGTGGCATCATCAAATCCTGAAGAGGCCTCACTTAGCCAACTTCCAAATGATCGGTTCCCGGAGTCGACAATCCAACTAACCAACAACCCCTTCGACCCAAAGGGTAGAAAAAGAAGTCAACCAGAAGAACCTCATCCGGGTGTAGATTTTGTGGGACACTAATGCAAGCAAAGCCGGCACACGCCCACTACTTTCTACTCTAATTCTAAGTGCACTCAAGCCCAGGTCCGGCTTATCTCTCAATCATAGAACACCCGTCACACCCCAATACAGCAATAATAACAATAATATAACGCTGAAAGTAAATGACAGAAAAAGTAAATCCATACAAAATCCTCGACGGGAAAACAAGCGTTAGGATTGACTCGCTCAAGGGACGTTGGATCCCAAATGCATAAGGAACTATCGCAGTCCTTAGCAGCCAGGGGACGTTATTCCCCAGCAGAGTCGCCAGCTGTCGCTACTGCGAAAATCGGCGCCGGCTGAACAGAAGAGTCGCCACCGTGCGTTATTTATCCCGACGGAGGGAAAGGAAACGCTCGAGGTAAACCTACTGCGAAGACGGGAAAGGAATGGTCATCGCAACCAAATCCTGGATTCGGGAGTCGGTTACGTAAGGGGAAGGTATTAGCACCCCTCACGTCCGTCGTACTCGACGGGATCCATGCTTATTTTCTGGTACGGATTGTTATTTCTATCTAAACTAAGGGTTAAGGGTTAAAAAAAGAAAGGGACTCGGCAAAGTATCGCACTTTATGCCTACGTATTCCCGTCTGGAACGAGAAATCAGAGTCAACGTAGTTCGCCTACCTACGGGAAAGGAGGGGAAGGTTGCTCGCTAGGATATCGCATCCTATGCCTACGTACTTTCATACAGCATGAAAGATCAGAGCAAACGTAGTTCGGGCCACGTATGACACAAGTCTGTCTTGATTGTTTTTATCTCCTTCTAAAAAAGGGTTTTTCTGATTACTGGTCCAAGCGGACAAAAATGACGTTTTGATGAGTTCACATTCTTTTACGGAAGAAGTGTCTTTTATTGTGTTTGAAATATTTATTGTGTTTTTCTGTTTGTTTTGAGAAAGAAGAGACAGAACTCTAAAATCTATGGTTTAAAAAGGGGAATCAAAATCTAACCTAATGTTATCATGCATGGGTTAAGACCTAATGTCTATCATGCTCCTCTCTTGCGCAGAGAGAAACAGAGATCCTAAGGGATAAACAGAAACAGAAACAATAACATATATACAATAAAGAAGTAAAATGCATGAATGCAGCAATACAAGCGAGGCAAGGGAGTCCCACTCAACCTCGAACCTAGAAAACAACAGGCAAAAGCGAACAAAATTCGCTTTCAACCTAACAGATTAAATGGCACACAATACAATCAGAGAAATTCAAACAATACACCAAAAATTATAAACAGCAAAAATAAACAGCAAACAGCAGCCCTTCATCAACAAGCTTCATCAACTTCAACTATCTACAAGCTTCAAGCAAGCATCAGTCTTCATCTTCACAGCCTTCAAGCAAGGTCTCTATCTTCAATCTTTCAATGGCTTTTCTTCAAGTCTCACTCTCCAAGATGAGCAGCAGTCAACAAGATGAATTGGATGTTAAGCAGTCAGCTGCCTACCAAGGGTGGCTTATTGACTGTTAACATGATACTGACAGTTTTCTCTCAAAAGTTCTATCTTTTAAATACATTCACTAATCCTTCCAAAGGAAGGAGGTGGGTATTTAAAAGAGACTTTGAATCATAGATAAAGAATGGAGGCAAACAAGGCCTTCCATGTTTGTGAATCAAGTTCCTATTCTATAGCTCTGCCTAACTCCTAGATCCTATAACCTTCAACAGCTGCCAGCAAGAGATACTCTTCATCAACTCTGGAAATTGAGTTTCATTCTCTTAGTCTTCAATGGGCTTCATCAGCAAAGTCTTCATCTCAAACCCAAACCCCAAACAGGCCAAATACCCCACACAGTCAAACAAATAACCCTAGAGAGGGCACACCACACAATCAACCAATTACAGGAAATACTAATAGTAATAATAGAATAGGGGAAGTCTAACATTTTCTAAGGGATCTATTACTTACCCTCAATACCCCTATAGTCCCATCATTTAATTTTTCCTAGAGAAACCCAAAAGAAAATTGCTTTGTTAAACCTACATTATATTCATAACCCTAAATGATTAGCCTAATGTTTCTAACTAAACTACCTAAAATAAATCCTAAAAAATTGGTATAAAAAACAAGGGGGCACCTAATATATGTATCTAGTTATACTAAGAAAATTGGCCTAAAAAGATTAGGAGAACCACCTAAAAGAAATTCTACAAAAACTATATACAAATTAAATCTATTTAAAAACAATTAAAATGTAAAATATAAGAAAAAATAGAAAAAATAGCTAAACTATTATTTTTTAATCATTTTAATTTTCTTCAAGTCAATTCTAAACTATTTCAAAAAATCTCATGTCAAAATTCTTATTTTTTGATTTATTATGGATTTTATAAAATTGCAAAACAAAATGAATTAAACTAAAAATGAAATAGAAGCCAGGGGGTGCAAGCAGCAAGGGCGCCCAGTTCAGATGCTCCATGGGCCCAAAACCTGGGGTGCGCGTAGTAAAAGCCATTAAGCCCAGACTTAAAACAAAAAACAATCAGTAAATCAAGAATAAAAAATAAGAACGGCGGTGCAAATAGTAGCAAAAAGTAGTTCAAAGTGTTGGGTCTAGAGAAGGTGGGGTGCGAAAATGAATGATCATTAAGCCCATAGGAGGGATTAAATGAAACGCTGAGTTTTGGACTCAGAATTTCCCTCTCGTTTCTTGTTTAAACCCTGGCCGTACGATCTGAGTCTAAGTCAACAACCTTGCTGGGATCCAACGCACCATGTATCATCTTCAACCTTGGGGTGGACTAGGGTTTGTGAAGTAACTTCCATGCACGAAGCTCTTCGAAGCTACCTTCCATTGCCTTGTTCTCCTTCATCTCTCAACTAAATCCACTTCTGTAAAGAGCAAAGTTGCTCCAATTCTCAAGCTGAACAGAACTACATCATTAGTTTCTACTACAACGCCCTAAAATGCCAAACCCGATAGCTCTACCTCCATGGATACTCCAACTTTCAACTTCTTGTTTTTCCAGTTTCTTGACATCAAAATAACCACCAAACATCACTGATTACCATAAGCCAAAGAACTAATGCTAACACTCAATATTAAGAGAGTTCTAAGTCCAAACAGTTGGTGTGCTCCAATGTCAAACTTCACCAAATTCAATCAGAATCTCCAGAAATGCTCATCTAACCACCTAGATCATTCTTATCCTAACCAATCTACATCATGCTAACTAAATCAAGCTAATTCGAAGAGATCACTAACCTGGTAGAAATCTGAAAACAGATAGATGAACTCTTGGATTTATAGCTAGCAATGCTCTGGACTTGATCAATGGCTATGGATCTTGGTTCTGTATGCAGCAACTCTTGCTCAAATGCTTTGGATTCTTGTAACCAACTCTTTTTGCAATTTGAATGATGAACTTGCAGCACACAATTATGACTTCAATGCACTCAGATCTTGCTTGGGATGTGACCAATGATGATCATGGAGCATGGTAGGATCAAGAACTTTGAAGAATGATGAAGAAATGAGAGAATTTGGATGAATTTGCAAAAATGCAAGAGAGAATGAAACTATGTGTTTTGGATCAAAATGAAGTGCAACCCTGCATTGAATGAGCTCTAGGGTTTATATAGATGCCCATGGAATCATCTAGAAATTGCTGGAAGTTCCTGGTACACAAATCCCTTGTGATTTGGCATATGTTACTTTAATCATAAGCAAGCCATGATAACTCTCCAATTTTGAACTAAACTCAAAAATATACTATTGCCAATGGTCTCAAAACATTATTTCCAATCAAAATGACCTATAATTTCATCCCATTTGGACATGTTATGAAAAATTCCCAAAAATGGCTATTTAATGACTTAAATCATTATGCCTTAATTAGGTCATTTTTGCAAATATGAGCTACACCCATTTTCAAACCTCCATGACCACTTTTATAGACTCAAAACATCATTTGGAACAACTTTGATGTTGTGAAGTTTTTCATTTGAAGCTTCCTTGTATGAGTTTTAGGCATATGCTTGAAATGACCTGTAATTTCCAAATGACCAAAATACCCTTTGCTTGCCAAAGTCATAAGTAGAGTTCCACAAATTAGATGAAGGCATACAATACCTTTCTAGAAATCTAAGATCATGAGGAACAACTTTCATGTTGGCCAGAAATCCAGTTGAAAGCTCCTTGAGGGGTAAAAGTTGCTTGGAAGACAAGTAACCTTCATAGACAAAATTTCAGATGCCTCTGATGACCTGTAACTTGCAAGAACCATAACTTGAGTTCTATAAATCTCCTTGATGTCTTCCACCACTCAAATTAAAGGTATTGAGATCCTCTACAAGTTTCATGTTGGCCAAGGATCCATTTGAAGCTTGAATTTTGAATTAGCTTGCTTGTAAGTTTTACCTAAATCAGGGGATTTTACACAGAAACCCTAATTTAGAAACTCCTCTTCTTCTTGATTCCTATTGATTTCTCCTTGGCACAACACCACATCCATATCTACATGTCAAATGATGAACCCCACATATTTCAAATAGACCTTGATGCCTTTCAATCAAGCATTTGACCTAGGGTTGACCCAGATGAAACCCTAGTTGACTGTCTTCAACTGCAACTCTTGTGATCACATCAATGACTTGTCTCACTTTCAAAATGGCCCTATAGGTCCTCCATGATGTCTATATACCCTCCATGCTCAATTCACAGCTCACAACTTCTTTGATGGTCTTCAAATACACTCAAGATATGAGATAGATCCACTGCTTGATCCACTGACTTCTTAGATCTCAATTTCTTTCTGATGACTTGGATAGGCTTGAATTTGAATAGGAACCTCTTGATATGCCCATAAGGATAAGAATTGCATTTGGCCCCTTGTTGGATGGCTTGCTATGCTATGCCATGCAGATGAATTAATTATGTACATGACCTAATATGCAAATGCTAATGCAATTGAAACATAAACCAAGTGAAGTAGGTTGAGCAAATTTTAGGGTGCAACAACTATCCCAAGCTCCTCCCTACTCTAACACACAAGCTCTCAAAAGATCCTCAAGTGACTGAATTGTCCTCTCAGTTTGACCATCGGGCTGTGGATGATAAGTTGAACTTAACCGCAACTTCGTACCCAAAACACTTTGCAAACTTTCCCAAAATCTCGAAGTAAACCTCAGATCTCTATCCGACATAATACTAGACGGAATGCCATGCAAACTGATAATCCTCTCAATGTACAGCTTTGCCAACTTCTCCAACGGGTAATCCATTCGCATAGGAATAAAGTGAGAAGATTTGGTCAATCTATCCACAATAACCCAAATAGCTTCGAAGTTACTCGACATCCTCGGTAAACCAGATACAAAATCCATAGAAATGCTATCCCATTTCCACTCAGGAATAAACAACGGCTGCATCAAACCCGACAGTTTCTGATGTTCAATCTTTGACTTCTGACAAGTCAAACAAGAATACACAAACCCGACAATATCCTTCTTTATACGAGGCCACCAAAATATTTTTCTCAAATCTTGATACATCTTAGTAGCACCCGGATGAATACTCAATCCATTACGATGCCCTTCTTCAAGAATACTCTTCTTCAGCTCAACAATATCAGGAATACAAATCCTATCACGACACCTCATGATACCATTCTTATCAATCCGAAAATCATCACATTGACCTTGATTGATCAAAGTCAACCGATCCACTAAACTCAAATCAGATTTCTTTCCTTCTCGAATCTCGTTCAAAATACCACTAGTAAGCTTTAGCATACCAAGCGCAACTCCATAAGAAGTCTTCTCACACACCAAACTCAAATCACGGAATTGCTCAATTAATTCCAATTCTTTTACCATCATCAGCGACATATGCAACGATTTCCTACTCAAAGCATCAGCTACCACATTCGCTTTTCCCGGATGGTAATTCAACCCAAAATCATAATCTTTCAGAAGTCTATCGTAAACTCCACTTCTCGTTCCGACGGTAAATCTCTTATCTCATCAGGAATTACTTCCGGAAAATCACGGAAAATTGGTAAAGTGTCAATTGCTCCACTTTCACCAATACTCAAAGTTGCCATTAACATAAATACATTCGCACCATCTTGCACTGATTCCTTCACTTTCTTAGCAGTCATGAACAAATCTCCCTCCTCATTAGGTTTCGGGAAAATAACCTTTTTGTCAAAATAGTTAATATAAACACGATTGAATTCCAACCAATTCATCCCAAGAATAACATCAAGTTGATCTAAGTGAAGACACACTAAATTAACTCCGAAGTCTTTACCGAAAATACTCAACGGACAATTCAAACACACATACGGAGTAGTTACCGAACCCATAGCAGGAGTATCAATAACCATACCTCCATTCATAACAGACATCTCAAGATTCAATCTCTTAACACAATCCAAAGAAATAAAATAATGCGTAGCTCCAGTATCAATTATAGCGATCAAAGGTATACCATTAATGAAACACGTACCTCGGATCAATCGATCATCACTAGCAGTCCCGATCCAGATAGAGCAAACATTTTCCCGCTCCCTTGAGTCTTCTTCGGTTTGTCACACTTGGTACTAATGTTCCCTTGCTCACCACAGTTGTAGCAAGTCACATTCGCACCGCTTCGGCACTCAAGAGCTTTGTGGCGTGGCTTGCCACACTTGAAACACTTCGATCCAACACTTTTACACTCAGGAGCACGATGTCCCGCTTCACCATAATTATAACACCTTACCAGAGTGGAAGCTCGTCCCTCACTCGGCTTCTTACCATAACCAGCTTTTTGTTTCCCTTTATCTGCAGGAGTCACATAAGGCTTCCCTCGGAATTGGCCCTTTCCTTTCTTATCACTCAAACTCTTGTAGTGGCTAGACCGATCCCTACTATCCTCATCATAAATCCTACTCTTGTTCAAATCTTGCCGCATACTCGGCTATTGTTGAGTTACCCTGCTTCAGCTCAAGGAATTTAATTTCCTTCTCTCCACGCCCATCTTCTGGAAGATACTTCTCCAGAAATGTCTCTCTGAAAAGATCCCAAGTAATCACCATCTCATTCTCTTAAAACCTTTGTCGAGTATTACCCCACCAATCATCAGCTTCCTCTTCAAGCATATGAGTGCCAAACTGCACTCTCTGTGCATCTGAACAATTCATAACTCAAAAGATATTCTTAATTGCTTTCAGCCAAACTTGTGCTTTGTCAGGCTCATGGGTTCCCTTGAAAATCTGTGGATTATTCCTTTAGAACCTTCCCAAAGCACGGAATTCGTCATCAGCATTGTTTCCAACATTCACATTGGCTTGAGGATTCTTCCCAATCGCTCCAGCCAACCTCGTCAAAGCCTCCGCAATCGCTTCGTCATTCCTACCGGCAACCATCGCTCTGAATCTCAACAGCTTAACTCCATCAGAACAAACAATATCGATAGTGTCATACACATAATCAGATATACACAGGGAAATAAACAAGTTAACAACTTGGCCAACTGGCCGACCTGCTACGATACCACTAATGTAACACCCTCTTCTATACCCCCAAATAAGCATATGAAACATTTAGGCACATATCAAAATTTTCATCAGAGTAATATTAAATCATAGTATAAAAGGAGCATGTCACACAATTCACCATTTAAAAACATACCACACCTGCTCAAATAGAGATATGTGACAGTGGGGTAGTTTTTAAATAAAGGAACTTCGTCCTTACACCCACATCTCAAATATTTAAATTAAAGCGGAAGAGTAAAACATTGAATCACTTAAAAACATGTTATAATATAAATAAATGTCATCGAGTTTGGTTCATAATATCATTCATTATACAAAAACATCATCAGCTGATACATTCACAATGTATCACAAAAGAATGCTATACAACCTAACTACCCAGTGCTAGATATCAGAGCGACCCGACCAAAAGAATGAAGCTATACTTCACAAAGAGAATCTCCAGCAACCTAATCTGCAAGGCCTCATAGAGCATTATAAAACAACAGAAGGGTGAGAAATATAACCATAATAATCAATGCATATAATTATATATATATATATATATATATATATATATATATATATATATATATATATATATATATATATATATATATATATATATATATATATATATATATATATATATATACACACACACACACACACACACACACACACACACACACACACACACACACACACACACACACACACACACACACGTGAATAATGAATACAATATTCCACGTTTTCTCACCACATTTCATTATAATCCTCAAATACATCACAACATGTATAAACAAATATGGATAATCAATCAAGCACATTTCATCATGCACACATCCATAATTCATAATTCAACAAACCATACACTTGCATAATTCATATAACAATGATATCTATGCCATGTGACTCAACACAACTCAATGCAATTCAATGCCAAGTGGTACCAACACTTGTTATCATTTTTCGGTTTTTATATTAAACCGGGTCCACTCTTCTAGACCGATAACCACCAAAAGCCCGTCCTATAAGCTTTCAAACCCACTCTTCTTGGTTTGGGACAAGTCACTTGTCTCCACGAAACTAGTAAGCATTGCCTCTTGACTAAATGATGCATATGCAATCAACCACCAAATGCACTTAAGACCGTTCTCGCATCTTAATCTCATGCATTCAAATAATTCATCAAACAAGAATATATTCATATAATCAAAGTATTCATACTTTATATCATCACATTTATCAAGCAATGCACACATATTCATCAATATGTTCTCATGCATTATTCACATAAAGTCGCATACAACACATATGCATTCCCAATATCACGTCCAACGGCCACATACCTCATCACAATTCATCATGCATTCTTATTCAATTTAAACAATGCATTATATATACATATATATATATATATATATATATATATATATCAAAGGCTACATTCACGATTGATTTCACAATCTAGGATTCACGCCATAAGGCTACCCACAACACGACTTATCTCAATAGTATACAAACTATTCATATCATATAAGGATTAACATAATTGAACCAAACAAATAACCATTGGATGGAAAACACAAGAAATGGAATTTTCTGTCACATTCGCTGCCCTTTGCCTGGCGAGGCATCTGGCGAATGCTCGCTACCTTATTCGCTTGGCGAACTCGTTGGCGAAGACAGTCAGTTGCTACTGGAATGTATTCGCTAACACTCGTTGGTTCACTCGCCTGGCGAACCTTCGCCACACTCCTTCGCCTGGCGAATACACTGGCGAAGACTAACTTTGGCTATTGACTTGGTTCGCCACCCACTCGCTGGGCTTCGCCTGGCAAACCTACGAACTCAGAAATCCCTAACTGTCCAAAATCATCTAAAACTTCCGAAATCACCCGATTCAACTCCAATCAACTCCAGTAATCTTAATCCAACATTACCCGACTAAACTACACCGTTTATTCCAGATTCTAATCGATAAAACTCAGTTTCTACCGATTAATCTGATTATGCCCTAGAATGGAAAAATGTAGAAAACCTCCAACAAACCCAAACACACACATACATAATCACATACATTGAATAGATGATGATATTTCACACCCTTACCTTGATTAAATCGACGCTTGAGGGTTGTTCTTGAGCTTTTCCAACTTTTCCTTCTTCTCCTTCTCTTTTCTCCTTTTTCTCCTTCTTTCTCTTCTTTTCTCTTATGTTTCTATCTTTCTCTTTTCTTTCCACTTTTCCTTTATAAGTCTTTCTCTTCTATTCTTTCCATCATATTTTTCCTTCTCAAACATCTATCAATTTCATTTAATTAATCATCCATCAATTAAATAATTCCCATAAATCATTTAATTAATATAAATAATTAATTAATAAAAATTGGGTTCTTACAACGACTAGACTGAAAATCCTCTAACAGCTCCTTCGTCTCCGGATGGTCAAGCCTGATAAGCAACCCTCGGATAAGTAGCTCTCTTCGTCTAATAGTGGTGTGCAAGTCCTGAGCATAATCCTCTCAGGCGCCCTCGCCAAAAGCCTCCTCAAGCTTACACCTCTTCGTATCAGCTCTAGACTTGTAATCATCCAAGGTTGCAAGCGCTTCGTTCAGTCTACAATTACTGTCACATCGGAGTGAGGCTTCAGCTGCAATCTTCTCATCTTTCACTTGGAGTTGAGCTTTCAGCTGGGTGATCTGTTACTTGAGTACATCTTCCCGCTCTTTGTTATTAGTGAGGGTAGCATTCCACTGATCATTAAACTTGGAAATCTCTAGGTAAGCTTTATCCAACTTCTTCTTCTTAGAAGTAAGAACATCACTGGCAGCCTTCAAATCTAAACCCAAATGTTCACGAGCACGAATCTCTTTGGTAAGATTTGTACCTAGCTTGTTTACCAACTCAGTTTGCCTCTTGTAGGAATGAGTAGCTTCAATCTTTTCACTCTGGAGCTGGACAATCTCTTTCTCCAACTCTTCATTTTCCCTGCACAACTCCTCTTTTTCAGACCACAGCTGATTATACCTCTAAATATCAACAATAGTAGGTTCCTCAAACATCAGAGGGTATAAAGGCTCACAAGGTGGAAAAGGCATCAACACTCCCTCAGCTCTCTCCTGAATCCAAGTCACATAAGGATCGTAAGCTCGATTGTTACTCTTCCCCAAAGAATTTTTCCCTCTGCGATGAATTTTATTCCAGGCTTTCTCAACTCTAGCCAAGGTCTCATTCTCCAGCAAGCCCGTGAAATACAGAGATTCGTGTATTTCCTCTTCTCTAGGAGGCTCTCTCAAGGCATACCCAAATTGCCTTACTGCAATGGATGGATTATAGTTAATGCATCATTTCCTTCCGACCAACGGGACATTAGGAAAACCACAACAATTGTAGATAATCTTCGTACCCAGCTGATCTATATCAAACCAAATGATATTCTCAAAAGTCAAGCCCATCAATCTCTCTGACCATTCTGAGGTACCTGCAGTATCAACAAAAGGACCGGACTTGGGAAGGTGACTCACAAACCACCTGTACAACAAAGGTACGCAACAAGACATGTTCTTCCCTCTCCGATTCTCATTCTTGTAATGCACAGAATGATAAACATCGCCCAGAAGCGTAGGTACAGGATTCCCTGAAGCAAAAATGTGGAAGGCATCCAAATCCACAAAATCTGGAATATTAGGAAACAACATGATACCATAAATGCAAAGTGCCAGGATGGCATTAAACACAACCGAACAACCTTGCTTCGCAAAGTGTTGAGCTCTAGCAACCAAAAAAGATAGTGGAAATCCAGGCATTCCATTTCTCTTGACCAACTTCCCCTGTAGCTCAGAAGCATCCAAATGAAGGGAACCAGCAAGCTTAGCCAGATCAGGCTCAACATCAGTGTGATAGAATGTCATCTGGTCCAAGACAGACACTCCAAGTAGCACAAAGAACTCCTCTAGAGTAGGCAATAATACATAACCTGGAAAAGTGAAACATCGTAACTGCGAATCATAAAACTGCAAAATAGTATGGAGAACACCCAACTCATAAACTGAGGGCTTGCAGACACAAGTCAAAAGCTTCCTATAAGATTGCTTGAAATCCTCCATCACCTTTCTGTCAGCCACAGAGATCAAACTGAGTAGGGATCCAATGTCCGGAATAGGGAACTTATATACCACTGTATTTTTCAGGCTAGGCTCCACGTCAGTAGAGAAATAAGATCACTAGAATCGAAGGGAAAATATGCACCTGCAACATACATACATGTCAATGTTAATATGCAGATGAAAAAATGCAAATGCAAATGCTACAGGGGATCAAGGCTGTTGTGCTATTGATTGAGAAGAACCAGCGCTTCGCTTTGGCAAGAACATAACACCATCATAAGGACCCTCTGTATAAAAATCACAGGTTCATACTGACGAGAAAACCGGGTAGGTTGAAGGTCAAAGTTTCCTGCATAACCCACCCACTCACTGGTATGGACCTATCTCTGATAAAGGTTCGGCATCCTATGCGGTCGTTAGTGTCACAGACTTTTGAGTAACAATGATACGTTCACCGTTTCCGGTTTAGCATCATAGTCTAACGAAGTGGCCTAACTTAGCTGACTCCCAAATGATTGGTCCCCAGAGTCGACAACTAATCGGTAGTTTTTACACGTTATTTTACCATTTGTTTCTGTTAATCATTTGTTTTATCTTGTCGCATTTTATGTGTTTTTATTGCATTTTACGCGTTGGTTTGGTGTTTCCATTGTTTCTAGGTTCAGGTAAACAATGAAGGAGAAGCAGACCGAAAATCGGGGAAAATGGCAAGATTTCGGAAGAGTTTTGATGTAGAACCAGCAGCCTGACACGGGTGCCCATGTCGTGTGACACTGCCCGTGTCAGGGCTACTGAAAGTAAAATCTTTAGCAGTCTGCACGGAAACGATCATAACTGGAGTTCCGGGAATCCGTTTGAGGCGTTCTAATAATCGCCGGAAAGCTAAGAGAGAGAGCTACGACTTTCATGTTGGAGTTGAAGTCAGATTTGGAGCAAACGTTTCTAGATTTTCGTTTGAACCTGCAGCATTAGTTTTATTAAGTTTTGGTGTGCAATCTTGGAGGGCAGTTTAGACATCTCACATTGTAATTGGAATTCTGCTATATGAGGCACATCGTGAATTGAGAGAGGGGACTTTTTTGGAGAAGATAAAAAGATACGATCAGAATTAGAGAGATCCAGAGGATTGGAGAACTGAAGGTTTTCATGCGCGGAAGCAATTGAAGATCAAGGCAATCCGATTATCTTATAATGTTTATCTTTTATTCTGTATTGCTTTTAATTGTTATGAATAGCTAAACTCTCCAATGCAAAGGGGTGTCCCTGATTTGACTCTGTAATGACCTTGTTTCCTTTGAATTAGTGATTTCACTGCTTTCTAATCATCGTTGTTATCTTATAATGTTCTTAAGGCTTTTCTTATCTGACAAATAGGATTCAATTTCCGGTTAACTTTAGGTTTGGAAAAACGATTGTTAACGCTTTTATACGATAATACTATAGTAGATATTTCCTAGGAATGGGGATACCCTATAGTAACCGTAATGTTTTAGATCAAACAAATTGCTTGGTGTTGTTCCTATACCGCCAAGGAATTGGGGTATAGGCAAAATACCAAAGGGTTTTCTGCTAAGAAATTAGAGTCAACTAATCTTTAAAACCAGTAATGATGGAATTGAGTGGTGATTTCGCGACTTAGGATTAGTGTTATTACAAGGAATATCATACACCTTACCCTAGCTTTGCTTCTCCTTCTGTTCAAAACCTTTATTTTACTCTTTTTGCCTTTTGTATTTTATGTTTACAAATTAAAACCTTTGAAACCCCAAGGCTTTTGTTTAACTAACATAAAACCAGAATTCTATATTGTCAAGCAGTCCTTGAGATCGACATTCGGGGAATTTCCTCTTATTACTACATTGGTAAAAATAGTACACTTGCTATTTCACCGGTCAAGTTTTTGGCGCCGTTGCCGGGGACTGCCTAAGATCATATATTTTTAGAGTTTTATTTTAGTTAAAATTTTGTTGCTCCGCAACTAAAATTTTTTTTTTTTTTTTTTAATTTTATTATAAAGAAAAGTTTTAAAAAAATTGCAGATTATTGTTACTTATTGAATTCTTTTATACCGTGCTACTGATAAAGTGTCTCAGTTTTGTAGTTATGAATGTTTTTTATGCATTACCACCTGTATCTCCTGTATGTTGGTCGCCTGATTCGGGAATCAGTTTGGAAGATGCGACTGAAATCTTTAACGCATATAAGAGGGAGGTAAGAATCCTTATGAATGAATGTAAGGAAGCTAATTGTTATCCAGATAAGTTTATTTGGAGAGAGTTCAGGTTGTGAGAAGAATGTGTGAATGAAGAAGAGCAATTCATGAAGTCAGACGAAGAAGATACATTAGAAATAGAAGAATCAGAGGTGAACAGGGATGAAGAAAAAAGCCAACTTGAAGAGGATCTAGTGCTGGATGAAAATACAGATATAACAAATTGTGTAGATGTAGGCATCCAACAAGAAGGTCCTCAAGAAATTAGTATCCCTAAAATTTTTTTTAACAACGCTGATGAAAGACAAGAAATTGACAAAGTATTGGATTTCATGTATGCCTTGTTCACTAAAGCACATCTGAAAATGATTTGGAAGCAACATCATCAATACCTCAAATTCATGGGATTGCTTCCAAACAAAAGAAAGAAAAAAGATGATGTGTTCTTTGTTTCATATATGCCACCTTAACAGAAAGTGAGCCGTCGAGCCATGCGACGTTAAACGAAGCGTTGCGTGGGAGGCAACCCACAGATTTTAATAATTGATGCTTTTCTTTTTGTTCTTATTTTATTTTTGTAGGAATAAACGAGAGTTTGCAAGGGAAAACGTGTAAGCAGCAAAGAGGTGTTGTATTACCTGTCGACCCCTCTGTGAGGATCCCTGTGAGTACATCTCCTCTCCTCTTGTTCTTAAACATTGAGACAATGTTTAGTTCAAGTTTGGGGGAGGTTTTACCGTTTTGAATTTTCAATTTAAATGCCTTTTTATTTTAAGTTCAGTAAAAATCACGTCGAATTCACCCCTACGAGGACCGTAAAAAAAAATTTGTGATTCGTATGTGTGTAAGGTAGTCAAGAAAGTATTTAGAGTTCAAGGGAAGAGGCGTTTGAACTAAGGAACTTGGGAAATTTTGGAAATTGAGGTATAATTTGAACACCCTAGGTTCCCCGGAGTAAGGAAACGAGTCCAACGTGTAAATTTGTGTCATAGTACTTGGATTTGAGAAGTATTCCCCGATTAGTTCATTGTGATAGTCCAGCATGATTGAAATAATTGTATATGTTGATTTTGAGAATGACTTGTGGCACCAAAAAAAGGAGTTGAATAATGACGGTAAAGACAACCTGTCCTTCTAAGTTGGGTAACCTTCACCCGGTTATTTAGCCTAACGGCGGTTGAATCTCTATAGTCGTCCCAAAGTGGACTTATAAACGCCTGTGAGCGAGAAAAAGAATAAAGGTGCCACGGAAAAAGTCTCGAGAAAAATTGTACATGCCTTAATCTGATTATCCGAATGAAAGGGGTAGAAAATCAAAGAAAAGACTTAAGCCCAAAGCATAGTTGGAGAGGTGGCCGAAAGGGGGATTTAGGTCTGTGGTTTTACTGCGGTGTGTGTTTAAGTAATGCCTTCATTAACAGATGAGTACCAAGAGAGCTGGTTTGAGCCGATCAGAACTAAGACTTACGTATGAGTATTGGCATGCCTTGCATCCTGAGCCCTTCACTGGATGTGCTGTTTGATTTGAAAAATTTTATCCAAGCTTTTTTCTTGAGGTCAAGCAATGGTTTAAGTTTGGGGGAGTTAGGTTTTACCGTTTTGAATTTTCAATTTAAATGCCTTTTTATTTTAAGTTCGGTATAAATCACGTCAAATTCATCCCTACGAGGACCGTAAAATTTTTCTTGTGATTGGTATGTGCGTAAGGTAGTCAATAAAGTATTTAGAGTTCAAGGGAAGAGGTGTTTGAACTAAGGAACTTGGGAAAGTTTGGAAAAATTGAGGTATAACTTGAACACCCTAGGTTCCCCGGAGTAAGGAAACGAGTCCAATGTGTAGATTTGTGCCATAGTACTTGGATTTGAGAAGTATTCCCCGATTAGTTCATTGTGATAGTCCGACATGATTGAAAGAATTGTATATGTTGATTTTGAGAATGACTTGTGGCACCAAAAAAAAAAAGAGTTGAATAATGATGGTAAAGACAACTTGTCCTTCTAAGTTGGGTAACCCTCACTCGGTTATTTAGCCAAACGGAGGTTGAATCTCTATAGTCGTCCCAAAGTGGACTTATAAACGCCTGTGAGCGAGAAAAAGAATAAAGGTGCCACGGAAAAAGTCTCAAGAAAAATTGTACATGCCTTAATCTGATTATCCAAATGAAAGGGGTAGAAAATCAAAGAAAAGACTTAAGCTCAAAGCATAGTTGGAGAGGTGGCCGAAAGGGGGATTTAGGTCTGTAGCTTTATTGCGGTGTGTGTTTAAGTAATGCCCTCGTTAACGGATGAGTACCGAGAGAGCTGGTTTGAGCCGATCAGAACTAAGACTCACGTATGAGTATTGGCACGCCTTGCATCCTGAGCCTTTCACTAGATGTGCTATTTGATTTGAAAATTTTTATCCAAGATTTTTGCTTGAGGTCAAGCAATGGTTTAAGTTTGGGGAAGTTTGATCAGTGATTTTTACATGTTATTTTACCATTTGCTTATGTTAATCTTTTGTTTTATCTTGTCGCATTTTATGTGTTTTTATTGCATTTTACGCGTTGGTTTCGTGTTTTCATTGTTTCTAGGTTCAGGTAAACAATAAAGGAGAAGCGGAGCAAAAACCAGGGAAAATGGCAAGATTTTGGAAGAGTTTTGATGTAGAACCAACAGCCTGACACGGGTGCCCGTGTTGTGTGACACTGCCCGTGTCAGGGCTACTGAAAGTAAAATCTTTAGCAGTCTGCACGGAAACGATCATAACTGGAGTTCCAGGAATCCGTTTGAGGCGTTCTAATAATCGCCGGAAAGCTAAGAGAGAGAGAGAGAGCTACGACTTTCGTGTTGGAGTTGAAGTCAGATTCAGAGCAAATGTTTCTAGATTTTCATTTGAACCTGCACCATTAGTCTTATTAAGTTTTGGTGTGCAATCTCGGAGGGCAGTATATACATCTCGCATTGTAATTGGAATTTTTCTATATGAGGCACATCGTGAATTGAGAGAGGGGAATTTTTTGGGAGAAGAGAAAAAGATGCGATCAGAATTAAAGAGATCTAGAGGATTGGAGAATTGAAGGTTTTCATGCGCAGAAATAATTGAAGATCAAGGCAATCTGATTATCTTTTAATGTTTATCTTTTATTCTGTATTGCTTTTAATTGTTATGAATAGCTAAACTCTCTAATGCTAGGGGGTGTCCCTGAATTAACTCTGCAATGACCTTGTTTCCTTTGTATTAGTGATTTCACTGCTTTCTAATCATCGTTGTTATCTTATAATGTTCTTAAGGCTTTTCTTATCTGACAAATAGGATTCAATTTTCGGTTAACTTTAGGTTTGGAAAAACGATTGTTAATGCTTTTATACGATAATATTATAGTAGATATTTCCTAGGAATGGGGATACCCTATAGTAACCGTAATGTTTTAGATCAAACAAATTGCTTGGTGTTGTTCCTATACCGCCAAGGAATTGGGGTATAGGGAAAATACCAAAGGGTTTTCTGCTAAGGAATTAGAGTCAACTAATCTTTAAAACCGGTAATGATGGAATTGAGCGGCGAATTCGTGACTTAGGATTAGTGTTATTACAAGGAATTTCATACATCCTACCCTAGCATTGCTTCTCCTTCTGTTCAAAACCTTTATTTTACTCTTTTTGCTTTTGTATTTTATTTCTACAAAATAAAACCTTTGAAACCCCAAGGCTTTTGTTTAACTAACATAAAACCAGAATTCTATATCGTCAAGCAGTCCTTGAGATCGGCATTTGGGGAATTTCCCCTTATTACTACATCGGTAAAAATAGTACACTTGCTATTTCACCGGTCAACAACCCTCAGATATACCAACCTCTCAACTGTCCGAAACAGACTGGAAAGGAAGTCATCAAAGAGAATCTCGTCTGAGTGCAGATTTCGTGGGAACTAGTGCATGCCAAACATACAGGTTCACCACTACTTTCCGCTTCTAATGCTCTGGTTGTACTCAAGCTTAGGTTTGGCTTATCTAATAATGGAACATTCCCCCCCAACAGCACAACACAATGATATATACAATGATGGAAAATAAAATGCGAATGCAGATAAAATACAACACATATACACCCAAAGATAAACACACAAGCGCTAGGATTGACTCGCATAGGGGATCGGGAAAAGAATTTTCAGCAGAGTCGCCATCTGTCGCATCGCTGCGAAGAGGGGTCGGCAAGAATAGAAGAGTCGCCACCGTTCGTTATTTATCCCAACAGAGGGAAAGGAAATGATCCAAGAAAACCTACGAAAACGGGAAAGACAGGTCATCGCAACCAAATCTTGGGTTCGGGAGTCGGTTGCGCAAGGGGAAGGTATTAGCACCCCTCACGTCCGTCGTACTCGACAGGATCCACACTTGTTGTCTATCTAAAAGGGTGTTTATCTATCTAAGCTATAGGACGCAGGGACAAAAGAAAAGAAAAGAGACTCGATAGAGCATTGCCGCTCTATGCCTACGTACTTCCTTGTGCAATGGGAAAGTCAGAGTCAACGTAGTTCGGAAAACTACGGGTGAAGGTGGGGGAAGGTTGCTCACCAATACATCATCATCTTGTGCCTACGTATCCTCGTCTGGTACAAGAAATCAGAGCAAACGTAGTTCGGGCTAACAAGACCACAAGTTGGTACAAGTGTTTTACCCGAGTAGGGTTAAAACTTAGTTCTAGCAGTTAGGTGTATGCTGCTCGACCATTGGAGACTTAGACGTTACTTGTTTGCGATAGAACCAAGAGTTAACAAAACTCTCTTTATGAAAATGGTTTTCCAAATTAATCCCGAAGGATAAAAAGATTTGATGTTTGTTTTTGAAGTCTTTTATGAAAGAAGTGAATTGAATTTGGTTTGAAATTCATGTTGCACTAAAGACTATGACTTAGGAGCGAATCCGTCCCATATCATCCAAAGGACATACGCTAAACACTCTAGAAAATTGAGAGGAGGACCCCTAATCACCATTTCCCAAATTCTTAAGGCTCGTAACGTACAACATTCATTATCCATTATTAAGTGTCTTGAAGAAGTTTGAAGATGAGAAGAGGAAGACACACCTAAGGGAGACTAAACTCAACCTAATGTTCTCATGCAAAGTGTACCTATGATTGGGATGAAAAGGGAATGCTACTTAATGTTATCATACATGGATTCAAACTTAAGGTGTATCATAATCAATCTTGAACAAGAGAGATTAGAGGTCCTAAGGGAACATGGCAAAGAAAGAGGAAGAAGAAAGCATAAGATAAAAGAAGAAAGGATGCAAACATGCAATGCACAACAAACATGAAGAAAAGAGGGAGGAACAAAGTGTGAGGCAATAGCCTTCACAAGCACATCCTAACCTCAAGCATGCAAATAAGAGATGCAAGACCAAAGAATGAAAGCACACAAAAGAGCATAAACAAGTTCACACAAAAGTGGGATGAAGTGGGAGAAATAGAATTCCTACAACCACTCAAACATCAACCACTAAACAACAAGCAAACCAAAAAGAAAGGAGAAGAAGACATGATCAATGTGACGATGGGAGATAAGATGAGGGCAAAAAGCCATGCAAAGAGGCAACTCAACCAAAACAATCACAATGATCATGCAAAAGAAACACACCAAAAGTTCTCAAAGTGGCCTCTCATCCAAGTCAAACTCAAAGTGCAACCAAGAGGCACCAAATCAACTTGGTTGAGTCCCTAAAGTCCTAGGACATAAGTGAGAACAAGAGAAGAGTGTGTGTGTGTGTGTGAACCACCAAATCAACTTGGGATCCACAAGGGCCATTTCCCATCAAAACTAGGTCAAGTGTGTGTGTGTGAACCATCCTTAGGGGTAGCTTGACTTGCAGGCTACTCCAAAAATAGAAAAATAGTTCAACTAAATCCAAATAAAATACCAAAAGCACATAAGGATGTTGGAAACCAGAGGCCAAAACAACCCAACCAAAGTCCATTCAAAACATTACCAAAGGAGTTGATCCACTAGGGTACATCATTTTAAAGGAGGGTTGTCGAGGGTCCAAAAGAAGCTCACAAAAGTCAACCAAAAACAAGTCAAACCTTGACCAAAACCATCCTCAGAGGCATCTCAACTCATCATCAACATGAGGAAAAAACCTCATTCATAGGTGGTTAAAATTGGATCAAGTATCAAGCAAGAAACAAAGAAGAACAACTAAAACACAATTAAAAACCCTTCCCATCATTTAATTCCATTTTAATTGAAAAATAAAAGAAAAATGAAATTAAAATTTTGAAAAATTAATTAACACATTAAAGTGTCAGAAAACATTTTTTGTGGAATTTTTAAATGATTGGAACTATTTTTAATTGATTAAAATCTAAACAGAAATCAAAATAAAAATAAAATAAAACAAATAAATCCACACGGTGCAAATAGCAAGAAATAGCGTGGAAAACACTGGGATGGACTAGGAGTGGGGTGTAAAGAGCAACCAAAGCCCAAAATACAAGCAAATCAGGTCAAATGCCAAACGCACTGTTTCATTTAATTGAACTGGAAGTCAACTATCCACGCGTGCTAGTCAAGTGAATCCTGGACGTTCATCAAGCTCAGTCAAAAGGTCAAACAATAGACAACTCAGCTTGGCCTGAGTTTGAACCAGACGTCGGAGCCCTAGCTCCAGTCTTCTTCTCCAGCAAGGTGGCCGGAGTTCAGGTTCCAAAATTCTACCAAATCAAGCAAAATTTTATACCAAATTAAACGTCTCATCATGTAGGTTCCAAATCCAGGCTTCAAATTCATTTATCATGCTTGTATTGCTACTCATGACTAAAGTTATTTTGTGCATTTCACTTGTGAACATATTGTGAACCAAATTGGATTGAAAATGGCATGAAAAAGTCCTATGACTTGCTCAATTGAATTTTGTGCTTTTCTAACTTATATATTGAAATTCCAAACAAGTTAAGACTTGCTCAATTGTTGATTGCAATATGAACAACAATGTTACTTCACAATTGGTGACTTTTCATGAAATGGTGTCAAAACAAGAGAAATCTATTTCAAATATCAAAATCATAAAAAACTGATTGTGAAAGCTTGCATAATCTTGCGCTTAAGTGCTTTTGTCTTTGTGATCAATTATATGTGATTTAAGCAATATTATGTATTGAAGTACTAATGTGATGAACACATGCACCATAACTATTTCAAACTCTTCATATGCTTCTTAAAACTTCTTAATACCAATATGGGCAAGTACTTAAATGATTAAGAAGCATTTTTTATTAGTTAGGAAAGTAGAACTCGTTGTGTAATCAATTAGGCCTTTATAATATTTTATTAATGCAATATTAACTTCTCCTAATTGATTAGATATCCTTGTAATCGATTAAGTGACATTGCAAATTAGAGGTTGTTGATCTAATTGGTTAGGGAGCAATCAGACCCATGAATATTTGCCTTTTTTTCAAATTTTTATCGCATATAAAGTAGTGTTTTTCTCACTTTTAAATTCACAATTTGTTTGAATAATCAACTCTCACATCTCACTTATTCTCCTTATTTTATAATTTTTATTCACTAGAAATTGGCTTAGTGTTGAGAAAGTGAAAAGTTTCGTCTAAGAGTTGTGTTAAATTTGTGTACTCAACGACTTATTTGTCTTGTGGTTTTGTAATAGTCTTGAAGGTTGCAAACTAAACTTTTAAAAAGCTTTGTGTGAGGTTGTTGGGTTGAACTTGTGTAAATGCTCAGGTTGTTATTAGTGTAATTCTCGAAAGTTTAAGTAAACTCTTAAGGAATAGTATAGGTCGCGTGATTTAAACCAAACTAAATAATATCTAATGAGATCTTTCTTACTTTATCTCTTTATATTTATTATGTCATTTATATTTTTCACTGTTTAATATTTTTCCACCTTTTTCTTAAAATCAATCCTTTTTAAAATTAAGTGTTTTTCTTTTTAAAAAATAAAAAACCAAATATCACAATTCATTTTTCCCCTCTCTTGTGTTTGAAGTCAATTGTTCAACAATAATTTGATGACACGGTAGTTCAACGACAATATTCAAAGACTTCAGTTTGTCTTATACAACCTAGTTTTCCTTTAAAAATAAGTAGAAAAATGATGAAACCATGCAATTTTCAGCTGAGCAGAAGGAGACCTTATGAGAAATAATAACGAGACTGGAAATCCACTCATAAATTAAGTAGTTAACAAATAGTTGGATATCAAAACTTGTATTTAAGTTATCCACTATGCCAAAAAAGACTTTTAGCAGCGCTTTTTTTGGCCTTTAGCTGCCTAAAGTGGTGCTGCTAAAGGTAAAGGCAACGCTTTTTTAAAGTAAAAAGCGCTGATGTAGGCCCACTTTCAGAATCACTTTTCCAAAAAAGCGCTCTCTTTTTCCCCACCTTTAGCAGCACTTTTCAAAAGCGCTGCCTAAAGTGTATTTGCTGAATACATTTTAGCAGCACTTTTTCAAAAAAGCGCTCTCTATTCCCCCCACCTTTAGCAGCGCTTTTCAAAAGCGCTGCCTAAAGTGTATTTGCTGAATACCTTTTAGCAGCGCTTTTTCAAAAAAGCGCTCTCTATTCCCTCACCTTTATCAGCACTTTTAAAACGCGTTGTCTAAAGTTTATTTATTGAATACCTTTAGCAGCGCTTTCTTAATAAAAGCGCTGCCAATTCCCCCACCTTTAGCAGCGCTTTTTTAACCGCTGTCTTTTCCCCCCTATGTTGCACCCCAAATTTTGACCCCTTATATCTTCATCATCATTCTAGGTTCATCTTCATTTGTTTATCTAACCTTAACCTATTTCAAGTTTGTCTTTGTTAAGTTACAGGTGAATCAGGGTTCCATACAGTTAGGAATCGAGGTTTCGATGGTCCAATCAGTCAATGCCTTGGATTGATTCTCCATGAAACAATTCTACACATTATCAAAGATACTCCATTGGGTTAAGTATGAATCCAATTTGAGTTTGTCACCCAAAGATTAAAGACAGTGCAATCCAAGACACCCGATTAAGGTTTCTAATCAGGAAAAGTCAATTATGGTTTGACTCTTTATTTAAAAGGTGTTCCAATGATGGGGTTATGGTCCATGAAGCTCATTTGAATTAGGGAAGTCCACTCAATAAGTTTTAAGACCTCAGGGGACCCAGAACACCAACAGTCAATTCAGAGTTCTTCGATCGATCGGTTCGTCTGACTGAAAAGTCAGCTCATTGACCAACAGGGTTTTGAACCAAAATTTAAGGAAATTATGTTCCTAATGCTATTTCACATCTGGTCATGAAGTTTGGTGACCATTGGATCAATAATTGATAAGTAATTGAATGGTGGGAAAATTAAGGTTTTGAAAAGGGCAAAGGCATAACTCTTTAACCACACAAGGGTTTTTGACTTAGTTTCAAGAGGAATGAGTTCCGAACACAAACATCAATTTCGTAGTACCTAATTGGAGCTTTCTAAAAAGTACAAGTGGGTTCCATAACTCTTCCTGGTTAGAGAGAGCCAAGGTCCACAAGTTGGCAAAAACTCACATTGGCAAAACCAGGTCAGCATGAGTTTTTTTATTCCAAAACCTCTCCAAATCAATGCTAATCAAAGACTAAGCCTCATTTTTTATGTTTAAATTGATAATGAACATTTGTACATCAATTCCCACGAAAATGGACCAAAAATCAAAGGAAATAATTATTTAATGCAAGTTGCAAAAGTGAATAGTGAAGAAAGAGAAATAGGTGGCTACCCTTGTCAAATCATCAACTTTAATTCAACAAGTCACCTCTTATCCTATCAAGCATGATGAAAACAATATATAGGGAATGGAGAATTCTTAGTAGAGTGGCTTAAAGACAAAGATGAATATTGTATTGGAAAACTCAAAGATTTTCATGATGGAAGGTTTAAATTGGCAATTTGCTTCACTTTTGCCCATACCTTGATCTGAGGCCTTTGGCTATAAATAGAACTCACTTCCTATATCATAAATACACAAGTTCGATGCTAGAAACCAGCTAGAACTCCCTTCCTTACACAATCACAAGTTCATGCAAAATCTCATTAAATTTCCAAAATCCCTCAAAATCTGCTTTTGCAAAACACCTTTCAAAACCATTTCCAAACTTCTTCCAACTCCAGAAACACTTCAAACACATCAAATATGATGTATTAAAGCTATCCAAATCACTTCCGCACTTATGTAACAAGGTTCTAGTAAGTTGGTCTTTGAAATCTTTGGATTTTGGAGATTTTCCTTCATTTACAAGGCATTTCGTCCACTAGCTTGCTTGGAGGTTGTTTGGAGCACCTATTCATCACCCTAGGAACATTTTCATATCTTGGAAGAGCTCTCAAGATCTCTGGTTTTCTTATTGCTTAAGCTTGCTTCAAGATGTAAACCTAAAACTCATAAATGTGAACTTTCCATTTGCATTTCACATGCTACCATGATTGTTTTTAGGGTTTTTACCATGATGTTCTTAAACTTTTTCAACTTGTAATTTTATTTTTCTTGTGAGAGTGATCTTGTATTATTCATACATGTTTTTTAACATGTTTAAATAATCAAATTTTTTTGATTCATTGTCTTACCATGTGCATTTTATTCTTTTTATCATTTAAATTTTTATGTTTTATTCACAAACTTAAAAACCGCATAACTTCTCCATTTTAAATCATTTTTAAGTGGTTCTTTTTGCAAAATTCTTGTGTCGTAACATATTTCCATATAATGCTTAAAGAGTTCTAAAAATCTTATTTTAGAAACACTTTGCATTATGAGCAAGTTATAACCCATTTTAGGGTTTTCACCTTCCTATCTCTCATTCTTCATTTCAAAATTTTAATTCCATTTGAGTTTAATTTGAAATTGTAATGAACTTGGCTTGTTAGCTCCCTTTGAACATGAGTTTGAATTTCAACTTTGCTTTTAAGCATTTAAGTGGTTCATCTTTAAAAACTTTTGATTGTCCCCATGAAGTTTTGAATCTTTTGTTTACATTGTTGTGACATTGTTTGATTGTTTATAGTTAATTGTCATCAAATGTATGATGTTTGCTTATGTGGTTACATATGATATCCTTTACCCTTTATCCTAGCCTTAGGATCTAATTCACCGTACTCATGTTTAGCGTCCCGTCGTGGACATTTTCTATCATAATTTGTAACTTAGTTTAGAGTCGCCGCACTCTATGTAGGTGTCTCACCGCAGACATTTACTTTCCCCATGGAACCTTGACCATAGTCAAGAGTTCCTCACCCCTAGTTAGGGGAACTATGGTTGCTCTGATTCCATTCCCGTCAGGATACGTAGACACGAGATGCGATGTCTTGGGGAGCATACTTTGTATATACCCGTAGGTCTTTATCCTAGCACTTTCCCTTTAGCAAGCAACTTTAGCATAACAAAAATACTAACAAGAGGTTCCTGTAGAGTACTACAGATGTCTAGGATGTGAAATACCTATCCTAGGCATAACCAACACCCGAACCTTTAGATCTCTCAGCTTCGTTGTTACGTAGCGCAAAAGGTTTTTCTTTCTTTGAACCTTTCCTTTGGAGAAATTAAAGTCCGGTTGTGAATTTAAGAATTAAGATTCAAGTTAGTCAATAGCTTGGTATCATAATTCTCACCGTAACAGAAATGGAAACTTCACTGGGGACCTCCCCTAAGAGGGTTAAGCCCACCTTGTTTATATTTGTGTTTGTTATATGTTTGGTTGCTTGTATATTTTTATATATTTGTACATATATCTATTTGTGCCTGGGTTTTTTCTGTATGCAGGTTTGTTACTTTGAGTAGTGAGGATAAAAGTCTTATACCCGGACTTGAGTGCACTTATGATAGGAAGGTGGTATATTCCAGAAGGCTTATAGGATGTTGATTCCCGACCAAGCTGACTTGAGAAACCACCACTCAGTGGAGGCCCTCTTGGGAGTAGTTTTGTTGAACGAGTATTCGTGAAAACATTACTATTTTCAACCTAGGAGCTTGTGACACTGAGGACTTTTAGTTCCCTTTTATCCCCACTTGACCATTTTAGGGCGTAGTGCAATGACTATGAGGGAGTTGTCTCAAAGTAGTTGATACGCGATACTACACTCAGACGAGACTCTCTTGAGAATATTATTGATTTCTAAGTAGTTGGTGTGTCGATAATATCCGAAAGATGGGTCGGTGACTTTGGGAACTTTGTTAGAACTCGATGTGCAGGTGCTTTACCCATAGTACACGCCCTATGGTTGGTTCTTTACCCGGACCTCATGTTGTGATCTTGAACCTTTGATCCTGTTATGTGTGCTTTTCCTCTTGTCTTGCATAGCATTGCATTGCATTTGTACCTTTGCATAGTTCATTGCATACCTCTGCTTGTCCAGGCGCTCATGTCAAGATGTCTCCATCTTCCAGTGTGCCTTTAAGTCGTCAAACTAATTCCTCGACACCGATATCATACTAGAGCCAACTATAGACGCAAGATGTTAGAGCAAGAAGTATATAACGCAGAAGTCCGAATGGAGATCGATGAGTTGAAATCAGGCATGACTAAGCTCATCGAGATGCTTCAAGTACTAATTGCTAGAGGAGATCCATCTCAGAGGACCGTCGTTCAAGAAGTTTCTAGTGTTGATCCTCCTCCTGTTCAAATACCGCCTTCAAATTGGCTAGAGTTTGGTTTACCTCCCACCTACTCTCCACCCCTTGCATCTACTGCTATGATTGGTCAGACTGTCAAACTAGTTTTTCAAGCTCCCGTCTTTGCTGAGCCCAAACCTGTGGTCCACACTGTTGCCCAGACTGGTCGAGCTCCCTTTGAGACTCCTTTCTTTGACTACAATGCTGCCAGTGCTCAAGGGGAAGACCATGAAGATTTGTTGAGCCTGAGATTGTCCGTGAACAATTTCAGAACATAGACAAGAGACTCAAGGCCGTTGAGGGTATTGATTTCTTCAACGTTGATGCATACAATATGTGCTTAGTTTCTAGCCTCGTTATGCCTGCTAAGTTTAAAACTCTCGAGTTCGTGAAATATAAGGGTCACTCATGTCCAAGAGCCCATCTAGTCATGTACTTCCAAAGGATGGCAGCCTAAACCAACAATCAGAAGCTGCTCATCCACTGCTTTCAGGACAGGTTGAGTGGTGCTTCTCTCAAATGGTATATGAACTTAGAACATAACAGCATCTACTACTTCCAAGATCTTGCCAGCGCTTTTATGAGGCAGTACAAACACAATCTGGACATAGCTCCTGATCGCCGTCAACTCCAAAATATGTCTCAGAATGAGAGAGAGTCATTCAAAGAGTATGCCCAGTGATGGAGAGAGTTGGCTTCCTAGGTTGAACCCCCTCTAGCGGAGAAGGAGCTAATTGGAATGTTCATGGATACTCTGTCCCCTCTTTATTGGGAAAAAATGATTGGGGTTGTATCCTCAAGCTTTACAGATCTGGTGACTATTGGCCAAAGGTTAGAAGAAGGACTGAAAAATGTTAAGTTATCCAAAGTTGCTGAATCATCTAGTGGTGCGGAGAAATCCTTTGGGACCTTCCATAAGAAGAAAGAAGATCAAACCAACGCTATCATGGCTGAAGTGAGAAATCCTCGTCCCCAACTAAGGTATAATCACCCTGTTATTATTGTCGTTACTCCTACTGTTGCTGCTGTCACGGCTCCACGACCAGCTCTGATTCCTCAACATCTAACTATTGGATAAAACTAGTATCAAAATAGGAATCAATTTAATCATATTCGCATGACATACACAGAACTTTATCCTGACCTGGTTCAACAAGGGCTGATCACTATAAAGACTTTGCAACCACCTCTTAATCCTCCTCCAGCTGGATTTTAAGCTAATCTCCATTGTGCTTTTCATGAGGGTGCCCCAGGCCATGACTTGGAACATTGTTATGCACTGAAAGCCAGAGTGCGTGAGTTGATTAGAACTGGAATCCTTGATTTTAAGGATAGTCATCCAAATGTCCAGAACAATCCCTTTCCAATACATCAAAAGTGAAGCTTCAGACTGACTTCAGCAAGTTGTCTTCCTAAACGCTAGTGTTTCAGACAAGACGGCTCATCCTTGTTCTGATTTAGTCACTAAGCCTTTTGTTTCTCGTTGTTTGTACTTTCCTTCATTTTGTTTAAGTTGTTTGCCTTCAAATTATGTTTGTACTTTTGTGTTAATGAAATGAGGATTGCAACTTTTGATTCAATTCATTTTGTCTAGTATTTGCATCTTTATGCTTTATCTTTTAAAATACGCGCCTTTTGTTGAAACTTTCGATATGCAAATATTTGATGAAGGATGATGAAAACATTATACCCATAACTGTTGTCAGTATGCTTTCAATCAAACTTTGTTGACAATGTAAGGCATTGTTTCAACTCCCAAACACTGGAGAAATAAGGAAGATAATCCCTCGTTAACCCCTTCGAGCCTAGAAGTAGGAGCTTCTTTCTTTACAAAAACCCGCAATCTTAACCTTGGGGTGGGTAGTTCTCAACTAACTCGGTTGTATGTTCATGCGAGACACCTTTCATATAAAGGTTGCAACTACAATTTATTTTCCTTCGCACACAACAAACAAGTGTCGAAGATGTTTTTCAAGCCGATGATGGTTCACCGTAATCATTAAAGCCAGACAGTCACTCTCTTTCTTTCAAAAAAAATCAATCAAAAGAATAGCCCGCTAACTCAAAACCTATGAAGGAGACTTATGCAAAACTAGGGCATCCCGCTGACTTTAATCTTTGCAAGAAACAGTTCAGGCAAAATTTAGGGATAATAAAAAGAGGAGATTCTTAAATCATTCACCCTGTAAATCCTCAATGTCAGAATAACCAAATGTTGTAAAGAATTAGTGACTGTCGTATCAAGAGTCCTTGGACTTCTGAACCATCATCATGGCTATAATCAGTGCAATTCCTATAGGAACCTGAGTCTATATTCTGAGTTAGATGAGCATAGGACTGAAGATCATCACGTAGATTGGGTGGGAACAAATAAACTTTGAGCCTTTAACCTTTGTTTCTTAAACCGTGAACCAGGCCACGTTACAACCCTCAAAAGACCTAACTGAAGCAAGGTTATTTTGAAAGCACACTACAGCAAGGTTGCATAAACTGACTCCAAAAGATCTTTGCAAATCAACCATTTTGGCAATACACCTTTGCTTTAAACTTTGAGTGTCTTAAACCGCCGTGTTCTGACCAATGACTCATTTATTTTGTATCTTTCAAAAATGATTATGACTTCAAAAGTTGCATGAACTTTGCATTACCATGTGTTGTATGAATACTTTTGTTTGCAAATTGGCTTTCCTCTCAAGGAATTTTCAAACAGTTGAGAAACATGGTCGGTGATCCTATCAGGGGCAAGTTCTTTTCACATCCTGTCGAAGAATCAGTTCAATATTTGTTCAGGGCAAATCCTTCTCATAATTGATTTACTCAGAAGATTTTTCAAGACTCAGACTGAGGCAAGATTTCTAAGCATACAGTAACACAATCATCTACAAAATCATTCAAGGTGAAGTAATGACCAGTCCATCTACAATAGTCAGCTAAACTGGGGCAGTTTACTTGAAGAATCCCCAAGCAACTATTCATCCTTCCTACAAGGATCATCAATTTAGTACAATTTACTAGTGTGGCAGAGATGTGCTCAGTAGTAGAGTTTTTAGTCCACAAGTAGAATGGCAGTGATCTTCATGTTGAGGAATCAGTCTTCCAGTTTTGTCTTCTTACCAGAAGAGTTAAGCCTTATCGTTGGCGTCTGCATTTGCATTTTATCATCTACATAATTCATATACATATGCATAACATGAGTGTTTCATCCTCATTTTCATTTCTCCCGAGGTCGTGTCATATCCAACTCTTACCTTGTGGTCAAAGTCCAACTCACTTGGCACCTACCAAACAGTTTTTTTTTGTGTCTATCTGACATTCTTCCTGATATGACATTTTTCTTATCCGATTCTTCTTTCGGATATGTCTGTTTTTGTATACATCCAATACTATTCTTAGATATTATATTTATACCTTTCATTCAAAGCCATTATTGGAGGGCAAGTATCCCTTTTATCCAATGCCATTCTTGGATGTCATTTGTTTCTCTCTCTGATGTTTTTCCAGATGGAGTCTTTGTTCTGATGTTCTTCCAGAACTTATATGATGTTCTTCCAGATATCCCCTTTTGATTCTGATATTTTTCCATAATCTTTCCAATGTTTTTCCGGATATGTTTCTCTATCTGATGTTTTTCCAGATTGAGTTTTTGTTCTGATGTTCTTCCAGAACTCCTTTGTTGCTTATCTGGTGTTCTTCCAGATATGTCTCCAAATCTTTTCCCATACATTTGATTCTTTTCTAAATGGTTTCAGATGTACTTTCAGAATATATGTCTTCAATATGCTTTTTTAGATATGTCCCGGAGTTTATTCGATGTTTTTCCGAGTATCTCTGGTGTGTCTCAGAGTTCATTCGATGTTCTTCCCCATGTCTCTGATGTTTGTTTTTCTGTCCCTGTTATATCTCCCAGATTTCTCCTCACCTCATTCAATGATCTTCTGAATGTTGTGACTGTTTTCCATCCAGTTCCGTTCATGGGTGATGGCTGTTACTTTCCCGGTGTTGTTGTCTTTCCCTATGAGTAATTACTCATCGTATTGTCGTTCTTTTATTTTTGTTCGGGTGTCTACATTTTTCTTCCATCCCAGCATCATAAAGCATCATTTAATTTTCATTTCATTTTAGTATTTGTCCTTTTGCATACCATCTGATCTAAGGGACACAATTTTTGGTTTGCTATATTTAAATACCTTTCACTATGATTCTATGAGGATTATCATCTCTCATTGCCATCTGGTGAAGATAATTAAATAGGGGCATCTGTTGCACCCCAATTTTCGACCCCTTAGATCTTCATCATCATTCTAGGTTCATCTTCATTTGTTTATCTAATCTTAACCTATTTCAAGTTTGTCTTTGTTAAGTTACAGGTGAATCCGGGTTCTGTACAGTCAGGAGTCGAGGTTTCGATGCTCCAATCAGTCAATGCCTTGGATTGATTCTCCATGAAACAAATCTCCACATCATCAAAGATACTCCATTGGTTCAAGTATGAATCCAATTTGAGGTTGTCACCCAAAGATTAAAGACTGTGCAATCCAGGACACCCGATTAGGATTTCTGATCAGGAAAAGTCAACTGTGGTTTGACTTTTGATTTAAAAGGTGTTCCAATGATGGAGTTATGGTCCATGAAGCTCATATTTCTTAGGCAAGTCCATTCAAGAAGTTTCAAGACCTCAGGAGACCCAAAACACTAACAGTCAATTCGGAGTTCTTCGATCGATCGGTTCGTCTGACTGAAAAGTCAACTCAGTGACCAATAGGGTTTTGACCCAAAATTGAAGGCAATTATATTCCTTATGATATATCACATCTGGTAATGAAGTTTGGTGAACATTGGATCAATAATTGATAAGTAATCGAATGGTGGGGAAATTAAGGTTTTGAAAAGGGTAAAGCCAAAACTCCTTCACCACACAAGGGTTTTTGACCTAGTTTCAAGAGGAATGAGTTCCTAACACAAACATCAATTTTTTAGTACCTAATTGGAGCTTTCTAAAAAGTATAAGTGGGTTCCATAACTCTTCCTGGTTAGAGAGAACCAAGGTCCACAAGTTGGCAAAAACTCACATTGGCAAAACCAAGTCAACATGAGTTTTTTTTATTCCAAAACCTCTCCAAATCGATGTTAATCAAAGACTAAGCCTCATTTATGATGTTTACATTAATAATGAACATTTTTGCATCAATCCCCATGAAAATGGACCAAAAATCAAAGGAAATCATTATTTAATGCAAGTTGCAAAAGTGAATAGTGAAGAAAGAGAGTTGGTTCTAGTGAGTTGGTCTTTGAAATCTTTGGATTTTGGAGATTTTCCTTCATTTACAAGGCACTTCGTCCACTAGCTTGCTTGAAGGTTGTTTGGAGCATCTATTCGTCATCCTAGGAACATTTGCAGATCTTGGAAAAGCTCTCAAGATCTCTGGTTTTCTTATTTCTTAAGCTTGCTTCAAGAAGTAAACCTAAAACTCATAAATGTGAACTTTCCATTTGCATTTCACATGCTACCATGACTGTTTTTAGGGTTTTTACAATGATGTTCTTAAACTTTTTCAACTTGTAACTTGATTTTTTTTGTGAGATTGATCTTGTATTATTCGTACATGTTTGTTAACATGTTTAAATAATAAAATTTGTTTGATTCATTGTCTTACCATGTGCATTTTATTCTTTATATCATTTAGATTTTTATGTTTTGTTCACAAACTTAAAAACCACATAACTTCTCCATTTTAAATCATTTTTAAGTGGTTCTTTTTGAAAAATTCTTGTGTTGTAACATATTTCCATATAATGTTTAAAGAATTCTAAAAATCCTATTTTAGAAACACTTTGCATTATGAGAAAGTTATAACCCATTTTAGGGTTTTCACCTACCTATCTCTCATTCTTCATTTCAAAACTTTAACTCCATTTGAGTTTAATTTGAAATTGACATGAACTTGGCTTGTTAGCTCCCTTTTAACTTGAGTTTGAATTTCAACTTTGCTTGTAAGCATTTAAGTGGTTCATCTTTAAAAACATTTGATTGTCCCCGTGAAGTTTTGAATCTTTTGTTTACATTATTGTGACACTGTTTGATTGTCTATACTTAATTGTCATCAAATGTATGATGTTTGCTTATGTAGTTACATATGATATCCTTTACCTTTACCATTTATCCTAGCCTTAGGATCTGAGTCACCGATCTCATGTTTATCGTCCCGCCGTGGACATTTTCTATCATAATTTGTAACTTAGTTAAGAGTCGCCGCACTCTATGTAGGTGTCTCACCGCAAACATTTACTTGCCCCATGGAACCTTGACTATATTCAAGAGTTCCTTTCCCCTAGTTATGGGAACTACGGTTGCTCTGATTCCATTCCCGTCAGGATACGTAGGCACGAGATGTGATGTCTTGGCGAGCATACTTTGTATATACCCCAAGGTCTTTACCCTAGCTCTTTCCCTTTAGCAAGAACCTTTAGCATAACACAAATACTAACAAGAGGTTCCTGTAGTGTACTACAAATGTCTAGGATGTGAAATACCAACCCTAGGCATAAGCAACCCCCTAACCTTTAGATCTCCCAGCTTCGTTGTTACGTAGCGCAAAAGGTTTTTCTTTCTTTAAACCTTTCCTTTGGATAAATTAAAGTCCAGTTGTGAATTTAAGAATTAAGAATCAAGTTAGTCAATAGCTTGGTATCACGATTCTCACTACAAAAGAAATGGCGACTTCACTGGGGACCTCCCCTAAGAGGGTTAAGCCCACCTTGTTTATATTTGTGTTTGTTATATGTTTGCTTGCTTGTATATTTGTATATATTTGTATAAATATCTGTTTGTGCCTGGGTTTTTTCTGTATGCAGGTTTGTTACTTTGAGTAGTGAGGATAAAAGTCCTATACCTGGACTTGAGTGCACTTATAATAGGAAGGTGGTATATTCAAGAAAGCTTATAGGGATTTGATTCCCGACCAAGCTGACTTGAGAAACCACCACTCAGTGGAGGCCCTCTTGGGAGTAGTTTTGTTGAACGAGTATTCGTGAAAACATTACTATTTTCAACCTAGGAGCCTATGACACTGAGGACTTTTAGTTTCCTTTTATCCCCACTTGACCTTTTTATGGCGTAGCGCGATGACTATGAGGGAGTAGTTCCGAAATAGTTGATACGCGACACTACTCTCAGACGAGACTCTCTTGAGAATATTATTGATTTCCAAGTAGTTGGTGTGTCGATAATATCCGAAAGATGGGTCGATGACTTTGGGAACTTTGTTAGAACCCGTTGTGCAAGTGCTTTACCCATAGTACACGCCCTATGATTGGTTCTTTACCTAGACCTCATGCTGTGATCTTGAACCTTTGATCATGTTATGTGTGTTTTGCATCCCGTATTGCATTGCATTGCATTGGATTTGCACCTTTGCATAGTCCGTTGCATACCTCTGCTTGTCCAGTCGCTCATGTCCAGTTGTCTCCATCTTCCAATGTGCCTTTGAGTCGTCAAACTGATTCCTCGACACCGATATCATACTAGAGCCAACTATAGACGCAAGATGTCAGAGCAAGAAGTACATAACGCAGAAGTCCGAATGGAGATCGATGAGTTTAAATATGGCATGACTAAGCTCACTGAGATGCTTCAAGTACTAATTGCCAGAGGAGAGCCATCTCAGAGGACCGTCGTTCAAGAAGTTTCTAATTTTGATCCTGCTCCTGTTCAAATACCGCCTTCAACTTGGCCAGAGTTTGGCTTACCTCCCAACTACTCTCCACCCCTTGCATCTACTGCTATGATTGGTCAGACTCTTATTGTAATTCAACACATAAACCTGCTTATAATCATTGTAATTCAACACATAAACCTGATTATAATCATTGTAGTTCAATACAAGCTGATCCTCATAACAACTTCACAAATACATTCACTATACATATAGTTACAAAACTGATAACTTCACAAATACATTCGCTATACATATAATTACAAATTCCATATTTCTGGATCCTCACAACAACTAACTTCTAGATTGAAGTATATCAACAAATTCCAAAACTACATACGACTTCCATAAATATAATTATCCAGTAGTATGTACATAACATAACAACAACATAAATCTCTATAAACTCCAATCAAAAGACAGAAAGACAATATATATACCTTATACAATTCTCATCTCAAGAATGTATTAACATCATTCCTCCTTAATTTCTTCCAATTTGTCTTTCGAGTAAGTAGCACACTTGAATTCATCAAAGTGCTATATAATATAACATTATATGCATGGTTTAGTTTTAAAACTAATTACTCAGATGAAATATCGGTTAAATATTAAAATAAATCATATAACTTAGAAATCCATACTATGTTTGGAATCTCTATTTAACCCGAATGAATAATTTCCTTCATAAATCTCAATACAGAATATGCGCAATCAATCTCATTGCACTGATGAGGACACTGTAAATGGAAAAAACAAACGAATATATATATATATATATATATATATATATATATATATATATATATATATATATATATATATATATATATATATATATATATATATATATATATATATATATATATATATATATATATATATATATATATATATATATATATATATATATATATATATATATATATATATATATATATATATATATATATATATATATATATATATATATATATATATATATATATATATATATATATATATATATATATATATATATATATATATATATATATATATATATATATATATATATATATATATATATATATATATATATATATATATATATATCAAGATATATAATTTAACTAGTTTTATCAAGTAGAATCATTATAACAGTCAAAACTGTGAAAATATACATGCACTATGATCCAGCTAATGTTGTTAGCCTTCCTTTTTGACACTGTTGCTTGTCTTTGTGATCGGAATATTTGTATACCTCTAACATAATATAAACAAATATTTAGAACAATCTCACATAATAAATAAAGATTATTTTTCAGAACAATATATCTCATCACTTACGAATCAACCATATTCTTCATATCAGGATTTTTGTTTGGTCATCATCCAATGAATCCAAATAATACACTATTTCTTTTATCAGATTAATCGCAATCAAAAACCAGTGTCCACTGTAAAATAAGAAAAAATTTTAGACGGAAATATTAATAGAATGTCAAAAAATGAATAATTATAATAAATGAATTTAGAATGAAATCTAGCCCATGGTCAGTATTATATGGAAAAAAATACAACTTCTCTGTATCTGTGGCCATAAATGCTTGGACTAAGTAATCTCTGACTACATCTGGAGTGTGACCGGTTGACCGTCCGTTGGTACAACTAAAAGATAAGAATGTGAATCTCTCTGTCAATTGATGCGGGACCAACAACTTGTCATACAAGAACCTTAAATAAAAACATAATCAACATTAGAATATTCATTGAAATGAGCAAATAATTTGTTCAATTATTTAATTAAAATTGATCAGAGTACCTGATGTATGAATGCATAACACCGATGCCTAATTCAGAATGTTGGAAAATCTGATCCAAATCCTCTTTAGCAATTGTTTCGGCATAAGAAAAACCGAAAATACCTTCATTCATTGGTATTTGACGAATGCCACCCTCCACCATATTTGTTGTTCCTACATATGTTTCAAGGCACAACCTAAATCGAGGAACAGATGCTTTTTTTGCCTCAACCTTTTTTTTTGTTGGACACCTTGATAGGTTCACGCATCTTACCCTTGCTGACTTGTTGCAACTCTTGAACATGAACCTAAAAGTCATATAAGTTAGGTAATTAATGTATAAGATCATAAAGCTATTGAAATCGGAGGATATAATTGACATTTTCTATGCATATATATCAATTAATGTTGTAGTACCTGTATTTTTGATGCAGCTGACTCGGTTTCCCGCACAATCCCCTTATCTTTTGATTTGGATTTTGTAGGAGTCTAAGATCATCATGTAAATAAATGGTACATAAATGTAAGAATAACTTACATGTATGGGTTGTAAAACATTTGAATACTACAAGGTTCATAATGGTGTTCAACCTACCTCATCATCTATGAAAATGAGATTTGACGGCCATGCAACATACGATCCTATTGCGTCTCCTATAACACCCTTTTCTACTCCACAATTAAAAGGCACATTTATTCAAAGTCATCAGAGTAAAATATTTAACTCAGTAAAAATCACCTCAAAGGGCGTACATTTCTCATGTTACTCAAAATAAGTCAATGCTCCGTGTACAACGGGTTTTGCCCAAAAAACATCAAACTACACAAAACAGTGGAACTCAAAAGGCATAATCAAGGTTTCATCATACGGGAAGATAATTAAAATAAACTTAATAAACATAACTCAACTCAAAGACCCCCAACCTGATGTTACACTATCAGAGCAAGACCCTCTAAGTTGACCAAAGGCCAACAACTCAAAACTTCAAAAGTCCTCAACGGCAATACCGGCTAAACCTGATATCTGCACGTTACCCATGTGGAGGTAACATTCAAACAGGTAGGGTGAGTAAAACAATCCATAATAATCAATGTATAAAAATCAACATATAAACGGCATCATTTCATATTCAACACATTCATATCCTTCAATAGGCCTCGAAGGCCACAACATCATAATTCATACAAAAAGACTCATAAATGCAAATGCAACATAGACTCAATGCATGTGGTACCAATCATCACAGCGCGATGGACACTGGGCCATCAACCCTCCATAGATCCCCATCAATAGGATCGATTCTATTAAAGAACCGAAGCACATTAAAACACTTCACATCCACACAATGGGATTGAAGCCAAAATAATCGAGGTCCTGAACCGAAGCCCGGATGCACATGAATGCATGATGCACACGTCACAAATCATCCTCATAATAACATCATAGGTGCATCATCATTCATCATTTTCATCATCATCAAACGTTATAGCTCATCATCATAATCATTATCATACGTCATGTCATCATAACTCATCATAATAATCCTATTCATACATCATGTCATCATATCTCATCATAATAATCATCATACATCACATCATCATAATTCATCATAATAATCATCATCATACATCATAGAAAATCATCATATAATCATGTATAAATCACATAGCGCTCACAGTCATACTCATATCAATTCATCATATTATCACATATTATCACATATTAATTCATAATTATACTCGCGAAAATCCTCATACTATCGCCTATTAATCACATAAACCTCACTGTCATACTCATGTTAACGCATCATAGAAGTCACAGAATCAAACATCAAGGCATCGCTACACACGATCAACATTCGTGAAACTCTACTACGTTCGCTAGCATGTTCGCTAGGTGAGTTTGGGGAGAGTTTCTTCGCTAGGTGAAGGATTCCTTGCTAGGCGAGTATGGGAACAACATTATTCGCTAGGCGAAGCTTTCTTCGCTAGGCGAACTGTGCGATGACAGCAAATTCGGCTATGCACCAGAACTGATTTCTACCCAAAAGGCCCTACGATTCACTTACCCAATGCCCCCAAAACATCCCTAAATCATCCCCAAGGTCCTAAGGCGATAAAGGCACAAACCCTACGGTCTATTAGGCCAATCCCGGAACATATTCATCCCTAAATCACAATTTTTCCTTCAATTACACCATAAGGCATCTGAGTTACTCACTATCAAATATTTCTATTCCTACAGGGTCAGTCATATAATAATTCAAGGTTTTGGCCACGAAGGCCTAAGGTTTTCCTTTCTCATATTATGCTCTAACTGTCAGGAATACTTACCACTACACCACAATATTAGTGTTTCCAAAACCAGATTTAGGCCACGAAGGCCAAAATTCCTTTTCCCCAATTGAACCCCGGCTAAATTTACCTATAATCGGTTTAGGCCACGAAGGCCAAAGATCATAATTTCTCATCTTTACCCTTAAAATCCCTACGGTTACAATCTCCTTAAAAGATTTAGGCCACGAAGGCAAAAAATACCTTTTCCTCATAATTCCCCATAAAACTCTTCAACCCGTAAATCAACCATAATTACATCGAAAGCTACACATGGAAAATCATGAAAAGCTATATTCCTCATACCTTAGTCGATTCAAAGCCTTCACGATTATCTCCGGGAATCTTCTGCCTCCAATCTTCTCCTCAGAGCTCTCTGGCCACAATACTTTTCACGGTTCCCAAATGAATCCTAATTCCCTTCAGAATTCTATTTTGTCAAACCTAGTCTTGGGCCTCACAATTTGGGCTTTTCCTATAACACCCTCACTAACTCCTCTTAAATGTCCAATTTGCCCTTCTTTCATTATATTTATTTTAATTCATAATAATATTAATATCTTCATATTATATACTATTATTCAAAATAAATAACCCAATTATGCATAATTCTTCAAAATTCCACAAAACCACCGAAAATCACCAAAAATGAATATTTTTAATTAAATAAATTAATTAAAATATTCCAATTAAATTTGGAGTGTTACAACTCTCTCCCACTTAAAATAATTTTCTCCCTCGAAAATTACCTCAAGGAAACAGAGTCGGATACGACTCCTTCATCTAATCCTCACGCCTCCAAGTCCAACTATCTCCAGCTGGTCCTCCCAAAACTACCTTTACCAAGGCAATCTATTTACCTCGAAGTTGCGTCTCGTTCATCAATCCGAACTAGCAATGCCTCAACAGTCAAATCATTTCTCGCTTGTACATCATCCCTCTGAATCACATGCGACGAATATAGAATGTACTTCCTCAACTAAAACTCATGAAACACATTATGCAAATTCACAAGCGACAACGGTAAAACAGTCTAACATGCTACTTCTCCCACGCTTCCGCTTCGCCACTCTGGTATAGACCAACAAAACACAGTGTGAGCTTTCGCGACTTCAAAGCTCGACAAACACCAGTTACTGCCATAACTCTCAAAACACATGATTTCCCCCTTGAAATTCAAGTGCTTTTCTCTTCTTATCATGGTAACTCTTCTGACGACCCTACGAAACATTCATCTTTTCCTTGGATCCTCTTCATCTTTTCAGTCGTCACTTACGCAATCTCAGGTCCGAGTACAACACTCTCGTCTGACTCATATCAACACAAAGGAGTCCTACACCTCCTACCATACAAATCCTCATATGGTGCCATTTCGATACTAGAATGGTAACTGTCATTGTAGGTAAACTCAACCAACGACAATTAACTATCCCCCGATCTACTTTGATCCAACACACAAGCTCTCAACAAATCTTCTAAAGACTGGATAGTTCTCTCTGTCTGTCCATCCGTCTGTGGATGATAGGCAGAGTTCAACTTCAACATGGTACCCAAAGCGTCTGCAAACTCTCCCAAAATCTCAACGTAAATCTCAGATTTCCATCTGACACAATATTCGACGATATCTCATACAACTTCACAACTTCCTCAATATACATCTCAGCTAGCTTCAACATAGAATGATTAATCCTCATTGGTAAGAAATGAGCTGATCTAATCAATCTTTCCACAATCACCTAAATCGAATCATATCCATCTCACAGTCTTCGGCAAACACGACACAAAATCCATGGAAATACTATCCCATTTCCACTCTGGAATATTCAACAGTTGCATTAGACCCAACGCTCTATGATGTTCAATCTTCGACTTCTAACAAGTTTAACCATCATATACAAACTCAACCACTTCTTTCTTCATACTCGGCCACCAAAACAATTCCATAAAATTCTGGTACCTCTTCATAGCACCGGCATGGATACTCAATCCACTTAAATGTCCCTCATCAAGAATAATCTTATCCAACTCACACTATCTGCAACATAAACTTTTTCACGACATCCCATGATACCATTTCCAATAATCTGAAATTCAGCTCTTCGACTTTGATTCATCCCAGCCAACCGATCTACCAACTCAAATCAGGTTTCTCACCTTCTCGAATCTCATCAAGAATTCCACTAGCAAGCTTCAACATACCAAGCTTAACTCCATAAGAATTCTCTTCAAAAACCAAACTCATATCAAGAAATTGCTCAATTTGTTCTAACTCTTTTATCGTCATCATCAGTATATGCAAAGATTCCCAAATCAATGCATCAGCTACCACGTCTGATTTACCCGAACGATAATTCAACCCAAAACCATCATCCTTCAGAAGTCCCAATCATTTCTTCTTCCTCACGATCAACTTGTTCTGATCAAGGAAGTACTTCGAACTCTCACGATTACTACACATCTCAATTCTTGAACCAAACAAATAAAGCTTCCAAAGCTTCGACACACCCACAACAACAACCCACTCTAAATCATGCGTCAGATAATTCCTCTTATGCCCTTTAAGTCATCTTAAATCATAAGCTAAAACTTGTTGATGTTGCATTAACACCTCTTCTAATCCCATCAATGAAGCATCACAATATACCACAATGGTTCTTCCAGATTCGACAAAAATCAAAACATGAGTTGTTGACAGCCTCCTCGAAAGCTCTTGAAACTTTCCTCACACTCTGCATCCAACCAAAAGCTTGAACCTTTCTAGTCCATGGTGTCAATGGCAAAGATGACTTGGAAAAATCCTTCAATGAATTCTAATAATAACCTGCCAACCCAAGAAAACTTCTAATCTCAAACACAGGTTTTTGGGAGCTTCTTATTTCTATGCGGCTTCAACCTTCGACATATCAACCACAATAACTCCAATCGAGATCACATGACCAAGGAACTTACTTCCTCCAACCAAACTCACACTTTGGCAGTTTTTTGCATACAACTGCTTCCCTTTCAACACTGATAACAGAATTTTCAGATGTTCATCATGGTCCTCTTTACACTTCGAATATACCAACATATCATTGATTAACACAACCATCAAATCGCTTAAATAAGTATGGAAAATCTCGTTTGTATACTCTACACACCCACATGGTGCCTTAGTCACCCCAAATGGCACTACGAAATACTCATCATGTCTATACCTTGTTTTAAAAGCAGTCTCCTGAATATCTTCAGCCTTCACACGAATCTGATGATACCCAGATCTCCCATCTATCTTACCTACAACAACCAACTGATCCATCAAGTCCTCAAGTTGACTCTTCAACTCTTTCAACTCCAAAGCAAACACACTATATGGAGCCATCGATATCAGACTAGTTCCAGAAACTAAGTCGATCACAAACTCCACTTCACGTTCCGGTAGTAAATCACTTATCTCATTAGGAAAACTCTCGGACAATCACAACTAATTGGCAAACCACTAACTTCCCCACTGTCATTAACATTCCAGGTTCCCATCAAAATAACCATCTCAGCACCATCCCGTACCGACTCATCAAAATAACTCGTAAGCACTTAGCTTAACTCAAAACAATTCACTGCACACGCCATCTGAGCTTGCAAGACACGTCTATCCCCTCAAACATGACTCCGTCCACTATCAACAAGAGATTAAGGGTGATCAGTTCCTCAATTTGTCAATAGACAGCCGAAAATCATGATGGGACATAAACCATCTTTACAAACTATAAGAGCGTCCATCGACACACTGAGCCACCACTCCACACTTGCAGCATCCTGGAGAAGCACGAGCTTCTCCCCCACTTGACTCATCCCCACTCTGCAGACAAAGGTTAGAAAACAAACGTCTACCAACAGTGTTTTCACACACATGTCGCATATTAGGGAACAAATAACATTAGACACTTGGCCGGACGAACTGACCTGCTCTGATACCACTAATGTAACACCCTTTTTTACTCCATAATTAAAAGGCACATTTATTCAAAGTCATCAGAGTAAAATATTTTACTCAGTAAAAATCACCTCAAAGGGCGTACATTTCTCATGTTACTCAAAATAAGTCAATGCTCCGTGTACAACGGGTTTTTCCCAAAATACATCACACTACACAAAACAGCGAAACTCAAAAGGCATAATCAAGGTTTCATCATACGGGAAGATAATCAAAATAAACTTAATAAACATAACTCAACTAAAAGACCCTCAACCCGATGTTACACTATCAGAGCAAGACCCTCTAAGTTGACCAAAGGCCAACAACTCAAAACTTCAAAAGTCCTCAACGGCATCCCTGGCTAAACCTGGTATCTGCACGTTACCCACGTGGAGGTAACACTCAAATAGGCAGGGTGAGTAAAACAATTCATAATAATCAATATATAAAAATCAACATATAAACGACGTCATTTCATATTCAACACATTCATATCCTTTAATAGGCATCGAAGGCCACAACATCATAATTCATACAAAAAGACTCATAAATGCAAATGCAACATAGACCCAATGCATATGGTACCAATCATCACAGCGCGATGGACATTGGGCCATCAACCTTCCATATATCCCTATCAATAGGATCGATTCTATTAGAGAATCGGAGCACATCAAAACACTTCACATCGACACAATGAGATTGAAGCCAAAATAATCGAGGTCCTGAACCAAAGTTCGGATGCACATGAATGCATGATGCACACGTCACAAATCATCCTCATAATAACATCATAGGTGCATCATCATTCATCATATTCATCATCATCAAACGTCATAGCTCATCATCATACATCATGTCATCATAACTCATCATAATAATCCTCTTCATACATCATGTCATCATATTTCATCATAATAATCACCATACATCACATCATCATAATTCATCATAATAATCATCATCATACATCATAGAAAATCATCATATAATCGTGTAAAAATCACATAGCGCTCACAGTCATACTCATATCAATTCATCATATTATCACATATTAATTCATAATTATACTCGCGGTAATCCTCATACTATCGCCTATTAATCACATAAACCTCACTGTCATACTCATGTTAACTCATCGCAGAAGTCACATAATCAAACATCAAGGCATCGCTGCACATGATCAACATTCGTGAAACTCTACTACGTTCGTTGGCATGTTCGCTAGGCGAGTATGGAGCGAGTTTCTTCTCTAGGCGAGTTTGGAAACAATATTGTTCGCTAGGCGAAGCTTTCTTCGCAAGGCGAACTGTACGATGACAGCAAATTCTGCTACACACCAGAACTGATTTCTACCCAAAAGGCCCTACGATCCACTTACCCAATGCCCCTAAAACATCCTTAAATCATCCCTAAGGTCCTAAGGCGATAAAGGCACAAAACCTACGATCTATTAGGCCAATCCCAGAACATATTCAGCCCTAAATCACAATTTTTCCATCAATTACATCCTAAGGCATCAAGGTTACTCACTATCAAATATTCCTATTCCTACAGGATCAGTCATATAACAATTCAAGGTTTTGGCCACGAAGGCCTAAGGTTTACCTTTCTCATATTATGCTCTAACTATCAGGAATACTTACCACTACACCACAACATCAGAGTTCCCAAAACCAGATTTAGGCCACGAAGGCCAAAATCTCTTTTCCTTAATTGAACCCCGGCTAAATTTACCTATAATCGGTTTAGGCCACGAAGGCCAAAGATCATAATTTCTCATCTCTACCCTTAAAATCCCTACGGTTACAATCTCCATAATAGATTTAGGCCACGAAGGCCAAAAATCCCTTTTCCTCATAATTCCCCATAAAACCCAGAAACCCATAAATAAACCATAATTACATCGAAAGCTACACATGGAAAATCATGAAAAGATATACTCCTTATACCTTAGTCGATTCAAAGCCTTCACGATTATCTCCGGGAATCTTCTGCCTCCAATCTTCTCCTCAGAGCTCTCTGGCCATAATACTTTTCACGGTTCACAAATGAATCCTAATTCCCTTCAGAATTCTATTTTGTCAAACCTAGTCTTGGGCCTCACAATTTGGGCTTTTCCCATAACACCCTCACTAACTCCTCTTAAATGTCCAATTTGTCCTTCTTTCACTTATATTTATTTTAAGTCATGATAATATTAATATCTTCATATTATATACTATCATTCAAACTAAATAACCCAATTATGCATAATTCTGCAAAATTCCACAAAACCACCGAAAATCACCAAAAATGAATATTTTTAATTAAATTAATTAATTAAAATATTCTAATTAAATTTGGGGTGTTACATCTCCCACCAATATTGCATCCGAAACATCGTCTGGTGTAGGCAATAACACACCCCCTCTAAAGAAATATCAATCGACACTTTCAAAAATCCAGCAGGGAGCGGTTTATGGTGAAGTTAGTCTCCCAAAGTGTTATGCACTTTTCCCTTTCCAACCATGCGATAAGTCGGTGACAATAAATAGAGTCGACAATGTGAAATGTCCTAAACCAATAATGAATATGATTAATGTGTCAATTAAGAAAATTGTGCTAAATTAATTTCAATGTAATATATAATTACCTCGGGAAACTTCTGCTGAAAATTACAATTGATATTATCTTCGTCACTAGTATCTTTACACTCTGGATCGCGCCTTTCTGACATGTATCTCTCTTTGTCCTTTTGCAATTCACGAATTTGAGCTTTCAATTCTTCCAACGACTCCGCCACTTGTTTATTGCTAGGACTTTTATTCTTTGACTGCTTATACAATTTTGTTGAAGTGACACCAAATCCCTTACCCCTCACACGACCATAATACTCAGGAATATTTAACACTCGACTCAGTACGCCCCTGCAATCATCGTCCTCAGCTGCAGTTGTTGTCTGGGATAGACTCTCCGAAAATATAGATAAAAGAATAAATATATTATATACTTTTGAGTTTATGACAGAACTAATGTTGTACTTACACATTGCTCAAATACTTGTTGAACTTCTTCCTGAACGACTCCATCTCTACTCACACGGGCAGCCTTCCATAAAACATGGTATGGAAGAGATGTTGCATCACTTTTCTCCTCTTCTAACTACACATTAAGACAGATAATAAGCTTCACTTTTCTCGTATTCTAACTATATCATATTAAAGCATTTAAATATACTTACTATTTTTTGTTGTAAGTGCATATCCCAAACGTCCTTTTTTGTATGGATACGCGGGTTTTGATGCTCGTTGCCGATTTACGTCACTCGCATCCTAAAAAACAAGTTTAAGTCATATCAGAACTCATGTGGAAGAAGTATATGTATTATACGTTGTTCATGATAAGTTAGAATTACATGGAATTCTTGGGTTCTTCGCTCGGCAACAAATATTTCCCATTCTTCAAGTGAAATCAGATCAACATACTTCTTTGGACGCTCTAATTCGAAAAAATTTCCATCAGAATCCTTAAGAAACTTATTCGTTAAAAACGCTCGAAATCCTCTTATTTATTTTATGGCCAATTGAAGACAATATTTTTTCCGGTCGTCATCAATATTAAAAGACCTATGCAAACAAATTAACATACATATAGTATGTTAGTATAAGTAATTTAAAGACATAACCATCGACATAATTAAAAAATATCAGATATCATACCTGTATCTCGCTCCATATTTTTTCTTTAGCTGGTTTCAACGAAGGAATTTTCCAATTATCGCAAGTCATTGGAATTTGCGAACGAACAAGTGCCCCAATATAACTTGTCAACATCGCACCGTTAGGCTCAATTAATTGGTCCATTTCATTCCAATGCACATCATAATTTATACCTTTATCTCTCGCACAAATGATTCCTTTCATAATCGTTATTCCTCTTGTAATATCTCCTTCCACATCTTGTGATGGTTCGTTTCCATCATATTTAGAAGTATCAGGTGATTTTTCCTCGTTGCTAGCCATAATACCTGTAATTCAGAAAAATAAAATTATGAAATGAATGACAAATATATATATATATATGAAAATAAAGACATATAAATAAGAAATATATAAATAAGAAAAACATATTTATAATTTTATTGAATGACATAATATATAATTTTATTGAATGATATAATATGTAATTTTACAAGTACCTTTGTCACTAACATCTCTTTCTTTTCTTCGTTGGAACGTGGTTTACTTGTCTCTTAACAACATGGACGGGTGGATTGATCCAAATTCCCTCGTTATGATCATTTCTAATATATGATTTGTTCGCTCTAATATTCTCATCTTGATCATCTATAATATAAGATTTCTTCTCAACATCAACATCACCCTGATCTCCAATGTTATCATCGATTACTTTGTTGGGAAAAAGAACTATAGACCATTTCGTATGTGTCAGATCAGTGACATAGAACACTTGTTTAGCTTACGTTGCTAGAATAAAATGCTCATCTTTGTACCCCACCTTATTAAGATCCACTTGGAAAAATCCTGACTTATCCATTCGTATGCTACTATTACTTTCAACCCACTTGCATCCAAAGATAGGAATCTGAAACTTCTCATAATCAAACACCCAAATGCGCTTGATAACCCCAAAATATGACAGATTTGCATATTTGGGGTTTAAGTCCTTCACACTTGAAATGTGCATTGCTTCATCAAGCATGGTGACACCACTATTTTGCATTGTACTTTTATCATCTTGTTCTTTGATATAAAATATGTATCCATTAATTGCGAATGTGCTATAAGAAAACACATGCAAACTTGGACCATATGTTAAACATCTCTACCTTTCTGTTATTGAAGCGAGATCAGAATAAAACTTTGAAAATATATGATCTTTGAACCATGTTATAAAACTTTGATTGTACTCACGGGATATCACTTGGATTTCAAGGGATGCAAAAAATTAAGATTTCAGTAGGGTGAAGACCTACACTAGAAATTGAAGGAAGCTTTCATAAGAAAACTTGATAATCATGTTGAACACTTACTAACATAACAGAAGCTGGAAATAAGAAGGAATAAGGAAGAGCGAAAAGGTGATCATCATGCCAAAATATCTAGAAGACTACATCACAAAAAAATTTGTTAAGAAGATATGAGTTGGCACACTCTTATTGGCTAGCCCAAATCTTACAAGATAATTACTAGATTCGTCTTTACAATTAGTAGTGCAATTCTGTTACTGAAATGCTAGATATATTCCTAAAATGTGATGAAGAAAGCAAGCAAGAAATTACTCAATTCTATTCTCTCACATTCAATTATTAGGAGGTTTTTAGTCCTCTAAATCTAGAATTATACATGCCCTTATAATTTTTGGTGCTTTCATAGAGATTCCCTCATAGCTGAAAATACTCGCTCAAAGACCATCGAAGACGCCATTCCCCGCCTCACCACCAACCAAGCCTCTCTTTCTAACTCACAAACACTCCTCTCATCCAAAATTGATGACATCATTACCATGCTTTCTAACCTTGAACCTCAATCTCACTCCAACAACGACATCGTGTCCTCACAATCAACACATCCAACTCTAAATCACATTTACCGTATGAAGCTCGATGTTCCATGCTTCAATGGTTATGATGCCTTAGGATGGATCTTTAAGATCACCCATTTTGTTAGTACCATGACACATCATAGGACGAAAATTTGATAGTGGAATCCTTCTACATGGAAGGCCCGACTTTGGGATGGTTCCATTGGATGTCTCATAACCGTTTGATCTAAACATGGTCGACTCTGCTTTAGAAGCTAGAGTCATGCTTTTCCCCTTCCCAATATGAAGGTCCCAAGGGTGCTTTGTTTAAGCTCACATAAAAAGGCACGGTGGACCGTGGATAAGTACTTGAAGAAGTTTGAAACCCTTGCTAACATAATTGTGGGCTTACAACCGTGTTTTCTCCTTAGTTGCTTCATATTTGAATTATACCGGAAGTGCGTCGGGAAAGGTATTCTCCCTAACCCACCACCTCTTCCCAAATTCACACCCTCCACCAACAACCCTAAATCCACTTTAAACGAGATGTCCCTCCTACAGTAAAAGTGCCTCTATTTTAACTATGACAAGAAATTCATCCATGATCACACGTGTCCCTCCAAATTCTTCGTGTTGATCATGGAAGAATATAAGGTAGGTGACACCTACACGAACGTTGAACTCATAGAACCAGTTATTTAACTTGACCCAAAATCCAACTTGGCCTAAGATCAAGTCCAAATTAGCTTTCATGCCTTATCGGTTCACTTAGGTCCTGAAACATTGAGATTCATGGGTCGTGTTTCTACTCACTATATTGTCATATTATTTGACAAGGTTAATATATATAATTTTAGAGAGTTTCTTAATGCACCCTAAATACTTATTAGTCTCCGTGCAAAATTATTTAAATGTCCTTAGTTTTTAGAGACACGTCTATTTTTGAATAAACGTTAAAATATTCCGGAGATGCATCTCCAAAACAATTTAAAACATTCAATTCATCCCACTCAGAAGCCATGTACATTTAAATTGTACCAGAGATGCATCTCCGTGAATATTCTGGAGATACATCTCCGAAATGTATCAGAATAGGTATTTCATGCTATAAGTTGTTTATATGTGTTTAGATGAAGTCCAACGTACAATCGGAAAAAAAAAATAGACGTGCATAATGTCAGATGGATCAAAGATTCCATACAAAAATAAAATAACAATATATGTCAAATATGTCGTACAACCGAGATCAATAATGTAGTAAGACCGTCAAAATAAAGTACAAACCATAGTACTATAACAAAATAATAAGAGATTACTATTGTGTATGTCTGACAACCTCTCTTCTACCTCTTTTTCCATGTCTACCTCCTCTACCATCAATCCCCCATGTCCTATGATGATATTGTAAGAACACAGATTGTTTCTTAATAATATCTCTATGTTTTGATGATAACACTTTTGAATTTTGTATTCAAGAATTATATAATCTAAATTTGTTCTAGACTGTTTGCTACAGGTACTAAAGAAAATATTCTTAAAGAGAAAATTTGGATCTGAACAATGATATTATGAAAGGCTTCAAAGGTTCAAGAGCATCTTATATGAAGATCTGAATGCTGCCTCCAGAAGAATCTGAGTGCTGTCTACTGAAGATTCTGAAGCAAAAGCCTCTAAAGAATAGAAGACTCTGAGAGTTCAAAAGCTTAGTCATCAAAAGACTCTGAAGATACTGCGCTGCATAAGTATTGAGAATTTGATATAGAAGACTCTGCTCTGACAGAACTACACGCTCAAGCACACAAGCTGCATATACTCTGATTCAGCATAATCTGAAGAACATCCCAAGACTCTGAAGATCCAGAAGATCTCTACTCTGGAGATTCTGAAGATCCAGACTCTGATGTTGATAGCTGAACTTACTTAGTGAAGAAGATTTGAATATGTCCGTTGGCATATCTCAACAGCTCTTTCCTCTTTTGTGTTAGACACAAGAACACAGACAAAAAGGTTTTATCTGTGCATTCCATTCTAAGGAAAGTTTCTGCAAAGTAAAAGACAAAAGGCATCAGGCTTTTTCAGCACAGCCTCCAATGTAAAGACAAAAGGCTCCAGGCTTTTTCAGCACAACCTCCAATGTTGAGAAGACTTCATGGATCTAAGTGCCTATATAAAGAAGTCCACTCCATCTTCTTCAAAAAATGAACCACTTGCAAAAATCACTCAAAGCAAATCTCTCAAAAGCTCTAATATTCTATTTGCTGTAACATTGTTCTTAAACTTAAGAGAAATATCACAGTTGTGATAATAGCTTTTTAGAAGCATTCTTACTCTTGTAATAGTTTTACATTGATTGTAAAAGGTTTCCTTAAGAGGATCCAGTTGGGATCAGTAGCTCTTGAGAAGACTAAGAACAGTTGTTCTTAGGTGTTACTATTGTAATCTGTTTGATTAAATAGTGGATTAAGTCCTTGACTGAGAAAGGCAAATCACTCTTGAGAGGGTGGACTGGAGTAGTTGAGTTCAACGAACCAGGATAAACATAACTGTGTTTGAATCTTTGATTATTTGTCATACTTATTCAACCCCCCCCCCCCTCTAAGTACTTTTCTCACCTTCAGTTGGCATCAGAGCTCCGGTTCTGCGTGTGCTACCAGTTAACCGTGTCAGTAAAGATCCAGTGAGAAAAGTTAGTTTGATATATATATTTGTTTGTCATTATGGGTGATGTTTCTACATCCAATACATCCAATTGTAACTAATATGAAGGGGATAGAATCAGCACAAAGCCTCCCATGTTTGATGGAGAGAAATTTGATTACTGGAAGGACAGGATAGAAAGTTTCTTCCTTGGGTATGATGCTGATTTGTGGGACTTGGTCATTGATGGTTATGAACATCCTACAAATGAGGATGGCAAGAAAATTGATAGAAAATCAATGACAGAAGCCCAGAAGAAGGATTTCAAAAATCACCATAAGGCTAGGACAATATTGCTTAATGCAATCTCTCATACTGAGTATGAAAAGATTACTAACAGAGAAACAGCTCATGGAATATTTGAGTCACTTAAAATGACTCATGAAGGAAATTCTCAAGTGAAGGAGACCAAGGCTCTGGCACTTATACAGAAGTATGAAGCGTTCAAAATGGAAGAATCTGAAAATATAGAAACTATGTTTTCTAGATTTCAGATCCTTACAGCTGGTCTAAAGGTTCTGGACAAGGGATACTCCACATCAGATCATGTAAAGAAAATCATCAGAAGTCTACCTACCAGATGGAGACCAATGGTGACTGCCTTGAAGATGGCTAAAGATCTGAACAAGATCTCTTTAGAAGAACTCATCAGCTCATTGAGGAGCCATGAAATTTAGCTTGAGGAAGATGAACCTCAGAAGAAAGAGAAAGGTAAATCTATTGCTTTAAAATCTAATAAATCTGCTAAAGCTTTGCAGGTTATTGAAGAAAGCTCTGAAGGATCTTCTTCTGAAGAAGAAGATGAATTATCCATGTTGTCCAGAAGGATCAACAGACTCTGGAAGCACAAGGGAAAGAAGTTCAACAACTTTAGAAAATCTGATCATAGAAAGCAATCTTCTAGGCACAGAAGATTTGGCAAGAAAGAAGTTGTACGCTATGAGTGCAAAGAACATGGGCATTACAAGAATGATTTCCCCAAACTTCAAAGAGAAAAACCCAAGAAGAAGTTTGACAAAAAGAAGAAGGTTCTGATGGCAACATGGGATGACTCAGATGAATCTGAATCATCTTCTTAATCAGAAGAAGAATGTGCTAATGTTGCACTGATGGCAGACATAGAAGATCAGGAGGAAGGAACTTTAGGATCTGAATCTGATTCTGAATCTGACGATGACGCTGAAGAGGTAATGGCTAAACTTACTAAAGAAGAACTTATCAAGGTGTTATCAGAAGTTCTGAAAAGCTATAACAATATCAAATTCAAATACAAGAAGCTGAAAAGTAGTCTTGAATCTGAGATTGATCTTCTGAAGACAGAACTTGTTGAGCAAAAAGAAATTAATCTGAAAATCAAAAATGACTTTGAAATAGCTCAACAAGAATCTGAATCTGAGACTAAGTCATGTGAAAACATTTTAGAAAAATATGACTCTAGCTTTCAGAGATTCCTTACTAAGAGCATAGACAGAAGCAAGATGGCTTCTATGATCTATGGTGTTAGTGGGAACAACAAAAGAGGTATTGGATATGAATCTTCCTCTGGAAGTAATCCAAAATCTGTTGACAAACTATTCATCAAGAAGACACCTCTGTACTCTCAATTTAAGTTTGGTCACTTAAATGACATTAAACACACAAGCTCTGAGAAGAATACTTATGTGTTTAAACCCAAGGCAAGTCAGAATAAACATTATGTTGAAAAACAGAAGTTTAGACAAACCTACAAACCAACTAACCCTAAAGGACCCAAGAAAATCTGGGTACCTAAGAGCAAAATAATCCCTGTTGCAGATGTTCTTAGCAGCAAGGTCAGGACGCCAGTCATGGTACCTGGACTCTGGATGCTCACGACACATGACAGGAGAAAAGTCTATGTTCCAAAGCCTGGAACTTAGATCTGGAGGTGACGTGAAGTTTGGAGGGAACCAGAAAGGCAAGATCATTGGATCTGGCACTATTGGAAATGGTAAACTTCCCTCTATAACTAATGTTTTACTTGTTGAAGGCTTAAATCATAACTTATTATCCATAAGTCAATTAAGTGACAATGGTTATGATATTACCTTTAATCAAAAATGTTGTAAAGCTATTAGTCAGAAGGATGACTCTATCCTATTTAGTGGTAAGAGGAAAAACAACATTTATAAAATAAATCTTTCAGAACTTAAAGTTTAGAATGTTAAATGCCTCTTGTCTGTTAATGAAGAGCAATGGGTCTGGCATAGAAGATTGGGCCATATTAATATGAGACGTATATCTCAGATTAATAAACTTAATCTTGTCAGAGGACTTCCTAATCTGAAGTTCACCTCAGATGCTCTTTATGAAGCATGCCAAAAAGGGAAGTTTTCAAAATCATCTTTTAAATCAAAAAATGTTGTTTCTACTTCCAAACCACTAGAATTACTTCATATTGATCTGTTTGGACCAGTGAAAACTGCATCCATTAGAGGCAAGAAGTATGGATTAGTCATTGTTGATGACTATAGTAGATGGACATGGGTAAAGTTCTTAAAACACAAGGATGAGTCACATTCTGTGTTCTTTGACTTCTGCAAGCAAGTCCAGAATGAAAAAGATTTCAAAATTATAAAATTTAGAAGTGATCATGGTGGTGAATTTGAAAATAAATATTTTGAAAAATATTTTTCTGAAAATGGCATTGCTCATGATTTTTCCTGTTCTAGAACTCCATAACAAAATGGGGTTGTAGAAAGGAAAAACAGAACTCTGCAAGAAATGGCCAGAACCATGATCAATGAGACAAATCTGGCAAAGCACTTTTGGGCAGAAGCAATTAACACAGCTTGTTACATTCAGAACAGAGTGTTTGTAAGACCTCTTCTGAAAAAGACTCCATATGAACTGTGGAAGAACAGAAAGCCCAACATTTTATATTTTCATCCTTTTGGATGTACTTGCTATATACTTAACACTAAAGAGAATCTTAACAAGTTTGACTCCAAAGCACAGAAGTGTTTCATGCTTGGTTATTCTGAACGCTCTAAAGGCTACAAAGTATTCAATACTGAAACACAGATTGTGGAAGAATCTATTCATGTAAGATTTGATGATAAGCTTGGCTCTGAAAAGCCAAAGCAGTTTGAAAATTCTGCAGATAGAGAAGTGATTCTCACAGACTCTGAAGGCTCAGAGGCAGAAAAGGCTAAAGAGAAGGAATCTGAAGCAACTCCAGATGTTATTCCCTTATCTTCTCAATTGGACAACTTACACATTTCTGAAAGATCAAATGTCAAAGGATCTTCTTCCAGAATCAAGGCATCTCACCTAGAAGATGAGATTATTGGAAAGAAAGATGATCCAATTAGGACAAGATCCTATCTCAAAACATCTGAATCTTCATTGTTTGGCTTAGTGTCAATAATTGAACCAACATCTGTGGATGAGGCTCTGAAAGATAATGAACGGATTATTGCCATGCAAGAAGAGCTAAATCAATTCACCAGAAATGAAGTTTGGGATCTGGTTCCTAGACCTAAAGGATTCAACGTTATTGGAACAAAATGGGTCTTCAGGAATAAGTTGAATGAAAAGGGAGAAGTTGAAAGGAATAAGGCAAGGCTGGTTGCTCAAGGTTACAGTCAATAAGAAGGTATTGATTACACTGAAACTTATGCTCCAGTGGCAAGGTTAGAATCTATACGCCTTCTTATTTCATTTGCTGCACAGAATAACATCACTCTATATCAGATGGATGTTAAAAGTGCCTTTCTTAATGGTATTATAGAAGAGGAAGTATATGTCCACCAACCTCCTGGTTTTGAATGTGAAAACTTTCCAGATCATGTTTTTAAACTAAAGAAATCTCTGTATGGCTTAAAACAAGCTCCCAGAGCTTGGTATGAGAGGTTGAGCAATTTCCTTCTGAAGAAAAATTTTATCAGAGGAAAAATGGACACAACTTTATTCTGTAAAAATCTTAAGAAAGATCTGTTGATTTGTCAAATATATGTAGATGATATTATTTTTGGATCAACAAATATTACGCTTGGAAAGGAGTTTGCTAAATGTATGCAGGCAGAGTTTGAGTTGAGCATGATGGGAGAATTGAGATTCTTTTTGGGAATCCAAGTCAACCAGACTCCAGAGTGCACCTACATACATCAGACCAAATATGTTAAAGAGCTTCTGAAGAAGTTCAACATGGTTGATAGTAAGATGGCAAAGACTCCAATGCACCCTACAAGCACTCTAGGTAAGGAAGAGGTAAGTAAGAAGGTAGATCAGAAACTCTACAGAGGTATGATAGGATCTATTCTATACTTGACTGCTTCTAGACCTGATATTCTGTTTAGTGTCTGCTTATGTGCAAGATTCCAATCAGATCCTAGAGAATCACACTTAACAGTTGTTAAGAGGATTCTAAGGTATCTGAAAGGTACTACTAACATGGGTCTGTGTTACAGAAGATCTGATGAATTTTCATTAGTTGGATTCTATGATGCTGATTATGCTGGAGACAGAGTTGAACGTAAAAGCACTTCTGGAAGCTGTCAGTTTCTTGGAAGTCATCTGATCTCATGGTACAGCAAGAAGCAACCCACTATTGCACTATCAACTACAGAGGCAGAATACATTGCTGCTGCTGGATGTTGTATGCAGATGCTCTAAATGAAGAGTCAGTTAGAAGATTATCAGATCTATGAGAGTAATCTTTCTATCTTCTGTGATAATACTTCTGCTATATGTTTGTCAAAAAATCCAATCTTACACTCTAAGGCTAAACATATAGAAATTAAACATCACTTCATCAAAGACTATGTTCAGAAGGGTGTAATAAATCTAGCCTTTGTTGATACAGATCATCAATGGGCTGATATTTTCACAAAACCCCTTGCTGAAGATAGGTTTTACGTTCATTCTGAAAAATATTTGTATGGATTTTTGTCCAGAGTAATATTTATCAGAGGCAACTTCTCAGATGCAAAATGTTTAAAGATCTGAAGTATTTCATCTGATTATTTATTCATTTATCTGTGATTGATTTATTTGTGTGAAACTCTGAACTAACAAACTCAGAAGATCTGAACGTTGGAAACATTTCATTTCTTGAGAGACATCAGATGCACATAAAAGCAAACACGTGTCACTCAAAATCTGAAAACATGGAGTGCTCTACTGAATTGACGTGTGAGGTACTGCTTTGAAAATCTCATTTCTCTTGGATTTCCCCCCATTTGTCATATCTTTAAATTGAAATGATTATTTTCATTAAATGTTGTGTAAACGTGCGTATGTGTCTTTTGATGTGCCCAATGTTTGATATTTTTTGGTTTTCTATAAGTACCACCTATCACAACATTTTCACACTTTTCACACTCACTACACTTATGCGTTTTTGCTTACTCTTCAACCTCTACCAAAACCCTAAACCCAAATCAAGATCTTCATCTTCATCAATGGCTTCTCTATCAAATGCTGCTGAAATCTCCAACAAAAATATAATGTACAAGAAACCAGTACGTACTCTTTTTACTCCAGTTGTGAATCTTGAGGTTCTGTGTGAGAGCTTCGTTGATCTTGAATCCATAGAAGAAAATGGGTTTGACCTAACAACTGCCATTAAAGCTCAAGGCTGGGAGAAGTATTTTGAGAGACTGATTGGTCCTGTGTATCTAACTCTTGTGAAGGAATTCTGGATTCACGCTCATGTTGGTCCTAAGTTCATTCACTCATCTGTCCTTGGGAAGGAGATAGTGATCACTGAGAAACTGATCAGGCAACTGTTCAGCTATGAAGAATCTGATGGTGTTACAAACCTAGCCTCTTCACGTATTGATATGGCTAAGGTGTATGAAGAGATTACTGTATCTGGAACACCAACAAGTAAGGTTAAAGATCTGAAACCTATCTATAGGATCTGGGCAAAGATATTTATGAGTACAATCTTTCACAGAAAGTCAACCAACTCACCAGACTATGTGAGTACAGAGCATCTGTACTTCATGTACCGCATCAGCAAGAACATTAAGGTGGATCTTCCCTATCTGATTTTTAGTCATCTTCTGACTCATGTCAAAGAGACTAGAGAAGAGGTCAGAGCTAAAGCTGGGAAAGTCAGAATTTGGATACCTCTGGGAAGACTTATTTCAGACATCCTTACAGAGAATCAGTTGGTGAAGCATCTGACAGATGTAAAAACAACAAAGGATCTGTCCTACATCATTGGATCTGAGATAAACGGACTCACTCTGAAAAGAATGAAGATTATTTCAGAGCTGAATGGTAAACTAAGGAAGATAAACTCTGAGGAGGTAAATGGCAGAAGGATACCTATAGAAGATTTTCCAATGTTCAGCGTAGATGAACCAAAAGGTATTGTCTGGGCTTACATTGCAGAGTGTATGAAGGATGGAATTCCTCTACCTGCTAACCTTATTCAGAAACAAGGAGAAGAATTGCCAAATCTGATGAAGGAAAGGCGTAGTAAGAGAAAAGCTGAAGAAAACTCTGTTCAGAAGAAAAGGAAAGAATCTGAAGTTTCAAGGAAGAAGAAGAAGAAAGGAGTAAAGAAAGCCAGAATCAGTTCTAGGGATGCTACTCTGGAAGAGATAAGAGACACTATTCATCAGGTATTAACATCTGATCCTACCCCACCTGTTCATTCACCCCTTTCATCACATCAACTCTCTCTAACCCTTAGACATAAAACTTCTAAACCCCAACCATTTGCAAACCTTTCATCTGAACCACCTTCATCTCCCCCAGTACAATCACAACCATCTTCTGTACCAACAAACTCTGACCCCCAACCTCATACTACATCTGAACCCCCTCAACCTACTTCACCAGAAATTAAACAACCAGAAATTTCACAACCAGAAATTTCACAAACAGAAATTCCACAACCAGAAATTTCACAACTAGAAATTCCCCAACCAGATATAATCATCTCAGAACCAAACCAACCAGAGACTGTTCAAACTGAACACTCTGAACAACCAGTTCCACCAGAAGATCCAAATCTTTCTGAAGATATTCTGGATATTCAACCCCTGAATCAATCCATTAATATTTCTTCAACATCTGTTCACTCAGAAGAATCTTCTGATCGTGAATCATCTGATTCATCTGATTTTGAACCAGAGTCTCTCAAGCAAGCTCGTTCTGACATTGATATGAAGGAACATGTTAACATTTCTATGTTTCATACTCCACCCAACTCCCCACCTCAGATAACCATCCCTCAACCACCTGAAACTCACCTATCTGAAACCCAAACCATCCCTCAACCATCTGAAACCCATCTATCTGAAACACAAACCATTCCTCAACCATTTGAACCCCCTTAGTCTGACACCCAAACATCTCAACCAACACCACCTCAACAATAACCATCTGAACCTACACCATCTGAACCTACTCCTGTTAACACTCCTAATCCTGAACCCTCTGAACAGTCAAATCTAGGATCATGTGTTAATATTATGTTTGAAATATTCAAGAAGGAGATAGATTCTGAGTATGCTCGTGTTAAGGAAGTGTGCTTGTCAAGTTTGGATCCGGCTGTTTCAAATGCTGCTTGGAAACGTTTCATCTGGATGTTCAACAAATCTACTTTAAAAGTTAGAGCTAAATGTTCTAAGCTTGCAAAGACTCGGTTTGCAGAGTTAATCAAGATAACTCTGATGAACATGCCTCCTCCTCCTCCTGTGTTGCTTCTGGAAGCTGCTCCTCCAAAGGCTCCTGAATCTGAAATGGTTGAACAAGCTTCTGAAGAGAACCAGTATGAAGAGAACACTGCTACTACTGCATCTGCTCCTTCTTCATCTGTGGTCACAGAGCTTGTGAATGATGTCAAGGAGATAAAAAGTTAGATGGTAAAGCAAGAGAAGACAACTGATGAGATTAAGACCTGGATGTCTAAGCAAGAAGATTCAACAGCCAAAATGATAGAGCTTCTGACCCTTATTGCCTCACGCAAAACTTAGTTTTATTTGATGTGTTTGCACATGTTATTGCTTCTATTGTTTTCTTATTGTTGTGTTATGCTTTTTGGCATCTATCTGTTTGATTGTGAACTTTAATATGTTTAAATGAAAGTTGATATTTTTGCTTCTATATGCTTCTTTTCTTCTGTATCTTTATGTCTTTAAAAATCTTTTTGATTATGACAAAAAGGGGAAGAAAAAGAGAATCTGATTGTTCAACCTATAAGCAATTACTAAAACTGAAATTCAGACATTTTATTAACTTACTTTGAATTTAAGTCTTTCAGATTACATTGATATATCTGACATAATTTATTGAAGTTACCATGAGACTTTTCCAACCAGAACCTGATCTTCCAAAGCAAATTTGAGTATTCAATCAACTCTGATATCTTACTCTGATACCTTTACTCTGAAAGATAATTCAAGCAAGATGATAACCAGGCGCTCTGACTGAAGGAAGTCATAATTATCTGGCATGAAGATTTGATTCTGAAAGTCAAACCTCTTGCATTAGGCTCTGAATCTGAAATATACTCAATCAAAAAGGGAAGTGTTTTATTTTATTAGAGTATTCATTTCAGGGGGAGATTATTAATCTCAGGGGGAGTTATAATTCATACTTTTTATTGAACAAAATTTCTCATGTTTTGTCATCATCAAAAAGGGGGAGATTGTAAGAACACAAATTGTTTCTTAGTAATATCTTTATGTTTTGATGATAACACTTATGAATTTTGTATTCAAGAATTATATACTCTAAATTTGTTCTAGACTGTTTGCTACAGGTACTAATGAAAATATTCTAAAAGAGCAAATTTGGATCTGAACAATGATATTATGAAAGGATTCAAAGGTTCAAGAGCATCTTATATGAAGATCTGAATGCTGCCTCCAGAAGAATCTGAGTGTTGTCTACTGAAGATTCTGAAGCAGAAGCCTCTAAAGAATAGAAGACACTGAGAGTTCAGAAGCTTAGTCATCAGAAGACTCTGAAGATACTGCACTGCATAAGTATTGAGAATCTGATATAGAAGACTCTGCTCTGACAGAACTACACGCTCAAGCACACAAGCTGCATATACTTTGATTCAGCATAATCTGAAGAACATCCCAAGACTCTGAAGATCCAGAAGATCTCTACTCTGGAGATTCTGAAGATCCAGACTCTGATGTTGATAGCTGAACTTACTTAGTGAAGAAGATTTGAATATGTCTGTTGGCATATCTCAACAGCTCTTTCCTCTTTTGTGTTAGACACATGAACACAGAGAAAAAGGTTTTATCCATGCATTCCATTCTAAGGAAAGTTTCTGCAAAGTAAAAGACAAAAGGCATCAGGCTTTTTCAGCACAGCCTCCAATGTAAAGACAAAAGGCTCCAGGCTTTTTCAGCACAGCCTCCAACGTTGAGAAGACTTCATGGATCTAAGTGCCTATATCAAGAAGTCCACTCCATCTTCTTCAGAAAATGAACCACTTGCAAAAATCACTCAAAGCAAATCTCTCAAAAGCTCTTATATTCTATTTGCTGTAACATTGTTCTTAAACTTAAGAGAAATATCACAGTTGTGATAATAGCTTTTTAGAAGCATTCTTACTCTTGTAATAGTTTTATATTGATTGTAAAAGGTTTCCTTAAGAGGATCCAGTTGGGATCAGTAGCTCTTGAGAAGACTAAGAACAGTTGTTCTTAGGTGTTACTATTGTAATCTGTTTGATTAAATAGTGGATTAAGTCCTTGACTGAGAAAGGCAAATCACTCTTGAGAGGGTGGACTGGAGTAGTTGAGTTCAACGAACCAGGATAAAAATAATTGTATTTGAATCTTTGATTATTTGTCATACTTACTCAACCCCCCCCTTCTAAGTATTTGTCATGATAATATTAATATCTTCATATTATATACTATCATTCAAACTAAATAACCCAATTCTGCATAATTCTTCAAAATTCCACAAAACCACTGAAAATCACCAAAAATGAATATTTTGAATTTAATTAATTAATTAAAATATTCCAATTAAATTTGGGGTGTTACATATCCCACCAATATTGCATCTGAAACATCGTCTGATATAGGCAATAACGCACCCCCTCTAAAGAAATATCAATCGACACTTTCAAAAATCCAGCAGGGAGCGGTTTATGGTGAAGTAAGTCTCCCAAAGTGTTATGCACTTTTCCCTTGCCAACCATGCGATAAGTCGGTGACAATAAATAGAGCCAACATTGTGAAATGCCCTAAACCAATAATGAATATGATTAATGTGTCAATTAAGAAAATTGTGCTAAAATAATTTCAATGTAATATATAATTACCTCGGGAAGCTTCTGCTGAAAATTACAATTGATATTATCTTCGTCACTAGTATCTTTACACTCTGGATCACGCCTTTCTGACATGTATCTCTCTTTGTCCTTTTGCAATTCACGAATTTGAGCTTTCAATTCTTCCAACGACTCTATCACTTGTTTATTGCTAGGACTTTTATTCTTTGGCTGCTTATACAATTTTGTTGAATTGACACCAAATCCCTTACCCCTCACACGACCATAATACTCAGGAATATTTAACACTCGACTCAGTACGCCCCTACAATCATCGTCCTCAGCTGTAGTTATAGTCTGGGATAGACTCTACGGAAATATAGATAAAAGAATAAATATATTATACACTTTTGAGTTTATGACAGAACTAATGTTGTACTTACACAATGCTCAAATACTTGTTGAACTTCTTCCTGAACGACTCCATCTCTACTCACACGGGTAGCCTTCCATAAAACATGGTCTGGAAGAGATGTTGCATCACTTTTATCCTCTTCTAACTACATATTAAGACAGATAATAAGCTTCACTTTTCTCGTATTTTAACTATATCATATTAAAGCATTTAAATATACTTACTATTTTTTGTTGTAAGTGCATATCCCAAACGTCCTTTTTTGTATGGATACACGGGTTTTGATGCTCGTTGCCGATTTACGTCACTCGCATCCTAAAAAACAAGTTTAGGTCATATCAAAACTCATGTCGAAGAAGTATATGTATTATACATTGTTCATGATAAGTTAGAATTACATGGAATTCTTGGGTTCTTCGCTCGGCAACAAATATTTCCCATTCTTCAAGTGAAATCAGATCAACATACTTCTTTGGACGCTCTAATTCGACAAATTTTCCATTAGAATCCTTAAGAAACTTATTCGTTAAAAACGCTCGAAATCCTCTTATTTATTTTACGGCCAATTGAAGACAATATTTTTTCCGGTCGTCATCAATATTAAAAGACCTATGCAAACAAATTAACATACATATAGTATGTTAGTATAAGTAATTTAAAGACATAACCATCGACATAATTAAAAAATATCAGATATCATACCTGTATCTCGCTCCATATTTTTTCTTTAGCTGGTTTCAACGAAGGAATTCTCCAATTATCGCAAGTGATTAGAATTTGCGAACGAATAAGTGCCCCAATATAACTTGTCAACATCGCACCGTTAGGCTCAATTAATTGGTCCATTTCATTCCAATGCACATCATAATTTATACCTTTATCTCTCGCACAAATGATTCCTTTCATAATCGTTATTACTCTTGTAATATCTCCTTCCACATCTTGTGCTGGTTCGTTTCCATCATGTTTAGAAGTATCATGTGATTTTTCCTCGTTGCTAGCCATAATACTTGTAATTCAGAAAAACAAAATTATGAAATGAATGACAAATATATATGAAAATAAAGACATATAAATAAGAAATATATAAATAAGAAAAACATATATATAATTTTATTGAATGACATAATATATAATTTTATTGAATGATATAATATGTAATTTTACAAGTACCTTTGTCACTAACATCTCTTTCTTTTCTTCGTTGGAACGTGGTTTACTTGTCTCTTAATAACATGGACAGATGGATTGATCCAAATTCCCTCGTTATGATCATTTCTAATATATGATTTGTTCGCTCTAATATTCTCATCTTGATCATCTATAATATAAGATTTCTTCTCAACATCAACATCACCCTGATCTCCAATGTTATCATCGATTACTTTGTTGGAAAAAAGAACTATAGACCATTTCGTACGTGTCAGATCAGTGACATAGAACACTTGTTTAGCTTGCGTTGCTAGAATAAAATGCTCATCTTTGTACCCCACCTTATTAAGATCCACTTGGAAAAATCCTGACTTATCCATTCGTATGCTACTATTACTTTCAACCCACTTGCATCCAAAGATAGGAATCTGAAACTTCTCATAATCAAACACCCAAATGCGCTTGATAACCCCAAAATATGACAGATTTGCATATTTGGGGTTTAAGTCCTTCACACTTGAAATGTGCATTGCTTCATCAAGCATGGTGACACCACTATTTTGCATTGTACTTTTATCATCTTGTTCTTTAATATAAAATATGTATCCATTAATTGCGAATGCGCTATAAGAAAACACATGCAAACTTGGACCATATGTTAAACATCTCTACCTTTCTGTTATTGAAGCGAGATCAGAATAAAACTTTGAAAATATATGATCTTTGAACCATGTTATAAAACTTTGATTGTACTCACGGGATATCACTTGGATTTCAAGGGATGCAAAAAATTAAGATTTCAATAGGGCGAAGACCTACGTTAGAAATTGAAGGAAGCTTTCATAAGAAAACTTGATAATCATGTTGAACACTTAATAACATAACAGAAGCTGGAAATAAGAAGGAATAAGGAAGAGCCAAAAGGTGATCATCATGCCAAAATATCTAGAAGACTACATCACAAAAAATTTTGTTAAGAAGATATGAGTTGGCACACTCTTATTGGCTAGCCCAAATCTTACAAGATAATTACTAGATTCTTCTTTACAATTAGTAGTGCAATTCTGTTACTGAAATGCTAGATATATTCCTAAAATGTGATGAAGAAAGCAAGCAAGAAATTACTCAATTCTATTCTCTCACATTCAATTATTAGGAGGTTTTTAGTCCTCTAAATCTAGAATTATACATGCCCTTATAATTTTTGGTGCTTTCATAGAGATGCTCTCATGGCTGAAAATACTCGCTCAAAGACCATCGAAGACGCCATTCCCCGCCTCACCACCAACCAAGCCTCTCTTTCTAACTCACAAACACTCCTCTCATCCAAAATTGATGACATCATTACCATGCTTTCTAACCTTGAACCTCAATCTCACTCCAACAACGACATCGTGTCCTTACAATCAACATCCAACTCAAAATCACATTCACCGTATGAAGCTCGATGTTCCATGCTTCAATGGTTATGATGCCTTAGGATGGATCTTTAAGATCACCCATTTTGTTAGTACCATGACACATCAGAGGACGAACATTTGATAGTGGAATCCTTCTACATGGAATGCCCGACTTTGGGATGGTTCCATTGGATGTCTCATAACCGTTTGATCTAAACATGGTCGACTCTGCTTTAGAAGCTAAAGTCATGCTTTTCCCCTTCCCAATATGAAGGTCCCAAGGGTGCTTTGTTTAAGCTCACATAAAAAGGCACGGTGGACCGTGGACAAGTACTTGAAGAAGTTTGAAACCCTTGCTAACATAATTGTGGGCTTACAACCGTGTCTTCTCCTTAGTTGCTTCATATTTGGATTATACCAGAAGTCCGTCGGGAAAGGTATTCTCCCTAACCCACCACCTCTTCCCAAATTCACACCCTCCACCAACAGTCCTAAATCCACTTCAAACGAGATGTCCCTCCTACAGTAAAAGTGCCTCTATTTTAACTATGACAAGAAATTCATCCATGATCACACGTGTCCCTCCAAATTCTTCGTGTTGATCATGGAAGAATATAAGGTAGGTGACACCTGCACGAACGTTGAACTCATAGAACCAGTTATTTAACTTGACCCAGAATCCAACTTGGCCTAAGATCAAGTCCAAATTAGCTTTCATGCCTTATCGGTTCACTTAGGTCCTAAAACATTGAGATTCATGGGTCGTGTTTCTACTCACTATGTTGTCATATTATTTGACAAGGTTAATATATATAATTTTAGAGAGTTTCTTAATGCACCCTAAATACTTATTAGTCTCCGTGCAAAATTATTTAAATGTCCTTAGTTTTTAGAGACACGTCTATTTTTGAATAAACGTTAAAATATTCCGGAGATGCATCTCCAAAATAATTTAAAACATTCAATTCATCCCACTCAGAAGCCATGTACATTTAAATTGTACCAGAGATGCATCTCCGTGAATATTCTGAAGATACATCTCTGAAATGTATCAGAATAGGTATTTCATGCTATAAGTTGTTTATATGTGTTTAGATGAAGTCTAACGTAAGATAGAAAAAAAAATAGACGTGCATAATGTCAGATGGATCAAAGATTCCATACAAAAATAAAATAACAATATATGAGAATAAAGTAGTAAGACCGTCAAAATAAAGTACAAACCATAGTACTATAACAAAATAATAAGAGATTACTATTGTGTATGTCTGACAACCTCTCTTCTACCTCTTTTTCCCTGTCTACCTCCTCTACCATCAATCCCTCATGTCCTATGATGATATTGTAAGAACACAGATTGTTTCTTAGTAATATCTCTATGTTTTGATGATAACACTTATGAATTTTATATTCAAGAATTATATACTCTAAATTTGTTCTAGACTGTTTGCTACAGGTACTAAAGTAAATATTCTTAAAGAGCAAATTTGGATCTGAACAATGATATTATGAAAGGCTTCAAAGGTTCAAGAGCATCTTATATGAAGATCTGAATGCTGCCTCCAAAAGAATCTGAGTGCTGTCTACTGAAGATTCTGAAGCAGAAGCCTCTAAAGAATAGAAGACTCTGAGAGTTCAGAAGCTTAGTCATCAGAAGACTCTGAAGATACTGCACTGCATAAGTATTGAGAATCTGATATAGAAGACTCTGCTCTGACAGAACTACACGCTCAAGCACACAAGCTGCATATACTCGGATTCAGCATAATCTGAAGAACATCCCAAGACTCTGAAGATCCAGAAGATCTCTACTCTGGAGATTCTGAAGATCCAGACTCTGATGTTGATAGCTGAACTTACTTAGTGAAAAAGATTTGAATATATCCGTTGGCATATCTCAACAGCTCTTTCCTCTTTTGTGTTAGACACAAGAACACAGACAAAAAGGTTTTATCTGTGCATTCCATTCTAAGGAAAGTTTCTGCGAACTAAAAGACAAAAGGCATCAGGCTTTTTCAGCACAGCCTCCAATGTAAAGACAAAAGGCTCCAGGCTTTTTCAGCACAGCCTCCAACGTTAAGAAGACTTCATGGATCTAAGTGCCTATATAAAGAAGTCCACTCCATCTTCTTCAGAAAATAAACCACTTGCAAAAATCACTCAAAGCAAATCTCTCAAAAGCTCTTATATTCTATTTGCTGTAACATTGTTCTTAAACTTAAGAGAAATATCACAGTTGTGATAATAGCTTTTTAGAAGCATTCTTACTCTTGTAATAGTTTTACATTGATTGTAAAAGGTTTCCTTAAGAGGATCCAGTTGGGATCAGTAGCTCTTGAGAAGACTAAGAACAGTTGTTCTTAGGTGTTACTATTGTAATCTGTTTGATTAAATAGTGGATTAAGTCCTTGACTGAGAAAGGAAAATCACTCTTGAGAGGGTGGACTGGAGTAGTTGAGTTCAACGAACCAGGATAAAAATAATTGTGTTTGAATCTTTTATTATTTGTCATACTTATTCAACCCCCCCTTCTAAGTATTTTTCTCACCTTCAGATATCTCTGGTACAACAATTCCCCATGTTTCTCATCTTTGGTAATCCTTCCATGATCTAGGAATCTCCCCTGATCAAAATACGTAGCAAACACGAGACATCATCGAATGTGATAGAGATCTCACCATGCGAGAGATGAAATGACAAGGTCTCTGAGTGTCATCACTCTACGAATGCACTAAGCATCTCTTGGTTAACCGTAGTGTAACCAGTCATACACAAGTCCTTTAGGACAAATAAGGACAAAACCTTTGAAACCAATCCTTCTTCTGCTGAGGTAATGCACCCAATCTTTCTCTCGTAGTTAGGAAACTTCTGGGGATCACGCTCTTGAAATTTGCCAAAAATAATCAATGTCAAGAATAATTAATGTCAGAAATTATCAATGTCAGCAATGAAAATTAACATAAAAAATAAAGAATCCAACTGTTGTTACCTCACTGTTCCAGATATGTATGGCAGTATGGTCTGGATACAGAGCCAGTAACAAAAAATAAACTAGACAGCCTCCAAAAGCCTTTGACTCGGCGTCTGCAGCAGCCTCACCCTCAAGAGGCGACACTGGATCAACAACATTATTAGTAGGAGGTAGGACTGGAGATGAGACTGGATCAGCCGCATCATTAGTAGGAGGTGAGACTGGATCAACAACATCACCAGTAGAAGGCAGTACTTGTGAAACTTGATGACTGTGGGAGGATGGGGGAAGTGATGTTTCACATGGTTAATCTCGTCTCCTACGGGAAAAAGAACGTGGAGTGTCCTGAGGAGAAGCACGAGCCCCAGAAGTAAACAGATTTGCTTGACCAAAGGGACCTAGAGCCTCTGAAACCTGCTGGCTCTTCTCTCGCTGAACAAATGCATGTTGAGTAAACATGTCATGTCTATCAACCATTATGAATTTAAGTTAAGGTAGGATATACCATTAGTGCAGGAAAACAACACACAAGCAAGAAAATTAAAAAAAACTACAGGAAATTTTGGAGACGCATCTCCAGAATCACTAGGAATCTAAAACGTTGAAAATTTTTGGAGATGCATCTCCGTAATTTCCTGTAGAAAATTAAACACTAGACAATTCCGAAGATGTATCTCCGAAATTGTCCGCAACTCAGAAGTTGCGTCAATAGCGTAATGTACCACATGCAAGGTAAAAAAATTATTCTGATCACCATTTTCAGCCAGCAAACAACTTATACACTATGTCTAAACTACCTAATTATTAATTTCTACTCATTTCTAACCCTAATTGTTGATTTCTACCCCTTTACACTAAAATTCAAACATTTACCAAAAACTCAAAAAACTTACTTGAAATTGATATTTTTGATGAAGTTGGATAATGTTCCAAATGAAGATTGATGTTCTCTTGAGTTCCCTTGAGCATTGTTTGATTAAATTTGACTTGGTGTAGAGTAGTGTATTGAGAGAGGTTGAGTTGATTTTAATAAAATTGTGCAATGAGGAAGGAGAAGAGTCTGGTTCGACTTATGCTCCAAATTATTTCAGAGATGCATCTCCGAAATATTTTAACGTTAACTTACATTTGGGTGCGTCCAGAGATGTTTCTTCGGAAATAAGGAGCATTTATGAAAATTTAGATGGTGTGGTAGAAACACATAGATACCATAAGAAATTCTCTAATTTTATCCTAGAAAGATTGATTAGTTCTTTGGGCCTCAAAGCTCAACCTAATTGTTCCATGCTTGTTATGGTTACAAATTGTAACGAGATTGAATGTCATTGAATTTTCCCACAAGTCAAGTCCCATATCCAATATCACATCTTCATTATGGATATGCATGTCTTATCTTTAAATGGTGAAGATATGGTCCTTGATGTGCAACAGATGAAATCCCTATGTCCAATCTTGAAGAACTACAATGATCTCACGATGAAATTCGTACAACAGGGGAAATTATTGAACTTAAGGGAGATCATGATAGGGGTCTCCACCTCATTTCGGCACAATATGTATGATGCATTCTTCAAACTTTCATGTGTCATTCATTATCACGCCCTTTGATTATATTCTCATCTTCTACACAAATTATGAAGATCATTTGAAACACATGGAACAAGCTTTCCAAATTCTTCAAACATGGCATCTTTTCTTAAACAATCCAAGTGTCTATTTTATCAACACCGAATTGAATATCTTGGCCATATTGTATCACAATGAGGTATCGAACTAGTTCATGAGAAGATCATTACAATCCAATAATGACCTATGCTGACCAATCTCAAAGATCGTGGTATTTTTGGGTTTGACTGGGCTTTACTGCTGCTTCATTAAGGGATATGCTTTTATTGCCGCTCAGTTAACTCAATTACTCGAGATGGAACAAATTTGTTCATCATTTGCTGCACAATGGGTGTTCGATGCACTCAAAGATGCGGTGAGCCATGAACATGTACTCATTCTCCTTGACTTCTCCATGCCATTTACAGTTGAAATCGATGCATCAGGGGTAGGAATGGGGGTTGTTTTATCCCAACAAAATCACTCTATTGCTTTCTTTAGCAAGACTTTATGTACCAAATTAATTACTACATTTACTTATGCATGTAAGCTCTTTGCCATCACTGTTTCCGTCGAGAGATGGCGTCAGTCCTTGCTTGGCCACCCTTTCTTTATTCTCACATATCAGTGTAGTTTAAAAGAACTAATGTCACAAGTTATTCAAACTCCTGAGCAACAAATGTATCTTTCACGCTTAATTGGGTATGATTATTCCATTCAGTATCGCACGAGAAGATCAAACGTGGTAGCAGAGATGCTTTATCATGGCTACCAAAGGCAGCACACTCTAAATGTCTAATGCTTATTATTCCCAATTTTTCTTTACGTGGATTCTTCAAGAGAGAATTAACACAACTTGCATAATTTCAAGGGAAATTGTAGGTTATCACAACTGACTCCACCGAGGTATCTGAGATCAGATTTTCTTATGGTCTCATATTTATGACTATTTTTCATGAATAGTGTGGGCAAGATTCATGGCATGCCTCACATCTTGGTGTCTGACATATGAAGCACCGAAGAACTTGAGTTCATCCATTAAACTCATTTCAAATTTTGTATACATTAACTTAGAAAATTCCTTGCACAACGAAGTGTTAGCAGAGCCGAATATAATACCATTAACATAAATTTGTACAACCAGAATATCATTCTTAAAGGTTTTTCAAAAGAGCTTTGTGTCCTCTTTTCCTCTGGTGAACTCGTTTTCCGAAAGGAAGTTACTTAGTCTTTCATACCAAACACTAGGAGCTTGTTTCAGACCATATAACAATTTTTTAAGTTTGAAAACAAAATTCGGGTTTTTAGAACTCTCAAAGCCAGGGGTTAGTGCACATACATTTCTTCAGATATGTACTCATTTAAGAATGCACTCTTAACATTCATCTGATATAGAATGATGTTATGATTGATTGCAAACAAAACTAAAAGAGAATAAATTATAACCTGGCAACTGGTGCAAAGGTTTATGTATAATTTATCCTCTCCTATTGACTATAACCTTGTGCTACCAATCGAGCCTTGTTTCTGACGACCTCACCTATCTCATTAAGCTTGTTTCTGAACACTCATCTGGTTCCAATAACATAGTCACCCTTTGGTTTCTAAACAAGATCCCAAACGTCATTTCTGGTGAATTTATTAAGTTCTTCTTGCATAGTTAGAATTCATTCATTATTCAGAAGAGCTTCATCTATAGATATTGGCTCTATCAAATATACCAAACCCAAAAGAGTTTCTTCAGAAGGTTTGAATGAAGATCGAGTTCTGACTGGTGCGTCTTTATCTCCCATAATCAATTCTTCAGAATGAGAAGTTCTTGGTCTACTCTTCTTCTAATGAGATGGACCAGCGACAGTTTCTGGTTGAGTTGTTTCTGATTCTTTAACTTTAGCATCCTTTTTTTTTCCTTCTGAGTCTTTGTCTCCAGAATCTTTATCCTTGGATTCTGAGAAAGTAATCTTCAAATCTGCAAATTTCTCAACTAGCTTTGACTTTTCAGGGTCAAGCTTATCATTGAATCTAACATGAATTGATTCCTTAACAATTCTTGTTTCTATGTTATAGATTATGTAGCCTTTTGAGCGTTCAAAATATCCTAACAACAAACACTTCTGAGCCTTACAATCAAACTTGCCAAGATTCTCTTTAGTGTTCAACATAAAACAAATACATCCAAAAGGATGGAAACAAGAAATGTTAGGCTTTCTTTTCTTTCACAATTCATAGGGAGTCTTACCCACAATAGGTCTAATAGAAATCATGTTCTGAACATGACACGTTGTGTTTACTGCCTCTGCCCAAAAATGCTTAGCCATGTCAGTTTCTTGGATCATGGTGTGAGCCATCTCTTGAAAAGTCCTATTCTTCCTTTCTACAACTCAATTCTGTTGTGGAGTTCTAGGACAGGAGAAATCATGGGAAATGCCATAAGAATCAAAAATATTCTCAAATTATTTATTCTCAAATTTGCCACCATGATCGCTTCTAACTTTGACTATTTTGCAATTCTTCTCATAATAACATGGCCCAAACGTCTATGTCATACCCAATGCTCATTATTAACAGACATTAAGCAAATAACATTCTGGTCCTTAAGATCATAAATTCTAATCTTATAAATGTTGTTTTTCCTCTTTCCATTAAAAAGGATTAAACAATCTTTGTGACTAACATGTACAACCTTACATGAGTTTTGATTAAAAATGATATCATAACCATTGTCACTAAGTTGACTAATAGACAATAATTTATGCATTAAACCATCGACCAGAAGAACTTTAGTAATAGAAGGAAGTTTACCATTACTAATAGTTCCAGATCCAATGATCTTTCCCTTATGGTTTCCTTCGAAACTAACGAAGCCTCTAGGCTTAAGTTCCAAATATTGGAATATATGCCTTCTTCTTGTCATGTGTCACGAGAAATCAGTATCTAGGTACCATGACTGGTGTTTCAATAGAGCTGCTAAGGATGTCTGCAACATAAATTATCTGATTCTTAAGTACCCACTTTCTGGGTCCTCTTTTTTTAGTCTTCCTAGAGTTTTTTACAACTTTGGGTTTTCGTGCATCAGGATAATCAAGTGGAATTTGTGCATGGTACTTTGTTTTAATAACAAATTTCTGTGTCTGTGAAGGTTTTTGTACAAGCTCAGAACAGTCAAGCTCAGTTCCAGCAGGCACGAAATGCTTATAGAGAGGTTTTGGTTTTACAATCTGACTTTCGATAAATTTAGAAGTTTTTGTACAACTAAATCTTTCTTTCCATTTCTGCTAACTCCGTAGATCATAGAAGAAATCTTGATTCTATCTATGCCTTTAGCCAGCAAATACTAGAAATCTCTGACATATCTGAAGACACAATTAGTACCAGAAGCTTCCCAGACTATTTCTTCCTCTAGTTTTGAAATTTTTTTTTTCAAAGCTGAGTTAGTACTTTCTAAAGAAATTTTTTTTCATTTAGAGAAAAAAATATTTTGTTCAAGCTCATCACAAGCTTCAGAAGAAACTACTCGGACTTTTTCAAGGTCCTTGTATTTACTTTGAAGACTTTGGTACTTTTCCATCATTTCCAAGAGACATGACTCTAAATCAAAATGAGATAGTTTAGAGAATACCTCTTCAAAATCATAGCCTAATTCTGATTCTGATTCCGATTCTGATTTTGATAGCACCATGTCTTCTAGTTCTTCAAAGACTTCAACATCAGCTATAGTTACCATCAAGGCAACATTGGCTTGTTCCTTTTAAGAATCTTATTCTTCTGAATCAGAGTCGTCCCATGTAGCCGAGCCCCTTATTTCCTTTGGAGAATTTCTTCTTAGGCCTCTTGTCTTTATTGAGCTTAGGAAAATCATTCTTGTAGTGACCAGGTTCCTTGCACTCATAGCAAATAACGTCTTCTCGAGAACCCGCTTCTTTTGTCCAAACGACAAGTCAGAATGACCAATGATCTTCCTTACTCCTATGAACTTCCCTTGACCATTCTGCCTATGTTTCCAGAGTCTATTGACCCTTCTGGAAATTAGTGACAGCTCATCATCAACTTCTGAGTCTTCATCAGAATCTTCTGATTCTTCCACAGCTTGATAGGACCTTGCCTTTTCAGGCTTGGACTTCAAGGCAACAGATTTACCTTACTTCTGAGGTTCATCTCCCTCGAGTTTTATCTCATGACTTCTTAAAGAAGTAATAGGTTCTTTAAGAATGATACTACTTAGATCTTTAGATAGCTTCAAGGCAGTTACCATGAGTCTCCATTTCTTGGGGAGACTTCTGATGATCTTCTTGACATGGTTAGCAGTTGAATAACCTTTGTCCAGAACCTTAAATCCTATGACCAATATTTGAAACCTTGAGATCATAGTCTCAACCGTTTCATCATCCTCCATTCTAAATGCCTCATATTTCTAGATTAGGGCTAAAGCCTTTGTCTCCTTTACTTAAGTGTTCCCTTCATGAGTCATCCTTAAGGAATCAAAGACGAACTTGGAAGTATCTATGTTTGTTGTCTTCCCATACTCAGTATAAGAGATAACATTAAGCAATATATTTCTTTCCTTATGATGATTCTTATAGTCCTTCTTTTGTTGATCAGTCATAGAACTTCTTGCTACTTTATTACCTGCAGCATCAACTGGGTGAGTGTAGCCATCAACTACAAGATCCCAAAGATCTACATCATAACCAAGAAAGAAACTTTCGATTTTATATCTATCCATTAGTCAAACTTATCACCATCAAAGACTGGTGATTTGGCACTATAGTGATCTTTCTCATTGTTAGCTGCAGCTGGAGCAACCATTGTTTCTCAAATAAACTAGATCGGTAGTGAACACGGTGAAGTGTTGATAATAATTTTTATCATAATCAGAACCAGGCTCTGATACCATTTGAAGGTGCGAAAAATATAATAAAGGGGGGTTTGAATTTTTTTTATAAACAAAAGCTTTTTACGAACTCAAAAACTAAAAACTAAAAAGATTGAACAATGAGAGATGAAATTCTGGTACTCTAACACATACTAATACTGATATCAGAATATAATATCAAGACTAATGTTACAAAATCTTCTGTCTGACAAAACAAATAAATCAAATTGAAAATAAATCGTAGAAAGATAAATAACACAACCAATTGTTAACCCAGTTCAGTGCAACATCACCTACATCTGGGGGAATCCTAGACATGAATGAAATTCACTATGACAACATTAGTTCAAAGCTAAACTCCCTCGTTTACAACGTATCACCTAATCACTACCTTGTGCAACTTCTATCTAGAAACTCTCTAGATATGAGACCCACCTCTCACTTCTTAACAGTCACAAACAAGTGACAATACCACAACAGACCAGAATAGAAGAACACTCTTCCAACTACAATGCTTAGTTTTGCTTAAAAGCTTTAAACTAAAAACAATACACGTGTGCTTAGAAGCTTAAGAGTGAACAATAAATAACATACAATCAGTCTACCTCAATGTATCAAAAGATACATGGGTGACTTGCTAAGTCACACTAAAGAGGCTCTCAAAATCTAAAACTCTAAAAATTCCCCTTGTTTTTACAAAAGTGAAAACCGTGAAAACATTAGGTTTAAGTTGCTCTTTAAATACTCCTCAGCAGTCCATGGGCTTCGAAATCTTCACCCAGATATTTCTTGATCCATACACTAAGGACTGCATTAATTGTGCAGAAAAATCTCCTTGAATCTTGGAACAAATCATCAGGTTTCTTAAATTGTCTCAATGTCCAATTTTAGAAACTTATAAACAGTTGGAGATCAAATCAAAAGTTCCATATTAAATCTTCTTGACCTTAGAAAATAAGCGAGATATATCCAAATGAAATCTCACAAAATCAAATCAAATATGCCAAGAATAAAACAGCTTATACTGATGTTCTGGTACAGTATGTCACAACATCTGTCAAAACATCTGCCTTCAATGTTAATTGACCAACATGTTAGAACATTACACTCAATATCTTGCCGTGAACCATGTTTCAGCAAAATTGTTGCCAATCCTAAAACCATGGAACTTATAAGAGAGACACAAGGATTTTTGTCTTGGTTCGCTTAAAACTCAAACCTAATTCAGTCCACCTGCCAAGGTAATTTCGCGTTATACACAAGGACTTAATCCACTATACTCAACTGATTACAAATGCACTAGCAAAAGCTAGTGACTAATAAACCATAAAGACAAACAAGCAATGTCTTCTCAAGGATACTGAACTAACTGGTCCCTCAAGGAACTATAAAGAAAGAGTTTGAATAAAGATTATGTGTTTACAAGTTTCTTCTACACAAGTAGATTTTTTACAAATGAAATACATAAAAATACTTAAAGAAAAGTTTGCACAAAGTTCAGAGTTTTTCACGTAGAAACAATCTTGTGAATTGACCATTTTCTTCAAGTCTCCAAGTCCTTTCTATATAGAATGGAAAAGGAATTGCTTGAGGGCAAATCGAGAATACGAAAATGTAGTTGTCCACTAACAGAGTAGTGACATGTGGGAAGAATAGTACAGTCATTTCGCTCACAAAATCAAGTAGTGGAGGAACAATTTCATTTTGTACTATGTACTACTTTGATTACGAATCCTTTATCCTTATCTTTAAATTCATTGGCTTCTGATGAAAAGTTGATGAAGCATGAACAAAAGAGTCACATAGCTTGAAATCATAATCTTCGAAATCATCAATCAGAACCTTAATAACATCAACGTCTGACTTGAGATCTTCAGAGACTTCGGAATCTTCACCTAAAAACTTCTGAATCTTGCCATTCTTCAAAAGTTTGATGATCAAAGTCACATCTAAAAGTAGAAACCAATAAAACATTGCAACAACAACATGGCGTCTTCTCAGAAGCTTCTTAGAACTGATGATGTTGCACGTCATATTCTCATAATTAAAACTGACTGTTAAAGCTACACAATAACAAATCGTTAGGGTACCAAAATTGTTCTCACACAAATACTACATTGTTATCATCAAAACTCAAAGGTATAGATGCAAAACCAAATCTTGTTCTAACAAAAATTACCTTAATATGGTGGACTGAAGCTAGCTTCGTTAACAGTGAACCAGTATAAAAATAACTTGTTGTTTTATTGTTCGTTTTGTTACTCGTTGAGTTAGTTTTGAAAAAGCTTTGATTTTTAAAAACCCAAGTCAAACCCCCATTTCTTGTAATTCTTGACACCTTCATCCCTAGTGTCCTGATATGCATCTCTGGACGTATCTATTTTAGTCATTTCTCATACCAAATTGAAGAGTTGTCCTTTTTACATAAAAATTTAATCAGGAGATGCATCTCCGTATGTGGAAAAAGTGTGTCTGAAGATACATCTCTGTAAACACCATTTATTCAAAAGTTAGTGGGTGGTCCGAATATGCATCTTCAGATGCTTTTTTTTATGTACCATGTCATTCCCTTCTCTCTTTCTCCTTCTTCATTTAAATGTTTAATATATTTAAATGTTTTTTTAAAATAATAATAGTGTTTGTTTAAATTTTATCAAAAATTATTTTTTGATTTTAATTATTTTGTTTAATGTATTAGTTTCATTTAATACATTTTTTTTGAAAAAACAAGTATTTCAGAAAAAATAAATATTTCTTTATCGAGTAATTCAATATGGATTAGAAAGATAATTACTTCTTTAAATTAGTATCTTTGATTTTAAAATATGTTGTTTAATTAATTATTATATTCAAAGAAAAAAATCTATTTCAGTAATAATCTTTGTCCACAAAGACTAAGTCAAAGAAATACAAACGGGCAGTCCTAACCACTTATTGAATCTTCGAAGTCATATATAGAGTCCACAGAGACTGAGTCAAATAAATTTAAAAAAAAAAAGAAAATTAAATAGAATTTTAAACATAAAAAAATCTAATAAATTAAATTATTCTTATATGCAATGATTTTAGTTCAGTTTTATTTCATTTAGAATTAAAATGTTGCAATTAATTTATGATGTTTAATATAAATAATATATTTATTTCTATATTATTATTAATACGTTGAAAAAATAAATTTACAAGAAAAATTTAATCTAACTATTTTTTTATCCGTTTGTCTCTTCAATCATATCTTCTCTTGAAAATTTAAGCTTTAAGAATATAATTTATAATAATTTTTTTATAAGAAAATTTTAGTACATATAACTTTTATTTTTAAAATATATTTATTTTATTTAATAGATATAATATTAACTTAGTTAGAAAAAAATAAAGCTCAATTAAATAAGCGTTACTTTATAAGTATAAGAAAAAATATTATGCGATATCAATGACTACTATAAAAATATATCAACAAAAAAAGAGACTCCTATGAACAAAAATTGAAAGCGAAATAAGATATGTCAATATACTTTTTAAAATAGTTGCAAAATTTTAAAATTTATTCTTGCAAATTTGTTTAGAATAATAAATTTTGTAAATTATATTGAAAATAGGGATACGCTTCTATAGCCGCCCCCTTTAACACAATTACTTAAGATGGAACAATTTGGTTGGTCATTTACTGCACAATGGGTGTTTGATGCACTCAAAGATGCGGTAAGCCATACACCTGTACTCACACGCTAAATGTCTAATGCTCATATATAGTTGCTAGTTTTTCGTTCCTCAAAATCTTGATGAAAGAATTAACGCAACTTGCAGAATTTCAAGAGAAATTGTAGGTTATCACAACTGACATCAGATTTGCTTATGGTCTCATATACCATAAGAATCATATTTGGATGCCACGCACTTGCTCATTTACTCATGTCGTTTGGAAGAATTTTACAAAACTCCTACAGGTAGTCATACTCATATGGGTGTGACCAAAACTCTTGCTCATGGAGTCATGTAAGCACCAATTTCACGTGGCCTGGATTATGGGAGGATGTGCATGTTATGAAACAAAATGCATATAACCTCATGCACGGTGTACACTACAACATTGGTGATTGGGTGCTTGTTAAACTTCGTCAGCACCGACAAACCTCCGTCACGGCTGCACCGTATTCCAAATTGCACAAACGTTTCTACGGGCCATTTCAAATTCTGGAAAAATTAGGCATAATGGCATTTAAACTATTGTTGCCACCTGAGTCCCAAATTCACCCAGTTTTCCATTACTTTGTGTTGAAACCTTTCTACCAAGATTCTTCCACAAAAGTTCCTATAGCCACTCTTCTCCCATAAACTATGGATAACCAGCCTCTCATCTCTCCTTCGGATAACCACACTCTTATTGACTTGTTTAAATCTTACAAGATATTTACCGGATTCTTCTTTACAATTAGTAGTACAACTCTATTATTGTAATGCCTATATATATTTCCAAAATATGATGAAGAAATCAAGTAAGAAATTATTCAATTCTCTTCTCTCTTTCTCTTGATTAATTATGAGGAGGTTTCCAGTCCTCGAAATCTAGAATTATTCCTATCATTGTCAAGTCAACTTTCAGTTCATTTAGAACAATTGATAGAAGATAAGAGAGATAGAGGAAATAATAAATATCATTATGTGATACATGTTTAAGAAAATTTGAAGGATGCATTAAACTTGATAGCTATTAATATAGTGACCTTTGATTTTTAAAAGAAAATCATTTACTATAAATGAGGTGGCTATGTTAAAATTGAATGTCCAAGTGGTTAAGGGGGAAATGATATTAATTTGTGGGTATTTCAACAAAATTTAGCTAAAATGTCTGTTGTGAATTAGGATATATTTAAACAAAATATACTCGATTTTTTTATGATTAAGAAACACATAAGGATTAGGGTTAAGAAAAAATAAGATGAACAACAAGAATTGGTTATAACTGATATTTTTTACTTTTTCTATAAAACATATTATAAGTACTCAAGAATAACAAATAACCCTCTCATCCTAATTAGGTTTTGTCACCACACTCAAGATGAGAGACTAGTATGTTATTTATAATAAAGCCTGACATACTAAACTAATGGCTTTTTAACAATTACCCATTACAAGCTAACTTAGGGTACAAGCTAACTTAAACAATTGGATCCTTAACACAAGTCGCAAATCGACAACTAAATACTAGAACACAATTCAACTACATCATGTAGGTCTTCGACAACAGCATGTGAGTAGACATCGACGACATGCTTAACTAGAGTTTGATCCAAAATCTCACAAACCTTCACCTTGGATCTAACTCTATAACATCAAGAAATAAACTAGTTTTCTTCATGCAGCTTTATAACTGCATACACTGGAAGAACTTGCAGCTGGGCAACGTCTTGGTGATCATATCAATAGCATTATGATATGTCAAAACCTTCAGTACTTGGACTTCTCCATGCTCGATTACCCCTCTGACGAAATGCAGCCTCAATCAACGTGCTTGGTTCACTCATGATAGGCTGAATTCTTCGACATGTGTATTGCACTTTGACTATCACATTAAACAGTGACAACTCGACCTTGAAGTTTCAGGTCCTTTGCAAAACCTTCAAGCCACAATGCTTCCTTCACAGCTTTAGTTAGGGCGATATATTCACCTTTAGTGGTTGATAAGGAAACAACCTTCTGAAGTGTTTCTTTCCAACTGATTGTTGTCCCAAACATAATGAACACATATCCAAAAATAGATTTTCTAAAATCTATACAACCTGCATAATCAGAGTCGACATATCATTCGATTGCTGCTACTATCTTCACCCAAGGTTCCATCATAAACTAGAACTCTGTTCATAGACCCATTTATGTACCTTAGAATCCATTTCAATGCTTTCCAGTGAGTCTTTCTAGGATTCACCATGTACCTGCTTACAAAATTACTGCATATGCTATGTCGGGTCTAGTACAGACCATAGCATACATCAAAGAACCCACTATATTAACATATAGAATGATATTCATATAAGCTCTTTCGACATCAGTACTGGGACACTAATCTATACTCAGCTTGAATTGAGGGTTTTCCGGAGTCATAACAGGCTTTGAATTCAACATACCAAACTTTCCAAGAATCTTCTATAGGTACGCCTCTTGAGACAAGTATAATTTCGACTGCTTTCTATCTCTTCAGATGTCAATCCCAAGAATCTTATATGCACCTCCCAGATCCTTCATTTCGAAATCCTTATTGAGTTTATCCTTCACTCTCATTACATCTTCGACATTGTTGCTTGCTGTTAGAATTTCATCCATATAGAGCAACAAAATAACAAATGAATTACCCGATCGAAATCTAAAGTAAACACAGTGGTCGAACTGACTTCTGATGAAACTTATTCGTGTCATGAACTTATCGAATCTCCTATTCCACTATCGAGGACATTGTTTCAGTCCATATAAGGATCTCTTCAGTTTACACACATTATCTTCCTTCCCCCTTTCAACATACCTTTCAGGTTGCCTCATTAGGATTGTTTCATCTAAATCACCATACAAGAACACAATCTTCACATCCATATGTTCTAGTTCAAGGTCAAACTGTGTCACCATGGAAAGCAACATTCGAATAGACATGTGCTTCACAACAGGAGAGAACACATCATTAAAGTCGACACCTTCTTTCTGAGTGAAACCATTAGCGACCAATCTTGCCTTGTATCTTTTCAACGCCACTCCTTCGATTCCTTCCTTAACTTTGAAAATCATTTACAGCTGACTAACCTGGCTCCAGCAGGTTTCTTGATCAGTTCCCAAGTATTGTTATCATGAATAGATTTCATCTCATCATCCATGGCCTTCAACCATTCAGTCTTCTTTTGACTCCTCATAACTTCCTTATAGTCTATAGGTTCTTCGTCTAGAACCTCACTTGCAGAGATTAAGGCATAATCTATAAGATTTGCATACCCAAGTCTTTGAGCTGGCTTGATGACTCTCCTTAACCTGTCTCTTGCTAGCAGGTAGTCATTATCAATCTCCTCATCTTCGACAACATCTTCTGCTTCTTCTTTGACTTCATCTGGGATACGCAATTCAGCATCAACATGTTGCACCTCAACAGGAATCTCTCCTTGTTCCAGCTCTTCGTCAGCATCATTAGTTTTCTTGAAAGCCATCTCAGCTTCATTGAAAACTACATCTCGACTGGTGATACTGTTGCACCCTAATTTTTGACCATAAGATACCCTTTCGTTTTCTATTGTTATTCGACTTTATTTTAATATTTATATTTATGTGACTAACCAATTCTTGTGCAGACGCAGTAATATCGAGTGGAGATAGCGTTCGTTCTCATGATCAATCATCCACACATAACTAACCTTGGTCCACCGTTTTATTTGTTTTATTTTGTGAAGCTAGTACGAAACAGATTTTCTCTAAGGAGTTACACCTATCTGGTCCCAAAGATGTCTATTCGAGAATTGTTTGGATCTTTGGGATGTTTTGTTTGACCTCAGAGAATATGAGATGAGTTTAGAAAATCCATTCTAAAGTTTGGTTCAGGTCCCATACTCCTCAGGACGTTGGCTCGTTATCTCTATAAAATTCAAGATCAGGTTATAAGTTTCATGCGATGAGATCAAAATCCAAAACAAGTGCATGAGTGGTTTGTGTGGGAAAGCTAAGGCAACGTGGAAGCTGGCATCACCCAATTGACAACTGAAAAATGGATAACTACTACTACACGTTTTTACGCTTTCGGAAGCTAACCGCATACAATTGATTGGCAAGCATTCTTTTTATTATCCAAAGATTACAATTGAAAGTTTATGATTTTGAAGAAAACCAGAGAAGAACTCGTTGTTTCTTGATCAATCAATAATTCAATGGCAGCTCAAATTCATCAATCATAAACACAATTCATACTTGAGCTTCTACCATTCAAAGACTAAACAGGAAAGCATGAAAGTCTATTTTCACAAATACGTTTTTCATTATTACAAGGGATATATTGTTTTCAAGCAATAAACTTAAGCACTACCGCATGAGCTTACAACCAATGTTACAAAGACCCATCAGAGTCTGGCTCACACCAATCTAAATACCTAGCTACACTGTAAAGGCACTAATTGCAAACTGGTGTGAATCAAACAACGTGAAGCTGGTTGACCCCACTAAATCCACAGTCTTAAATCAAGCATCCATTCCCTTTCAGAGATTACAACGTCATGTGCTATTTGTGAAGGCAAAACGGTTATTAAACTGGACTAACAGCCAACAAACATCAGAATATCACAACGAGGTATTTCTATAAGTGATGATACAGAGGAGATAGGCGCATTGATAATTTCCCTAGGCATCGAGGCCCCTCCATCAAACAGTTCTGCAAACAAGTCAGTTCCATGGCTTCGAACCGCGACCTCAATATCGACCTTGAACTCGCTGTGAATCTCACGAAGCTCTCGGAGAGACGCTAACACTTTGAACCGTTGAAATACCGGCCAATACCTGTCACAGATGATAACGATGTTAGCGGTGAATCGTATCATAACCAACTTCATACTTCTAAGATCAATGTTACAGAAATAATAGGAGTAATAGGTAACTCATGTAGTGTGCGCCTCGCCAAACTCGCTCCAGTTTGCTCAATTCCATTCATCTATTCTCGTGGCAGCATGACATGAGAAGAGGCATCCGCTTCTGAACCGCATCCATACGAAAGAGCCCTGCTCGAACCTCCACAGCTTTTGTTGAAATCTACATGTCAAATTGAACAGATAAGTGAGGGAATTGGCAAGGAGAACTGTTAGAGATATTGAACTTATTCAAGAGGACGACTTGCTGAGCTGATACCAGTATAATCAATCTATCCAAATAGTCGAAACGGTAATCATAAGATACACTGAACGACTCTATTCTGATACCCAGAGAGTGCTCACGTCACAGCAGTAGAAAAGATCTTATCAGTGAAGTGATTGTTATCGGCAAACCGCCACGAAGGCTTTCCAACCACCAGATTGTGTGCCTGCAACAATGAAAACCTGGGCTCAGCAAAACACATGGTCTCCTGCATATGCTGGCAAGAGGAATGGTTACACAGCTCAAGTAATAAATTGATAGAAGTATTTCCCTTTGAGCTCACCACCAGCTGCATCACTTCATGACATCTGCAAGCGCCAAGTCAGCCAACAGAATGGTAGCATTAGCATCACAAGAGAAGGAATCGAACTGAACAAATACTTGCGGATAGTGGACCCTGATGCGGTTAAGGATTGAATAGCATATAAGGAAATACTTAGAAAATGTGAGATATATTTAAATTAGTAACACAAGCACGCAACCGTCATCGGTTTTCAGCAGCCTAACGATAATACAACAAACACCAGCACGAATAAATACAAAGGTCATATATCCAAGGATTAAGAACGAGTGATTACCTTAGCAGCTAACTCAGTACCAAGTTCCTTTAGATCATCAACAAACATCCTTCTTCACAAACATCCTTTTGTCAACCTTGTGCATAATACGCATTTGACAGCAGCAACACCAATAAGGCATTCGCAAGGAGGTAATCCTCCAGTTACCATCAACAACATGTTAGGCGTCAGCAGCCAGCATACCAGCGGAAAGTCAGCTGCGAGTACGTCTGCATCACCTGCGAACATATCTGCGCACCTGCATTCACAACGAGGGACTTGAGCATCAAACGCACTGGGGGCAACATACAACACTCATGTTTGAATTGAAGAATAGAACCTCAGCATAAAAGATACAACAACCCTGCATACACTTTGAGACAGATATTGATAAACTGAGCCCCATTTACCACTTTTAAGAGCATTGAGTACATCCTTCATGGTGGATATGGAATCATAACATCGCTTGCAAGTAGCCGGGGCAATCTATCGACCATGAACTTGCCATGGAGCTTGTGGGAAGGACTCCGATGCCGTCAACACCATCTGCAGGGGGGATGCTACAAACCTGATCACTACAAAACTTTTCAGAAAATGCACTAACACTTGAAAGCAATGTTACAACTCTCAAATGGTTAACTTTAAGGACTGGGGAGCTATTACCTGAAGTTTGTTACAAGCAGCTACTCAGAAGCGTTGACGGTCTGACTTGGCCTAACATCGCCTTTTCTCGTGATTCCTTTCCATTAGGTGATCTCTTATGGAGGCCCCTTCATACCCCTATCAACTTCGCCGTAGAACGAGTGTCGTAATCTCACTAAGGCATAAGGCTTGAATGTCTTCAGACCCGTGGAACAGTTCATGAGATTTTCGCAGCGCGATGCCACCACAGCTTGAACAAACCAGAAATCCTGCGCAAGAAGAGGGTGTGTAGATATGTTTGTAAAGATATTGAACACAACGACAAACCAGCATACAACAAAGCAGCTACCTTATGTTATTAACCTTTACTGCGTTTCAAAACAACTGAATGTCAAAACTGTTTGTGAGTAAGCGGCTATATCACCTGCACGACGAGAAACCAATTGCAGAAAGAGAGTTACCATATAATCAGGCAAGCAATGATGAAGCCCAAGACCTTCTCCACCTGTACCTGCCACATCAGAAAGTAACGGTTAGAGGATATTCTCTGAAGATAGGATATGCTATTCAGAACCAAATCGAATCCAATTTCCGAATTAAAGAAAATCACAAGATTGGAATGTCATTTAATTGGATCATTACTACAATCGGTTAAAAAGAGGAAAGTTTTCAAACATGATTGGTCCCAAATTGGAAATCCCAAATCAAGCATTCAACCGGATTTAATCAAATTCAATCAGGTAACCTAGTGGTGAAGCATATATAAAGAGATGAAGGGAGAAGAAAACGGGGACGAAGTCAATAACACAGAGAAAAAACCCCATACGAAATCCTAAATCAAAACCCTAAAAAGTGAGGAAACTTATCTCTCTCAATCATCCGCCGCAGATTTGACGGACCAAACCCTCGCATCCATCACTGCGAAATCCATCGACGTCCCGCCTCAAACCACCGCAAAGTCGCCGGCGACGCTAATCATCACCATCGGGGGGTAATATTTTCTTTAAGTGACATTCCCCTTCATGATTGATTTTGTTTTTTGCGTTTCTGTTAGGTTATATGAAATCGAAAGGGGATGAATCAAAGAGAAGCCGCGAAATCAGGAACAAGTGAATCGAGTAGGGTGAACGGCGCGGCGGAGAAGGATTCAGGGGGGGGGGAATTAGGGTTTTCCATATTGTTGTTGTTTTTATTGTAATCCAATGATAAACACACACACACAGACACTACACCCTCACCACACGCTTAATCACCCTAACTAACCACTTAATTAGTTTTTATTATCAGTAAACACACCTTAATCCTTTCTTAAAAAAATCAAACTAACGTTTTTAAAATCAACCCTAATTAATTTAAATTTATTTTCTAAATAAACAACAATATATGTTTTTCTCTAAAAATATTTCACACTTAAAAAAAAAACAACTTCTAGAATAATTAGAATTAAACCAATTAAATCCTTTTATTTTTTTTATTAATAATAACCCAGTAATCAATTTCTCTTTATTTTATAAAAAATAATAATAATAATTAGTAAACTTTTAAAAACTTATTAACCTTTTATTAAAACCTTTTTACAAAAACGATCGATTTATAATTTAAGTTCGTAACTAATATAACCTTTTATTGCAAATTAGTTCGCATAAAAAATAATTGCAACCCTTTTAAAATAATCTCACTACAACATAATATATTAGCCTCTCCCACTACCAATAATCAAATGCAACTCCTTTTACTAAAATCATTCGACCTCGTCTAAAATCAAATCAACTTCTTATTCAAACAAAAAAATCAATTTAATCAATCGACTTAATCAACATCGTAAAGTACAAATCAATCGTGCACTCACGACACATGCACTCACACTCAGCGCTTTCATGCGTATACATTATTTATCTTTATCTGCTTTATCTTATTCACAATGCACACACACTCACTCAGCGCTTTCATGCGTTCGTGTATGGCTTTACATTTCTGCAATTTACTCTTCTGCAATTTATTCTATCACATTTACATTATCATATTTATCTATTCATACATCGCATTCCGTCCAAAGGAAAAACCTACACATAATTCAACGTTGTGTGTAGTTGCACATCATATGCATCACATTCCCCTCGATCCTTGATTCTTCAAGTTGATCATTTAAGTTTAGGACCTACCCCATAGGAAGGACCTTAATCTTCACAACGTAGAAACAACACAATCAACAATACAACTTTTTCAAACACAAACAGAGAATAGATGTTAATCATCTTAAGCGAGATATAATCTCCACCCCACAACAATACAATCAAACATGTAGGGACTTTGCCTTAAGAACGACAAAGGCATGCTTGGCGACCATCCGAGTATGTAAGACCTTTTCTTAAGACGATGCAAAGACCATTTCCTACAACCTCCTTTACATTTGTGGTGGTTATCTCTCCCTTAAAATGAAGACTCATCTCTTCTCCTAAATCCAATCAAAACAACTACCCTAAACCCGTAGGAACTTTAACCACAGTCAAAGAGCTCCTCAAACCCTTTAGGGTGAACTACAAAATACTCTGATTCCATTCCCGTAAGGATATGTAGGCACAAGGTGCGATGCCTTATCGAGTATACTTAGAAATAAACCCCTAGGGTCTTTTAACCATTAAGCAGAATAAACACTTAGCAGTAAACAAACATAAAACAAGAGGTTCCTGTAGAGTACTACAGAAACTTAGGATGCTAGTACCTTCCCTAAGTTTAACCAACCCCCGAACCTAAACAATCTAGCTTGCATTTGCATTGCATTGTGGGAATTTCGATCTTTATCCCTTCCTTTGGACAAATCAAAGTTCGGTTGCAAAATGAATATAAGATTCAAACTAATCAATAGTTTGGTATCCGATTTTCACCGCGACAGATACATCTCCTGTGATCTGGCTCTAGGCACCATAGCCTATAAGCTTTGACTCCTTCAAGGTATCCCACGAACATGCAATTCAGAACTCTAGGTTCGACCTTATCTTGCCTAATGTGAGCATAGGTCACACAACTAAATACTCTCAGTCTGTCGAGATTTGGTGAATGTCTTGACCAAACTTCTTCAGGTGTCTTCATATCTAACGCAGTCGAAGAACATTGGTTTATCATATATGTTGCTGTCGAAACAGCCTTAGCCTAAAACACCTTATTTAACCCAGAACTAGTCAATATGCATCTAACTCTTCCCAAAATAGTTTGATTAAACCTTTCTGCCAAACTATTTTGTTATGGAGTCCCTGCACTAGTTTTGTGCCTTGTAATTATAATTATAATTAGTAGAGTAGTTAAATAGAATAAAAATTATTAAATAATAATTTAATAGTGGAAAAAAATAATACATGTTCCATTAATATTCTAAAGAGACCAATTATTTCGAGAGGAAAAAATACAAATTACATACTTTTCATGAGACTCGTGAAGTATTTCTCTTGTTAGTTCTCTTTGGTGTTAGCTTAGTGCAATTTGTAACTGTAAGATTGATGCTTCATGAGTTTGCTCTACTCTTTCCGTTTTTGCCTGTGATTAGAGTTATCAGTTACAAATGGTGGATATTCCAAACAATATTAATATCACAATGATTAGGCAGTGTAGAAACAAATTATCTTTGAAAACGAGAACATCATGATTTCTGCATCTACTAATTTGATTCATATCGATGTCTCTTTACCGGGGAATATGAGTACAAGGAATGTGTATTCATTTGTTTTTGACCTTGTAATTTCAAAATCCATTTCGATCGTTGGTTGGGTACTCGCATCATCACAAATTAAAATTTTAAAAGCTAATGTGATATATACAATAAGCTTTTGATGAAGTCAATGTGATAACACTCCTAAATATAATATTATTATACAAGATAATATCTCTTTAAAAATATTTTTTATAGTGTGTGCATGATCAATGGTTAAAATGATATCAAATATAAAAAAATCAAATAAAGATTTGCCAAAAATAATCAAATAAAATATTTTAATAATTAAAAAAATTGGCCCATGCAGGTCTCGAACCTGCGACCTTCGCGTTATTAGCACGACGCTCTAACCAACTGAGCTAATGGGCCATGTATGTTTGTGTATTTTGAATTTTTACTATTTAATTTAATACATGTCAAAGTATTTATTTTCAAATTCAAAGCATTGAGAGAGATTATGTTTTACATGATAACCATAACATTATTTTTTATATAAGAAAACTATATATTTTTATCAAATATTAAAGTCTCAATACATAACAAATATAATCAAAATTATTTGGACTATCATATAATTGCAATGTCCTTACTGAAAATTACATCATGATTTGTCTCAATAAAAAATAGGTAATTTGATCCTTTAATTCTTCAAACAACGTCACATTAGTCCTTTTTATTTGCTTCGTTAGTCAAAGTCGGGTCACAATAAACTTACTTGTAAGGCGACACCAGCTAGTCAAGCATCTCAACAACCAGCTACTCAACAAGTATCTCAACAACCAGCTACTCAGCAAGCATCTCAACAATCAACTCATGAAAGGGAAAAGAAGATAATTTTTAAGAGAGAATCTTAACTAGTTACTGAAACATCTCAACAATCAACTCATGGAAGGGCAAAGAATCTAACTGTCAGGAGGTCATCAACACCATTTGTACAATCAGGACATACCACTAGATTGGGTACAGCCAAGAGTGCAGTTGGACCAAAAACAAGAAGGACTATACCATTAAAGAGAACCACACCAAAGAAGAAATTTTAGTTTAAGTTAAAATTGTTTATTTGTTGTTTATTGAACTCAGTTTAAGTTTTAACATGTGTCCTTATGCATTGTGTTTTGAATATGCAATTGTTTTCAATTTGTAAAAATTAACTGATACACTAATGTAATTCAAACTAATAATCACTGATACAAACATTAATTGATTCAAATGTTACAAGTTGATACAAACAGGTGCAACCTAACACAAAATGATTAATTGGTACAATTACAAGTTCTTAGAACATCTTAAATACCAACACAGAGAAAACAATACAAAACATAATCTTCCAAAAAAATTTATAGTTCACCATCTTCTTTATTTAAATTTGAAGTTCAATTAACGCTTGCTTTTGGTCCTCATTTGTAACCTTAAAATTTCAAATTTCATTTTTGTTGCATCAATTTCTTTTGCTAACTTCTCCAACCTACATTTTTGCTTCATCATAAATTAGTTTTCTCATCTACCACATCCTCATAGAACCAATCAAAAAATTCACACTCAGCTTGCATAGAACCCAATGTAAATTAAGGAAATGATTTATATCAGCTGACACTGCGAAAAACAAAAATTTCAAAATCTTTTATACCTGGCACTCCTCTAAACATTCAATATTTCCAAACTACCCATACTAATATTTACCTAAAAACTTTATTATTCTTCCCAAAAAATTCACTTTTTTCAATTTCAAAAATCGAAAAGTTATGGTAGTTAGTTTGAAATTTCTGGTACTTCTGTTTTCGCATATTTGAAAATTCACATGTATATACCAGAAATTTGGAAAAATCTGATGCAAAATACCAGAAAGTTGGAAAATTTTGGTATCCTATACCGGAAATTGACAAAATTTTCGGTAATTTACACAAATATTTCGTTACAATACCGGAAATTGTCAAAATTTCGGGTAAGTTACAAAAACTTCTAGAAATTTGAGATTTTCTGGCATACCGAAAATTTCGTCTATATTTGAAATTTTTGATAACAGACCAGTAATTAAAAAATGCTTTATTTGTGTGGTCCAGAGCTGGCATGGTCATCTAAGGATTTGTGTAGCTGTTATATGTCATTTTTCACCATAGACAAAGTTCAACGGTAATCATTGGGTCCAGGTAAAGTTGAAACCCGGTAGTCCATTGTCTTCTACCACTGACGTTGGAGACAGAACTGTACTAAAGATGCAAAAGCATGGGAATCAGCATATGCAAGACAAATTAGGCACTAGGAGGATGAAGTTAGGAATTCACCGTAATTTGATATGTAATCTTGTGAATAATATGTATTTATTATATGTGAAACCATTTATGCAGGCCGATGTGTCAAAAATATTAAAATTAATTATTTTTTTGGAAATTCTTGATGCATACCAGAATTTTTAAAATTTTGAAATTTCTGATATATCGGAAATTTAAAATTTCGGTAACTTTTGGACAATTTACATATATTTCATATTTTCCAGTATAACTTCATGGAAATTTTGAATTTTCGATATTGTCCACCAGAAATTTCAAAATTTTCGGCATATGTCTCACAGGAACGATAACTGTAAACTTTTTCAAATTTTCGATATAGCACTGTTAATTTCATAATTTCCAGAATATTTTTAAGGGTGCAAAGGTAAGTTCACTAAAAATGGGGGTCTCAAGTTAAACGATCCTAATTGTTTCATGCGGGTTATGGTTGGAAATGCAACGAGATTAAATGTCATCGAATTTTCCCTTTAAGTCAAGCTCCATATCCAATATCACATCTTCATTGTGGATATGCATGTCTTATCTATGAATGGTGTTAATATGGTCCTTGGTGTGCAATGGATGAAATCCCTATGACCAATCTTAACAACTACAATGATCTCACGATGAAATTCGTACAACATGGAAAAATTGTTGAACTCAATGGAGAGTGTGATGGGGGTCTCCACCTCATTTCGGTGCAACAAGTGTGACGCCTTCTTCACACCAATGGTGTTAGTGACTTCTTCCATATTCAAGTGTTAACACCTGATCCCCTTTAAAAGAAAACAATGACCCTCAACTTCAAACTCTTATTCTTTGATGATATTCTCATCTACGACACATAGTATGAAGATCATCTGAAACACATGGAACAAGCTTTCCAAGTTCTTTAAACAGGGCAATTTTTTCTAAAGCAATCCAAGTGTTTATTTTTTCAATTCCAAATTGAATATCTGAGCCACATTGTATCACAATGGGGTGTCAAACTAGTTCATGAGAAGATCATTGCAATCTAACAATGACCTATGTCAACCAATCTCAAAGATCTTCTTGGTTTTTTGGGTTTGAACGGGTTTTACAGTCACTTCATTAAGGGATACACTTCTATTTTCGTTCCATTAGAATAATTACTTAAGATATATTAAGAGCTTTTACTAGTGTTTAAGTAAAAGTTAGTTGTTTGTTGATCAAGTTGGTTAGATTGTTGTAGTGTAACTAACTAACTAATTCAATTAAGCTTTCTAACTATTTTTCTTGTATTGCTTCTGCACACATATATGTGGAAGCAGCCCATGATATCCAATGAATCACATTCATTATCTTCTCCATTTTTATATCTCTCACCATGCAAGAACCTTACTGCAATATGGTATCAGTAGGCATTCTTTGATTCACTTTCGTGTTGAGTTTGTGATTCCCTTCATTGTTTCCTTTCTCTCTGATCATTTGCTTTCATGGATAATCATGATGATCTTTATTACCTACATTTCTCCGCACCTCGAAATAATCTTAGTTTCTCAACCACTCACTGGAGACAACTTCAATTCATGGCGATTGGCGATGATTATGGCTCTTGATGGCAAGAACAATATTGGTTTTGTGGATGACACGATTCCAAAACTAGAAGAATATTCTCCTTTGTTTCGTTCTTGGATGCGAATTAATAGCATAATTTCATCGTGGTTTCTTAATTCAGTGTTAAAAGAAATCTCTGCAAGTGTGGTGTATACAACAAATGCAACTAAAATATGGAAGGAGCTTCAAGATCAATTTCAGCAAGAGAATGGTCCTCGTGTGTTTTAACTAAAGAAGAATTTGCTAAGCTGCACTCAAGGTTCTTCAACTGCAAGTGCGTACTACACTAAATTCAAATCAATATAGGAAGAACTAGGAGAATGTCGACCTGTGCACACATGTCACTGTGGTGGAGTGCAGCCCATTGTTGATCACCTCTAGAATAAACATATTCTCACATTCTTGATGGGCTTGACTGAACCTTTCAATCAGGGTTGTGGCTAAATCTTGCTTATGGATCTTTTGCCTTCAATAAATGTTGCTCTTTCAATGGTTACTCAAGATAAGAAACAAAGAGAAGTAACCGCTACCATGCCCTACAGTGAAACACATATGACATATGTTGTGCAAGGCAATCCAAAGAACTTCAAGAAGGATTGACCAACTTGTGCTCACTGTGGATTCGTTGGCCACTTCAAAGAAAAATGCTTCAAGCTCCATGGCTACCATCCTGGATATAAGAATACTCAAGCTTACAAGTTGTCATACCGTAATTTTGTCTGGGGCTTTTTAAAATTTTCATTTATTTGACTTTATTTTCACTTTGTATCATCTGCATAGCATAACATGTCTTTCATCATGAATAACGCCTATAATGTTGGCCAGAATGAATTCTCAGATATACAGATAAATTGGTTGAATTTTTTCTTAAATATACGTAAAATAAGTGGACACAAAGTTTTAAAATTGAGCTTGCGGACGTCAGTAATATTGATCTACGGTTTGGGTAGTTTAACCTGGGGTACTCATTTTATTTTTAGACAAAATTTTCAGTCACATTCTGACTAGTCTAAGCATTTTAACCGGTCAAAATTTATTTTAAAAATTGATCAGACGCTATATTTTTTCTAGAAGTTTATTTTGCACTGATCATTTTAGTGCAACCTGTTTAATTTTTCAGGCACCTTGGCACCCGAATTTTATTCATTTTAAGTCGTTTTATTTTTTATTCTTTCGTCAAAATAATCAGAAAAATAAAATAGAATTTTCCATGCTTTCATTTTAATTTTATCATGTTTAATTTTATTAATTTTATTTGACTTAATTGTTTTAATTTGATTTAAATCAATTAAATCATTTAGAAGGTGCATTTTAGGCATTCTTAAATTGATTGGCAATATGTGTTTCTTTGCGTGTTTCTTTAATTTAATCACGACCGTTAGATCAAAATTAAACAAAGGTCCATAATGGTTATCCATGTGATTATCTCTTTACCAATTAAATAAAATCAGAATTGAGGATTAAATAATAAATAAATAAAAGAAAAAAGGAAGAAAGGCGTGTGTGAATAGGGAGCAAGAAAACAGTTTCTTAAAAAGAATTTTATCCAAACATGCCATGAATAAAACTCTTCATCAATACTCACTCTCCATCACGTGAAAAGAGTCTATCCACACTCCTTTTTTAGGGGACCACATTTCATCACTCTCTGAGACGGAAACTTGGAAAAAAAATAAAAGGATTTCACCTTATTTTTTTTCTCTCTCTCGGTTTTCACCTTCAACCTTCTCTCCATCCTCACAACAAAACTTGACCCTCTCTCACACTGACCCTCACTCACTTGGATTTTGGAAAAAACAAATTCATAAACAAAATTGAAACAGAGGATCTTCTCCTGCCTTCCTCATTGAATCCTTTGCACACCCACCATAAATATACACCAAATAACAGATACTCTCATTTCAACCTCCGCCCTTGAGTCTCCAACATCCACTTCAACCTTCATCGTCGTCGTAATCCAAAATTTGACCTTCCCTTTTGCTTTTTTGCATGAGCATGTGCCATACCCCAAATTTGTCCTACCTGTATATAACTTGCATTTGTGCATTTTCTCACTAACCATTATACAAAAAAAAATACATTTTGCTTCAATCATGAGGTTGGATTGAGTTAAATCAAGTTTTATTTGAAGTTCATCAAGTCAAGAATGTTTGTGATTGCTAGTGTGTGGGTCAAATCATCAGATTGTGTTAAGTTCAGAAGGTTTCATGGTTGAATGTCATTAGGATCAAAATCATTCCCTAACTAGGGTTTGACGTAGTGAAATGCGCATCTTAAGTTATGTTTCTCTAATTGTTGAGGCATGTCCATAATGAGAAGTTTGGTTCTGATCCAAGATTAATTTAAGGTTTACTCATTGGACCCGGACTCCAAATTACAAGATGGATTTATGACCAATTTTGCTCCTTAAGATCTTAAGTTCAAGTTCATTTCAAGTTCATGTCATGTTCAAGTTGCACACCAAGATTATTAAAATCCATTGTCTTACATCAAGTGAACCAAAAGTCATAAACAAATGGTGACACACCCGTTTGGCTAAGTACTATCATTGCAAAAAATGAGGAGCCAACGTCATGAATCAATATGCAGGAATTACGCATGAAGCAAGGAATGAGCTCATTAAAGACTTTATTGTACATAAAAATTGTTGCTTAAGAACATTGAGATGTGCCTTTTTATACGTGATCAGTTCAAATATCGTGAAGGTGCTATTGGTTTCTACAACCCCAACATACAAACTGTCTTAATAGGAATGCACAATAATTATTTGATTCAGTTGGAAATCTTTGACGAAAGCTTTGAATTATTGGGTCTTGAATCTAAGACGGATGTGGGTCTTGCTCTTACACAATTAATTTCAAAAGTCCCTTCAGGTGGTATATAGTGAAAATAAGCTGATGCGGCTAGCAAGCTATATTGTTGCACTATAATTCCAATACATTTTCATAAATTATAAGATGATATTCCCCAATAAACCAGTATGATTTCATAATCCCACACAAGAATTCAAGCCACCATACACACTATCCCTTCACATAATGCAGGATATAATTTCATGAAGAGCAAATCGCACAGGATCTGCCCGTATAAAGTCTGACTTGTAGCAAATATTTGTCCTGCACATAATCTATAACCATATGCTATATCAATTTGATTTCATTTTTACAAATTTAAAGATTGAATGGCATCTAAATCTAAGGATATCGATTCTAAAAAGGTGGCCCTTATTTCTTTTTGTCGTCTGGTTCCCGATCCACTCTTGGCTGCACTCTTAATTCACCTCCTAAAAATGCACGGTACCGGAAAATAACCTCTGGCATTCCTTCTGTTTCTGGGAGCAAATTCAGACCTGCAAGGGAAACCAGTCATGGTTCATTAACAGTCACATGCTAACCATTTTTCAAGAGTTGTTAAATACTTGCAAATAGCCCACATCTTGCGGTTTACCTCAGCTGTTTCAAAACCATCATGCGAGACGTCACCTACAAATAAAAAAAACACGCATTAATTCCGCAAGTAGCTACACGTCTTCCGTAAATAAGTTTCAGTGCAAGTTTTCATAACCCACATAATGAAGAGTAAAGGAGGAAAGAGTTCACTCACCAACAATTACCTTGCTGCCGACAAAATTTCGCAGCTCACCGATGGCACAGCTAGTGTACATCTCACGTGTTTCATCAGCCAACAACAGCGTGAAGGACGAGTCGTGTTTGCGCATTACAACAATTCACCCACGCCATCAATCTTACAACAGCAGCAGCTTTAATCATATTCCACAAAATCACAACCTTTAAGTTGCTCCAAATCCTCACGCCAAGCTTTATCAATTTGCAACCTGTCAAAAATTGAGACGAAATACCAATAAGCTGCTCCATTAAATAACCAACATGACAAAGGAAAATTCTTTCAAGACATACTCACTCATTGCATAGTTTACAGAATGCAATCAGGTCACAACTTGTAGCTGCAGAGAGTCACTCTGGATGCCTTTCAAAATAGATGACTACATTGAGTTTAAGGTCCCCAACTGAGGAGCAAAAGAATGTGAAAGAGCTTTTTGAAACAATAGAAATTCCCTATGACGCATCTTTTGGATCTCCAGATACAAAAGTTCTTATGAAGACTCTTTCTAGTAAGAAGCTCTTGTTTTTCTGATTTTGACTAGCAGTAAAGGAAAATCCAAGAGAATTCAAGGCAGTTTTATGAAGAGTTGTAAACCAGAAACAAGGCAACACAAAAAAAAACCACTGCGGCACCCCGTACACATGTATTATATTCCAGCCAATTTCTTCTAGTTTAGAACAACTCATAACCTACAAAGAGAGAAAAAGGACAAGCAGTTGTGATTCGTACGAAGAGAATATGTTGAGAAGTATGTATGATGGCAATGCACCTATAGAGTTTTCGAAGTGGAAAAGACTTACAAGGACAACATCGCGAGAGTGTTTAATCCGAAGTTACCGTGCCGCTCTGCATCAGTCAAAATCTCTGAGTTATAGGTCATGTTGCAGGAACGGCGACGCGAGCCTTGATGATTCAACCAGAACTCTTGGGTCGAAACTAGTGACAATAACTCTGTCACAAGCAAATCAAATGTCAGCAAAACAAGAACAACAGGGGTAAGATCATAAAAAAGGTCAAAGCAAAGCCATTCCCTAAACTAACCTGAATGATTCACAAGCCCGCCATAATTACACCGCCTTCACCCTTCAAAATAGTCTGTGATGCTGAGTTTGCCATTCCACGAAGAGCTGCTCATGATTAAGTTTTGGTCATGCTATGATTTCTTCACCAAGGTTCTTTCAAGAAGTCAAAAAGGTACTAACAAAAAGCTTCCTATGCAGTGGAAAGACTGATACCTATTGGGCAATAAAAAGCTTGTTGTGAGTGTCTACTTTAATGCCAATTATGATGATAAGAAGCATTCCCACTCGCACCTGAGATTTTGGTTGGAGACTTATAGACTTGAGAGCAATGACATATGAGTTTTACTTCCATTGCATTCCATTCACACCGATGAGTATCAGCCATATATAACACCATGCCAACAGCCATGAAAACAGAGTTAGGATTGCATTCAGACCATATCCACACTGTTAAAAAAAAGAAAACACATACTTGCTGCCAATTGGAAAAGGATGAATACCAGTAAAGTTACCAAGGAGTTTGCAAAAGCCTTTACTCTGAAATTCGACTTGCTTCTTGAATGCAACTTGCTTCTTGTACTCAATTTGCCACAACTCAAAGTCATACCCTGCATCATTGTCAAATGTAATTACAGATTAATTTACCACAATAAAAGTAAAAAAGGGTAGTTACCGCAGTTAAAACCAAGTGAAGTCTTTACTTCACTACAGACAAAAGAGGAGGCAGAACCTCACCTCAATCCTCCAGATATTCTCCCCATATAAAACCATGTGGGAGGCTACCGCAAAAAAAAACCCTAACCGCCAGTTTTCCTCCTTTCTCTCACTGTTCTTCTTTTTTTTCAAGCTCTGAAAAAACCTCATCCTCCAATAAACAAAACCCTCAACTAACAAAAGCTCCCTATATCTCCACCCCAAAACTGGAATCCGGGACTCCTTCTTCCCTCAATAAAAAATTTCCCCAAATTTTCCTTCTAATCTCCACCATTAACGATATCAAACCCAATCATCATCTTCAACCAAATCGTACCCATTTTCTGCTAAAAACACCATCAAAACCAATAACCAGACCTCCCCAATTTGCTCCTCCTTCTTCATTTTTTTTCCGAACAAGAAAAAACCCCAATGTCTTCTTCAAGCTCGTTCTTCAATTTCATCAAACCTCCCTCAAATCCCTAGTTTCTTCAAACCTCTTAACCATACAATACTTACAAACATCCCAAACCTACCACAAACAGAAACCGGATTCAAAAACAGAAGGAGTGGAAGATGCGATAAAGAGGAGAGTGAGGTTGAAACATCTACATACCCGAAATTAAGCAAACAGCGGTGAGGAATGTAGTCGTCGAACATTGTCTTATGTTATGATAGCTTGCCGTGGTGACGAATGTTGTCTGATTCGCATTCATTGCTTCAAGTCAGCATTACTCCTAAGTTGAAATTTGTTTTCAATCTTACAAACCCAGTTTGTTGTGCCCTGTTTTTTAAGAATGATTGGATTTTCTTTTAGCTTTTTCTTCTGCTTTTTCACGATCTGTGTGGTTTGAAGTGGGTCTCATGGCCCGTTTATTTTGATTAGTTAGTATTTCCCCTATTTTGTTTTTGCTGTGTGAAATGAGTAGATGATGGGCCTACGAGCCCAGATGATTCTCACGGTGTTCTCCCAACATGGACATCCATCTTTCTAGCATACCCATTTTCTTTTGAACTTTTGAGTTTTACTTTTGTTTAAAAAATAAGTCTTATTAATTATTCTAGTAATTTCAATTCGTTGTCTTAAATCATTTTGTACTCCATATTTTTTTATTATTCACTTTAATTTCATCTTGGGTCTTATTTTCACATTATTTTGTTTTTTGGTCGATGACGATACCCCAAAGTGGTTTTTCTGTCAAATTATTGATGAAAAATAGCAAACCCGAGACCAACTTTTCATTTTCGATTTTTATCGATTTTTATTCATTTTTATACACTTTTATCACTTTTTAGTCAATGACGAATTAATAAATATTATCGGTCAAATTATTGATAGATGATGTTTTATTCGAGACTATTTCGTTTTCTATTTCATTTTCCTCTTCATTTCACTTTTCGATTTTGTTTTCGGATCGATGAAGTCTTTTATTCATAAGCGTCGCGTATTGAGGTTGATAACCTTCTCGATTTCAAATCTATGGGGAATGACCATTGGGGTAATTTTCCGTACTTTGGGATCGTGATAGGCTACCTTCGATTAATCGACATTATGTTTGCGATTAAGACGAGATCTTATTCTTTCGTGTCCCGATTCGATTCAATAAATTGACCATTAAATTTAATTTCCGTCAAATATTTTGTGAATATTATTGTCATATTTATCTTACTATATATTCATTATTATCATACTCATTTATCATATTCATTAACCCATATTCGAAAATACCTAATAAATTATCGAAACTCCTAAAAGCCAAATTGGTGGACTGTTGGATCTTTGGTCACTTGCAGGTATCCTAACTTTGAGTCGTGCCCGACTTTTCTCAAGGCGTAGTTTAGGACACAAATGCACACACACGGATTTCTCTTGGGCTACCTTACAATGAGACCCCTTTATTTCATGCAATCCCGTGTAACTTACATGTATCCCTTCCCCATTCCGATGTATGTTTCGCATTTCTTTGATTATTAGTTTATCTCCTAGGAGCACCCATAGGGACTAGAGCGGATCAAACTATTTTCAAACTAATTCTCGATTCATCATCGAGCCATTTTCAAACCTTTGTAAGTCGAGTGCTCATACGCATTCGCCATCAACCTATTGCACACAATTCGACCCTTGATGCGTAAGTCAAGTCGGTCACATTTCTCAAACCATGTCCATTACATGCTTTGCACGCGATAATAAGTCAAAACCTTGATCCAACGTCAAGTGGATTTTTGTAACAAACTATCAATCAATTAACAACTATTCAATTCTTTTCAAGGTGTAAAGAGTAGGTTCAAGTCTTTGATCTTGCTTTCAGTTATTTATATGCAAGTTATCTTATTCGTGTGTGAGCAACTGACGCCTTTAAGTAACATTAACAACTCGACAACATTCAACCATCCTTCAACTACTCATCCTTCCAAACTCCATTTCAAACTTAAACAACTTTCTTTTCACGATGAAAAAGAGAGGGTTCCAAGTATTTGGTTCGCTCTCCCGACTACTTGGGTCCGAGAAGCCTTTCTTAAGCTTCAAGTAATCGTCATCCGTTCAACCTCAATAACTTAAACAACTTTCTTTTCACGATGAAAAAGAGAGGGTTCCAAGTCTTTGGTTCGCTCTCCCGAATACTTGGGTCCGAGAAGCCTTTCTTAAGCTTCAAATAGTCGTCATCAATTCAACTTCACCCTTTCAAACACAACCTTATCTTCAAGATGAAAAAGAGAGAGTTCCAAGTCTTTGGTTCACTCTCCCGATTACTTGGGTCCGAGAAGTCTTTCTTAAGCTTCAAGTAGTCGTCATCCGTATCCACTTCAAATCCAATTCAAACATGTTTCTTTCGTGGTCGTTACCACGAACTACGAACGCTCTGATTCTTCATTCACTCTTGAATGTAAGATACGTAGGCACAAGATTGCGATGATCTTGGCGAGGACAATTCCCTCCATATTCCATTTCCCCCTTCCTTTCCCGTAGTCAAACTACGACGCTCTGATTTCTCATTCTCGTCCGAATGAGCATACGTAGGCATAAGGGCCCCAATCCTTGGCGAGCACCCTATCCTCTATCCATCCCCTTTCCCCTAGTGTTTTTATCCCTTTATAGTATCCTTTAGCATTTAATAGTGAGAAGAGAAGAATTAAGTTTAGCTAACATCCATCACAACTCGAATTAAGAGGTTCCCGTCGAGTACGACGGACGTGAGGGGTGCTAATACCTTCCCCTCGCGTAACCGACTCCCGAACCCAGGAACATTTGGTTGCGACGGCCGTGTTCCTTCCGCGTTTATGAGGTTTTCTCGATATTTTCCTCTCCCGCTCATTCGGGAAAAATAAAGTTCGGTGGCGACTCTGTCGAACCGCATTTCCGCGCCTTTTGCGCGAGGGTCGTATGTTCGAATGAATTTTCAAGGTGCGACAGGTGGCGACTCTGCTGGGGAATATTGCTCCATGCAAAAGAGAGTCTATCATATCTTAGTTCGAGTTGTTAGCTTGTTGTTTTTATTTTCTTCTCGTTTACCTTTTGGTATCCTTGTCTTGGTTACTTGTGCTTGTGGAATTGTGGGGTTGTTCTGCTTATGGTTATTTTGTGAGATGACTCTACACCCGAGTCCGAGTATAACCCTAGGATTATTAGGATGGTGGTTGTGTAGTGGAGACTTGCGTGGAGTCTTTCACATTGAGTTGAAGCGAAAGCCCTGCTTGGAGTAGATTCCTTGGAGATGTTGTTGTTGTGGTGAGTCTTTGCCATGGTAATAATGTTTTCGAGTTTGAATCGTTTATCCCAAGGACCATAAATCGTTTTATCCATGGTGGTTGGTAGTGTTAATTCTTTGTGAATTAATACGAACGGCCCAATCAGATGAGATCCCTTGAACGTATTACTTCCTTACAGTAATATTTTCAACCTCGATCTATGACTCTGAGAACCTTTTCTAGAATCCGTGTGTCGATGGTTGTGCAGTTGATGCCTCCGAGAAGTCTTTCTCACGTTGAAGATACGAAAACCTCACCTAGAGGAGATTATTTTGAGGATATTATTGTCATGATGAGGCTTTGTCATGGCTGTAATATCTTTTAAAGATATCCATATCTCTAGGCACCTACCAGTTTTAGAATCCTATCCATGGGGGTTTCTTTGAGCAGTGACTGTGATCCTTGAACCGTCCACCCGACTAATCTCAGAATTGTTTGAATTTGTGATCCTGTGATCCTGGATCTTGCATCTTGCATTGCATATCATTTGCATTGCATCTCATTTGTTGTGCATCTTGCATTCTCCTTCCTTCAATAGTTTCTCATGTTTCTCTTTCCTTCATATCCAGTAAATCAAGCTGATTCCTCAACACCAGTACGCAACTAGAGCCAATACAAGACGAATGATGGAGCAGATTCAACAAGAACAAGTTGCCATCAGGAAGGAGTTGGAATCCCTCAATAGAAAGATGGATCAGATCTTTGAAGCCCTCGCCATAACTAGGAAGGAACCAAGACAGCGAGCCGCTCAAAGACCGCGTCAGCAACATCAACAGAGGACATGGAGGCCAGATAGGGTATTTGATAGTCTACCAATGACATATGCAGATATCTTTGCTCAACTGATGGAGAAGAAGGCTATTTTTCCGAGAGATTTGCCTCCCCCAACTGTCATTCCTGCTGACTACGATGCAAATGCTCATTGTGAGTTTCATAAGGGCGCTCCAGGTCACACCATTGAGGACTGCAGGGCTTTCAAGCACAAGATCCAAGACATGATCGACAAGGATGCTATCAACTTTAATGGGAAGTCTCCAAACGTCATCAACAATCCAATGACGCCGGTCAAATAGTGTCATTCCGATCAAATCTAGTCCAGTCAAGTTCATCTCCCGAAGAAGGAAGTCATGTTGCCATTTCATTATTCGCATTTCTTATATTTGTCTTTGTTTGTTTAAGTATTGTATGCTTTGAACAATTTCCAGTCGTATTTGGTTTTCATTAATGTATTGTTTATGCATGTTTTGAATTAGTTATGTTGTATTCACTCATTTCTCACTTATCACCGACACATATTCATTTCATACTATCCACTGTTGTTTAGCATGATTTGAGGGAGGATGATGAAAACGAGATACCCATAATTGCAAACTCGTATGCTTTCAGATAGAATCTCGTCAATGATGTACATGCATTGTTTTCAATTCCCCTAAACACTAGAGATATAAGGAGTTAATCCCTAGTAAACCGCTTCGAGCCTAGAAGTAGTAGTTTCCTTCGGATATTCAAACCTTTACATTCAACCTGGGGGCAGGGTAGTGTTCAGTTAATCCAATCCCGAATCAACGAAGAAAATCCCAAAGATGGTGGTTCATCAAAGACCCATGCTATGGCAGTCACAACCTTCCCAAAAATAAAAAAAACAAAAACAAAAAGCCTGCTAAGTCAAACACCTCGGAGGGGACTTAGGCAAAATCAAGGCAATCCCGATGGATCTGACAAGCAAAGTCAATCCATGCAAAAGTTAGGGATCAAAAACAAAAAACAAAAGAGGACCCTGAAACCCTCAACAAAAAAAAAACAAAATAAGATTCAGTGGTCATCCAATCGAGAGGGTCACTGATATCTATCAAAATAAGGTGATTGCCATTTCGAGCAAACCTTGAACCATCAAGCTTATACCGTCAAGACAAGTGTAGAATTAACTGAGCGTAGGACGGGAGATCATTAAGAAGAAGGGGTGGGTATAAGTCATACTTTGAGCCTAATATCCTTTGTTTCATAACCGCGAACCAGACCATGTTATAACCCTCGAAAGACCTAATTGAGGCGAGGTTTATTCTGAAAGCATACTGTCGCAAGGTTGCGTAACCTAACTCCTCACACGATTGTTAATCATCAGCATTGGTGTCATAATCTTTACTATATCTTTTACACCAATCAAAACAACACAATGTTTGGGCTAACGGTCCATTCGTCTCACTACCACAATACTCTCAAATAAACGATACTTTTTCAAACTTGCATTGAACTTTGCATTAATTATTACCATTTGTGAATGTATAATTTTAACTGCAAAACAGTGCTAGGTATCCAAAGACATTTCAGCAAGGGGCAATCAAGGAAGAACTTAACTTCCAGTGGTTGACACGAAGCAAGACTACCTCAGAACCCACAGGCTAGGGCAAATCACTCAACAGCTCGAGCAGGGGAAAGTCATCCAAGTTCAACTTCCATATGTCAGAACTGGTTAATCTAGGGCAGACCATTGCCATGTTCAAACTGGGGCAAGACCAGGTCATCCTGACCATCAAGCAGAGTTGCGACCCTCTCTGAAGCAAATTCATAGTCACCAAATATCCCAGACTTGGGGCATCAAGGCCATCTTCTGCTCCAATCACGGCGTCTTCAATACACTACGTGTCGAGGAAGTCAATCCCTCCCACCATCCAAAGTCCAATCCACATTGGCAACTACCAAAAGCCCACCGCGCTGGCGTCTCCCTGCATTTCCAATCACCCGTCTGCATCATCTGCATCATATCCATCGCATTCGACCTCATAAGCATCTTACATCATATGCATACCAATCATATCATACTTCCCCATCTCTTGCACCTCTGCGCGTCAGCATTTGCATTTGCATTTCCATACATTATGGAACATCATTATCATTCAGCATTCGTATATGCAAGTCAACATCCAGAATCAATCTCGAAGATTTCCAAGACCGCCATTAGCCCAGTCAGGGGCATCCTCCGCAAGACTGTGGGTTCCTCTTACAAAATTTAAGAGTTTCAAAGCAATCATCAGCCCAGTCAGGGGCATTTTCGCATGACCGTGGGTTTTCTCCCACGAAATTCAAAGACACTAAAAGCAAGATTTGGCCCAGTCGGGGCATCTTTTTCAAGACTATGGGTATCTCCCATGACGTATTTGAACCTCGTGGTTGATCAGATCTTCAAATCAACATATGGCCCAGTCAGGGGCATACCATTTAAGACCGTGGGTGTGCCCCACGAAGTTGTTCAGCCTAGTCAGGGGCATCTTCAGCAAAGCCGTGAGTGTTCCTCACGAAGTTGTTCAACCTTTTGTTGACCAAGATAAAATTTCAAGACAAATTCAGCCCAGTCAGGGGCATCCTCTTCGAAGTTCATGGGCGTAGCCATGTAATCATTTCAACAAAAGTGTAATCTCTAAGCAAGACGATGGGCGTACCCCGTTGTTTCATTTCAATCCAATCTTCCTCTTGGGTGTTCCCCAATGAGTTGTATTCAGCAAGCATGACCGTTGTCAATTGCCTCACTATAATCCTTTTGGTGATAGCCGAACTTCGTCGGTTCAACCTAGCCTGCATCCTTTTGGTGTTGGTAACCTTCAATTTGTGTCGTTCTATCATCCTTTTGGTGATAGAAACCTATGTGTGTGAGTTTCGCTCCGTCACCCTTTTGGTGGGGGGTCTGTCACTTGGATTGCTGATAGATTGTGCGATATTTGTTTGTGTGTGTTTCGCTCCGTCATCCTTTTGGTGGGGGGTCTGTCACTTGGATTGGTGATAGATTGTGCGATATTGTTTGTTTGTGTTTCGCTCCGTCATCCTTTTGGTGGGGGGTCTGTCACTTGGATTGGTGATAGATTGTATGATTTTGTTTGTGTGTGTTTCGCTCCGACATCCTTTTGGTGGAGGGTCTATCATCTGGACTGATGTTAGATTGTGCGATATTGTTTGTGTGTGTTTCGCTTCGTCATCCTTTTGGTGGGGGGTCTGTCATCTAGATTGGTGTCAGCTTGTGCGATAGTGTTTGTTTATGTTTCGCTCCGTCATCCTTTTGGTGGGGGGTCTGTCACTTGGATTGGTGATAGATTGTGCGATAGTTTGTTTGTGTTTCGCTCCGTCATCCTTTTGGTGGGGGGTCTGTCACTTGGATTGATGATAGATTGTGCGATAGTTTGTTTGTGTTTCGCTCTGTCATCCTTTTGGTGGGGGGTCTGTCACTTGGATTGGTGATAGATTGTGCGATATTTGTTTATGTTTCGCTCCGTCATCCTTTTGGTGGGGGGTCTGTCACTTGGATTGGTGATAGATTGTGCGATAGTGTTTGTTTATGTTTCGCTCTGTCATCCTTTTGGTGGGGGGTCTGTCACTTGGATTAGTGATAGGTTGTGCGATATTTATTTATTTTTGTGTTTCGCTTCGTCATCCTTTTGGTGGGGGGTCTGTCACTTAGATTGGTGATAGATTGTGCGATATTTATTTATTTATGTTTGTGTTTTGCTCCGTCATCCTTTTGGTGGGGGGTCTGTCACTTGGATTGGTGATATATTGTGTGATATTGTTTGTTTGTGTTTCGCTCCGTCATCCTTTTGGTGGGGGGGTCTGTCACTTGGATTGGTGTCAGATTGTGCGATTTTCTTTGTGTGTTTCGCTCCGTCATCCTTTAGGTGTGGGGGTCTGTCACTTGGACTGGTGCCAGATTGTGCGTATTTTGTTTGTGTTTGTCTCGCTCCGTCATCCTTTTGGTGGGGGGTCTGTCACTTGGATTGGTGCTAGATTGTGCGAATTTTGTTTGTGTTTGTCTCGCTCCGTCATCCTTTTGGTGGGGAGTCTGTCACTTGGATCGGTGTTAGATTGTGCGATATTGTTTGTATGTTTGTATCGCTCCGTCATCCTTTTGGTGGGGGGTCTGTCACTTGGATTGGTGTCAGATTGTGCGATAGTGTTTGTCCTATCATCCTTTTGGTGGTAGTGGCCAGTGTGAGTTTCGCTCCGTCATCCTTTTGGTGGGGGGTCTGTCACTTGGATTGGTGTCAGATTGTGCGATAGTGTTTGTCCTATCACCCTTTTGGTGGTAGTGGCCGGTGTGAGTTTCTCTCCGTCATCCTTTTGGTGGGGGATCTGGCATATTCATTAATGTCAGATTGTGCGAGTGTGTTGCTCTATTATCCTTTTGGTGGTAGTAGCCGTGCGTGTTTCATTCCATCATCCTTTTGGTGATGACGACCTTTTTGCCAGTTATTTACAGTTTACTAATTGGTTTACATTTTCCAGCATTTCTAATTCCTAAACTCTCCTTTTCTTTTCGGACAAATTCAGGGTCTTTTTTATATCTAATTGTCTTCTACCTTGAAAGAGTGAGCGCCATAGCCGTTCAACTTACTCGGTCTAAGCCAATTAGATAGGGGCATCTGTCATACCCCAAATTTGTCCTACCTGTATATAACTTGCATTTGTGCATTTGCTCACTAACCATTATACAAAAAAAATATACATTTTGCTTCAATCATGAGGTTGGATTGAGTTGAATCAAGTTTTATTTGAAGTTCATCAAGTCAAGAATGTTTGCGATTGCTAGTGTGTGGGTCAAATCATCAGATTGTGTTAAGTTCAGAAGGTTTCATGGTTGAATGTCATTAGGATCAAAATCATTCCCTAACTAGGGTTTGACGTAGTGAAATGCGCATCTTAAGTTATGTTTCTCTAATTGTTGAGGCATGTCCATAATGAGAAGTTTGGTTCTGATCCAAGATTAATTTAAGGTTTACTCATTGGACCCGGACTCCAAATTACAAGATGGATTTATGACCAATTTTGCTCCTTAAGATCTTAAGAAGTTCATTTCAAGTTCATGTCATGTTCAAGTTACACACCAAGATTATTAAAATCCATTGTCTTACATCAAGTAAACCAAAAGTCATAAACAAATGGTGACACACCCATTTGGCTAAGTACTATCATTGCAAAAAATGAGGAGCCAACGTCATGAATCAATATGCAGGAATTACGCATGAAGCAAGGAATGAGCTCATTAAAGACTTTATTGTACATAAAAATTGTTGCTTAAGAACATTGAGATGTGCCTTTTTATACGTGATCAGTTCAAATATCGTGAAGGTGCTATTGGTTTCTACAACCCCAACATACAAACTATCTTAATAGGAATGCACAATAATTATTTGATTCAGTTGGAAATCTTTGACGAAAGCTTTGAATTATTGGGTCTTGAATCTAAGACGGATGTGGGTCTTGCTTTTACAAATTAATTTCAAAAGTCCCTTCAGGTGGTATATAGTGAAAATAAGCTGATGCAGCTAGCAAGCTATATTGTTGCACTAAAATTCCAATACATTTTCATAAATTATAAGATGATATTCCCCAATAAACCAGTACGATTTCATAATCCCACCCAAGAATTCAAGCCACCATACACACTATCCCCTCACATAATGCAGGATATAATTTCATGAAGAGCAAATCGCACAGGATCTGCCCGTATAAAGTCTGACTTGTAGCAAATATTTGTCCTGCACATCATCTATAACCATATGCTATATCAATTTGATTTCATTTTTACAAATTTAAAGATTGAATGACATCTAAATCTAAGGATATCGATTCTAAAAAGGTGGCCCTTATTTCTTTTTGTCATCTGGTTCCCGGTCCACTCTTGGCTGCACTCTTAATTCATCTCCTAAAAATGCACGGTACCGGAAAATAACCTCTGGCATTCCTTCTGTTTCTGGGAGCAAATTCAGACCTGCAAGGGACACTAGTCATGGTTCATTAACAGTCACATGCTAACCATTTTTCAAGAGTTGTTAAATACTTGCAAATAGCCCACATCTTGCAGTTTACCTCAGCTATTTCAAAACCATCACGCGAGGCGTCACCGACAAATAAAAAAAACACGCATTAATTCCGCAAGTAGCTACACGACTTCCGTAAATAAGTTTCAGTGGAAGTTTTCATAACCCACATAATGAAGAGTAAAGGAGGAAAGAGTTCACTCACCAACAATTACCCTGCTGCCGACAGAATTCCGCAGCTCACCGGTGGCACAGCTAGTGTACATCTCACGTGTTTCATCAGCCAACAACAGCATGAAGGACGAGTCGTGTTTACGCATTACAACAATTCACCCACGCCATCAATCATACAACAGTAGCAGCTTTAATCATATTCCACAAAATCACAACCTTTAAGTTGCTCCAAATCCTCACGCCGAGCTTTATCAATTTGCAACCTGTCAAAAATTGAGACGAAATACCAATAAGCTGCTCCATTAAATAACCAACATGACAAAGGAAAATTCTTTCAAGACATACTCAGTCATTGCATAGTTTACAGAATGCAATCAGGTTACAACTTGTAGCTGCAGAGAGTCTCTCTGGATGCCTTTCAAAATAGATGACTACATTGAGTTTAAGGTCCCCAACTGAGGAGCAAAAGAATGTGAAAGAGCTTTTTGAAACAATAGGAATTCCCTATGACGCATCTTTTGGCTCTCCAGATACAAAAGTTCTTATGAAGACTATTTCTAGTAAGAAGCTCTTGTTTTTCTGATTTTGACTAGCAGTAAAGGAAAATCCAAGAGAATTCAAGGCATTTTGATGAAGAGTTGTAAACCAGAAACAGGGCAACACAAAAAAAAAAAACCGCTGCGGCACCCCGTACACATGTATTATATTCCAGCCAATTTCTTCTGGTTTAGAACAACTCATAACCTACAAAGAGAGAAAAAGGACAAGCAGTTGTGATTCGTACGAAGAGAATATGTTGAGAAGTATGGATGATGGCAATGCACCTATAGAGTTTTCGAAGTAGAAAAGACTTACAAGGAAAACATCGCGAGAGTTTTTAATCTGAAGTTACCGTGTCGCTCTGCATCATTCAAAATCTCTGAGGTATAGGTCATGCTGCAGGAACAGCGACGCGAGCCTTGATGATTCAACCAGAACTCTTGGGTCGAAACTAGTGACAATAACTCTGTCACAAGCAAATCAAATGTCAGCAAAACAAGAACAACAGGGGTAAGATCATAAAAAAGGTCAAAGCAAAGCCATTCCATGAACTAACCTGAATGATTCACAAGCCCGCCATAATTACACCGCCTTCACCCTTCAAAATAGTCAGTGATGCTGAGTTTGCCATTCCATGAAGAGCTGCTCATGATTAAGTTATGATCATGCTATGATTTCTTCACCAAGGTTCTTTCAAGAAGTCAAAAAGGTACTAACAAAAAGCTTCCTATGCAGTGGAAAGACTGATACCTATTGGGCAATAAAAAGCTTGTTGTGGGTGTCTACTTTAATGCCAATTATGATGATAAGAAGCATTCCCGCTCGCACCTGAGATTTTGGTTGGAGACTTATAGACTTGAGAGCAATGACATATGAGTTTTACTTCCATTGCATTCCATTCACACCGATGAGTATCAGCCATATAACACCATGCCAACAGCCATGAAAACAGAGTTAGGATTGCATTCAGACCATATCCACACTGTTAAAAAAAGAAAACACATACTTGCTGCCAATTGGAAAAGGATGAATACCAGTAAAGTTACCAAGGAGTTTGCAAAAGCCTTTACTCTGAAATTTGACTTGCTTCTTGAATGCAACTTGCTTCTTGTACTCAATTTGCCACAGCTCAAAGTCATACCCTGCATCATTGTCAAATGTAATTACAGATTAATTTACCACAGTAAAAGTAAAAAAAGGATAGTTACCGCAGTGAAAACCAAGTGAAGTCTTTACTTCACTACAGACAAAAGAGGAGGCAGAACATCACCTCAAGCCTCCAGATATTCTCCCCATATAAAACCATGTGGGAGGCTACAGCAAAAAAAAACCCTAGCCGCCAGTTTTCCTCCTTTCTCTCACTGTTCTTCTTTTTTTTCAAGCTCTGAAAAAACCTCATCCTCCAATAAACAAAACCCTCAACTAACAAAAGCTCCCTATATCTCCACCCCAAAACTAGAATCCGGGACTCCTTCTTCCCTCAATCAAAAATTTCCCCAAATCTTCCTTCTAATCTCCACCATCAACGATATCAAACCCAATCATCATCTTCAACCAAATCGTACCCATTTTCTGCTAAAAACACCATCAAAACCAATAACCAGACCTCCCCATTCTGCTCCTCCTTCTTCATTTTTTTCCGAACAAGAAAAAACCCCAATGTCTTCTTCAAGCTCGTTCTTCAATTTCATCAAACCTCCCTCAAATCCCTAGTTTCTTCAAACCTTTTAACCATACAATACTTACAAACATCCCAAACCTACCACAAACAGAAACCGGATTCAAAAACAGAAGGACTAAAAGATGAGATAAAGAGGAGAGTGAGGTTGAAACATCTACATACCCGAAATTGAGCAAACAGCGGTGAGGAATGTAGTCGTCGAACATCGTCTTATGTTATGATAGCTTGCCGCGGTGATGAATGTTGCCTGATTCGCGTTCATTGCTTCAAGTCAGCATTGCTCCTAAGTTGAAATTTGTTTCAATCTTACAAACCCAGTTTGTTGTGCCCTGTTTTTTAAGAATGATTGGATTTTCTTTTAGCTTTTTCTTCTGCTTTTTCACGATTTGTGTGGTTTGAAGTGGGTCTCATGGCCCGTTAATTTTGATTAGTTAGTATTTCCCCTATTTTGTTTTTGCTGTGTGAAATTAGTAGATGATGGGCCTACGAGCCCAGATGATTCTCACGGTGTTCTCCCAACATGGACATCCATCTTTCCAGCATACCCATTTTCTTTTGAACTTTTGAGTTTTACTTTTGTTTAAAAAATATGTCTTATTAATTATTTTAGTAATTTCAATTTGTTGTCTTAAATCATTTTGTACTCCATATTTTTTTATTAATCACTTTAATTTCATCTTGGGTCTTATTTTCACATTATTTTGTTTTTTGGTCGATGACGATACCCCAAAGTGGTTTTTCTGTCAAATTATTGATGAAAAATAGCAAACCCGAGACCAACTTTTCATTTTCGATTTTTATCGATTTTTATTCATTTTTATACACTTTTATCACTTTTTAGTCAATGACGAATTAATAAATATTATCGGTCAAATTATTGATAGATGATGTTTTATTCGAGACTATTTCGTTTTCTATTTCATTTTCCTCTTCATTTCCATTTTCGATTTTGTTTTCGGATCAATGAAGTCTTTTATTCGTAAGCGTCGCGTATCGAGGTTGATAACCTTCTCGATTTCAAATCTATGGGGAATGACCATTGGGGTAATTTTCCGTACTTTGGGATCGTGATAGGCTACCTTCGATTAATCGGCATTATGTTTGCGATTAAGACGAGATCTTATTCTTTCGTGTCCCGATTCGATTCAATAAATTGACCATTAAATTTAATTTCCGTCAAATATTTTGTGAATATTATTGTCATATTTATCTTACTATATATTCATTATTGTCATACTCATTTATCATATTCATTCACCCATATTCGAAAATACCTAATAAATTATCGAAACTCCTAAAAGCCAAATTGGTGGACTGTTAGATCTTTGGTCACTTGCAGGTATCCTAACTTTGAGTCGTGCCCGACTTTTCTCAAGGCGTAGTTTAGGACACAAATGCACACACACGACTTTCTTTTGGGCTACCTTACAATGAGACCCCTTTATTTCGTGTAATCCCGTGTAACTTACATGTATCCCTTCCCCATTCTGATGTATGTTTCTCATTTCTTTGATTATTAGTTTATCTCCTAGGAGCACCCATAGGGACTAGAGCGGATCAAACTATTTTCAAACTAATTCTCGATTCATCATTGAGCCATTTTCAAACCTTTGTAAGTCGAGTGCTCATACGCATTCGCCATCAACCTATTGCACACAATTCGACCCTTGATGCGTAAGTCAAGTCGGTCACATTTCTCAAACCATGTCCATTACATGCTTTGCACGCGATAATAAGTCAAACCCTTGATCCAACGTCAAGTGGATTTTCGTAACAAACTATCAATCAATTAACAACTATTCAATTCTTTTCAAGGTGTAAAGAGTAGGTTCAAGTCTTTGATCTTGCTTTCAGTTGTTTATATGCAAGTTATCTTATTCGTGTGTGAGCAACTGACGCCTTTAAGTAACATTAACAACTCGACAACATTCAACCATCCTTCAACTACTCATCCTTCCAAACTCCATTTCAAACTCAAACAACTTTCTTTTCACAATGAAAAAGAGAGGGTTCCAAGTCTTTGGTTCTCTCTCCTGACTACTTGGGTCTGAGAAGCCTTTCTTAAGCTTTAAGTAGTCGTCATCTGTTCAACCTCAATAACTCAAACAACTTTCTTTTCACGATGAAAAAGAGAGGGTTCCAAGTCTTTGGTTCGCTCTCCCGAATACTTGGGTCCGAGAAGCCTTTCTTAAGCTTCAAGTAGTCGTCATCAATTCAACTTCACCCTTTCAAACACAACCTTATCTTCAAGATGAAAAAGAGAGAGTTCTAAGTATTTGGTTCACTCTCCCGATTACTTGGGTCCGAGAAGTCTTTCTTAAGCTTCAAGTAGTCGTCATCCGTATCCACTTCAAATCCAATTCAAACCTGTTTCTTTCATGGTCGTTACCACGAACTACGAACGCTCTGATTCTTCATTCACTCTTGAATGTAAGATATGTAGGTACAAGATTGCGATGATCTTGGCGCACAATTCCCTCCATATTCCATTTCCCCCTTCCTTTCCCGTAGTCGAACTACGACGCTCTGATTTCTCATTCTCGTCCGAATGAGCATACGTAGGCACAAGGGCCCCAATCCTTGGAGAGCACCCTATCCTCTAACCATCCCCTTTCCCCTAGTGTCTTTATCCCTTTATAGTATCCTTTAGCATTTAGTAGTGAGAAGAGAAGAATTAAGTTTAGCTAACATCCATCACAACTCGAATTAAGAGGTTCCCGTCGAGTACGACGGACGTGAGGGGTGCTAATACCTTCCCCTCGCGTAACCGACTCCCGAACCCAGGAATATTTGGTTGCGACGGTCGTGTTCCTTCCGCGTTTATGAGGTTTTCTCAATATTTTCCTCTCCCGTTCATTCGGGAAAAATAAAGTTCGGTGGCGACTCTGTCGAACCGCATTTCCGCGCCTTTTGCGCGAGGGTCGTATGTTCGAATGAATTTTCGAGGTGCGACAGCATGTGCACTCACATTTCTGACATACGCATTAGCATCTTTTTTCTGTGGTTTTGCTGCAGGCATATCCAGAATTTCAGAAGGTTTCGAAACCATACTTAATCATATCCTTACAAAGTCATCCTCATCAACACAAGAAAAATACAAGGGATTCTATGCTTATTCATCAAAGCAAATGGTAGAAGTTCAGAGACATGGCCATAACACCTTATTTCAAGACAAATTTTGCAAGTTTTGGTTGTGTTAATCGATTAACCATTTTGAAGGAAAAATGGATTAATCGATTAACACATGTAGTTTGGCAGTTTTTTAGCATTTTTCATGACAACAACTTCTCTATTTTTTTGGCATATTTGGCTCTAGTATCATGTGGAATATTCTAGGCACTTCAAGACACTTCAAGAATCCACTTGCATTTGCTACAATGCATCATTTTCAATTATGCTCACCATGCACCCTTATACCCAAGCATATGAACCATTGAATTTTGAACACGCAGTGGTATGCTCCCACTGAGTTAACAAATAACTAACCGAGTCAACTTCCGACTCGGTGAGTTATATGTAACTAATTCTAAAGCAACACTTAAACCAAGTTCCAAATCTAACCTACTCCAAACCTAGCTTCTATTTAAGCAAACCTTCACATTTTCACTTAGACCCTTAATCACTCTCTCAAATTTTCACTCTTCACTCTCATTTCTCTCTGAAATTTCTGCAACTTCTTCTCACATTGATCTTCATTTTCTTCGCAAAACCTCACTAGAGATTAGCAAGTTTCACATTGAACTTGCTAAATTTGTGATATAAACCTCCATTACACTATATTTCATCTTGAATTCTACAAATTATAGCAACTTCTACTTCAATTCAAGCTCTGAAAGTGATCATTTCAAGAGTTTTGGTGTAAATTCATATTTGGAGCATTTATCGCGTTTTCTATAGTTTCGCAATGAATTGATTTAAAGCCTGGAATCTGTCGCACCTCGAAAAATCATTTGAACATACGACCCTCGCGCAAAAGGCGCGGAAATGTGGTTCGACAGAGTCGCCACCAAACTATATTATCCCGAATGAACGGGAGAGGAAAATATCGAGAAAACCTCCTAGAAACGGAAGGAACACGACCGTCACAACCTGATGTTCCTAGGTTCGATAGTCGGTTACGCAAGGGGAAGGTATTAGCACCCCTTACGTCCATTGTACTCAACGGGAACCTCTTAATTCGAATTGTGATGAAAGTTAGCTAAGCTTAATTCTTCTCTTCTCAGTACTAAATACTAAAACGATACTATAAAGGGATAAAGACGCTAAGGGGAAAAAGGATGGTTATAGGATAGGGTGCTCACCAAGGATTGGGGCCCTTGTGCTTATATATGCTCATTCGGACGAGAATAAGGAATCAGAGCGTCGTAGTTCAACTACGGGAAAGGATGAGGGAAATGGAAGATGGAGGATGATAGAAGTGTGGACGGAATAATGGAGGAAAATAGAAGTGTGCTCGCCAAGATCATCGCAACCTTGTGCCTACGTATCTTACATTCAAAAGTGAATGAAGAATCAGAGCATCTGTAGTTCGTGGTAACAACCACGAAGAGAAACGAGATTGAATGGGTTTGAAGGTGGGTACGGATGACGATTACTCGAAGTTTAAGAAAGACTTCTTAGACCCAAGTAATCTGGAGAGCGAATCAAAGACTTGAAACTCTCTCTTTTTCATCATGAAAGAAGTGATATTTGAAATGGTGTTTGAATAAGTGGTTGGATGATGGTTGAACGTTGTCGAGTTGTTAATGTTATTTAAAGGCGTCAGTTGCTCACACACGAATAAGATAACTCACATCCAAACAATCGAAAGCAAGATCAAAGACTTGAACCCACTCTTTACACCTTGAAAAGAATTAAATAGTTGTTAGTTGATTGATAGTTTGTTACGAAAATCCGCTTGACATTGGATCAAGGGTTTGACTTATTATCGCATGCAAAGCGTGTGAGAAATGGTTTGAGAAACTGAACCGACTTGACTTACACATCAAGGGTCGAGTTGTGAGAGACAATACTAGTCCGTGAGGGTGCCCCCAATATCGAATCCATGGTTAAGTGTGTGCAATAGGTTGATGGCGAATGCGTATGAGCACTCGACTTACAAGGTGTTTGAAAATGGCTCGATGACGAATCGAGAATTAGTTCGAAAATAGTTTGTTTCACTCTAGTCCTTATGGGTGCTCCTAGGAGATAAACCGACGATCAAAGAAATGCGAAACATACATCGGAATGGGAGAGGGGTACATGTAAGTTACACGGGATTTCACGAAATAAAGGGGTCTCATTGTCAGGTAGCCCAAGAGAAAGCTGTGTGTGTGCATTGTGTCCTAAACTACTCCTTGAGCAAAGTCGGGCACAAACTCGATATCAGGGTTCCTGCAAATGACCAATGATCCAACAGTCCACCAATTTGGCTTTTAGAATTTTTATAGTTTATTATGTATTTTCGAATATGGGGAGTGAGAATGAATATGATATGACAATATGAATAATATATAATAATATTCACAATAATATTTGACGGAAATTAAAGTTAGTGGTTAGTTTAGTTAGGAATTAAATTGGGGCAAATGTAACGCTAAACCGTCGTAGCTCAACTTATGATGAAATTCGGTTTATAGGAGGCCGCGTGAGTTGATATCTATGCTATGAACAAGATATAAAAATGATATTGAGAACCATTCTCCAATTTAATCGTGTCGCACGGACCAAAAGAGGGGGGGATCTCGTCTTAATCGCAAATATTATGTCGATTAATCGAAGGTAGCCTATCACGATCCCAAAGTAGAGAAAATGACCCAAATAGTCATTTTCCATAGATTTGAAATCGAGAAGGTTATCGACCTCGATACGCGACGCTTACGAATAAAAGACTTCATCGATCGAGAAAAAAGTCAAAATAAAAATCGAAACAGACAAGAAATGAGGAGAGAAAGGAGGTGGCCTCGGATCCAACGTTATTCATCAATAATTTGACTGGTAACGAATTACGGAAGTCTCGTCATAGACCAAAAAGGATGAAAATAAATAAAATGAATAAAAAATCGATAAAAATAAAAAATAAATAGTTAAAAAGAAATTGGTCTCGGGTTTGTTATTTTTCATCAATAGTTTGACAGAAAAACAACTTTGAGGTCTCGTCATCGACCCAAAACGAGGAGATATGAAAATGAATAAAAAGAAAATACGATTGAAAGTATATCCAAAATTATTTACCAAAGAAAGCTTACAATATTTAATCGAAAATATTAACAAATGTACATAAATTAAATTGCAGCTCTTGACAAAATTATTTAAAAATCAATATGAAAACTTCATATTAAAACCTTTGGCTTAATTGCAACTTTAGTCCCCCTATTTTGTGTTTTTTTGAGTTTTGATCCCCCCATTTTAAAAACCACGATTTTGGTCCCTTTTTTAGATTTCAAGATTAATATTAGTCCATTTATCATTTAAGTCATGGTTTTAATAAGGTGGCGCGTTGAATGCTGATGTGGCATTTCCATGTCATTAACTTAAATATTATTTCATTTTCACAAATTTAATAAAATAAAACTTAAATAAAAAACCCCATTAACGCCTAATATTATTTCATTTTCATCTTCAACCCATTGTAACCATTTTCATCTTCCCATTTCTTCACGAACGAATCAAACCGCAACTGGCATTTCTTCTTCCCATTGTAACCCATTTTCCTCAACAAACCCATACCAAGATAATTTATGGCCAACATTTATGATCCATTTCTCTGTTGGCCTGGCTTGCTTCTGCGTGTCATCATACGCGATGTATATTCATGTTTTCCTTTTATTTCGACTTCTAAGATCTTCTGTTGAATACAATTGTCTATCTTTTGCTTTCTTCTTTGTTAACATACTTTTGTCTTTATCTTTGGCTACCGTCGGGAAAAACCTTTCATCAAGAAATTCATCCGCTTTCGCGACCACTCGGACTGATGAACTCCGGAGCAGACAACATAAATTTTGGTACATGCATTAAATGCTACTTGATCCAGATTATTTTGTAAATTAAACTTAACTTAATTAATAGATAATGACAGTGCATTATAGGTTTTCAATTAACTTATAATGATAATTGAAAATCTTGAAAACAGTATAAGATTTATGAGTGACTTGTTCTGCTAGTGATTCTGTTTAGTGTGTGAGGCAGAAATGTTAAAAGTCAAAACCAATCCAGAAAAAGCAAAAAGCTATTAGGTTGGCCTCCAATATGGGAATAATAATCTTTGAAAAGCTTGAAAAAAAGTAGAAAAAAAGAGAAAACAAGATAAAACAGGAAGCTTATGATTAAAATGTAGACTATGATTTAAAACCAGTATCCAATTAAGAGCGTGCATAAAGTGTATTCATTTTCTAAAACAAAATGATGCCATTTGTCGAGTTTTGCTTGAATTCCTTGATAGCTGGATTTCATAAAACTTTTTGGAATTTTGCTTTAAATTGCAGCATTGCATGGTTGCCTCTTGTACATGTTCAATGAAGAAGCTACAAACATGAAGAATTAAATCAAACAGAGGATGAAATTGTTACTAGTTTTTGTTTAAACATAAGACAAAATAAGAGTTGCATTTCTAATGAAGTTGTGCATTAGAAATAACTTAGAAATGTTATAGAATATAAAAAGTACAACAATAACACCAACCAAGCTTGATCCTACCAAGCTTTGAAATGTCAGCTTTCCATATCAGTAACGTTTTGATTGCATTGGACCTAACTAGACATGAATCTGCAGAACTTGAATCATCAGACTGTACTAACTCAACAATTGAAGGTACACACAAGCTGTACACATAATAACAAGCAGTAAATTGTAACTAAAGAGGTAGTTGTGAAAACTAAAGAGTGTTAACATGTTAACAAAATTGTTTTGGCTGATATCAGAATACTATTTCAGAGAATTATTCATGAAACACCAAGATAAACACCACAATATTGCAATAGGATCACTGTTATTCTTTATGTGATACACTAAAATGTTAACAGTGCAGGATCAGGTGTTTATAGTAAACTCTTCTACAAGTTAAATTGTCAATTTGCTCTTATCTATCCATTTAATAGAAGAATTTGACACAGTAGTAAAGAACACTTCATAACATATCTATTATAAAAAATTCATTCATTTTCAATTCACAGTGAATGTATACATTACGTGCTTTGGCTCTTGCAATAGAAGTTCAATTAACAGTGAATGTATACACTTTATAACAGCAGTTCAATAATAATGGATCAATTATAACAGCAGTCGCAACAAAAATTCATTCATTTCATAACATAACAACAGTTCAATTATAATGGTTCAATTATAATGGATCAATTATAACAGCAGTTGCAACAGAAATTCATTCATTTCATAACATAACAGCAGTTCAATTATAATGGTTCAATTATAATGGATCAATTATAACAGGAGTTGCAACAGAAATTCATTCAATTTCAACATATTTTAACAGTGAATGTATACACTTCATTACAATGAATGTATACACTTCATTACATTGACGACAATATTAAAGACAACATATTTAAACAAAAAGACATTGCATTTTTTGGTCATAACATATGTTATAGCAGCATCACAAAAAGTAAAGCAAAACATAGAACTATTCTTGGGTTGGTGGCGGCGCTTGCGACCCTCTGTCTACAACAGTTTCTCCCACTTCCTTGCCCGACTTGTCACCCTTTTTTTAGATTTTTTGTTGCCACCTTTAGGAATCGCTCTCTCCGCAGCTCGCTTCCCTTTACACGTTCGTTTTTTATGGCCAAAACTCCAACATTTCTTGCACTTGACAGTTTGAGGAGTTCTAGGCAGTTTATTTCTTATCCTCGGTTCATCATTCGCCTTGTTACGATTCTTCTTACGGTGACCGATAGATCTTCGCTTGACTGGAGGGCTGATTGGGTTAGCAACATTAACAGGCCATAGTTGTTGGCCATTGGTTGGCATGATGATATGGCTATAAGTAGTCAGAACAATAGATTTCCTAGACAATATGACACAATGATTTTAGATAACGTACAAAAAAGATGAATGTAAATGAACATAATATACGAGTAGGTGATACCTATAGAATGATGAAACGTAATCTTCGGGCTCCTTCTTGTTATACCATATGCATGCAATAGCATGACAACACAGTATTCCACTTAAATCCCACTTCCTACAACCACATTTCTGTTGAAGCAAGTTCACAACATATGTCTCAACACCGTTTGAAACTCCGAATATAGCAAAGTCATCATTTGCATGCCATGTTGCAATCCATCCTTCTACTACCCTATTTGTTTTTTCCAAGAATTTTTGAATGCTAGGACTTGTAACACCTGTGTACCTACTTAATTTCTCCTTTTGAGCAGATATTCTCACTGTTATGTAATGTTTGATTCCTTCAAGTAGTGAAATGACCGGCTTATCTATATACTCCAAGATTGCACGATTAAAAGCCTCACACATATTGTTGACTTGCAAATCACATTGTGTGTCTGTTTTGAAATGAGACCGAGTCCAACATGCAGTTGGGACATCCATCATGTCTTTCCAAGCATTGATATTGAGCTCTTTCATATGATTCATTGCTCTTTCCCATCCCAAAATTGTTGTGGCTCTAGCTGCCCACCATAAAGCCTCCTTCATAAATATCCTAGGATATTTCTTTCTCCAATTTCCATACAAGTGTTTAACACATAGTCTGTGTTCAACATGTTGGTTTGTCTCAAGAATAGTCGGTACCAATCCCTGAAATAACAACACATATCATTATATAATAACAGCAGTACCAATTATGTAACAGCAACAGCAGTACCAATTATGTAACAGCAGCAGCAATAAGACATATCAAATCAACCATGAGCAGCATATAAGTACAATTGTATATAGCAGTATATAAGTACCAAATTATAAATACTAAATCAACCATGAGCAGCATATAAGTACCAATTATAAGGACTAACATTCTAGCCAAGTTCCAATAATAAACGACGGAAAAATACATGATTTTTTCAGCAAAACTCAATGTTCAAATTTTGGAACAGATTGATTTTTTATCCTTTAAATTCTAGCATTCTATGGCATCCCACTTGCATACTGTGCTACTTCTCCACTTGCATAATGTGATACTTCTGCATTTCCATATAAGTACCTAATTGCACGTTCTAACTACTGTCAACCAGTTATCTAACTACTTTCCCATTATGGACATTGAAATATAGCAGTTATAACTTCAATCTGTTAACCATGAGCAACATTGTATTTAATTAGCAGTTATAATTAGCATTGTATATAGCAGTATATAGCAGTCTTAGGAAACAAAAATTTTGTATATAGCAGCATTGTATACCAGCATCACATATCAGTACTGTACAGCAAACAACATGTCAATAACATTGTAACAAATAGCAGCATTGTAAAACTAACCTTCTGTTGATCTGATATAAATCCATATTTGTTGTCTTGTATAGATTGCAAGTATTCTAATAACAAATTAAGGAACCATTTCCATGAGTGTTTCATTTCAGCTTCCACTACGGCATAAGCGATTGGATAAATCTTGTTATTTCCATCCTTACCAACAACACCTATTAACTGACCTCCAAAATCCCCTTTAAGAAAACAAGCATCCAGTTCTATTAGAGGCCTACACGTCGTTGCAAACGCTGCCTTACAAGCTTCTAAGCATACATATATTCTTTCAAAGACAGGACCACCATCTGAATCAGCACACTTAATTTTAACAGTGGAGTTTGGATTTGACTTTAACAACTCCTCACCATAGCTTATAAGATGTGTGAATTGTTCACGACCAACACCTTGAATCAATTTCATTGCCTTTTTCTTGGCTCTATAAGCTTGATCCTTTGACAAATTCACCCCCAGTTCTTAATAGCTTCTGCAATCAGCCCTTTGGTTTTTATTTCAGGAGTGTATCTTATGGTGTACAAAAATTGGCAACCCAACCAATCCGTTTTTGCTTGTCTATTTTTGGATTTCCTATGACAGCCATGACGATCAGTCAAGATAACAAGTTGCCAATATTGATTGGTAGTCCTCATGCTAAACCTAATATGAAATGGACAACCATATACACACTTGACAACCATTCTCTTCTTGTCATTTTTCTTAAATACAAGATTCTTCTTGTTCTCCATTGCATACTTCTTTATGGCATCTTTGATTTTTTGTTTATCCTTGAACATCATCCCTACTTCAAGTTTTGTGGGTTCCCTAAAGATTAGAAACTTTGTCGTTGTCGCACCCTAATTTTTGATTTCAAGATCCCACCCCCTTGGGCATTTTTCTTCCTTGTCTTCTTTTACTTTTGTATGTATGTTTATCACGGCTGACCAGTTCGCGCAGGTACAGTAATATCGAGTGTAGATCCTTAAGGTTAAGCACTTCAAGGCATAAGCATTGGAAGGGTACATGGTTGTTGCACCCCAAAATTTGACCAACATTTATTTAACTATCAAGAGTTGTATGAGGCTGTGAAGCTAGCCAAGAAGTTATTTCAGTGTTCAAAGGTTGATACCTTTGCCAGAAAGCTCAAGAGATCCTCAGAGGAATTGGTTGAAACCAAGGTTGCGTGCCTAAGAACTTGAGAGTTGTGGGTGCTCCTCAGATGATTCTGAGACTATGAGAGTGAACTTGAAGCTTTGAGAAAGCCTATGAGATGTCTTGAAAGCCATCATGAAGCCCAGAGAGGTCATTGTACAAGAATTCAGAAGATTCAACCATGAGTGGTAGAATTAGGGTTCGACTAGGTCAACCTTAGGTCAATTGATGATTTGGAGAAGGTTGAGACCTAATACAAGAACCATGTGATCATGGAATGATGTATTGAGATACTATAAGGATGATTCCTAGACCAACTCATCATGATTGAGGAGTTTGAGAAGTTTTAAGCTAGGGTTTCTAAGGATTGACAGTGTAAAATCCCCTAGTTTGATCCCTATCTTCCAGGCAGTTTTAGCTCAAGATGTGATTATCATATCATCTTCCCCACAACATGAATGTTGTAGAGCTTGTTCTTAGCTTTAATTTGAGTGGTAGAAGTCCTCGATAGGATTTGCAGAGCTCAAGTTATGGTTTTGACAAATTACAGGTCATCTGAGGTATGTGAATCTGGGTCCTTGAAAGTCATCCAGCTTGCAGACAACTTTTTCCCTAGTAGGATGATTCCTATGGATTCTTGGTCAAAATGAATGTTGAATAGCATCTTCTTAGCTTTCTAGGGAGTACTAGAAGTCCTTGATAGGATTTGTAGAACTCAAGTTATGGCTTTGACAAGCCAAGGGCATTTTGGTCATTTGGAAGTTATAGGTCATTTCAAGCATAAAGCCATATCTCCTACTTCCAAGCTTCAAATGGAAAAATATTCAACATCAAAGTTGCTTAGAATGATGTTTTAAGGCTAGTAGGATGGTCATGAGATGTTGAAAAGGCTCATATCAAAAAGTGATAAAAATGGCCTAAAAATGAGGCATAAGTTAAATAAAGTGAGATTGAAAATCATAAATCATAAGCTATAAGTCCAAACCATGTTATATGATAGGTCATTTTGACTCCAAATGACATTCTAAGAACAACGGTTCAGCCACAATTTTGATTTGAGGCTTGCATTGTAACACCCCCTTCTATACCCCAAATAAATGCATATAAAACAATTAAGCACATACAAATTATCAGAGTAAAAAGGTTTTATAATAAGGTATAAAAGAAGAATGTCACAATTTCACCAATAAAACACTTTCACATTTTTCTCCATAAGATATGTAACATTTTCAAAATTAAGCGGAAGATCAAATCATTTAATCGTTTTCAAAATATTAATCCTCGTACACACAAGTTAATCCAAATTAATACATCATATCAGTTAGATTACACAATCACATCAACTGATACATCGCAATGTATCACAAAAGAATGACTATACTAGTCTAACTACCCGGTGTTACATATCAGAGCAGCCGACTCAAAAGAATGAAGACTAGCTTCACAAAAGGACTCCAGCATCCTAATCTGCAATGCCTCATAGAGCATTATAAAACAGCAGAAGGGTGAGAAATATAACCATAATAATCAAAGCATAAGATTATATATATATATATATATATAGGTAGTCATATACATATTCACATTTCTCACCACACTTCATTCTCTTAGTCATATATATTTACCACACATATATAGACAAACATGGATATTCACAAAGCATTCCCACATTATGCATACACTCACAATTTCCACAATCTCATCATTCACACATAAGCATCTCTTCATGCATATGTCATATATCAATGTGACTCAACAACTCAATGCAACTCATGCAATGCGGTACCGACTCTCGTTATCTTTTTTCGGTTTTTACATTAAACCGGGTCCACTCTTCTAGACCGATAACCCGTTATCATTTTTCGGTTTTTACATTAAACCGGGTCCACTCTTCTAGACCGATAACCACAAAGGCCCGTCCTCTAAGCCTTCAAACCCACTCTTCTAGGTTTGGGACAAGCCACTAGTTTCCACGAAACTAACAGACATTGCCTCTTGACTAAATGACGCATGTACAATCAACCACAATAAATGCACTTAAGACCGACATCTTAATCTCATGCATTCAAATAATTCATCTCTTCAAGAATTACATCATGATTGCACACACAACCTATCACAATAATCACCAATGTATTCGCAATTCAATAATATCACCACATTAACACAATGCACACATATCCGCGATATGTTCTCATGCATTATCCATATATATATATATTCACAATTCAATACAACATCATATTTAGCAAGCAATGCACGCATATCCATCATTATGCTCACATGCATTCTTCATATATTTTAACATACAATCGCATATAAACAATATGCATCCACAACACATTTTTCATAGTATGTTTATTCTTTATCTCATGCCATCTCATACAAGGTATACACATCACAATACCAATCATACAATTATAAGTTATGCACACATATCCACCATGTTCTCATACATACTCATCACATAATTGTATACACGTCAAGCATTCGCAAGTTCATTAGACAATACACATACATTCATCATTGTATTCACATGTATTTCTATTTATCATAATTAATACGCATCGCACATCAACTACGATTCACGCTCGGAGGCTACGCACAGTACACATCATCACAATAGATCATATCTATATCATATCATAGAGGTATTAACCTATGTGAATCAATCAAACAATCACCACATGAGCAACACAACAAAAGAAAAATGTTGTCACATTCGCCTTCATTCGCCTGGCGAACCCTCGCAGCGAACCTTCGCCTGGCCTTCGCCTGGCGAACTCTCTCAGCGAACACTCGCTAGGCTTCGCCTGGCGAGACTTCCCAGCGAGCCCAAGTCAGTAGCTACTGACTTCATTCGCCACCATTCGCCAGCACCTTCTCTGGGCGAACCTTCGCTATCCAACTTCGCCTGGCGAACCCGCCAGCGAAGTCCACTGGAACTTAAACTTAATTATTCGCCAGCATTCGCTGGGCTTCGCCTGGCGAAGCTTCGCCTTCGCTCGCCTGGCGAGAGCCATTGAACCTGCGCAGAACAGAACCACACTCTTTCCCTCCTTCACCATTCCACCATCCACCAACTCTTGAACATCCAAATCAGTACAAATAGCATCAATACATGTCACCCGACTATTCTACGGCGTTATTACTCAGTTCCAACCGATTAAATCATCAATCTACTGATTAACCCAACATTTGCCCTAATTGGAAAGTGATGAAAACTCTACCAAAACCCCAACCCAACATACATAACATCATGCAATGATCAAATAGAAACATTTCTCACCCTTACCTCGATTAATCGGAGCTTTGATGTTGGTTCTTGATGATTTCCACTTTCCTCTTCTTCTCCTCTCTTTCTCTTCTTTCTTCTTTCTTTCCTCTTTCTTTCCAAATGTTTCTAACTTTCTTTTCTTCCTCACTTATATATTCCTTTTATTTTCTTTCCTTCCAATTTCCTTTCAATTCTCTATTAATTCCAATTAATAAAAATTAATTCCAATATTAACATAAAATCCCACTAAATCAATTAATTACTACAATTAATTATTTAATGTAATTTGGGCTGTTACAACCCTCCCCCACTTAGGAATTTTCGTCCTCGAAAATGTTACCTGATTCAAACAGTTCTGGATAAGACTCCTTCATCCGACTCTCAAGCTCCCAAGTAACATTTCCACCAGCCGGTCCTCCCCAAGCGACCTTCACTAAAGCAATCTCTTTACCTCGAAGCTGTTTCAATTTCCGATCCTTAATCCGCATAGGTGATGTCTCAACAGTCAGGTTATCTCTCACCTGCACATCATCTATTTGGACTACATGAGATGAATCCGCAATGTATTTCCTCAACTGAGATACATGGAATACGTCGTGAATATTAGCAAGCGACGGTGGTAAAGCCACACGATAGGCCACTTCTCCTATCCTTTGCAAAATCTGATAAGGACCAATGAAACGCGACGACAACTTGCGCGACTTCAGTGCCCTACCAACACCTGTCATCGGAGTGACTCGAAGAAACACATGATCTCCCTCTTGAAATTCAAGTGCCTTCCTCCTCTTATCATAATAACTCTTCTGACGACTCTGAGTAATTCTCATCTTCTCTTGAATCATCTTGATCTTATCAGTAGTCTGTTGAACTAACTCGGGTCCAACAACAGAACTCTCTCCGGACTCGAACCAACACAATGGTGTCCTACACCGCCTACCATACAACGCCTCAAATGGTGCCATACCAATACTCGAATGGAAACTGTTGTTGTAGGTAAACTCAATCAAAGGCAAGTAGTTATCCCAAGCTCCTCCTTTTTCCAATACACAAGCTCTCAAAAGATCTTCAAGCGACTGAATCGTCCTCTCCGTCTGACCATCAGTATGAGGATGATACGCTGAACTCAAACGCAACTTAGTACCCAAAACACTCTGCAGGCTCTCCCAAAATCTCGAATTAAACCGCGGATCTCTATCCGAAACAATACTTAACGGAATACCATACGCATAGGGATAAAGTGAGGAGATTTAGTCAATCTATCCACGATAACCCAAATAGCCTCAAAATTACTCGGCGTCCTCGGCAAACCCGATGGCTTCTGATGCTCAATCTTTGACTTCTGGCAAGTCAAACAAGAATATACCAATTCCGCGATATCCTTCTTCATACTAGGCCACCAAAATACTTTCCTCAAATCCCGATACATCTTAGTAGCACCCGGATGAATACTCAATCCGCTACGATGTCCTTCCTCAAGGATGCTCTTCTTAAGCTCAACCATGTTCGGAACACAAACTCGATCCCGACATCTCATAATACCATTCTCATCAATCCGAAAATCACCACCTTGGCCTTGGTTGATTAAAGTAAACCGATCAGCTAAGCTCAAATCTGATTTCTGTCCTTCTCGAATTTCATCCAAAATACCACTTGTAAGCTTTAACATACCCAACTTAAATCCAAAAGAAGTTCTCTCACATACCAAACTCAAGTCTCGAAATTGCTCGACCAATTCTAACTCTTTCACCATCAACGCCGACATATGCAATGATTTCCGACTCAATGCATCCGCTACTACATTCGCTTTACCCGGATGGTAGTTCAAGCCAAAATCAAAATCCTTCAAAAGTTCAAGCCATCTTCTTTGTCTCGCATTCAATTCCTTTTGATCAAAAAGATATCTCAAACTCTTGTGGTCACTAAACACTTCAAATCTTGCGCCAAATAAATAATGCCTCCAGAGTTTCAACACGAACACAACGGCGGCCAACTCTAAGTCATGCGTCGGATAATTCTTCTCATGCACTTTGAGTTGCCTCGAAGCATAAGCTACAACTTGGTTATTCTGCATCAACACACCTCCTAAACCTATCAAAGAAGCATCACAATACACAACGAATGGTTCTTCTGGATTTGGCAGAATCAAAACAGGATTTGTCGTCAACCTTCGCTTAAGTTCTTGAAAACTCGCTTCACACTTGGCGTCCCAAACAAAGGCTTGACCTTTCCTAGTCAACTGTGTCAACGGAAACGATAACTTAGCAAATCCTTCAATAAACTTCCGATAATAACCAGCTAAACCAAGAAAACTTCTGATCTCAAAAACTGACTTCGGAGTCTCCCATTGCGACACCGCTTCAACCTTCGACGGATCGACCGCAATACCACTACTAGAAACCACATGACCAAGGAAACTAACTTCCTTCAACCAAAATTCACACTTAGAAAGCTTCGCGAACAACTGCTTCTCTCTCAGCACAGATAACACAATCTTCAGATGCTCGGCATGCTCTCCTTCGCTCTTCGAATAAACCAAGATGTCGTCGATAAATACCACCACAAACTTATCCAAATAAGGATGGAAAGTCCTATTCATGTACTCCATAAATACACCTGGTGCATTAGTCACACCAAATGGCATCACAGAATACTCATAGTGTCCATACCTCGTCCAAAAGGCCGTCTTCTGAATATCCTCAGCTTTCACATGGATCTGATGATACCCAGATCTCAAATCAATCTTGCTGAACACGCTTGCACCAACCAACTGATCCATCAGATCATCAATCCTTGGAAGTGGATACTTATTCTTAATAGTCACCTTGTTCAACTGTCTGTAATCCACACAGAGCCTCATAGAACCCTCTTTCTTCTTAACCAACAACACCGGTGCACCCCACGGTGACACGCTCAGACGAATAAACCTCTTTTCAAGCAAATCCTCAAGTTGACTCTTCAACTATTTTAATTCCGAGGCCGACATACGATATGGAGCCATCGATATCGGACTAGTTCCAGGAATCAAATCTATCGAAAACTCCACTTCTCGCTCCGGCGGTAAATCCTTTATCTCTTCAGGGAATACTTCCGGAAAATCTCTAACAATGGGCAAAGCATCAATCTCTTCACTTTCACTAGTCCTCAAAGTTGCCATAAGCATAAATACCTTAGCCCCATCTTGTACCGATTCCTTCACTTGTTTCCTCGTCATAAACAATTCCCTTTCAACATCCGAGTCGGGAAAAATAACCGTTTTGTCAAAACAGTTAATATACACACGATTGAATTTTAACCAATTCATTCCAAGAATGACATCCAGTTGATCTAAATGAAGACACACTAAATCAATCCCAAAATCTCTACCGAAAATACTCAACGGGCAATTCAAGCAAACATACGGTGTAGTTACCGAACCCATAGCAGGAGTATCAATAACCATACCGCCACCAATCACAGACAACTCAAGATTCAACCTTCTAACACAATCCAAAGAAATAAAAGAATGCGTAGCTCTGGTATCAATTATAGCGATCAAAGGTGTACCATTAATGAAGCACGTACCTCAGATCAATTGATCGTCGCTAGCAGTCTCAGATCCAGATAGAGCGAACACTTTCCCGCTCCCTTGATTCTTCTTCGGCTTATCGCACTTGGTACTGATGTGCCCTCGCTCACCACAGTTATAGCAAGTAACACCCGCACCGCTTCTACACTCTAGAGCCTTGTGGCCTGGCTTGCCACACTTAAAACACTTCTGTTCAACACTTTTGCATTCCGGAGCACGATGCCCCGCTTCACCACAATTGTAACACCTAACCGGGGTAGAAACTCCCCCACTTGGCTTCTTGCCAAAACCAACCTTTTGTTTCCCCTTATCGGCAGGAGTTACGTAAGGTTTTCCTCTGAGTTGTCCTTTTCCTTTCTTGTCACTTAGGCTCTTGTAGTGGCTAGACCTAGCCCTACTGTCTTCGTCATAAATTATGCTCTTGTTAACCAACTCAGAAAACCGTCTGATTTCCTGGTACCCAATAGCTTGTCTAATCTCGGGTCTCAAACCGTTCACAAACTTGAGGCACATAGACCTCTCAGCATTACCAGTATTATAGTGAGGACAAAATTTGATCAACTCCTCAAATTTCGCCGCATACTCAGCATCCGTCTAATTACCTTACGTCAACTCAAGAAATTCGATCTCTTTCTTCCCCCGCACATCCTCTGGAAAATACTTCTCCAGAAAGGTTTCTCTAAACAAACCCCACGTAATCACAATCTCATCTTCCTCAAATCTTTGGCGAGTATTACCCCACCAATCTTCAGCTTCTTCTTCGAGCATATGAGTCCCAAACTGCACCTTCTGTGCATCCGAGCAATTCATAACTCGAAAAATCTTTTCCACAGCTTTCAACCAAATTTGTGCCTTGTCCGGTTCATGAGTTCCCTTGAAGACCGGAGGGTTATTCTTTTGGAATTTCCCCAAAGCACGGAATCCATCATCAGCATGATTCCTCACATTCACATTGGCCGGAGGATTCTGCCCAATTGCCCCCGCCAATCTCGTCAATGCCTCTGCAATCGCTTCGTCGTTCCTTCCTGCAACCATCTTACTAATTCCAGCAACAGAACCACGTAAGAACAACCAATATTGATAATGCAACACACGCATATCAATAACACACAGGAAAAAAAACACTCTAACAACTTGGCCGGACGGACCAACCAGGCTCTGATACCACTATTGTAACACCCCCTTCTATACCCTAAATAAATGCATATAAAACAATTAAGCACATACAAATTATCAGAGTAAAAAGGTTTTATAATAAGGTATAAAAGAAGAATGTCAAAATTTCACCAATAAAACACTTTCACATTTTTCTCCATAAGATATGTAACATTTTCAAAATTAAGCGGAAGATCAAATCATTTAATCGTTTTCAAAATATTAATCCTCGTACACACAAGTTAATCCAAATTAATACATCATATCAGTTAGATTACACAATCACATCAACTGATACATCGCAATGTATCACAAAAGAATGACTATACTAGTCTAACTACCCGGTGTTACATATCAGAGCAGCCGACTCAAAAGAATGAAGACTAGCTTCACAAAAGGACTCCAGCATCCTAATCTGCAATGCCTCATAGGGCATTATAAAACAGCAGAAGGGTGAGAAATATAACCATAATAATCAAAGCATAAGATTATATATATATATATATATATATATATATATATATATATATATATATATATATATATATATATATATATATATATATATATATATATATATATATATATATATATATATATATATATATATATATATATATATATATATATATATATATATATATATATATATATATATATATATATATATATATATATATATATATATATATATATATATATATAGGTAGTCATATAATACATATTCACATTTCTCACCACTCTTCATTCTCTTAGTCATATATATTTACCACACATATATAAACAAACATGGATATTCACAAAGCATTCCCACATTGTGCATACACTCACAATTTCCACAATCTCATCATTCGCACATAAGCATCTCTTCATGCATATGTCATATATCAATGTGACTCAACAACTCAATGCAACTCATGCAATGCGATACCGACTCTCGTTATCTTTTTTCGGTTTTTACATTAAACCGGGTCCACTCTTCTAGACCGATAACCCGTTATCATTTTTCGGTTTTTACATTAAACCGGGTCCACTCTTCTAGACCGATAACCACAAAGGCCCGTCCTCTAAGCCTTCAAACCCACTCTTCTAGGTTTGGGACAAGCCACTAGTTTCCACGAAACTAACAGACATTGCCTCTTGACTAAATGACGCATGTACAATCAACCACAACAAATGCACTTAAGACCGACATCTTAATCTCATGCATTCAAATAATTCATCTCTTCAAGAATTACATCATGATTGCACACACAACCTATCACAATAATCACCAATGTATTCGCAATTCAATAATATCACCACATTAACACAATGCACACATATCCGCGATATGTTCTCATGCATTATCCATATATATATATATATATATATATATATATATATATATATATATATATATATATATATATATATATATATATATATATATATATATATATATATATATATATATATATATATATATATATATATATATATATATATATATATATATATATATATATATATATATATATATATATATATATATATATATATATATATATATATATATATATATATATATATATATATATATATATATATATATATATATATATATATATATATATATATATATATATATATATATATATATATATATATATATATATATATATATATATATATATATATATATATATATATATATATATATATATATATTCACAATTCAATACAACATCATATTTAGCAAGCAATGCACGCATATCCATCATTATGCTCTCATGCATTCTTCATATATTTTAACATACAATCGCATATAAACAATATGCATCCACAACACATTTTTCATAGTATGTTTATTCTTTATCTCATGCCATCTCATACAAGGTATACACATCACAATACCAATCATACAATTATAAGTTATGCACACATATCCACCATGTTCTCATGCATACTCATCACATAATTGTATACACATCAAGCATTCGCAAGTTCATTAGACAATACACATACATTCATCATTGTATTCACATGTATTTCTATTTATCATAATTAATACGCATCGCACATCAACTAGGATTCACGCCCGGAGGCTACCCACAGTACACATCATCACAATAGATCATATCTATATCATATCATTGAGGTATTAACCTATGTGAATCAATCAAACAATCACCACATGAGCAACACAGCAAAAGAAAAATGCTGTCACATTCGCCTTCATTCGCCTGGCGAACCCTCGCAGCGAACCTTCGCCTGGCCTGCGCCTGGCGAACTCTCTCAGCGAACACTCGCTAGGCTTCGCCTGGCGAGACTTCCCAGCGAGCCCAAGTCAGTAGCTACTGACTTCATTCGCCACCATTCTCCAGCACCTTCGCTGGGCGAACCTTCGCTATCCAACTTCGCCTGGCGAACCCGCCAGCGAAGTCCACTGGAACTTAAACTTAATTATTCGCCAGCATTCGTTGGGCTTCGCCTGGTGAAGCTTCGCCTTCGCTCGCCTGGCGAGAGCCAGCGAACCTGCGCAGAACAGAACCACACTCTGTCCCTCCTTCACCATTCCATCATCCACCAACTCTTGAACATCCAAATCAGTACAAATAGCATCAATACATGTCACCCGACTATTCTACGGCGTTATTACTCAGTTCCAACCGATTAAATCATCAATCTACTGATTAATCCAACATTTGACCTAATTGGAAAGTGATGAAAACTCTACCAAAACCCCAACCCCACATACATAACATCATGCAATGATCAAATAGAAACATTTCTCACCCTTACCTCGATTAATCCGAGCTTTGATGTTGGTTCTTGATGATTTCCACTTTCCTCTTCTTCTCCTCTCTTTCTCTTCTTTCTTCTTTCTTTCCTCTTTCTTTCCAAATGTTTCTAACTTTCTTTTCTTCCTCACTTATATATTCCTTTTATTTTCTTTCCTTCCAATTTCCTTTCAATTCTCTATTAATTCCAATTAATAAAAATTAATTCCAATATTAACATAAAATCTCACTAAATCAATTAATTACTACAATTAATTATTTAATGAAATTTGGGCTGTTACATGAATCATGGGGTTGCTTTGTAATTTGATTGCTTGCATAATGGGGTACCAAACCAAAACAAGGAAAAGCTTAATAAACAAGGAAGAGATGCATGGTAACTTGTCCAAAATATCATTTGGGGATAAATTCAAGTTGGTTACCAAAAATTACAAGCACTTTGCATGAGATACCATATCATGAGAAGTGAAAATGCAAAATACCATATCATGAAAACTTCAAGTTCTTACTAGATGATTCTAGGATGTTCTAGACTTTTCTAAACCTCTCTATATATTGAATACAACTTCCATTGGTGAAAGGTTGGTGATAGTTGGTGTTAATTGTGGAAGAGAATAGAGATTGAAATCCAAAAACTCCATTTGCAAATCACATTGAATCTTCATATTCTTCTTCATTACCATTCCATTTTTCTTCACAAATCATCTCCATAAACATTGCTGAGTGTGTTCATGCTAGAGTGAAACTCCATTGATGAAGAATTGAAGGAGTTCCCATTGAATTTTCAAGGAAGAAAATTGCATTGGATCTTGAAGTACAAGTCCCCTACATTAAATCTTGTGCAAGCAGAGGAATATTCATCACCTAAGGACCATTCTTGAGGAGCTACAAGGCTTGGATTGAAGAATTTCACCACCTACCATTTCAAGAAGCAAGGTATGCAAAATCATTCTTACACCCTATTCTAGGCATGGCTAGAGTTAATTATTAGTGTGAAACTATTAGAGACAATTAGGTGGTTCATTTTGATGAGTTTGGGACTGATTGGTGAGGTTTCACTAATGGATACCAATTCTTGGATGAGTTAGAACATGCCATATATTGAGTGTTAAGGAAAGATTATTGGTTGATTTTAATGAGTTCAACATGAGGATCATTTTTGTATAAAGAAATGAGAGTTTGGTTAAGGTCGAAACTTGATGATATTTTGAGATTGGTTTGGTTGTGCATTCGGTTTGCATGATTTAGAGGGTATCAATGAAATCCAACACCACAGTTGTATTCTACGTGAAATTCTAGTCAAGTTTGGTTCTTATATCGTGTAATTTGGTGGAGGAACGAAGACACACGATGAGCTGGAAGTTTCGTGCAAGGAAGTGTGTTTCAATGGTTTCTGCAAACCCTAATCAGTCCAAGGAAGAAGAAGACTCCGTTACCGTCAGATGCGCGCGTGACTTGTTGACCCAGAAGACGATCCTACGGCTGTAATTCAAAACGAAATGGAGGGAAGAAACAGCAGCGTAAAACGCCGCGTTTCACTTAACCTGGTGTTGGGCTTTGAGCGAACTTTGCTATCCACCCCCCCCCCCCATGCAAGGCCCAACCATGTTATAACTGGATTTCAATGCTATTCGCACCGTTCATTTTTAATTTTTTTTCTTTTTATTTTTCATTTGTTTTCTGATTTAAGCTGGGCCCAAGCGCGTTACTTCTCAGACCCCCCCCTTATCTGGGCCCATCATCAAACGAACTGAATTCTATTACTTGTCACACCCCATGCATTCATAAATCATTTTAATTTTCTCCAAATTTTATCAAACTTTGAAAATCCATATTAAATTGAAAAATTAATATTTTCTCATGGGATTTTTTTACCACTTTCCATTTTATGTCTAGAAAAATATAAAATCATAAAATTGCCATTTTATTTCATTTTTATATTTTTTGCATATTTTCTCATTTAATTGCTTTTTAATGCTTTTTAGTTGATACATTAATTTGTAGAATTTAGTTAGGGTAGCTCCCTTTAGATTTTTAGGTCAATCTTTTTAGGGTAGTTAGATGTATGTTTTAGGTTCCCCCTGGATTAATGCCATATTTTTGTGATGATTTTTAGGATAGTTTTGATTAGGTAATTCTAGGTAGTGTAGAATTAGGTTAAAACTTCAATATAGGTTCATAACAATTTTAGATTTTGGGCTTTTAGGATAATTTAGACTATGGGGCATATATGGGTATTAAGGGTAGGTATGTAGGATCCCTTAGAAATTATATTAGGATTTAATATAATAGTATGCTATTTTTAGTTGATTTTTGTATTTGTTGATTGTTTGTGTTGCCTTTAGGGCATGTTTGTTTAGTTTGCTTTGCTTTGGAGTTTTCCTTTGGCTTGAGGAGCTTGGTATCTCATTGTGGAGATTTGTGGAGCATGGTTGAAGACTTGAAGAGGCATGGAGGAGCTTGAGAGCTTGTTCTTTCTTCTTTTTGTTTTGTTTTAGGGTTAGGATTAGGAAGAGCTTAGATGTATATAATTTCTTTCTCAAACATGGATGGTATCATTCACCTCCATTCCTCCCTTGATTCAAAGTCCTTCCATGGTAATCACCTCTCTCCTTTGGAGGGATAAGTGATATACCAAGGAGGTAGAATGTAACAGCCCAAATTTCATTAAATAATTAATTATAGTAATTAATTGATTTAGTGGGATTTTATGTTAATATTGGAATTAATTTTTATTAATTGGAATTAATAGAGAATTGAAAGGAAATTGGAAGGAAAGAAAATAAAAGGAATATATAAGTGAGGAAGAAAAGAAAAGAAAGTTAGAAAACATTTGGAGAGAAAGAGGAAAGAAAGAAGAAAGAAGAGGAAAAGTGAAAATCATCAAGAACCAACATCAAAGCTCCGATTAATCGAGGTAAGGGTGAGAAATGTTTCTATTTGATCATTGCATGATGTTATGTATATTGGGTTGGGGTTTTGGTAGAGTTTTCATCACTTTCCAATTAGGGCAAATGTTGGATTAATCGGTAGATTGATGATTTAATCGGTTGAAACTGAGCAATAATGCCGTAGAATAGTCGGGTAACATGTATTGATGCTATTTGTACTGATTTGGATGTTTGAGGTTTGGTTGATGATGGATTGATGAAGGAGAGGCAGAATAGGGTTCTGTTCTGCGCAGGTTCGCTGGCTCTCGCCAGGCGAGCGAAGGCGAAGCTTCGCCAGGCGAAGCCTAGCGAATGCTGGCGAGTAATTATGATTAAGTCCCAGTGGACTTAGCTGGCGAGTTCGCCAAGCGAAGTTGGATAGCGAAGGTTCGCCCAGCGAAGGTGCTGGCGAATGGTGGCGAATGAAGTCAGTAGCTACTAACTTGGGCTCGCTGGGAAGTCTCGCCAGGCGAAGCCTAGCGAGTGTTTGCTGAGAGAGTTTGCCAGGCGAAGGCCAGGCGAAGGTTCGCTGCGAGGGTTCGCCAGGCGAACGAAGGCGAATTTGACAGCATTTCTCTTTTGCTGTGTTGCTCATGTGGTGATAGTTTGGTGGTTTCACATAGATTGATATTCTTATGATATGATATATATATGATCTATTGTGATGATGTGTGGTGTGGGTATCCTCCGGGCGTGAATCCTAGTTGATATGCGATGCGCATTAATTGTGATAAATAGAAATACATGTGAATACAATGATGAATGTATGTGTATTGTTCAATAAATTGTGAGTGCATATTTATATGCGATTGTTGTGGAAATGCATGGGAACATATGTGGTATGTGTGCATTGTTGTTGAGTATGATGATGATGATGTGTGAAATGAATACATTGATAAATGTTTGATATATGTTGTATGTGCAATCATGATGAAATTCTCGAAGGGGTGAATTATTCAAATGCATGGGATTAAGACGCGGGAACGGTCTTAAGTGCATTTATTGTGATTGGTTGATTGTACATGCATCATTCAGTCAAGAGGCAATGTCTGTTAGTTTCGTGGAAACTAGTGGCTTGTCCCAAACCTAGAAGGGTGGGTTTGAAGCCTAGGGGACGGGCTTGGTTGTTATCGGTCTAGAAGGGTGGACCCGGTTTAAAGTAAAAACCGAAAAATGATAACGAGTTATCGGTCTAGAAGGGTGGACCCGGTTTAGAGTGAAAACCGAAAAAAGATAACGAGAGTCGGTACCGCATTGCATGAGTTGCACTGGGTTGTTGAGTCACATTGATATATGACATATGCATGAAGAGATGCTTATGTGTGAATGATGAGATTGTGGAAATTGTAAGTGTATGCATAATGTGGGAATGCTTTGTGAATATCCATGTTTGTCTATATATGTGTGGTAAATATATATGACTAAGAGAATGAAGTGTGGTGAGAAATGTGAATATGTGTTATATGAATACCTATATATATATATATATATATATATATATATATATATATATATATATATATATATATATATAATCTTATGCTTTGATTATTATGGTTATATTTCTCACCCTTCTGCTGTTTTATAATGCTCTATGAGGCATTGCAGATTAGGATACTGGAATCCTTTTGTGAAGTTAGTCTTCATTCTTTTGAGTCGGCTGCTCTGATATGTAACACCGGGTAGTTAGACTAGTATAGTCATTCTTTTGTGATACATTGCGATGTATCAGTTGATGTGATTGTGTAATCTAACTGATATGATGTATTAATTTGGATGAACTTGTGTGTACGTGGATTAATATTTTGAAAACGATTAAATGATTTGATCTTCCGCTTAATTTTGAAAATGTTACATATCTTATGGAGAAAAATGTGAAAGTGTTTTATTGGTGAAATTGTGGCATTCTTCTTTTATACCTTATTATAAAACCTTTTTACTCTGATAATTTGTATGTGCTTAATTGTTTTATATGCATTTATTTGGGGTATAGAAGGGGGTGTTACAATAGTGGTATCAGAGCAGGTCGGTCCGTCCGGCCAAGTTGTTAGAGTGTTTTTCCCTGTGTGTTATTGATATGCGTGTAATGCATTATCAATATTGGTTGTTCTTACGTAGTTCTGTTGTTGGAATTAGTAAGATGGTTGCAGGAAGGAACGATGAAGCGATCGCAGAAGCTTTGACGAGATTGGCGGGGGCAATTGGGCAGAATCCTCCGGCCAATGTGAATGTGGGGAATCATGCTGATTATGGATTCCGTGCTTTGGGGAAATTCCAAAAGAATAACCCTCCGGTCTTCAAGGGAACTCATGAACCGGACAAGGCACAAATTTGGTTGAAAGTTGTGGAAAAGATTTTTCGAGTTATGAATTGCTCGGATGCACAGAAGGTGCAGTTTGGGACTCATATGCTCGAAGAAGAAGCTGAAGATTGGTGGGGTAATACTCGCCAAAGATTTGAGGAAGATGATATTGTGATTACGTGGGATTTGTTTAGAGAAACCTTTCTGGAGAAGTATTTTCCAGAGGATGTGCGGGGGAAGAAAGAGATCGAATTTCTTGAGTTGAAGCAAGGTAATTCGACGGTTGCTGAGTATGCGGCGAAATTTGAGGAGTTGATCAAATTTTGTCCTCACTATAATACTGGTAATGCTGAGAGGTCTAAGTGCCTCAAGTTTGTGAACGGTTTGAGACCCGAGATTAGACAAGCTATTGGGTACCAGGAAATTAGACGGTTTTTTGAGTTGGTTAACAAGAGCAGAATTTATGACGAAGACAGTAGGGCTAGGTCTAGCCACTACAAGAGCCTAAGTGATAAGAAAGGAAAAGGACAATTCAGAGGAAAACCTTACGTGACTCCTGATGATAAGGGGAAACAAAGGGTTGGTTTCGGTAAGAAACCAAGTGGGGGAGTTTCTACTCCGGTGAGATGTTATAGGTGCGGTGAAGAGGGACATCGTGCTCTTGAATGCAAAAGTGTTGAGAAGACGTGTTTTAAGTGTGGCAAGCCAGGCCACAAGGCTCTAGAGTGTAGAAGCGGTGTGGGTGTTACTTGCTATAACTGTGGTGAGCGAGGGCACATCAGTACCAAGTGTGATAAACCGAAGAAGAATCAAGGAAGCGGAAAAGTGTTCGCTCTATCTGGATCTGAGACTGCTAGCGACGATCGATTGATCCGAGGTACGTGCTTCATTAATGGTACACCTTTGATCGCTATAATTGATACCGGAGCTACGCATTCTTTTATTTCTTTGGATTATGTTAGAAGGTTGAATCTTGAGTTGTCTGTGATTGGTGGCGGTATGGTTATTGATACTCCTGCTATGGGTTCGGTAACTACACCGTATGTTTGCTTGAATTGCCCGTTGAGTATTTTCGGTAGAGATTTTGGGATTGATTTAGTGTGTCTTCATTTAGATCAACTGGATGTCATTCTTGGAATGAATTGGTTAAAATTCAATCGTGTATATATTAACTGTTTTGACAAAACGGTTATTTTTCCCGACTCAGATGTTGAAAGGGAATTGTTTATGACGAGGAAACAAGTGAAGGAATCGGTACAAGATGGGGCTAAGGTATTTATGCTTATGGCAACTTTGAGGACTAGTGAAAGTGAAGAGATTGATGCTTTGCCCATTGTTAGAGATTTTCCGGAAGTATTCCCTGAAGAGATAAAGGATTTACCGCCGGAGCGAGAAGTGGAGTTTTCGATAGATTTGATTCCTGGAACTAGTCCGATATCGATGGCTCCATATCGTATGTCGGCCTCGGAGTTAAAAGAGTTGAAGAGTCAACTTGAGGATTTGCTTGAAAAGAGGTTTATTCTTCCGAGCGTGTCACCGTGGGGTGCACCGGTGTTGTTGGTTAAGAAGAAAGAGGGTTCTATGAGGCTCTGTGTGGATTACAGACAGTTGAACAAGGTGACTATTAAGAATAAGTATCCACTTCCAAGGATTGATGATCTGATGGATCAGTTGGTTGGTGCAAGCGTGTTCAACAAGATTGATTTGAGATCTGGGTATCATCAGATCCGTGTGAAAGCTGAGGATATTCAGAAGACGGCCTTTCGGACGAGGTATGGACACTATGAGTATTCCGTGATGCCATTTGGTGTGACTAATGCACCAGGTGTATTTATGGAGTACATGAATAGGATTTTCCATCCTTATTTGGATAAGTTTGTGGTTGTGTTTATCGACGACATCTTGGTTTATTCGAAGAGCGAAGGAGAGCATGTCGAGCATCTGAAGATTGTGTTATCTGTGCTGAGAGAGAAGCAGTTGTTCGCGAAGCTTTCTAAGTGTGAATTTTGGTTGAAGGAAGTTAGTTTCCTTGGTCATGTGATTTCTAGTAGTGGTATTGCGGTCGATCCGTCGAAGGTTGAAGCGGTGTCGCAATGGGAGACTCCAAAGTCAGTTTTTGAGATCAGAAGTTTTCTTGGTTTAGCCGGTTATTATCGGAAGTTTATTGAAGGATTTGCTAAGTTATCGTTGCCGTTGACACAGTTGACTAGGAAAGGTCAAGCCTTTGTTTGGGACGCCAAGTGTGAAGCGAGTTTTCAAGAACTTAAGCGAAGGTTGACGACAACTCCTGTTTTGATTCTGCCAAATCCAGAAGAACCATTCGTTGTGTATTGTGATGCTTCTTTGATGGGTTTAGGAGGTGTGTTGATGCAGAATAACCAAGTTGTAGCTTATGCTTCGAGGCAACTCAAAGTGCATGAGAAGAATTATCCGACGCATGACTTAGAGTTGGCCGCCGTTGTGTTCGTGTTGAAACTCTGGAGGCATTATTTATTTGGCGCAAGATTTGAAGTGTTTAGTGACCACAAGAGTTTGAGATATCTTTTTGATCAAAAGGAATTGAATGCGAGACAAAGAAGATGGCTTGAACTTTTGAAGGATTTTGATTTTGGCTTGAACTACCATCCGGGTAAAGCGAATGTAGTAGCGGATGCATTGAGTCGGAAATCATTGCATATGTCGGCGTTGATGGTGAAAGAGTTAGAATTGGTCGAGCAATTTCGAGATTTGAGTTTGGTATGTGAGAGAACTTCTTTTGGATTTAAGTTGGGTATGTTAAAGCTTACAAGTGGTATTTTGGATGAAATTCGAGAAGGACAGAAATCGGATTTGAGCTTAGCTGATCAGTTGACTTTAATCAACCAAGGCCAAGGTGGTGATTTTCGGATTGATGAGAATGGTATTATGAGATGTCGGGATCGAGTTTGTGTTCCGAACATGGTTGAGCTTAAAAAGAGTATCCTTGAGGAAGGACATCGTAGCGGATTGAGTATTCATCCGGGTGCTACTAAGATGTATCAGGATTTGAGGAAAGTATTTTGGTGGCCTAGTATGAAGAAGGATATCGCGGAATTTGTATATTCTTGTTTGACTTGCCAGAAGTCAAAGATTGAGCATCAGAAGCCATCAGGTTTGATGAAGCCGTTGTTTATTCCTGAGTGGAAATGGGATAGTATCTCCATGGATTTTGTATCGGGTTTACCGAGGACGCCGAGTAATTTTGAGGCTATTTGGGTTATCGTGGATAGGTTGACTAAATCTGCTCACTTTATTCCTATGCGTATGGATTACCCTTTGGAGAAGTTGGCTAAGTTGTATATTGAGAGGATTGTGTGTCTGCATGGTATTCCGTTAAGTATTGTTTTGAATAGAGATCCGCGGTTTACTTCGAGATTTTGGGAGAGCCTGCAGAGTGTTTTGGGTACTAAGTTGCGTTTGAGTTCAGCGTATCATCCTCAGACTGATGGTCAGACGGAGAGGACGATTCAGTCGCTTGAAGATCTTTTGAGAGCTTGTGTATTGGAAAAAGGAGGAGCTTGGGATAGCTACTTGCCTTTGATTGAGTTTACCTACAACAACAGTTTCCATTCGAGTATTGGTATGGCACCATTTGAGGCGTTGTATGGTAGGCGGTGTAGGACACCATTGTGTTGGTTCGAGTCCGGAGAGAGTTCTGTTGTTGGACCCGAGTTAGTTCAACAGACTACTGATAAGATCAAGATGATTCAAGAGAAGATGAGAATTACTCAAAGTCGTCAGAAGAGTTATTATGACAAGAGGAGGAAGGCAGTTGAATTTCAAGAGGGAGATCATGTGTTTCTTCGAGTCACTCCGATGACAGGTGTTGGTAGGGCACTGAAGTCGCGCAAGTTGTCGCCGCGTTTCATTGGTCCTTATCAGATTTTGCAAAGGATAGGAGAAGTGGCCTATCGTGTGGCTTTACCACCGTCGCTTGCTAATCTTCATGACGTATTCCATGTATCTCAGTTGAGGAAATACATTGCGGATCCGTCTCATGTAGTCCAAATAGATGATGTGCAGGTGAGAGATAACCTGACTGTTGAGACATCACCTATGCAGATTGAGGATCGGAAATTGAAACAACTTCGAGGTAAAGAGATTGCTTTAGTGAAGGTCGCTTGGGGAGGACCGGATGGTGGAAATGTTACGTGGGAGCTTGAGAGCCAGATGAAGGAGTCTTATCCAGAACTGTTTGAATCAGGTAACATTTTCGAGGACGAAAATTCCTAAGTGGGGGAGGGTTGTAACAACCCAAATTTCATTAAATAATTAATTATAGTAATTAATTGATTTAGTGGGATTTTATGTTAATATTGGAATTAATTTTTATTAATTGGAATTAATAGAGAATTGAAAGGAAATTGGAAGGAAAGAAAATAAAAGGAATATATAAGTGAGGAAGAAAAGAAAAGAAAGTTAGAAAACATTTGGAGAGAAAGAGGAAAGAAAGAAGAAAGAAGAGAAAGAGAGGAGAAGAAAAGGAAAAGTGGAAATCATCAAGAACCAACATCAAAGCTCCGATTAATCGAGGTAAGGGTGAGAAATGTTTCTATTTGATCATTGCATGATGTTATGTATGTTGGGTTGGGGTTTTGGTAGATTTTTCATCACTTTCCAATTAGGGAAAATGTTGGATTAATCGGTAGATTGATGATTTAATCGGTTGAAACTGAGCAATATTGCCGTAGAATAGTCGGGTAACATGTATTGATGCTATTTGTACTGATTTGGATGTTTGAGGTTTGGTGGATGATGGATTGATGAAGGAGACGCAGAATAAGGTTCTGTTCTGCGCAGGTTCGCTGGCTCTCGCCAGGCGAGCGAAGGCGAAGCTTCGCCAGGCGAAGCCTAGCGAATGCTGGCGAGTAATTATGATTAAGTCCTAGTGGACTTCGCTGGCGAGTTCGCCAAGCGAAGTTGGATAGCGAAGGTTCGCCCAACGAAGGTGCTGGCGAATGGTGGCGAATAAAGTCAGTAGCTACTGACTTGGGCTCGCTGGGAAGTCTCGCCAGGCGAAGCCTAGCGAGTGTTCGCTGAGAGAGTTCGCCAGGCGAAGGCCATGCGAAGGTTCGCCAGGCGAACGAAGGCGAATTTGACAGCATTTCTCTTTTGCTGTGTTGCTCATGTGGTGATAGTTTGGTGGTTTCACATAGATTGATATTCTTATGATATGATATAGATATGATCTATTGTGATGATGTGTGGTGTGGGTAGCCTCCGGGCGTGAATCCTAGTTGATATGCGATGCGCATTAATTGTGATAAATAGAAATACATGTGAATACAATGATGAATGTATGTGTATTGTTCAATGAATTGTGAGTGCATATTTATATGCGATTGTTGTGGAAATGCATGGGAACATATGTGGTATGTGTGCATTGTTGTTGAGTATGATGATGATGATGTGTGAAATGAATACATTGATAAATGTTTGATATATGTTGTATGTGCAATCATGATGAAATTCTCGAAGGGGTGAATTATTCAAATGCATGGGATTAAGACGCGGGAACGGTCTTAAGTGCATTTATTGTGATTGGTTGATTGTACATGCATCATTCAGTCAAGAGGCAATGTCTGTTAGTTTCGTGGAAACTAGTGGCTTGTCCCAAACCTAGAAGGGTGGGTTTGAAGCCTAGGGGACGGGCTTGGTTGTTATCGGTCTAGAAGGGTGGACCCGGTTTAAAGTAAAAACCGAAAAATGATAACGAGTTATCGGTCTAGAAGGGTGGACCCGGTTTAGAGTGAAAACCGAAAAAAGATAACGAGAGTCGGTACCACATTGCATGAGTTGCACTGGGTTGTTGAGTCACATTGATATATGACATATGCATGAAGAGATGCTTATGTGTGAATGATGAGATTGTGGAAATTGTAAGTGTATGCATAATGTGGGAATGCTTTGTGAATATCCATGTTTGTCTATATATGTGTGGTAAATATATATGACTAAGAGAATGAAGTGTGGTGAGAAATGTGAATATGTGTTATATGAATACCTATATATATATATATATATAATCTTATGCTTTGATTATTATGGTTATATTTCTCACCCTTCTGCTGTTTTATAATGTTCTATGAGGCATTGCAGATTAGGATGCTGGAGTCCTTTTGTGAAGTTAGTCTTCATTCTTTTGAGTCGGATGCTCTGATATGTAACACCGGGTAGTTAGACTAGTATAGTCATTCTTTTGTGATACATTGCGATGTATCAGTTGATGTGATTGTGTAATCTAACTGATATGATGTATTAATTTGGATGAACTTGTGCGTACGTGGATTAATATTTTGAAAACGATTAAATGATTTGATCTTCCGCTTAATTTTGAAAATGTTACATATCTTATGGAGAAAAATGTGAAAGTGTTTTATTGGTGAAATTGTGGCATTCTTCTTTTATACCTTATTATGAAACCTTTTTACTCTGATAATTTGTATGTGCTTAATTGTTTTATATGCATTTATTTGGGGTATAGAAGGGGGTGTTACATAGAACTTTTGAGGGAACCCTTCATTTGATGTTGAACCCTTATAGGTCACCTATAGTGATCAAATAAGCAGTTCAATATCCCCTAACTTATTCAGTAAGTGATTTTTTTTCTCTGGTTTTGATTATCTTGAGAGATGCAGAGCTTGAGTCTGAAGATGAAGACTTCATTGAGGAGTATTGAAGAGGATGAATCCTTGAAGATTGCCATTCTAGCTGAAGCTTGAAGAGCAACAAGATCAAGTTGATACTTGGAGATCCCTGAAGATTAGGTGAAGCCTGAAGGTGGAGCTGATCAAAGAAGCTGAAGCTTAGGGGAGAAGATGAGTTGAAACTCATGTTGTAGGGTTGAAACCTGGAAAGCAAACTGATGTTTGTCAAGTGATTGAAGTCTGAAGACTGAGTTGCTACTGGAGGATCTGAGGCTTTCTTCTGTTTTCTTTTCTGTATTGTGTGTTTTGCTTGATCTGTCTGTTGCATTAGAATAAGTTCATATAGAATAAGTAGAATCTAGGAGCATGATTGCATTAGAGGTTGAGTTGCTCCCTCTGCTTCTATTGTTACTGCGTGGCTTTGCTTGCGGGTATTCGGTAGAGCTCGGCTCCCTTGCCCATGTGGTTTGTTTGCCTGATGGCCTTTCATTTCATTTTATCTGTATGATTGCAGTTTACTGTTTATTGCTTGATAGCATGTTGTTTATATTTCAGTATGATTACTGTTATTTCATGACTGGCTTGAGGTTGAGATGAGCTTGTGGAGGCTGAAGCCCCACACACATTTCCTTCATCACTTACATTGCATGCATTTTACTGTTAAGTTGATGCTTTGTCTGTTTTGGTGTATCATTGACATGATCCCTTAGGACTCTCATTTCCTTCGATAAGGATTTGATGATAGAATTTTAGGTTGAAACCTATGCATGACAACATCTAGGAGTTCCCTGTTCAAACCTCAACCATAGGATGAATCCATGGCATGATAACAGTAGGACTTGATAGTCTCCCTCCTAGTTGGGCCTATTCTCTTCTCATCTCAAAACAGTTTAAGATACAGTAATCATGAATGATTTCTTTCGTACGTTACGAGCCTTAAGCTATCTGAGAAAGGATTGTGGGAGAGTTTCTTTTCCACAGTCTGGATTTTTAGTATGGTACCCTTCGGGTGACATGCGACGCATTCACTCTTAGGTCATAGTCTCTAATGCGGTTGAAATCGCAAACACAATAAAAAAAACACTTCTTTCGTAAAAGACAGGAAATAAACCGTAGTTTCCCGAACTACGTGAGCTCTGATCTCTCATATCTGTTGAGAGTACGTAGGCACAAGATGGCGATGTCTTGGCGAGCTACCTTCCCCCATAACCCTTCGTAGGCCAAACTACGTTGACTCTGATTTCTCATTCTCTGATGAGAATACGTAGGCATAAAGTGCGACGCTTTGCCGAGTCATGTTTCTTTTCTTTTTCAGCCAGCCTTAATAGGTAGATAGAATAAAACCAACCCGTCCAAGTAAACACAACAAGCGAGGATCCCGTCGAGTACGACGGACGTGAGGGGTGCTAATACCTTCCCCTTGCGTAACCGACTCCCGAATCCAGACAACGGTTGCGATGACCTTGTCTTACCCATTTTCGTCAGGTTTTTCTGATCGTTTCCTTTCCTGTTCTGAGGGATAAATAACGAAAGGTGGCGACTCTTCTGTTGTGCCGGCACCTTATTTTCGCGCAAGCGACAGCTGGCGACTCTGCTGGGGATCGAACCCAGAATCTCTGGTTCTCCGGTTCCCTATGAGAGTCATTCCTAACGCTTGTGTGTTTACCTGCTGGGCTATGGTTTTTTATCGCATTTTACTTCTCTCACTTTATTTCCCGCATTTTATTTTTAGTATAATATGATTATTTGTGCTGTTGTGGGATGGGAGTTCTGATGAGTGAGAAGCCAGACCCAGACTTGAGTGCACTATAGACTTAGAGTGGAAATTAGTGTGCGCGTGCTTGCTTTGCAGGCACTAGTGTCTCATGAAATCCACGCTCAGACGAGGTTCATCCGGTTGGCTTCACTTTCAACCCTTTGGGTTGAGACGGTTGCTGGTTTGGTGGATTGTCGACTCTGGGGACCGATCATTTGTGATTCAGCTAAGTGAGGCCGCTTCATGAGCTGGTGATGCCACACCTTCTGGGTATCGTATCACCCCTCTTGAAAGTCTGTGACGCTGATGAACGCATAGGATGTCGTACCTTGAGTCAGTTTAGGTCCATACCTGTGAGAGGGATTGGGTTTATTGCAGGAAACTTTGACCTTCAGACCACCTAGTTTTCTTGACAGTGAATCAGTGTTGTTGGTACCAGGGTTCTCAGTTGCAGATTTGTCTGTTCTTGATAGAGCAGGTTTTGATCAGAGGATCTTATCATCAGGTGTATGTCTGTTCTTGATAGAGCAGGTTTTGATCAGAGGATCTTATCATCAGGTGCATGTCTATTCTTGATAGAGCAGGTTTTGATCAGAGGATCTTATCATCAGGTGTATGTCTGTTCTTGATAGAGCAGGTTTTGATCAGAATATTGTCATCAGTGGTTTGTTCTTGATAGAGCAGATTTTGGGGTCTGAAGATCTCATCAGCAGATGTTGTTTGTTCTTGATAGAGCAGATTTTTGGGGTCTGAAGATCTCGTCAGCAGATGTTGTTTGTTCTTGATAGAGCAAATTTTTGAGTGGGGTCTGAAGATCTCATCAGCAGCTGTATGTTTGTTCTTGATAGGGCAGATTTTTGATTTGGGGTCTGAAGACTTCATCAGTAGATATTTCTTGATCATACATCAGAGGTCCTTATTATCAGACATTTATTCTTGACAGAGCAGAATTATGATCCTATCAGACGGTTGTTCTTGGAAGATCAGATCTGTGGTCTTACTCCGGGGTTTTCTTCTCATCAGTGATTGTTGATACAGAATCTCCGCAGCACCAGTTGCCTGGATATATTATTGCATGACTGCATTTTGCATTAGTTTGCATGTTCATTTGCATTCCATTAACGTGTGTTTGTGTTGCAGGTACCGTTTCCCCGATCTAGGATTTCTTGCCTCCTATTGTATTGTTATGGCCTCTCTCAGAAAGACCGTTGCGTACAAGTTCCCGACCCCTGACGTGTCGAAGTTGACTGGTTTGATAGCTCTAGCAGGTGATTCTGTGAAGGATGAATTCAGAAAATCCTATGGCCGGTTGCTCAGTTTTGTTTGCAAGCCTTCTGTATTCGAGCTGAATGGATTGCATGCTCTGTTGCAGTTCTATGACCCTCCGCTGAGGTGTTTCACTTTTCAGGACTTTGTTCTCGCGCCGACGCTGGAAGAGTATGCTGATTTGCTGGGTGTGCCTATCAAAAGGCAGATGCCTTTTGTCTATATGGATGCTGATCCTGATCTGGCTGGCTTAGCTTCTTCGCTTCATTTGGACGCCTCAGAGTTAGTACTGACTAGTTGGAACAAGGTTCCTGGGTTCTCTTTGCAGTTTCTGGTGGTTAAAGCTCAGCAGTGTGCTAAGAACGGATGTTGGGACGCGTTCAATGCCATCCTCGCTTTATGCATATATGGCATTATCCTGTTCCCCAACATGCCAGATTTTGTAGACTTTGATGCATTTCACATCTTCGCTTCAGGGAATCCAGTCCCTACTTTGATCGGAGATGTCTATCACTCAGTCCACTACAAGAATGAGAACCGGAGAGGGAAGAATGTCTCATGCTACGTACCTTTGCTGTGTAAATGGCTTGATAGCCATCTGCCCAAGAGGGGTCCTTTTGTCTTGTCTGCTGCCACAGCTGAGTGGCCTGAGCGTCTGATGAGTTTATCTGTAGAGGATATTGATTGGTTCGACAGAGACAGGTTGGGTACTGAGGTGATCTTCAGTTGCAGCGGGTTTCCTAATGTACCTCTGATAGGTAGGAAGGGCTGCATAAACTACAATCCGCCGTTGCTAGTTCGACAGTTCGCGTATGCTTTGAGGAGTCCACCGAAGGAAGAAGAGGTACAGGAATCTCTGTACCTCACAGGTACTTTAGAGGGGGATTTGTTGTCCAAGCTTCAGCGTGCGTGGAATAGCATCAGTAAGCGAGGAAAGCCTTTGTTTGGAAAGAGCAACAGTCAAGCCTACCCTCTATATACAACATGGATCAGAGCCAGAGCCAATGCTATAGGGATGCCATTCCCTCATGTCAAGCCAGAAAGCTCTCTAGCAGTCGAAAAGCCTACTACTGTGCCCATTCATCAGCATAACCAGGTATTAGCTGAGCGGGATGAATTGAAGCGGGCGAACGCAGAACTGGAGAAGGAGTTAGCTCAGCTTCGAAGTGAAAGGAACGAAGCTGTTCATTCTTTCAAAAAGCAGACAGAGTTGGTGAACCAACTGGGTACAGACCTGGCGAAGCAGATTGCCGATCGTGAACGCATGGGTCAAGACTTCAGGGCTGTTAACGATGTACTAGCTACGAAGAAGCAGCATTTGGACGAGGCATATCGGAGGATATCCAAGTTCGACCAGCACTGGAAGGCTTCCCTGGCCACCAGGAAGGAGCGAGAGGACAAGCTGATGCTGCAGATCGCCAAGCTGGAAGCCGAGGTGAAGGACAGTGAGCGGAGGTTTGATGAAGAAACCGCCCGCAGATACGCCGCCGAAGGCCAACTCAACAGAGCTCTTGCTAACCTGAAGGAGCACAAGCTGATGTTTGAGTCCAAAAAGCGGAAATTAGAAGATTGCTTCGGCGAAGGAGCATGGGAAAGTTCAGTTTAGGGACTTCAGTATACCATTGTGCAGAGGGAACTACTCGTCGAGGGGTTGCTCACTTTGCCAGATCATCCGAAGACGAAGGAGTTATTAGTAGAGTATCGCGCCCGTGGCCGTACTTGACTAGCTTGTATTCCTTTTGTTTTGATTTTTGTTGTATGCTGACCATCACCAGGCTTGTTGGCTGAGGTCACGCTGTTGATTTGTCTTGTACTTGCTGATGCTATGTACTGCCTTGATAGGCCTTCCTTTATATATGAGATTGATGTTTCCATGATTGGGCGCCGACTTCTACTTCTTATTATCAGCACTGGCACTAAGGCACTAGGATCGGGGGACATCTCCCAAACACACAGACACACGCATGCATCTGCATGAAGCATTTGCATGGCGTACATTTTGTTGTTTTTCCTAACCTTTAGTGTTTGTAGGTTTTTTCAGGTTCACAGGTCCCAAACTGTTTCCAGGATTGATCAGAGACTCATTCACCGTTATCCAACTCGAGCTAATCAGACCAGGATCATGGATCAAGTGCAGACAGATGTCCAAGAGCTCCGTGAGCGGATGGATCGCTTTATGGAACTGATGCAGGTAGTCGCTAATGGTCAGGACCAGCTCCGGACTTTGGTTCAGCCTTTGATCTCCAGGGTTGATAGTAATGGCATACTTCATGGAGGGGCTGTGCCTACTCCTCCACCAGTTGATACTCCGCAGAATGGTGTTCCTGTTGCCGGGGGCAACGACAGTGCTAATGGCAACGTGATGGCCAATATCGGACTCAATGCGACGGGCGTCGGCAATGGGAGTCTGGGAGCTAATGTCAACATCGGGCCGGTCAACGACAATGCTGGCGTCGGGAATCTGTTGGTGCCTCAACTGTGGCTTGAGGATCATCAGGATGATGTGTTTTCTCAAAGAGGTGCGGAAGCGGAGCTGAATGCTGAAGCGCGACTCAGATTCAAAGCACTTGAAGATAAAATGAGAGATATTGAGAATCAGAATAATTTGGGCGTTGATATGTCCAAGCTGGGGTTAATTGCTGATTTCAAGGTACCTCCTAAGTTCAAGGTGCCTGTCTTTGAGAAGTATAAGGGCACCACTTGCCCTCGTGTCCACCTTCGATCGTATTACAGAAAGATGTCTGCCTATTCAGAAGATGACAAGTTGCTGATGCACTTCTTCCAAGATAGTCTTTCTGGACCATCCCTCGAGTGGTACATGGGCTTGGAGCCCACTAGCGTGTGCACCTGGAAAGATCTTGCTGAAGCGTTTGTCCTCCACTATTAGTACAATAGCGACTTGGCCCCGAATCGAGTCCAGCTTCAGAACCTTTCGCAGCGGAATAATGAAGGATTTAAGGAGTACGCCCAGCGATGGCGTGAGTTGGCTGCTCGGGTTCAACCGCCGATGGTTGAGCGCGAGCTCGTGCAGATGTTTGTTGCTACCCTCCTGGGAATCTACTATGAAAAGTTAGTCAGCGGTATGTCTGGGACGTTCTCTGCTCTCATTACCATGGGCGAGCACATCGAGAATGGTATCAAGATCGGAAAAATTCAAGGTGAATCATCCTCAGCTGGAGGAGGTGGAAGGAAACCTTATGCTGGTAAACGTCGAGAAGGGGATGCGAGCGCTGTGACCAACGCTCGGAGAAGGGGCACGGGCCCTCAGCAGCAGATAGCCAGTATAAATATCCCAGCAGCAGCAGCAGCAACCGAATCAGCAGGGATATAGAAAATACCAGAATCGGGCACCTTTGACAAACCGTCACTTCGAGGCACCGCCCATGTCGTATGCGCAACTCTTGCAGACTCTGCTTCAGCTTCAGTTGGTTCAGAAGAGGACGATGGCTCCCTTGACAGGGGAACCTCCACCAGGGTATGACGCAAATGCCACTTGCGACTTCCATACAGGGGCACCAGGCCATACAATCGAGAACTGCAAAGCCTTTAAGCACAAGGTGCAGGACCTGGTAGATGCCAAGATCATTAATTTCTCCGATAATGTGCCCAATGTCACGAAAAACCCTATGCCGAATCATAGGGGAGGCGGAGTGAACGCCATTATCGAAGAAGAGAGCGCAGATCTGTTGACTGATGTCAAAGACCTCAAGACGCAACTTAGTTTCGTCAAAGCTAAGTTGTTGAAGAAAGGGTTCTTTCCAGGATGCGGAGAGTTATGCATGGACTGTGCTACACATTCTGATGGGTGTGAGCAGTTGGTTGAAGGAATCCAAAGTCTGATGACTGAGGGTATTTTACAGTTCAGCCGGAGGACTGAAAGTGTATCAGGAGAGGTAGTGTTGCAGCAGGCCGGTGAAGTCTCCACCATCACCATTCCTCGCCAACCAATTACTATTTCCGCGCCCCGACCGCCTACAATCACTATTACCAAAGCTGGGCCGATCCCATTCGAGAGCACTAACGCCGTTCCGTGGCATTACGGCGCCGAAGTCTATTGCAATGGTCAGAGGTTAGAACTGGAGCCGTATGGGTCGACTGTGCAGAATCTCGCAGGAATTAGTGGTATTACCCGAAGCGGAAGAGTATTTGCACCGACAGAGGTTGTGGCAGAGAAAGCGGTCAGAGCTGATGCGGCCGACAAGGGTAAAGGCAAAGTTGTCGAAGAGGTCCCGTGCGGGGTAGAGAAAGATTTGCTGGTCAAAGATGCCGAGGAGTTTATGCGGTTAATCAAGAAGAGCGACTACAAGATTGTAGACCATCTCCATCAGATGCCTTCGAAGATTTCTATTCTCAACCTGTTGCTGTGTTCTGAAGCGCACCGCAACGCGTTACTGAAGGTATTGAACGCCGCCTATATATCGCAAGAGATATCCGTGAATCAGCTAGAAGAGGTGGTAGCCCATGTTAACGCTGGTAACGGGCTAGGTTTCACAGATTTAGAGCTGACGCCTAAAGGGAGAGATCACAACAGCGCCATGCACATCTCGATAGAGTGCAGGGGCACAATCATGTCACATGTCCTGGTGGACACCGATTCGTCGCTTAATGTCCTTCCGAAGAAGGCATTAATGAAGTTGGACACTCGTGGATTGCTTTGCACACCCAGTGATCTGGTGGTGAAAGCATTTGACGGAACTAAGCGCCACGGTTTCGGGGAGTTGACCCTGCCGATTCAAGTTGGTCCGGAAACGTTTGACACAGTCTTTTATATCATGGACATCATGCCCGCCTACAGTTGCCTCTTAGGTCGGCCATGGATCCATGTTGCTGGTGCCGTGACGTCCACGTTGCACCAAAAGCTCAAATATGCTGTCGGGGGAAGCATAGTAACCTGTGTGGTGAGGAGGACATAATGGTGAGCCATTTGTCATCCTTTAAGTATGTTGAAATGGATGGCGAAATCCATGAAACTCTCTGCCAAGCATTTGAAACCGTCAAGGTGAAAGAGGTAGCTCCTGTCGTCACAGAGAAGCCAGAGGTGAATCTCTCCTCATTCAAAGAAGCTCGGGCCATCGTCCAAGTCGGTTCTACCCCAGGCTAGGGGCATATTTTGGAGATACCGATCAAGCAGGATAAGTTTGGATTGGGTTATTCTCCTGAAGCTGAAGCTTCTTCTTCTTCGTCTAGAAGTTCGTCACGGGGTAAGGGGCCGATCCTATTTACCAGTGGCGGAGTGATCTTCGAAAGCATCAACGCGGCGTCTGAGGACAGCGGGGATAACGATTATGATCTCGACTCTTGGATTCAGCCAAGCAAGCCGGGCGAGCGCCTCAACAATTGGACCATCAAGGAAATTATCCAGCTGACAAGTGAAGAGTAATGATTTACTTTTTACAATCATTGTACAACCCTATGTCCTACCCGGGGCATAACGGTTTTATTGTCAGGGCCTTGTTGGATTATGTACATGCATTTTGTTAATAAATCAAATGCGTTTTCTTCGTATTCAAATATTGTGTTCTCTGTTATTCCTGTTTTTATATTTGTTTTGAAAAACAGTAAAATGGCAACGGGGTTTGTGCTAACCTGCATATTCTTGTTTTAAACTTAACCCTTGTTATTGCAGGATCCACATAACATACGACATCGACTCTGGACCTTCTACGGCTCACTTCGACTTCGATTGCCCGATCTATCAAGCCGAGGAAGAGATTGATGAGGACGAAGACCTTCCGGAAGAGTTGGCCCGCTTGTTGAAGCAAGAGGAAAAGGTTATTCTGCCTCACGAGGAGGAAATTGAGATCGTAAATATGGGTTCTGAAGAGCTCGTCAGAAATGTCAGGATAGGGGCTGCGCTGCAGAGAGATGTCAAGCACATATTGGTCGAGATGCTTCGAGAGTATAGTGACGTCTTTGCTTGGTCATACGAAGATATGCCCGGACTTGACACGGACATCGTGGTCCACCGCTTGCCGTTGCGAGAAGATTTCCCTCCAGTCAAGCAGAAGCTTAGGAGGACGAGAACAGACATGGCTGTAAAAATCAAAGAAGAAGTCCAGAAGCACTTGGACGCAGGATTTTTAGCCGTCACCACTTACCCTCCGTGGGTTGCCAACATAGTGCCTGTACCGAAGAAGGACGGTAAGGTACGCATGTGCGTCGATTATCGGGATTTGAATAGGGTGAGCCCTAAAGACGATTTCCCGTTGCCTCATATCGATGTGTTGGTCGACAACACAGCCCAGTTCTCCGTGTTTTCATTCATGGATGGCTTCTCCGGTTACAACCAGATCAAGATGGCGCCAGAAGACATGGAGAAGACTACTTTCATTACGCCCTGGGGAACATTTTGTTACAAATTGATGCCCTTCGGATTAAAGAATGCTGGGGCAACGTATCAGCGTGCAATGACGACTCTCTTTCACGAAATGATGCATAAAGAGATCGAGGTATATGTTGATGATATAATTGCCAAATCCCAGATGGAGGAAGAGCATCTGATCAACTTATTGAAGCTTTTTGAGAGGCTTAGGAAATTCAGGCTGAGGCTGAATCCTAACAAATGCATTTTCGGAGTGCGGTCCGGAAAGTTATTGGGGTTTATCGTTAGTGAACGAGGTATCGAGGTTGATCCTGCGAAAATAAAAGCCATTCAAGAAATGCCAGCGCCGAAAACAGAGAAAGAAGTTCGTGTTTTCTTGGGCCGAATAAACTACATTGCAAGGTTTATCTCTCAGCTCACGGCCATTTGTGAACCGATGTTCAAGCTTTTAAAGAAAGATCAGGCGACTACTTGGAATGAGGATTGCCAGAAGGCATTCGACAAGATAAAGCAGTATCTACAAGAACCTCCAATCTTGATACCCCCAGTGGCTGGACGGCCTTTAATCATATACCTGACGGTTCTGGAGAATAGTATGGGGTGTGTTCTCGGTCAGCACGACGAGACGGGCAGAAAAGAGCATGCCATTTACTACTTGAGTAAAAAGTTCACTGAGTGTGAATCTCGATACTCGATGCTGGAGAAGACGTGTTGTGCACTAGCTTGGGCTGCCAAACGTCTACGACAATACATGCTCAATCACACCACTATGCTGATTTCGAAGATGGATTCGATCAAGTACGTCTTCGAGAAGCAGGCTCTTTCGGGCAGGATTTCCAGATGGCAAATGGTGTTAACGGAATATGATATTTAGTACGTCTCCCAGAAGGCCATCAAGGGAAGCGTATTGTCTGATTACCTTGCCGAGCAGCCAATCGAGGACTACCAGCCGATGAAGTTCGAATTCCATGACGAGGATATTATGTTTCTCAAAGCGAAGGATTGCGATGAGTCGTTGCCTGGCGAGGGGCCAGATAGGAAGTCCCAGTGGAAATTGATATTCGATGGAGCGGTTAATTCCTATGGAAGTGGCATCGGGGCTATCATCAAGACTCCCCACGGATCCCATATCCCGTTTACTGCGAGACTGACGTTTCCAGTTACCAATAATGAGGCGGAGTACGAAGCATGCATTATGGGTCTAGAAAAGGCAATTGATTTGAGAATCAAGAATCTAGACGTATATGGTGACTCAGCGCTTGTAATCAACCAGATTAAAGGGGAGTGGGAAACTCGTCAAGCGAATTTGGTGTCGTACATGAATTATGCCAGAAGGCTGCTTCCGTTCTTCGATCGAGTGGAACTTCATCATGTACCCAGGGCTGAAAATCAGATGGCGGATGCCTTAGCCACGTTGGCTTCAATGTATAAATTCAATTTTTGGAATGAGGCTCCAAGAATTGTACTTTCGCGTCTTGATAGACCGGCATTTGTCTTTGCAATCGAGGATGCCGCCGACGGCAAGCCATGGTTCCATGACATCCAGACCTTCCTTATGACTAAGGAGTATCCTGCGGGTGAGTCAACCCAGGATAAGAAGACTCTAAGGAGGCTGTCTGGCAACTTTTATCTCAATCCTGATGGAGTGTTGTATAAGAGAAACCACGATCTCGTGCTACTCAGATGTGTAGATGAGAAAGAGGCGAGTATGCTCATGGAAGAAGTCCATGAAGGCACATTTGGTACGCACGCCGGCAGGCATGCTATAAAGAGAAAGATCCTGAGAGCAGGATACTACTGGTTGACGATGGAGTCGGATTGCTTCAGATTCGCGAAGAGGTGTCATAAATGCCAGATTTATGCTGATAAAGTTCATGTGCCGCCGTGCCCATTGAATGTCATGTCCTCCCCTTGGCCGTTCTCCATGTGGGGCATCAACATGATAGGCAAGATTGAGCCTACTGCATCCAATGGTCATTCTTTCATTCTGGTAGCTATCGACTACTTCACCAAGTGGGTGGAGGCAGCCTCGTACGCTAATGTGACCAAGCAGGTGGTGGCTAAATTCATAAAGAGGGACATCATCTGTCGTTACGGAGTTCCCGAGCGGATCATTACTGATAATGGTTCGAACCTGAATAACAAGATGATGAAGGAGCTGTGCCAGAGCTTCAAGATCGAACACCACAACTCATCTCCTTACCAGCCGAAGATGAATGGAGCTGTCGAAGCCGCCAATAAGAACATAAAGAAGATTGTTCAGAAGATGGTTGTGACATACAAAGATTGGCACAAGATGCTGCTGTTTGCATTGCACGGTTATCATACGACGGTCCGTACGTCAACCGGGGCAACTCCTTTCTCCTTGGTGTACGGTATGGAAGTTGTCCTACCGCTAGAAGTTGAGATCCCTTCTTTGCGAGTTTTGGTTGATGTGAAACTCGACGAGGCAGAATGGATTACGAATCGCTTGAACCAACTCAGCCTGATGGACGAGAAGAGGTTAGCATCGATTGCGTTTGGTCGCCTGTACCAAAGCCGAATGAAGAAAGCTTATGATAAGAAGGTGCGTCCTAGAAGCTTTCAGACGAGTGATCTCGTCCTGAAGAAGATTCTTCCGCCACACTCCGATCACCGGGGCAAGTGGACTCCGAATTACGAAGGTCCGTATGTCGTCAGCAAGGTCTTCTCGGGAGGAGCTTTGTTGTTATCCACGATGGATGGTGAAGATTTTGCATCCCCGGTGAACGCGGACGCAGTTAAAAAATACTTTGCTTGAAAGAGACCCGCTGGACAGAAAAGAAAGAGTCCAGGCAAAAAAGGGGCATCCCGGCAAACCAAAAACAGAATAAAAGGTTCGGGCAAAAATTAGGGATATATTGAAAAAATGTACACCCGCGAAGTCGAAAACCTACACTGGGCGGCTTCGGCAAAAAAGGGTATCCCGGTGAACTGAAAACCCGTAAAGGGCGGTTCACGCAAAAGTTAGGGATTTGAATAAGCAAATGGCTGAGTTCCGTGTGTGGACTTTCATTGTTTAGTGGTTTGGAGGACCTGAGGGCCGTTTATCTGAATCAATCTCTTCCGAAGCTGAAGCGTCGGAGAAGTATCGAAGTCGAGTGGGTCTTAGAGGGATCAACTCATGGTGATCGTCTACGCCTCGTTGCCGACATTTGTATATACTGATGTATATTTATGTTTTATTTTTGCGCGGCTTTCCACATTCCAAGAGCTTGCCTCTGTTGTAAAACATTTTTACCCATTCAGGGGTTCGTTATCAATAAAGTGCATATTATTCAGCAATTCTGTTTGCTTGTTTAGCATTTATCTGTTTGGTTTGCGAAAAAACGCCGATGTTTTTGATAAAATGCACATACATAAACTTACTGGCCTAGGCCACTGATTGTTGAAACAATTAATTACCTGAATGTTGTCGCGAGATAATAACCTTGATAGGTCCCTTTGAGAAGGGTATCTTGTCTGTTTGTTTGTGTTGTTACAGGTGTAGCATATTCCAGACAGTGCGCCGTGCGCATCCCTGAAGTAGGACGATTCCTCCTTCTCCAGCAGAGTTCAGTGGCCTCTCCTCGCAGAGTATGAACGCAAGATCGTGAGCATTGATATGTGTCCCCAGGCAGAGATGATTCTCCTCCCCAAGCAGATGCATCCTGAAGGAACGTCACCTCCTCAGCTGAGTCAAGCGCCGAAGCATGATTTCTGCCCCCCGCACCGGGTCACAAGTGCAAGTTTCATAGAAGTTTTCGGGCGCCGAAGCTCGTGTTCTCCCCCAGCACTGAGTCACCAGTGCAGGTTTCGTAGGAAACCATTCGTATGCCGAAGTATGTAGCAACTGATGGTGTCAGACTGAAGTCTCCAGCGGAATTGAGATTCCCCACCAGAGTCGTACTCACTCCCGAAGTCGGCTGATTCCCTCTTCCCCAGTAGAATGTTGGAACAGCTGATGCTGTATCCCCCTGCAGAGTTGTACTCTCCCCCGAAGTCGGATTATTCCTTCTTCCCCAGCGGAATTGAAATTCCTCATCAGAGTTGTACTCTCCAGTGAAGTAGAATGATTTCTACCTCCCCGACTGAGTTCACAAACCCCAAGAGAGCCGAATCCTTGGAAGCAGTAGGGACCATGATTGGTTTTCCCTAGCAGAGCACCGAACAGCTGATGTTGTATCTCCCCCAGAGTCGTACTCTCTCCAGTGAAGCAGAATGATTTCTCTTTCCCCGGCTGAGTTCGTAGATACCCAAGAGAGCCGAATCCTTGGAAGTTGATCAGACCATGATTGGTTTTTTCCCAGTGGAGTGTTGAGCAGCTGAAGTGGTTTCCCCACAGAGTTGTTAACCCCAGAAGAGTAGCCGAGGCGGCCACACAATTTATTCCCGCAACGGATATCGCTTCCCCTCAGCCGGTCCAGGTTCTCGTAGAGCTTCGTCCCCCTGCAGCAGTCAACTGAAGATCATTTGCCCAGAGGAGTCCAATTGATATTGGCGTGACCATGTTCTCCTCAGCAGGATGATTCCTCTATCTGAGTAGTTCTTTATCCTTAACAGGAGGATTTCCCCCTCGGCATTTATTTTGCTGACGGGACCGCATCATTATGCATGATTGCATAGCATGTACCATAAACGCATAGCATTTCCACCGTGTGGAGCATGGCGCCGAAGCATATGCATAATAAACATGATCTACTTTTCTACCGTCCTTGTTTTGCAGGTGTTCCGCCAAAGGATCAGTTGCTCAGGATGATTCCTGACATTCTCCCCAACGAAGTCGCTTGCTCGAGATGATTCTTGAGATCCCTAGCGAAGTCTTCAGTTCAAGATGATTCTTGAAGTCCTCAGCAGGGCCGTTGGCTTAAGATGATCCTTAAGACCCCAGTGCAGTCTCCAGAGTTGGTTGCTTAAGTTGATACTTAGAGTCCCCAGCTAAGATCGCCCAGGATGATTCCTGTAACCCCAAGAGAGCCGAATCCTTGGAAGCTGCTCAAGCCATGATTGGTTTGTCCCCGGCAAGAGTTGCATAGGATGATTCCCGGAGTCGCCGACAGAGTGTTTGTTCAGGATGATTCCTGAAATCTCCAGAATAGTTATCAGTTCAAGATGATTCTTGAAGGTCCCCGACCGAATTATTTGTTCAAGATGATTCTTGAAGTCCTCAGCAGAGTTGATTCCTCCATAATGATTTCTGGACCCCCGGAGCGGAGTCGCTTGACGATTCTCTAGATTCCCCAGCGGCGAAGCGTCATCTCCAGCAGTGTTTCCAACGGCGATGTTGGATGATTATCTTGACGGCGAGGTCAGATTAGGTGTGTTTCCAGCGGCGATGCTGGATGTTTTGACGGCGAGGTCATATCATGCTTGTTTCCAGCGGCGATGTTGGATGTTTGACGGCGAGGTCAGATTATTTTGAATTCTCCAGCGGCGATGTTGGATGTTTGTTTCCAGCAGCGATGTTGGATGTTTGGTTCTGGCGGCGATGTCAGGAGATTATATTTGACGGCGATGTCAGACCCTTTAGCTCCCCAGCAGAGATTATGTTTGTACGACGGCGATGTCGAATGTCTCTCCGAGTTATGTTTGTTTCCAGCGGCGATGTTGGATGTTTGTCTCCAACGGCGATGTTGGGTATTTTGATTGTCTGACGGTGATGTCGACTTTAGTGCTCCAGCGGCGATGTTGGGTGTTTTGACAGAGATTCTTCAGTTTTCCAGCGGCGATGTTGGGTACGTCAAGTTGATCTAGTCTTCCAGCGGCGATGTTAGGTGATTCAGATCCTTTAGTTCTCCAGCGGCGATGTTGGGTATTTTGCTTATGACAACGATGTCAGATCAGTATTTCTCCAGATAGTTGCCGTGCGACTATTATTCCAGTGTTCGAAGAGTTGAGCAGTTGGCAAATTTCCGGGTTTACCGGTATTCAACCGTCTCGCACCTCGATTGGCTGAGAGCCGTTCGCTCATCACCCAGTCAGGTTCAAGCCGTTTGAATAGGGGCAGCTGTTGCACCCCAAAATTTGACCAACATTTATTTAACTATCAAGAGTTGTATGAGGTTGTGAAGCTAGCCAAGAAGTTATTTCAGTGTTCAAAGGTTGATACCTTTGCCAGAAAGCTCAAGAGATCCTCAGAGGAATTGGTTGAAACCAAGGTTGCGTGCCTCAGAACTTGAGAGTTGTGGGTGCTCCTCAGATGATTCTGAGACTATGAGAGTGAAATTGAAGCTTTGAGAAAGCCTATGAGATGTATTGAAAGCCATCATGAAGCCCAGAGAGGTCATTGTACAAGAATTCAGAAGGTTCAACCATGAGTGGTAGAATTAGGGTTCGACTGGGTCAACCCTAGGTCAACTGATGATTTGGAGAAGGTTGAGACCTAATCCAAGAACCATGTGATCATGGAATGATGTATTGAGATACTATAAGGATGATTCCTAGACCAACTCATCATGATTGAGGAGTTTGAGAAGTTTTAAGCTAGGGTTTCTAAGGATTGACAGTGTAAAATCCCCTAGTTTGATCCCTATCTTCCAGGCAGTTTTAGCTCAAGATTTGATTGTCATCTCATCTTCCCCACAACATGAATGTTGTAGAGCTTGTTCTTAGATTTAATTTGAGTGGTAGAAGTCCTCGATAGGATTTGCAGAGCTCAAGTTATGGTTTTGACAAATTACAGGTCATCTGAGGTATGTGAATCTGGGTCCTTGAAAGTCACCCAGCTTGCAGACAACTTTTTCCCTAGTAGGATGATTCCTATGGATTCTTGGTCAACATGAATGTTGAAGAGCATATTCTTAGATTTCTAGGGAGTACTAGAAGTCCTTGATAGGATTTGTAGAACTCAAGTTATGGCTTTGACAAGCCAAGGGCATTTTGGTCATTTGGAAGTTATAGGTCATTTCAAGCATAAAGCCATATCTCCTACTTCCAAGCTTCAAATGGAAAAATCTTCAACATCAAAGTTTCTTATAATGATGTTTTAAGGCTAGTAGGGTGGTCATGAGATGTTGAAAAGGCTCATATCAAAAAGTGATAAAAATGACCTAAAAATGAGGCATAAGTTAAATAAAGTGAGATTGAAAATCATAAATCATAAGCTATAAGTCCAAACCATGTCATATGATAGGTCATTTTGACTCCAAATGACATTCTAAGAACAACGGTTCAGCCACAATTTTGATTTGAGGCTTGCATCATGGGGTTGCTTTGTAATTTGATTGCTTGCATAATGGGGTACCAAACCAAAACAAGGAAAAACTTAATAAACAAGGAAGAGATGAATGGTAACTTGTCCAAAATATCATTTGGGGATAAATTCAAGTTGGTTACCAAAAATTACAAGCATTTTGCATGAGATACCATATCATGAGAAGTGAAAATGCAAAATACCATATCATGAAAACTTCAAGTTCTTACTAGATGATTCTAGGAGGTTCTAGACTTTTCTAAACCTCTCTATATATTGAATACAACTTCCATTGGTGAAAGGTTGGTGATAGTTGGTGTTAATTGTGGAAGAGAATAGAGATTGAAATCCAAAAACTCCATTTGCAAATCACATTGAATCTTCATATTCTTCTTCATTACCATTCCATTTTTCTTCACAAATCATCTCCATAAACATTGTTGAGTGTGTTCATGCTAGAGTGAAACTCCATTGATGAAGAATTGAAGGAGTTCCCATTGAATTTGCAAGGAAGCAAATTGCATTGGATCTTGAAGTACAAGTCCCCTACATCAAATCTTGTGCAAGCAGAGGAATATTCATCACCTAAGGACCATTCTTGAGGAGCTACAAGGCTTGGATTGAAGAATTTCACCACCTACCATTTCAAGAAGCAAGGTATGCAAAATCATTCTTACACCCTATTCTAGGCATGGCTAGAGTTAATTATTAGTGTGAAACTATTAGAGACAATTAGGTGGTTCATTTTGATGAGTTTGGGACTGATTGGTGAGGTTTCACTAATGGATACCAATTCTTGGATGAGTTAGAACATGCCATATATTGAGTGTTAAGGCAAGATTATTGGTTGATTTTAATGAATGCAACATGAGGATCATTTTTGTATAAAGAAATGAGAGTTTGGTTAAGGTCGAAACTTGATGATATTTTGAGATTGGTTTGGTTGTGCATTCAGTTTGCATGATTTAGAGGGTATCAATGAAATCCAACACCACAGTTGTATTCTACGTGAAATTCTAGTCAAGTTTGGTTCTTATATCATGTAATTTGGTGGAGGAACGAAGGCACACGATGAGCTGGAAGTTTCGTGCATGGAAGTGTGTTTCAATGGTTTCTGCAAACCCTAATCAGTCCAAGGAAGAAGAAGACTCTGTTACCGTCAGATGCGCGCGTGACTTGTTGACCCAGAAGACGATCCTACGGCTGTAATTCAAAACGAAATGGAGGGAAGAAACAGCAGCGTAAAACGCCGCGTTTCTCTTAACCTGGTGCTGGGCTTTGAGCGAACTTTGCTATCCACCCCCCCCATGCAAGGCCCAACCATGTTATAACTGGATTTCAACGCTATTCGCACCGTTCATTTTTAATTTTTTTTCTTTTTATTTTTCATTTGTTTTCTGATTTAAGCTGGGCCCAAGCGCATTACTTCTCAGACCCCCCCTTATCTGGGCCCATCATCAAACGAACTGAATTCTATTACTTGTCACACCCCATGCATTCATAAATCATTTTAATTTTCTCCAAATTTTATCAAACTTTGAAAATCCATATTAAATTGAAAAATTAATATTTTCTGATGGGATTTTTTTCCCACTTTCCATTTTCTGTCTAGAAAAATATAAAATCATAAAATTGCCATTTTATTTCATTTTTATATTTTTTGCATATTTTCTCATTTAATTGCTTTTTAATGCTTTTTAGTTGATACATTAATTTGTAGAATTTAGTTAGGGTAGCTCCCTTTAGATTTTTAGGTCAATCTTTTTAGGGTAGTTAGATCTATGTTTTAGGTTCCCCCTGGATTAATGCCATATTTTTGTGATGATTTTTAGGATATTTTTGATTAGGTAATTCTAGGTAGTGTAGAATTAGGTTAAAACTTCAATATAGGTTCATAACAATTTTAGATTTTGGGCTTTTAGGACAATTTAGACTATGGGACATATACGGGTATTAAGGGTAGGTATGTAGGATCCCTTAGAAATTATATTAGGATTTAATATAATAGTATGATATTTTTAGTTGATTTTTGTATTTGTTGATTGTTTGTGTTGCCTTTAGGGCATGTTTGTTTAGTTTGCTTTGCTTTGGAGTTTTCCTTTGGCTTGAGGAGCTTGGTATCTCACTGTGGAGCTTTGTGGAGCATGGTTGAAGACTTGAAGAGGCATGGAGGAGCTTGAGAGCTTGTTCTTTCTTCTTTTTGTTTTGTTTTAGGGTTAGGATTAGGAAGAGCTTAGATGTAGATAATTTCTTTCTCAAACATGGATGGTATCATTCACCTCCATTCCTCCCTATGATTCAAAGTCCTTCCATGGTATTCACCTCTCTCCTTTGGAGGGATAAGTGATATACCAAGGAGGTAGAACTTTTGAGGGAACCCTTCATTTGATGTTGAACCCTTATAGGTCACCTTTGGTGATCAAATAAGCAGTTCAATATCCCCCAGCTTATTCAGTAAGTGATTTTTTTTCTCTGGTTTTGATTATCTTGAGAGATGCAGAGCTTGAGTCTGAAGATGAAGACTTCATTGAGGAGTATTGAAGATGATGAATCCTTGAAGATTGCCATTCCAGCTGAAGCTTGAAGAGCAACAAGATCAAGTTGATACTTGGAGATCCCTGAAGATTAGGTGAAGCCTAAAGGTGGAGCTGATCAAAGAAGCTGAAGCTTAGGGGAGAAGATGAGTTGAAACTCATGTTGTAGGGTTGAAACCTGGAAAGCAAATTGATGTTTGTCAAGTGATTGAAGTCTGAAGACTGAGTTGCTGCTGGAGGATCTGAGGCTTTCTTCTGTTTTCTTTTATGTATTGTGTGTTTTGCTTGATCTGTCTGTTGCATTAGAATAAGTTCATCTAGAATAAGTAGAATCTAGGAGCATGATTGCATTAGAGGTTGAGTTTCTCCCTCTGCTTCTATTGTTACTGCGTGGCTTTGCTTGCGGGTATTCGGTAGAGCTCGGCTCCCTTGCCCATGTGGTTTGTTTGCCTGATGTCCTTTCATTTCATTTTATCTGTATGATTGCAGTTTACTGTTTATTGCTTGATAGCATGTTGTTTATATTTCAGTATGATTACTGTTATTTCATGACTGGCTTGAGGTTGAGATGAGCTTGTAGAGGCTGAAGCCCCACACACATTTCCTCCCTCACTTGCATTGCATGCATTTTACTGTTAAGCTGATGCTTTGTCTGTTTTGGTGTATCATTGACATGATCCCTTAGGACTCTCATTTCCTTCGATAAGGATTTGATGATAGAATTTTAGGTTGAAACCTATGCATGACAACATCTAGGAGTTCCCTGTTCAAACCTCAACCATAGGATGAATCCATGGCATGATAACAGTAGGACTTGATAGTCTCCCTCCTAGTTGGGCCTGTTCTCTTCTCATCTCAAAACAGTTTAAGATACAGTAATCATGAATGATTTCTTTCGTACGTTACGAGCCTTAAGCTATCTGAGAAAGGATTGTGGGAGAGTTTCTTTTCCATAGTCTGGATGTTTAGTATGGTACCCTTCGGGTGACATGCGACGCATTCACTCTTAGGTCATAGTCTCTAGTGCGGTTGAAATCGCAAACACAATAAAAAAAACACTTCTTTCGTAAAAGACAGGAAATAAACCGTAGTTTCCCGAACTACGTGAGCTCTGATCTCTCATACCTGTTGAGAGTACGTAGGCACAAGATGGAGATGTCTTGGCGAGCTACCTTCCCCCATAACCCTTCGTAGGCCGAACTACGTTGACTCTGATTTCTCATTCTCTGATGAGAATACGTAGGCATAAAGTGCGACGCTTTGCCGAGTCATGTTTCTTTTCTTTTTCAGCCAGCCTTGATAGGTAGATAGAATAAAACCAACCTGTCCAAGTAAACACAACAAGCGAGGATCCCGTCGAGTACGGCGGACGTGAGGGGTGCTAATACCTTCCCCTTGCGTAACCGACTCCCGAATCCAGACAACGGTTGCGATGACCTTATCTTACCCTTTTTCGTCAGGTTTTTCCGATCGTTTCCTTTCCCGTTCTGAGGGATAAATAACGAAAGGTGGCGACTCTTCTGTTGTGCCGGCACCTTATGTTCTGAGGGATAAATAACGAAAGGTTCCCTAAAGATTGGAAAGTTTGTCGTTGTCGCACCCTAATTTTTGATTTCAAGATCCCACCTCCTTGGGCATTTTTCTTCCTTGTCTTCTTTTACTTTTGTATGTATGTTTATCATGGCTGACCAGTTCGCGCAGGTACAATAATATCGAGTGTAGATCCTTAAGGTTAAGCACTTCAAGGCATAAGCATTGGAAGGGTACATGGCGTATCTTTATCTTCAAGGTTCCTTCAGGACATGGTTCACATACCAGGCTACACCATCATTTTTATTTCATGAGGATGAGTTATCATTTATGGGAAAGAGTTCAGTTTTGGTTGATAATTTAATACGGCAAGTGAATAAGGTTTAGGTAATTTGTGGTCAAGACAAAAATTGATTTGAATTCGTTAAATTATTAAACCTTAAGTTATTCTAGAGGCACAAATTTCAAGTTTTTGTAGGAGATAATTCACGAAGCCATGAATGCATGTTTCGTCACGAGAGTGCAATCCAGTGTGTCGTCATGCATGAGACTAACACCTTTGTATCAAGATTAAAATCGTGAAGGGATTCGTAGGACTCAGGAGATTTTCTTGAGGTCAAATTAATTCTTTATGATTCCATTTGCAAGTTCCCTTTCATGTTTTTTTATAAGAAAGGAAGGAGATTAATTTCTATTTCATTATGGAAACTACACTATGAGGTCCTTGACATACTCTTTAATGCCAAGCCTAAAGCTTCAAGAGCATCTTTCACCGGTGCAAGGACTTAAGACGTCATGCACCACCTTAAGGCAGAGACGGGTTTACATGTTGGCGGAACGCAATTTAACGATTGACAATTTGAGCATGAAGTGAACAGCGTTGTAAGCCCACTTAAGATAAAGTTTACAAATCTAAGAATGTTAATAGGAAGAGGGGTCGGTACATAGTTTATGCTCGTTGTAGACTTTGAGCCAAAGATTTCTTGTTTGTATAATTCCCATTTAATTTCAAATGGCTACAAGTTATCACCAAATACAATACATGTGAATGAAATCTATACCAAAGCCAAAGACAAGCTATCCTTGTAATCACACCGTGATGTACAAGGAGTCCTTTATTGCCTGAACTAAGGACACAAAGATACAAGAACATCTTCTTTATACACTGCCATGAATAAGGAAGACCGCAACATTCACGCCGTCATGTCCTCCGAGCTGTATGACATTTCAGGACCTACAGGATGCATACTCACATTAATGCATATCTTCCTCACGTTTCCCTACACCAGAGCCGCATTCGGGCCAAACTCAATTGAACCGCGGCACTGCCAAGACATGCCGTCAATGCTAAGTTGCAGCTTGTCGCTTTGATTCCTTTACAACCTGATATGAAAAATGAATGGATTCAGTAAGTCATGTACCATTGAGTCAATTCAAACAATAGGCAAAACATGATCAAGTTAATTAGAAAACCATGAATTACGCGATTGTGGGAGATAATAAAACAGGGCAAGGAATTAAATCACAAATATCAGCCACTAGTAGAGAGCACCAAGCGGTACACACACGCATCAAGCAGCGAGAATCATACGCCAAACACAGAACAAAGTATTCACCGGGAAACTGAAAACAGAATTTGCATACATCATGGTAACAACAGCAAAGCAAGCGCACTCCTGAACAAGGAAATTTGCTATGACGAAAACTGCTACAGGCTATACATAGAGATTAAAACAATACCAAGTCATTATCGCAGCCGCCATTATAAATCATAGAACCTGTCGAAATCATCTCAATCCATAGCAATAATGTTATGCCCCCACTATGAACCTTGAGCCACACCACGACTCGCTTACGGCTGCCGAACCTGAAGCTTCACAGTGTGTCGATGTTGCGCTTCGTAATTACTGCAAGCGGCATGTGGATGCTTATTTTGATTTTGTGGGAAATCGTGACTCTTAATGGGAAGCACGGTGGAACAGAGGTAAACGGTAGAGAGGTTGAAAAGAGCGATACACAGCCCTGGCATGTTTGCTAGCATCCTCAAAACATGAGACAAAAAGGGAATGGTTAGAGAGAAATTGTTGTTATCATACAATCATAACATCAAGGTTCATAAAATAAGCTACAAATAGAAGATGAGCAGGGTATTACCTTCAGTGTTGATCCTGAATCCAAATCTCCTCATCATCATCATAGGCGCAAGAATAATCGTAGGCTTGATTTTTGCTAACCGACAGATGTGCCAAAGGAACACTAACCACATATTCAATTACTACTTGATACGCGATGCCGACAAGCAAAAACGACGTCAAGTTTTGCAGCAGTATTGACGTTCTACATCAGGTGGTGGCTTGAGGCCCAACCAGCAATATTCGCAAATCTTCATTTGTTTAGGAGCGTCATTGATTAGCACTGAAATAGTTAAATCAAAGATACAAATAAGTCACCAGCAATATATGATTAAAAAAAAAAGAGGAAGATTGCACAGCATGTCCAAGTATAGATGATCCGAAATTCTTCAAGCAATATCAGGACAGAATCATAAAGATAATCCAAATATTTCCGAAAATAATCACAACACAATTAAGCCTTTATTAAGGAAAGAAATTGGGACATGTTCAAACATGTTGGAATCAAAACGGAAACAAATCATCATTCTATTAAGAGTATTCAAACGTGATCAATCAAGAACGGCAAGTTTCGAATCACTTTCAATCACAATCACAAAGGAAATCACAACTCTTTAATTTTCTTTCCAAAACCAATATGACATGTTTAATTTTCGATTCAAACGGAAATTTCACGGGCTATAAAAATAGATGAATACATTAGAACAAATGGGAACAACACCCACAAAATTCACAGACAGAAGAATTCACAAACACTGAAAAGTTCACAAACCCCTAGAAAATCAAAAATTGAAAAATTGAAAAAGGGAAACTCATCTCTTTCAGACCCTCGCGCTTCCTTCCTCAAATCGCCTTCGCCGTCGTGAATTCGTCACCGGAAGCACCTTCAAAACCGCCGTCGCCGCAAAACTTCATATCACCGCAAATTGCCTTCTGATCCGCCATCGAAACCCCCTGAAAAAGCATTGAACCATGAGTTTTTTGTGGCTAACATTAATCTTTTTTTGTTGTTGTTTATTGTTGTAGGAAATTGGAAGAAGAAATTGAAAAGGAAAAGGGATCAGAAGAAAAGAAGACGATGGCGGAAGAGGAATTGCGGAGAAAGAGATGAAGAAAGAAGAAGGAAAGATTGAAGGCGAGGAAGAATACGAGATGAGGGAGAAGTGAAATGAAGAAGAAGAATCGGCGAAAAGAGGGGGAAGAAGGGGACATTGGGGGTTAGGGTTTCAATTTTCAGTTTTTGTTTATTTGTTGTAATCGTACGCAGCTCACCCACACCACTCCCATGCATCCTCGCGATCATCACCGCTAACCTTGCATCTCACGAATCACGCGGTCCACAACCTGGACTCCACGGTGCACCTCATAGAAGCCCACACACAGGATCCTCCGCCCAGCCTTTTATTATTTGTTTGTTTTTTATTGTTTTCTTTATTTTCATTTTTTGTAATATTGAATAAATAAAATGCACTAACCTACTAACTAACTAATTAATAAAAACCTAAGAAATAGTTAATAATAAAAAACAAATTTTATAATAAAAGAATTAATATTTAATTTTAAAGTCTTTATAATAGAAATAAAATAACAAAAAATACTTAGTCTTTAATTTAGATGTTGATTTAGTTTTATTTTAATATAATAAAAAATACAAAAATATTCAATTTGGTTTTTCTAATTTAAACTTCATTTTCCTTTCTTAATAATCAAAGAGAATAAAAAGAATTTTAACTCGACCTCCTTTAAAATAATTAGAACCTTTGGAATTTAATTAATCTTTCGCTAATTCCCTCCTCAATCCGATTAAAACCAAATAAAACGTTTTTCATATAATTTAAGATTAACTATGTTTTTTTCATTCTAACATGTCTTATTTAACTTAGACTTAATTTCAATTCAAAAAAAATTTAAAATAATTAAATTTTTAAACCAAAACAATTTCACCCATTCCACTTAATCATATCCGTTAATCACACATAACTTACCTTTATCATGGCTTATTGCATATTTTGCATTCCAATATCTCATTGCTCATTTATTTACGCTTTAATTTTCCATTATAAAGTATTCCCTCCGAAAGAAAGGTTCCCATGTTTGACCCCCGTGTCAATACCTTTACCCTCACCCTAGCCTTAGGATTCGAGTCCCCGTACTCATGTTTAGGCGCCCCGTCGTGGACATACCTTTTCAATTCAATTTTCAACGTAGATAGGAGTCTCCGCACTCCCAGTAAGTGTTTCCTTATGAACGCTTACCTCCCCCACGGAACCTTGACCACAGTCAAGAAGTTCCTCATAACCCTTTAGGGAAACTACAAATACTCTGATTCCATTCCCGTCAGGATATGTAGGAACAAGATGCGACGTCTTGGCAAGTATACTTAGATATAAACCATTTGGTCTCTTATCCCTTAAGCAAATAAACCTTAGCAATAAACAACCTTAAAACAAGAGGTTCCGGTAGAGTACTACAGAAACTTAGGATGCTAGCACCTTCCCTAAGTTTAACCAACCCCCGAATCTAAAACTCTCTAGCTTTTGCATTTGCATTGCATTGTAGGTTTTTCCTTCTTTAACCTTTCCTTCGGACAAATTAAAGACCAATTATAATGAATTAATATTCAAGCTCATCAATAGCTTGGTACCTAAATTTCACCGCAACAGTCGTATCACCTTTAGCATCACTACCGGGTGGAGTTTGAAACACATTTGAGTCACTACCATTATCGGAGTTATCATCCAACTTTGAAGGTTTTTCTGCATTAGGTAAAACGGTCTTCCAATTTATAATGGCATCAACACCTAAATTCATCACATCAATTTCATCTTCCAAATCTTCATCCTCTTCCTCGTCATCCTCAATGCCCATGCTATAATCTGAATCTATTTCACTCTCGTCATCTACGTCATCAACATTAATGCTAACCCGTTCATCTACTCCACCAACACTAACCTCTTCATCGTTTGCTCCCTCGACATTAACATCATCGTTTGCTCCCTTAACATTAACTTCATTGTTTGCTCCCTTGACATTAACTTCATCATTTTCTCCCTCGACATTAACTTCATCATTTGCTCCTTTCACCGTTTGCTCCCTTACCATTGCCTTTTTCACCATTATCCTCCTCAAAAATAACATCCTCAATGCTTATTTCTTCAACTTTGTGTTCAACATAAAGATCAACTACCTTAAATCCTCTAACATCCTCCATTAACCTTAAGACATCATTATCATTGTTAAGAGGCCGAAGTCCACGAGAAAAGGAAAAATTAGGATTCCAATACCATAAACACTTTATATTACGATACCCCTCACTCTTGATCAAATCTTCAATTTGCATGTAGGACATCAAGTCCACATCCCAATCCCAATTCATTTCAGTTACAAGCCCATCAACATACAACCGAACTGGATTCTGAATTAAATGTCCCATATGGTGTACTCTTAATCTGACAGCTTCGGTATCAGAGGGCCTACAAAACACAAACGACCATTTCTGAATTAAACCATAGATAAAACCAGGAGTTGGTATTAACAATTCATATTCTATGACAGAACACAGACGCCATTTGCATGTTTAGGGTTTTTATATTCAGAGGTGAGTTACGAAAAATACCTCGACACGTAATTTCGGTTTGCCATTTCAGAGACGACGGGAAGCGAGCTGCGGTTTGATATAGAACTGGGTTTGAAGAAATGGGAAGATGAAAATGGGTTACAATGGGAAGAAGAACTGGGTTTGGCGTTTCATTCGTTCGTGAACAAATGGGGTTTTTTTTATTTGTTATAAGAACTGGATTACAATTGAAGATGAAAATGATATAATATCCCTATTAATGGGGTTTTTTATTTAAGTTTTATTTTATTAAATTTGTGAAAATGAAATAATATTTATGTTAATGACATCAAAATTATATTAAATTTAAAAAGCCATTTTAACTGACATGGAAATGCCACATCAACATTCAACGCGCCACCTCATTAAAACCATGACTTAAAATGACAAAGGAACTAATATTAATCTTGAAACCTAAAAAAGGGACCAAAATCGCGGTTTTTAAAATGGGGGGATCAAAACTAAAAAAAACACAAAATAGGGAGACTAAAGTTGCAATTAAAATGGGTTGGTTTCAGTGAAATGGGTTGTGGAGTGTTGTTGGGTTTGATGAACTGAAGGTTGGGTTTGAAGAAGAAGACGTTGGGGTTTTGTTGGAGGTGAAGAAAATTTTTGGGGTTTTAAGGTTTTCGATGAACTTGTCTTCGTGGCTCAGTTTTTTTGTCGAGAAAATAAGAATGAGGTTTTTGAGTTTATTATGAAGGTGGGTGTACGAGTTTTCTGCCGTTTTGCTACAACCCTGCGTTTTGGAATTGTTGGCTATCCACACCACACCGTTTTGTGAGGCGTACGTTCTGTCTCTTTTGCAGCTGTCCTGTTTTTCCTTTTATGTAGGCCACCTTGTGGTTTTTGTACTATTTCATGATAATGTGCCTTAACTTGTTTGTAGGTCTGCAGTTTTCATGGTGTGTTGTGCGGTTCTCTTGTAGCAGAACTTTTGGAAGTTCTTTATTCTGAGTGAATATCCCGTCTTTGCTTGGTGGTCCTCTTGCATAACAGTTTTGCGGTTTTGTGAATTTCATAACGTTTGGGATTACCCACTGCAAATTAAAAGTTCATTCCGTATTTTGTGTGCAGGGCGTGGGAAAAAAGTGCTGGCGGCATCATACCACTCATGACAGGTTTCTTTTTGCTTCACATCTCAGTACAAAGGGTGACATGAATACTGATTGTGTAAGTTGGCCGACTTGGTTTTGTGGCTGAAGCGGCTGGTAGTGACAACGGAGCTTGTCGTGAAAAGAGAAATCATATTAACCATGGTAAGTCGCTCGTGTCTAAACTTGTTCCATTGTTTTTTCAAAACTTCTTCAGTTGATTCTCTTAATTTTTTCACATTCTGATAAGGTTAAGAATATAATATCCTGCATTGTCTTCTGCGTAAATTTCACTATATACCTTATCCGAGTCTCCATGTGATACAATCTCAGCCCGAGGTGCTGCTAGCTCAAAAAACAGTACCATTGAGTGCAAGTGCTTCATGTCTGTGCCGACTGAATTTCTAATGCGGGCTTGGCCTTGATACCTGAAGCAGGCTTCCAAGCTTATTCCTTCTGAACTTTGGTATTGTAAGCAGAAATATAATGAATAGTCACAGTGTTGCCTGAGACCATCGCTTTTGTGACGCTTCCGGTAATGCTGACCGACTATCTCCGGTATAATTGTTAGCCTTATTTCTAATTTTTCCATGCATACATATTTTCCTGTAACCTGCTGTTGTTTATTTCTCCCGCTCATTGAAAATATGTTGTTTCGATTTTGACTGTTTTAATGGTTGTAGGGTCACGTTTTTCCTTTGGCTTGGCAAAAAGAAATGAAGTGAAATACGCTGTAGTTGCTTGGCATGGATGATGAATACTTGGAAGATAATACATTGAAGGAACTAACTTTTTGACTTAAGGGAGTTTGTATGTGCCTTGAATCCATAATGAGCGTGTCTTGAAATTACCCATTAATGTTGTTTTAATACTAGAATTGGTGTACTAATCAAGAATTGAAATGTAGCATCATAGCTACCACAATCATCTATGATATGCACAATAATTGTACACCATCCGCTCTGTCAAAATACTTGGCCCAATAGGCACCAATATGCCTCGTTTGATTCTTTAATCAAATTTTGGGAAGACTCACACATTTGTAATAACTTAAGATAAATCATGAAAAGTTCGTGGCTTGAAACCACCCTCACAAAATTGATGTATGATTAACTGATCTTTGCTCGCTACAAATTTAGATCATGAATCTTGAATGCAAGTTAGTTATGTTTTGCTCACACTTGAAATCATTTTCTTTAATCTTGAACTAAAATGAACCATGCTTGATAAAATTTGAACTTCAATGTTGATGCCACTCTTGTATCGAAGCTAGAATCACTCTTAAAATTACTGGACAATGTTTCAAATTAACTCCCAGAAACATCCACAATCTTGAATCTTCACCCAAGGCTGAATAAAGGCGTGATTCCATGTTTAAACAATCATAACCACTTTTACACCAAGGCTTTGGACATTATTTGATCAAATGTAAACTCAACATAAAACAAATCGTGCACTTGCAAACTCTTTGGCAAAGTCATGACCACATATGATCATACTTTGATGAATGGATCCACAAATGAATCAATCTTGAACGCAACCACTTGAACCATGATTAACCACAATCCTCATTATGGAATCTCTTGAACAACTATCTTGAATCCATCCATAACCATCTTGAACTGGAACAAACCCTAATCTCAAACACACCTCACTTAAACCGTGCACACCCCGGCCCCAATCATGAAACTAAATCTTGCCTGCCCATATTGAGAACATCACTGCACACACACCTTCAAAACGAACCCTCAAATGCACCCCGGTTTAATATAGTTCGACCTTGCAATCTTTTGAGTTTAGTCAGCAAGCCAAGCAACATATTTTGGATTTTGGAATAATGCTAGTGAACTGACGCACAAATGAAGTTTATACTGGTAGGACAAATTTAAGGTATGATAGAATCCTATGGTTTTCTTTACTTTTTCACACTACATTTTTCTTACAACAATTACCAAGGCAAGCCTCTGCCTTGTAGGTTGGTAATTCTTGCTCAATTCGTTGTTTTCAATCATTTTTGCGCTTTCAATTGATGCTTGATTGTTGCTATTTGATATAATTTTTGTGTATAATTGCATGCATTAACATGTGGATAATTGGATAAGTGTTTTTCTGCTGAAAGTACTTTTGAAATGATGTTTTTCTGCTCCTGGTGCAGCATTAATCGATTAATCTATTTACTGGAAAAAGCTCTTAATCGATTAACACTGTTGCTGAGTGTTTTTTGTTGTTTTGAATATGTTAATCAATTAACTAGTTTGAAGGAAAAAATGGTTAATCGATTAACACTGTTGCAGAAGCAGTTTTTTATGCTTTATCATGCTTGTTTTGATTCCTTTCCACATTTAACTTCCATGGCTTGACATATTTGATATTTGTGGATTTTTCTTGAGTTTTTTAGCCTCCTATTATAAAATGTATGCGAGTCTTTGATGCATAATTTTTCAATTATGTAATTGTTTGCATTCTTGATATTATGTAGTCATGTTGATTTACAATTTTATCACATGATTTGAAGCACTTTTGTTCACTTTTTCTTGTTTATGTGTTAACATGATTAGTGAGGCATGCTAATTGGTCTTTGTTAATGCTTGGAAGTTCCATTTTTTTGCATTAAGTTTGTTCTTTATTGAACAAATTTAATCTTGTATAATCATTTCTTCGCACGTTTGCTTTGATGATCTTTCAACTCGTTTGAAAGATTGTTTGCTTGTTTTCTCCCTTCGATCTATTGATCGAAACATTATTTTCATTGGTTAATCTTCCTCTTGCTCTTCTCTTTAGGATCTCTTTAGATCCTTCTTTCTTGATCCCCTGCAGAGTTGGAGGTCTACATAATGCGTTAGAGCATTGTACAAGATTGCGATGTTACTATGCCAGTTTCAATTTTTGCACTATACTTTGGTGCTAGAGAAGGGATGAGAGTGGAGAATTCCTACACTCATTCTGATTATTTTAGGTAGGAGACGAATGACCTTGTGCCTGGAATAATCATCTCTATCTCTAGACTATAGTGTTCTCTGATCCCCAGCCAAGTCGATCTTTGATTTGCATATCTTTTTTCCTTTGATGAATCATCATTTCCTTGCTTTTAGATCATCATTTTTCTTGGTTTAATCATTTTCTCTTGGTTAATCATCTGTTCTTTAGTTAATTACAGTCTGTCTATTAACACCAATGCTCTTATTTCCCATCGAAGTCACAATCCTTTTCCTCGGTTAATCACACTTTGCCTGTTAACTACTGAATCCCTAGCGGAGTTCGCAATCTTCTCTCGATTCCTCTCCCTTTTTCATTGGATAACCATTGTTTGTCAGTTAAGACACCAATTTGCTCCTTTTCTCAGTTAACCACAGTCTCTTTGTTAATATAATGAGTGTTCTTTGGGTTAATCACCTTCTCTTGGTTAATCACTTATTCTTTGGTTAATCACAGTCTGTCTGTTAACATACTGCTTTACTCTTGGATTTATCACCTTCACTTAGTTAATCACCCATTCTTTGGTTAATCACCGTCTGTCTGTTAAAACTAATACCCCTATGAGTTAGCAACCTTCTGTTGGTTCAAACACTCATGTCTTTGGGTTAGTAACCTTCTTTTGGTTCAAATACCCATTCTTTGGTCAAGTACTGCTTGTTCAGTCAGTGTACCGAACTCCTTTGGGTCACAACATTTGCTTGGTTCCACACCCATCCTTTTGGGTCACAACCTTTGCTTGGTTCCACACCCGTCCTTTTGGGTCACAACCTTTGCTTAGTTCTACACACGTTCTTTTAGTTTACCATAGTTCGTCTGTTAAAACCAATTTCTCCTCTCCTTATTGAGTTAATAACCTCTTGGTTAATACTCATTCTTTTGGTCAATCATCGTTTTTCGGTTAACAACCAACTCCTTTTTCCCTTTTCCGTTAACCGTTGTTTATCAGTTAACATACCGAGTCTCCTAGAGAGTCAAACACCTTCTCTTGGTTCAATACTTTCTCCTTTTGGTTTAGCACAGTCAGTCTATTGACACCAACCTTTTTCCCTTGCAAAGTCGTAATCTTCTCTTTCTTTGGTTAACCACTGTCTGTCAGTGGAATACTAAATTCCCCGATGCATCTTACCTTATCTTGAAGTAATTCCCTTACTCCTTTACTCTCCTGGGTTTGACACCGTTCCTTTGCCTTTCTTTCTTGGTCTTAACACCATTCTTTTGTCTTTCCTAATTGAGTCTTTCCCTCCATTTTCGCTCTTAGTTTTGACACCATTTTTCTTTTCTTCCTCCGTCCTAGTTCCCCGAACTACGAAGCTCTGAATTCCTCATTGCAGTGTGAGGATACGTAGGCACGAGATTGCAAGATCTTGGGGATCTACCTTCTTCCAACTTTTTGTCGTCTTCCAACCTTCTTTTTCTTCTTCTTTCTCTTTTTCTTCCTTGGTTTTTTGAACTGCGGAGCTCTGAATTTCTCATTGCACTGTAAGGATACGTAGGCACGAGGGCCCAAATCCTTCGCGAGCACTTTTTTTCTTCTTTCTTACTTCTCTTTCTCTTTAGCTAGTAACCTTTAGATAGATAACTCATCCGAGCCTAGAAGCAAGCAAAATGGTTCTTGTGAGTACGACGGATGCATGAGGTGCTAGTACCTTCCTCCCGCATAACCCACCCTTTTTCCCGTTTCTCTTTCCCTTGGGTTTTATCGATATTTTCCCTGTCCTTTGGGACTAAATAAATTTCGGTGGAGACTCTATTGTATCTTTGAGTGTGTGATTCACCCAGGTGTAATCATGCTAGCTTCAATCACCAATCCACAAACACAATCTTAAATTGCCAAACGCCATACTCTGATCTTCAACTCAGACTCGACCACCACCTTCGATTCTTTCTTCCACCCCAAAATCCTTGCAACAATAAATATTCTTCAAGCATATCCAACACCAACAACAACCACTATTGTGCATTTATTCACCGATAATTTTCTACCCTCCTCTGTCGTCACCAATCTCTAGTGTTTGGAGGACCTTGCATGGAAAATAATTCTCAGTGACATGAGCACCCATCAATCTTTATTTCTCAGTTTCTTTTGTGTTAACATTTTGGAATGTAGGCTGAGTTTATATTTTGGGTTGATATTTTGAATGTTGTGAATAATATGAGAACATAGTGGGTTGATTTTTGATTCAATTGCTTCTAGTTTCTTCTCTTTCATTCTCAATTTTTGTTGTTGTGCAATTCATTTATATTTGACAGGCTAAGTTGCTTCGCGAGTTTGTTCTTGCGAATTTAGGGGCGGATTTATGTTCGGTTATGTTCATGTTTACGGCGGCACGGAAATAACTCAGTAACTCAACTTAGAACAACGTGACAATCAAACAACTTGGATTCATACAAACAATATGGTTCAGTATTTCTTTTCAATTTGAATTTCTCTTTGCATTATGAGAGTTGCTTGTGTTGAATATATGTTAAGATTTCAATTCAATTTCGGCTGTGAAGCTTTGTTTACTGGTAGTACTGTAACAATCTGTAATTTTTGTAAGTGTTATTTTTTTGTGGTTCATGTTTGTTCATGTTGAATTCATAAGATGAAAGAGAGAAGGTGGGTGCACAATTTTCTGTTTCCAGGGGAAGAGAAATTATTCCCATTTTCTTTTGTTAGACAAGATCAAATTTGTTTTTATTTTATTTTTTATTTTTATCATATATTAATATATATGAGTAGATTTAATTCAAGTATTAGGAATTTGGTATGAATATTAGCCCCATTAACCTTTTTGAAACCTCCTCATTTATTATATTTAAATTTGTAATAATGTTGTGATTGGGTTACTGCTATATTATCTTCATTACATTAAATCGGATTTCCAGTAGTAGGTTCGACAATTTCATGTTGTTATATCACCAAACTCTAATACATTGTTAAATATTTTGTCGTGTTATGATCTTTGTGTATGACATTCCTCATGTTGTCATTACACACAAACCGACTTTAAGCACATTAGAATGAACATTCATAATAAACGAAATCATTGGTTCAACGCCATGCGGATCCTCCTTTCTCAAACCAATTTGATTCATAATCATATCAAATCATTTCCAAAAATGATAAAGTAATTCTCGATTCAATGTCGAACCCGCTTTAACACCTTTGTAACTTGATTGCTTTTAGCATCACTATCAACTTCACATAGCTTATTGTTTGGCTTTCTTACAATTAGACATTTTTTGTGCATGTACCCTTATTTACTTGTGTTTGTTTGATTGTGCTTTCTTTTATCTTTTCATTATCTCATATCCCCATTCAACAAGTGTACCCCCATTCCTATGATGTGTAAATATCTTACTGAATTCTTAGCTTAAGAATAAAATCAACCACCATTCACAAAATTCCAACCATTTTTAAGACCTTAATCATGTCAAAAACTCCTTGGTCCAACACCAAGTGAACCATTAAACCAATCCATTCAAACACACGTCAAATGTTTGATCCAACGTCAAGCTCTTTTCGTAACCCGACAAAATCCAAATCATTTCATAGTTACTTAAACGAAAAGGAGTGGTCTAAAGCCTTCTATTCCCTTCTAGAATACTTGGATACGAGTTACCTTACTCGTCCATTCAAGTATTCCCTATTTATCAAAACACTTAACCTTTAGTTGAATACTATTTCATTAAGGATGAAAAAGGAGATGGTTTGGAGCCTTCGATTCCTCCCCTCAATTGTTTGGGTACAAGTTGCCTTACTCGATTAGCCAAACAATTATCATCTCTTAAAAAACTTATAATCAGATTCACCTTAAAACTTTTCTTAAATAAATCAAATCAAACCTATTTTCTTAAAGACATAGATGAAAAAGAGATTGGTCTAGAGCCTTCTATTCCTTTTCTCGAATACTTGGATACGAGTTGTCTTACTCGGCCATTCAAGTATTTGTCATCCATTTAAAATGCATTAACTATATTAAATCCTTTTGCAAATTTGTTGCACCCCAAAATTTGCTCCACCTATTTCACTTAGTTTATGTTTCAATTGCATTGTCATTTGCATACTAAGTCATGTACATAGTCTAATCATTTGCATAACATAGCATAACAAGGCATCTAACAAGGGATCAAGTGCCATTTTCATCAGAAAGAGGCCCATCAAGGGGTTTTATTCAAGATCAAGTGCCATTTTCATCAGAAAGAGGCCCATCAGAAATGAGTTGAAGCTTTGAGAAGTTTGAAGGTCAACCAGTGGATTTCTCTCCCAATCTGGGGGATATGTTGAAGATCATCAATGAGTGTGTGAGCCATGGAAGGTGTAAAAAGATCATGGAAGACCTAGAGGGTCATTTTAAAGATGAGACAAATCATTAATACAAGTACCAGAGCTACAGTTGAATGCAGTCAACTAGGGTTTCATCTGGGTCAACCCTAGGTCAAATGATTGATTGAAGAGCATCAAAGCTTGGTTGAAGGATATGGGATTCATGAATTAATATGTGGATACATGTGTGGTGTCGTGCCAAGGAGAAATCAAAAGGAATCAAGAAGAAGAGGAGTTACTAAATTAGGGTTTTAGTGTAAAATCCCCTAATTTAGGCCTAACTTCCAAGCCAAATAAGTCAAAATGAAAGTTTCAAATGAAGTCTTGGTCAAAATGAAACTTGTATAACATCTCAATAGCTTTAATTTGAGTACTAGAAGTCTTCGAGGAGATTTATAGAACTCAAGTTATGGTTCTTGCAAGTTATGGGTCCCCAGAGGATACTGAAATTTATCTGTGAACGTCACTTGACTTCCAAGCAACTTTTTACCATCAAGGAGTTTTCAAATGGATTCTTGGACAACATAAGAGTTGTAGATCTTGATCTTAGCTTTAATTTTAGTACTATAAGTCCTCAAGAGGATTTGTAGAACTCAAGTTATGGTCTTGGCAATCCAAGGGTATTTTGGGAAAGTTGAATTACAGGTCATTTTTGAGCATAGGTTAAAATCTCCATGTTCCACTTCTCAAATGAAAAATTGTTCAACATGGAATGTGATTAAAATGATGTTTTTAGGTCAAATAAGTCATCATGGTGGATTGATCGGCTTATTTCAAAAAAGTCACTTAAAATGGCCTAAAAAAAGGGAATAAGTCAAATAAAGTTTGGTGGAAAAAAAATCAAATTTTGGGTTAGAGGTCACAAACAAGCCATATGACATACCAATTTGATTGTAAAATGCATTTTAAAGACAATGGCATTGCCACAATTTTTAATTGAGGGTTATTTCAAGGACTTGCTTTGTAAATTGGTTACTTGAACCATTAGGCACAATTGCAAAACCACACTTCCAAGCAAATGCAAGGCTCATTTCCATCCATACACCTCCAATATCTCATTTGGAGAGAATCTAAACTCATAACCAAGTGAATTGCAAGCCAAAAACATGAGATGGTATGTGCATAGCATAAGAAGAGATTTTCATGACATGAGAAGTTGATTTTCTCCTTGGATCAATCTAGAACTTTCTAGGGTCTTCAAATACATTCTCCTTGGATCAATCTAGAACTTTCTAGGGTCTTCAAATACATTCTATATATACTTGTGAAGAGGTTCAAAGTAAGGGTTGGTGATTCATTTGTGCAAAAGCCATAGATTGACATTGGAGTTTGGAAGAGAAAAAGTCAGAGATCAAAGCATTTTCAAGAGTTATCAAGAATTTAATCTTCTCCAACAAACTTCAAAAAAGGTTTTCCACACTTTTTGGAAAGAAAAAACGAGCTCCAACTACTCCGTTTCGACGCTCCGAAGCCGGTATGTGAAATTTAATTTAATTCATTTTCGTTTTTTTTTCTGTTTTAATAGCTGTTTGGATTAATTGCGTTAAAAATAGTAAAAATGATCGAAAAATTATGAAATTTTTTTCTGTAGATCTTGATTGTCTTAAGAAACTGTAGGAGTTGAGTTTGCATTTTTAGGATTTTATTTGAATTAGTTACGAATTTTCTTTTGTGCTAATATCCATTGTTATGCATAATTGATATTGTTGTTTGTTTGATTTTGTTCTCTTTGATGCTTTATGCTTTTGAGCTGATTATTTCGATATGATTTAGAGGACATCCATAGGTTTCCCCATAAATTTTCTTAGAATTGGTAAAATTGATTAGATTCTGTTTTAGGCGTGTAGTTTAGAGCCTTCCCAAATAATGGTTTCCCATGACCAAATTTCATTTAGTAATTGTTTAGATGACCTAGAAATTGATTTAGGTCCTGATTCTGGAATGTTAGAATGTTAAAACATGCATGTTCACATAGGAATTTTATTAGAATTTTACAATTTAGTTTGCTATTTTTTTTTGGGTTTTGCAAATTGGTCGATATTGGTGTGTTTCCCACTTGGGATGTTGCTTTGTTTGTGGGGTTTTGGTCCTTTCAATTGGGTTTGGGGATTGGGCTTTGCTTGTTGGAGTTAATGAAGATCTTGAGTGATGATTTAAGACAAGGGATAGAGCTTGATGCATGAAGATTCCTCTCCTGGAGGATGGTTTTTGAAGACATAGGAAATAGGAGAAATAGGCAGAGCTTTAGATTAGACTGAATTTTTCCACAAACATGAAAAGCATCTTGTGCTTCCATTCCTTCCAATGACTAAAAGTCCTTCTAAAATATTCACATCCCTCCTTTGGAGGGATAAGTGGCTTATCTTGGAAGTAGAACTTTGAGGGAACCTGTCTCTCATAATGTTAAACACTTATAGGCTTCCTTTGGTTGTCAATAAGTTGTTTAGCATTCAACTTATTCTGTTAAGTGATTCTCTTCTGGAGTGCTTGCATTGAAGATAGAAGCCCATTGAAGATAAGAAGTGCATTGAAGATTGGTGAAGATGAAGCTTGTGCCTGTCAAAGCTGGATATCTGTTGAAGCTGGAGTTTTGCTGCTTTTTGAAGCTGTTGACTGGTTGAAGTTCATACTTGCTAGAGCTTGGAGATTTTTGGAGATAAGGGTTTATATGAAACTTGGGGATCATTGAAGATTTGATTTTTGGGGTTCACTTGAAGAAGTTACTGTTTTGTTGTTACTCAACTGTAGGAGCTGGTGTGCTGTCAGAGCTGGTTTTGGGGTTTTGTTTTCTTTGCTGTATTGTTTGTTAATTTTCCCTTAGGTTTGAAGTGAAGCCGTTTCACTTTGCCTATTATTTTCTCAGGTTCGAGGTTGAGTGGGGCTCCCTTGCCTCGCTTGTACTGCTGCATCTCATGCATTTTACTGCTTTACCGTATATATGTTGTTTCTTTTCCGTTTATCCCCTAGGATCTCTGTTTCTCTCCGCGCAAGAGAGAAATATGACAGACATTAGGCTTTCGTCCATGTATGATAACATTAGGGTAGCTTTGATCCCCATTTCAAACCCTAGGTTTTAGAGTGTCGTTCTCTTCTTATCTCAAAATAATGCAAAAAACACAATAACATTTCAAACACAATAAAAGACAGTTCTTGCGTAAAAGACTGAAAACCTATCAAAGCGTCATTTCTGTCCGCTTGGACCCGTTAATCAGGAGAAAACCTTTTTCAGAAGGATAAAAACAATCAAGACAAATCTGTGTCTTCCGTAGCCCGAACTACGTTTGCTCTGATCTTTCATGCTGTATGAAAGTACGTAGGCATAGGATGCGATATCCTAGCGAGCAACCTTCCCCTCCTTTCCCGTAGGTAGGCGAACTACGTTGACTCTGATTTCTCATTTCAGACGGGAATACGTAGGCATAAAGTGCGATACTTTGCCGAGTCATTTTATTTTCTTTTAACCCCAGACCTGTAGAGTAGATAGAATAACAATCCGTACCAGAAAACAAGCGTGGATCCCGTCGAGTACGACGGAAGTGAGGGGTGCTAATACCTTCCCCTTGCGTAACCGACTCCCAAATCCAGGATTTGGTTGTGATGACCATTCCTTTCCCGTCTTTGAGGTAGGTTACTTCGAGCGTTTCCTTTCCCTCTGTTGGGATAAATAACGCACGGTGGCGACTCTTCTGTTCATCCGGCGTCGATTTTCGCAGTAGTGACAAAATTAAGGGTGAAAAGGGAGATGGTCTAGAGACTTCAATTCCTCTCCTTGATTATTTAGATACGAGTTTCATTACTCAACCATCCGAGTAATCATCATTCAAACAAAACATTCAACATATTAATTCAACCACTCACCTCCGTGTGATTAAAACTATGTCTTAAAAGAATAATGTTTAGTCTCTTCTAATGCACATACAAACTAAATGCTTAAGCCTCCGCCGAGAGTAGACAAGCTAATATTTATCCCTTAGAACGTGATCTAAACATTTGTTAGATAAAGCAAACCAACAAACCGTAGTCCTCCGAACTACGGATGCTCTAATTCCTCATTTCACGATAAGGATACATAGGCACAATGGCCCCAACCCTTGGCGAGCACCCTAATAAAAAACCAACCATTTCCCATTAGCAAGTAATCCTAGATAAAACCCTTTTGAGAACCTTTTTTCTTTTCCCTTTTGCATTTTTAACTTAGAAGAAAACAAATAGCATAAGTTAACATTCAGTCGAAAATTACACTAAGAGGTTCCCGTTGAATACAACGGACATGAGGGGCGCTAATACTTTCCCCTTGCGTAATTAACTCCCGAACCTGAATATGGTTGCAATGACCATTATTCTACTTTTAAAAGGTTGTATCGATATTTTCCTATTCCTTCATTGGAATAAATAATGTTTGGTAGCGAATCTGGTCGAATAATTTTTCCGCGTCCATCGCGAAGGATCGTATTTTTTGAGGTACGTCACAAGCCAACCCAACAAAACAATCATGCTCATGATCATTACAACACAAGAAATGAGTCTATTCCTGATGTGGAAATTGTAACTTCATAAAACATCCAACAGTTTATTCAGTACCTTCAAACTCAAATGTCTAAAGCAGGGAGTTCTAAAGCTACTACATTTGTTAACTCAGTCATATGAATGAGTTTTTGCACTTTTGACTCTCATTGAAAATTCTGGCCAGTCCATGATGGATGTTCTAACAGAAGTTATAACATCCACTGTGACATTCACTACAGACCTACTATTATGCAGTAATTATAAAGTAGTAAATAACACAGTTGGTTGTTGACCCAGTTCGGTGCAACTGACTTACATCTGGGGGCTACCAAGCCAGGGAGAAATTTCACTATCAGTAGAATTAATTCAGAGTCAAACCTCCAGTTTGCACTCCTCACTTAAAACCTACCCAATGACAATTTAACCTAGAGACACTCTAGACCTGAGTATACCCACTCACTCCCTACAATCACACACCAGTGATATCAAACAGTTACAAATTAAACAGTAGAATGAAGAGACACTTCAACTACACACACACCTCGATCTTGCTTCAAAGCTTTGATCAAGTGACACACACTCTTGCTTAACAGCTTTGAGGGGTACACAGCCTAGAAACTACCTACCCAATGCAATCAACAGTTGCTTGGATTACAAGTGTTCCTAAGACACAATCGTGAAGAACAACCTCTTCACTTCTAAACCACTATGGTGATTTCTCTGCTTATCTATCTTCAACTACTTCCTTTTAGGATTGCTTCTCCTATTATTTATAGAAGCAGATCAGTCCTTGGGCCTGGGCGCATAAGTTAGGTTTTATCCATCACAAAACTCTCTTTAGTATTCTGCCCGCTTGCCACTTTAATCAGGTACATATTAGTTCCCCTAGGGCGACTAAAATGTCTCCTGCATTCCAGCTTGAGCTTCTGATTTGTTTCCTGAGTTCTAGCTACCAGAATAACAAACCTCTGCTTGATGTCATACGACCTATGTCATAACATTGAGTATGACATCCAGCTTAACTTATAGTTAGCTTAGTTAACTTACCCTGCACAATCCATATTATGAATGTAACAACATCAGACATGACATTCATACATGCACTAATATTTTGCCACAAAATGCAGCCAATCAAGAGCACTTACAAACTCCCTCTTTGGCAAATTTTTGGCTAAAACACTCTGTACTTATATCAGAGATTTCCACACAGCATAAGACTTAACATAGGTCCTGTCATGCAGGTAAGTCACTTGCTGCTCAAGCTCTCAGACTCTTCACAGTTGGCTTTCAGCCCTGTTAATACTTACCTTGTTAACCATCTGATAGTTCTTACTTCAGATGTCACTCCCCCTCAACTGATGCACTTATCAGCTGGGCAATATCCAGTCTGAACTAGATGTTGTAACATTCAGCATAACCTTTTGATGTCACACATTTGTGTTACTCCCCCTGCAGGGATGCATTCTGCTCCTTGCAGACATACACAACACTCCTAAGCATCTTGTTAGGATCACCCATGTTAGTACCTACAACATGTCATCCCTAGTTCTAACATACATGGCATTTCTCCTTAGACTAGGCATTCAAAACAGTACAACTGTTTTCACACACACAATATCAGCATTATTAGCAACACCTGTAAGCTTGCAAGTATACTGTCATATGCAGCAACAATGGCACATTTGCTCAAGCACAATCAATGCTTATGGCAGTCTTGTTCTTCCACCTGCTGTTACTCCCACATAACCTGTGATACATATTGGTTATCTTAACCAAATCTTCCATATGCATCTGTTGTACCTGTTGTTATATATCACACTGCCTCTCCCCCTTTTTAGCCACAAATTAAGATCCAACTAACAACTAGCATAGATCATACATGTGTTTGGAGTTACATAAACTACTCATATAGATCATAAAAAAAACAGATTGTCTTAACAGTTCTTACACAGGACTAACAAAACAAATCAAACCAATACAACAACAACACTTCTTCCTGCACCACCTCAGCAAGCAGTGGTTTAAGCTATAAGACATTAGTCTTCTTCTGCAGCTGAGCTGGACCTGTCCTCCTCAGTCTCTCCAGATCCTTCTTCCTCAGCATCAGTGCCTTCCTCAACAACATCTTCTAGCCAACTTCCTGACTGCCCTTCCCTAGTTCCATCATCTTCCTTTGTAGCACCTTCTTCCCTTGTAGCATCCTCTGAGCTGTCAGTATCCTCATCTTGCTCAAGAGATTGTAGCAATTTTTCAATTGTGTGCTTTCTTGCATCCAGTTCCTTGCATGTTTCTTTAATGATGGCCATCACTTCAGCTTTCCTGGCTTTGGGACCCCTTTTGATGTCTCGGTGGATGTCATGGCAATGTCTGAAACATGGGTTCCTTGAAAAAGTTTGTGATGAAAGGCTAAGGGAGTTTCTCTTTTGCTTGCTACATCACTGGTCTTAAGTATATTTGGAAACTGTGCTAACATGATTCCACAGATGAGGGAACGAAATGCTATAGGTCCTTTGATGCTATAACTGATAGCATGCTTCATTGTTTGATCAAAGATGTATGTACCATAATCCATTTTGGTCTTGGTTCCCACAGCATAGATAACCCTTCCATGGGTGGTGGCCACTGATGATTTGTGATTGGTTGGCACCCAGTTTGCAGCATCAATCTTGTGCAGCAAGGCATATTTCATACTCAGCTTGCTGGAAGCAAGCTTCCCTTTTGATGGCCACTTCCTGACTTGATTCCCAGTTATCACTTGGCATATTTTGTTGTCAGAGATGGTTAACTCAAGCACAACTTCATTTGTTCTTTCAAGGAAGTTGTTGATGATGGTGGGAGTGAAGACAACACCATTTCCCCTGACAAAAACTTTCCCAAACTCAGAAGATTTTCTATCAGCACATTTATCAGATAAATTAACTATAAATTCTTTGACCAGAATTTCATAGCATTAGGAGAACTGAGTGACAGTTTTCATCAAGCCAACTTCACATATGAGGGTCACAATCTCCTTGTTTTCAAGAGCATTTTGAGCAAGCTCTCTCTCCAGGGCCAACCTCTTTTGGTAGACATACTTCCACCTGATGACACCTGAGGGATAATGAAAGGAGATGTTGTCAAGGGGCACCTCTGAGACCATTTCAGCCAGATTGCTTTTGGAGGGTTTCTTCTTGTTTTGGATGTCAAAGACATCTTCAGCAACATCACACTCAGTCTCCGATTCAGTACCAAATTCATCCTTCCTTTTCTTGGTGACTACTTTGCTCCAGCCTTTGGGGGGGGCCAACTTGTCTTCTCTTAGTTTTGTCCTTCTTTGTGGGAGTGTCGTGTTTAGCCACCTTCTTTGTGGGGCTGTCTTGTTCAGCCATCTTGTCAACTGCCTTTTTCTTGAGAGAACTTAGGTCAAACACCTTTTCCCTTTCCTAGTCATCAGCCTCTTAGCTATGCCTAGATTGAGCTTTGCTATGAGATCATTATCAGAGTATTCATCCAGGTCTACTAGCTCAGTGTCTTTGTTGCCTTGCATATCACCTTCTTCTTTATTAGTCCCCTCACTCTTGCTCTTCCCTTTTGATTCAGGGTCCTTTGATGTTGAGACATTTGCTTGATCATGCAATTTTGGAGCAGACCCCTTCAAGTTTGAAATCGTGGGTATATTGAGAGTGTTGGCAACTATTTCAGCAATGGAAAGGTGGTTTCGTCTAACTTCTGCGTTGTTGCGATCATCAGATGCAACAGAGGTAGGAGCTTGACCTGTGACATGGTCATTTGGTCTTTTTGCATGGGGATTGCTGGGTTCATTCATTAATAGTCCGTCTGGTGTCACCATGCGCAATGGAGCTATTTCTAGCACCTCGTTAGGTTTTGAATCCTTGGCTTTCTTGGAAATGCATTTGGATGGGGATGATTTGATTGTTGTGACATTGTTGGAGACGTTGGCTGAGAGCGAAGGAGTGTTCTTTCGTTTGAGGCTGTTGGGAAGATGAACAGTTTGATCGTTACCCAAGTGGTGTGAGAGTTTGATGAAAAAAGTCTCAATGAGAGGTATGGCAAATGAGGAGGGAACTTAATGTATTGACTAATCAGAAAGATTTAATTTTAAATCATAATTCCCTATTCCCATTAATTGCTATAACTCACCATCACTTAAAGGCCTTAATTTCTGTAAATCATTTTTATGGGCCTTGACTATCCATCCACCGATTTCAGTCATATTCATTGCATCCTCATCTGGTATTGCACCAATCCCTTGCCCTTTACACGAGTGACCCCTGAACATGCCTCTTTTTGACTCACCAGGACTTGCTTGAATGGTACGATGGATGTCACAGAACAAGGTCATGACATCTGGAGTGACATTGCTTCTTGTCTACATGGTAGTTTCCATGGACTCCATCAGGTTCCAATATAGCATATCTAGCTTTACCTGATGACCAATCTTTGGGTATCCCTTCTTGTCTAGCCTTCCCACCAGACTTTTCTTACAACCTATCCTTCTTTCTGAGGTATATTTTGAGGCTCCTTTTGCTGATGATTTGGACCTGGTTCTTTTCTCTAGCCCTAGGTGATCCTTTTCTTCATTTACCAATCCATTTATGTTACTGCTGGGTTCCCATAGGTAACAATTATTCTTGGATCTAGATCCCCTCATTTCTTCCTCACCCTCTTCATTAATCACCACACACTTGTCTTTGGAAAAGTGGACTTTCAAACCTTGATCACATAGCTGACTTATGTTTATTAGGTTGACAGTTAATCCTTTCACTAACAGGACATCCTTCAATTCTGGAGCTTTAGGACTGTCAAGTTGTCTAGAACCTGTGATTTCTCCTCTAGCTCCATCCCCAAAGGTTACATGATTAGATGAATGAGGTTTGAGTTTGATCAACAGATCCTCAATTCCAGTCATATGCCTGGAGCAGCCACTGTCAAAGTACCAATCTTCATTGGTAGGCATCCTTGGAACAGTGTGTACTGCTAGCGCAACATTCTTGGCAATCCATTGATTTTGCTTGTTATGCACTTCTTTCTTAGCCTGATTTTGCGTCTTGCCAGGCTTGACATGAAGTTGTCTTTTTCCATGTGTATCATGATGCTATATTTTTCCATACTTACCTTGTTTGGCCTTGCTTTGGCCAGGGAATCCATGCAACTAGAAGCACACAGCTCGAATATGCCCAAGTTTTCCACAGTGGTAGCATCTATGCCTTTGGAATTGTCTCTTGACTTGATTCCAATTTCTGTGTGGAGGATGTTGTAACTTTGACTGTGACATCCTTTGTAACTTTTGAATCTCAGGTTGCAACCTCTTGAGTTTCAAGACAGGATTTTGATTTTCAACAAATCCTAGACCAGACCTATTTCCTGCAGTCTGACCACTCTAAAGAATCTCCTCTAGGGTGTCAGTTCCAGAGTTGAGCATCCTTATGGATTTTGTCATTTTCTCCTTTTCTCTTTTCAACTCCTTTACCTATCCTTGGAGTGAGTTTATAGTAACTAGATGCTCTCTCTTTTCAGCTTCTAGTTCTTTGATGAGCTTCTTCTGATGCTCCCCTTGCTGGTACAACTCTGTGCTTCTGATGGACAACTTCTTATATGATTTAGCTAGTTCATCATAAGTTAGCTCCTCTTCACTTGAGTCACCATCAGATACACACACACACTGTTGAGAATAGTAACATGTTTGGATGATTCTCCTTCTGATCCACTGTCAGAATCTTCATCAGACCAAGTGACTGTTAGACCTTTTCCATTCTTTTTGAGGTATGTGGGACATTCCTTTCTAACATGTCCATATCCCTCACACTCATGGCATTGTACTCCTCTGCTTTGGTTGGCTTTATCTTCTGTTTTTTCTTTGTCATCAGGCAAGCTTTTGAAAAAAGGTTTAGACTTAGCATCTATCCTTTTGGCCAGTTTGTTGAACTGTCTTCCAAGCATGGCTATTGCCTCTGATAGATCTTCCTCCTTGTCATGATCTGAAGCCTATGCAGAGTTTGAGAAAAGAGCTATACTTTTGCTCTTTTTCTCCACAGCCTGATCACACATCCTCATCTCAAAGGTTTGAATGGATCCAATGAGTTCATCCACTTTCATGTGGCATATGTCTTGAGCTTCTTCAATGGCTGTTACCTTCATGGCAAACCTTTTAGGTAGTGACCTCAGAATCTTTCTTACAAGTTTCTCTTCAGTCATCTTTTCCCCCAAAGCTCCTGAGGTGTTAGATAGTTCAAGAACATTCATGTAAAAGTCATGAATGGTCTTATCTTCCTTCATTCTTAGACTTTTAAATTTTGTGGTCAGCATTTGAAGTCTTGACATTTTGACCTTGGAGGTTCCTTCATGAGTAGTTCTGAGAGTGTCCCAAACATCCTTTGCTAGTTCACAGTGGTGGACCAGTCTAAAGATGTTTTTGTCTATACCATTGAAAAGTGCATTCAATGCTTTAGAGTTTCCAAGAGCCAATGCCTCTTTCTCTTTGGTCCATTCCTCTTCAGGAATTTGCACAGATACTCCATCCTTGTCAGTCTTCACCGGATGTTCCCAGCCAGAGTTTGCAGCTCTCCAAGCCTTGTTGTCTAAGGACCTTAGGAAAGCAATCATCCAAGGCTTCCAATAGTCATAATTAGACCCATCCAGAATTGGAGGTCTATTGGTGAATCCAATATCTTTATCCATAGTACCAGAATTTTGTTTCCCTAGATCTCACCCAGTAATAAACAGGCAGGGTGCCTGCTCGGATGCCAATTGAAAATTCTAGCCAGTCCACGATGGATGTTCTAACAGAAGTTATAACATCCACTGTGACATTCACTACAGACCTACTATTATGCAATAATTATAAAGCAGTAAATAACACAGTTGGTTGTTGACCCAGTTTGGTACAACACACTTACATCTGAGGGCTACCAAGCCATGGAGAAATTTCTCTATCAGTAGAATTAATTCATAGTCAAACCTCCAGTTTGCACTCCTCACTTAAAACCTACCCAATGACAATTTAACCTAGAGACACTCTAGACCTGAGTATACCCACTCACTCCCTACAATCACACACCAGTGATATCAAACAGTTACAAATTAAACAATAGAATGAAGAGACACTTCAACTACACACACACCTTGATCTTGCTTCAAAGCTTTGATCAAGTGACACACACTCTTGCTTAACAGCTTTGAGGGGTACACAGCCTAGAAACTACCTACCCAATGCAATCAACAGTTGCTTGGATTACAAGTGTTCCTAAGACACAATCGTGAAGAACAACCTCTTCACTTCTAAACCACTATGGTGATTTCTCTGCTTCTCTATCTTCAAGTGCTTCCTTTTAGGATTGCTTCTCCTATTATTTATAGCAGCAAATTAGTCCTTGGGCCTGGGCGCATAAGTTAGGTTTTATCCATCACAAAACCTCTCTTTAGTATTCTGCCCGCTTGCCACTTTAATTAGGTACATATTAGTTCCCCTAGGGCGACTAAAATGTTTCCTGCATTCCAGCTTGAGCTTCTGATTTGTTTCCTGAGTTCTAGCTACCAGAATGACAAACCTCCGCTTGATGTCATACGACCTATGTCATAACATTGAGTATGACATCCAGCTTAACTTATAGTTAGCTTAGTTAACTTACCCTGTGCAGTCCATATTATGAATGTAATAACATCAGGCATGACATTCATACATGCACTAATATTTTGCCACAAAATGCAGCCAATCAAGAGCACTTACACTCATAAATCACAATCCTCTAACAATTAGATCATAGACTCAGGTGCTACTTCTCATATTTTTTACAATCTCTCTTTTTATTATTTATACACATCTTTGCTAGCTAAATTTGTTACTCTTCTTAATGGAAATCAAATACATGTTCAAGTCATAAGAAAAGTTGTTATCGACGATGAATTGACCCTTATAGATGTCTTATTGATTCCAAATTTCCGTGTCAATTTGATTTCATTAGCTAAGTTACTTTCCCTTACTCACATAAAGTTGATCTTTGATGAGGATCATTTTTTCACTCAGGACACCAAGCAATCCAAGATTATTAGCAAGGGTGATCTCCTGTCAGGATTGTACATTCTCAGAGAAAACAACACCAAGATTCATGCTATCTCACATGATTCTTGTAATATACTTAGCTCTTGTAATGTAGTTTCAAGTAGTGATAATGCCCAACTGTGGAACCTTAGATTAGGGCATCTATCAGATTTTATGCTTAGAACTGCTAACAATAAGCTTCAACTCATTGTACCCTCTGATTTTGGTTCACATAAATGTATTATTTATCATCTTACCAAGTCAAAAAGACTTCCTTTTAAGTCTAAAAATAAATTTTTTGTTAACAGTTTTGATCTTATCCATTGTGATTTATGGGTTCCTTATGGAAAACCTACATATCATGACAAATAATATTTTCTCACCATTTTTTATGATTTCAGTCGTTTTACATGGATTTATTTGCTATCTAACAAATCATAAGCTCCCATCAAGATACAATTTGAACCAGGATAAAAATCATAAGCTCTCATTGTTCAATCTTTCGATTATTGAAATTTTGAGTTGGTAAAAACCTTTTGTTTTAAAACCAAATTCAAACCCCCCTTTTGTGTTTTTCGGACCTTTATTTATGACCTGCTGTACAAGACATTTCATGTGTCTAGAGACATTTTTTTTCATGAAGACACATTTCCTTCCATTTTTTACCAGATAATAACAATCATGATGATCCATTTCATAATATAGTATTGCCAAATTCCATTTCCGATCCTTTCTATCATGATCTTAATGATTTGTGCCAAACAATATAGATGCCCATCATGACATTCCCGACCCTGTAGAACTGACACACAATACAAATCCTATTGTGCCACATGACCAAAACATAATTGGCCTAAGAAGGTCAGCTAGACTCGCACATGCCTCCATCTAGCTTGAAAGACTTTGTGTGTCATATCCCTCATCCCCCACTGATGTCCTTTCTTAAGATAAAATGTCTGATAATTACAAAGAGTTTGTCATGAATGTATTATTTGTCTATGAACCTCAGTTTTATCATTAAGCAACAAGAACTCCTGAATGTTGCAAACCCCTGAGTGAAGAAATAGCAGCTTTAGAGACAATTGGGTGTAGGTGGATCTACAAGGCAAAGTTCAATATTGATGGTTCATTATATAAACACAAGGCTTGATTAGTTGCTAAAGGTTACACCCGACAAACTGGCCTTGATTTCATAGATACTTTTTCACCAGTAGCAAAACTCACATATGTGAGATTTGTTCTTAGCTTAGCTGCAGCTCAAAATTGGAAACTGGCACAACTTGACATAAATAATGCCTTCCTAAATGGAGATTTAAATGAAGAAATCCTACATGGATCTCCCACTTGGCTATCTATCATACCCCATTTTTGACTGGGCATTTTAAAACTTTTCATTCATATGACATTATTCTCACTTTGCATCTCTGCATAGCATAACATATCTTTCATCATGCATAATGCCTAAAATGATTGGCCTGGAAAATTTTATTGGATTTACAAACAAATTGGTAAAACTGAATCACAAATATGCGTAAAGTCAGTGGATGAGAAGTTTCGAAATTGAGCTTGCAGACGTTAGTAATATTGATCTACTGTTCACGTAGTTTAACCTGATGCACTCGTCTTATTTTTCGACGGCTTTTTAGCCATATTTTGATCAGTCTGAGCCTTTTTACCGGTCCAAATTTATTTTAAAATTTGATCAAACACTGTATTTTTCCAATATGTTTATTCCGGGATTAGATCCTGTAACACCCATTTTAATTATCTAGTCTTTTTCGATGTTATTTTATTTTTTCGGTGTGCCTTTTGTGTGGGGGGGGGTGTTTGAGTGCGTGGAGGGTGCCCTTAAGTGTGGAGATTAGTTAATGTTTTTGGACTTTAATATTAATAATGATATTTAGTGATAATAATTTAATGAATAATGGTAATATTATTATTATTAATATTATTATTATTGTTATTATTATTATTATTATTATTAATGGAATAAGAATAGAAAAGGGGGTATGTTTGAGTTGGAAAGAGAAGAAGAAGAGAAACACGATCAAGAGGAGAAGAGGAAGAACACGGTCTAGAGTGGGAGAAAGATTAAAGAGAAGAATCAAAAGGAAGAGAGGAATCCAAGATTATCGATTCTTCGAGGATTTTCATCATCTGATCGAGTTATCGAGGTAAAGGGGGGGGGGGGGGGAGAAACGGGTCAAAATTAGTATTGTTGCATGAATTCTAGGTAGAGGGGATTTCCCTAACCCCATGGTAGATTGATGATCATAGGGGATCATGTCAATGATAAACAACAACAGATAAAGCATCAGCTAAACACTAAACAGTAAACAGATATACAGTAAAATGCATGCAATGCAAGTGAAGGAGGAAATGTGTGTGGGGCACCAGCCTCCACAAGCTCGTCTCAACCTCAAGCCAGATATGAATAACTGCAATCATACAGGAAAAATAAAATGCCATCAAGCAAATCACAAACCACATAGGTAAGGGAGCAGGGCTCTACCGAATACCAGCAAGCAAAGCCATACAGTAATAATACAAGCAGAGGGAGCAACTCAACCTCTAATGCAATCATGCTCCTAGCTTAGAACAATTTAAACATGAACTTATTCTAATGCATCAAGCAAATCAAACAAGTCACATCAATACAGTTGCACAGAAAGCAAACAGACAGGAAAGAAAGCAAATCAACAGCTTCCACAGCTTCACAGCAAAGCAATCCTCTGACAGCAGTTCAGCCCTTAGTCTGTAACTGTTCTTCAAGTCTATCCTCTTCAAGGGAATGAAAGGTACTCCATCTTCAAGCTTCAATGTTCATGGTAGACTCCACCTTCAAGCTTCAATCTTCATGGTAGACTCCACCTTCAGGCTTTCATCCTCAATAGCAAGTATCAACTTGTTCTTCACCTTCTTCAAGCTTCAGCTTCAATGGCAGTCTTCAGACAAAGGGGAAATGCAACCTCTAGCATCTTCAATCTTCTAGCAAGCAACTCCATCCTCTAGCAAGGGAGAAAGATTCATCTAACAAGAGCAAGGTGGGACAGGGAGAATCAAAGTGAAAACCAAAGGTCACCTCTAAGTACTCCACCATCAAAGAAAGGAACCCTCAAAGGTTCTACCAACTTGTGAAGAGCCACACATCCTACCAAAGGAGGGATGAGGCCTTCACAAGGGAACCTTACATCATAGGGAGGAATGGAAGTGATCAACACCTTCCATGTTTCATGAAGGAAGAAAATATGTTCTAAGAGATCTCCCTAAAAACCCTAATCCTTAACCCTAAACAAAACTACACCAAAGGGAGAGAAATCTTCAAGTCCAAGCTCCACCATGCATTCCACAGCATCCCACACAAGTCTTCATCTTCACCCAAAAGCAAGAGAAGCAAAACCCTAGTCTAAGGGAACTAATGAAGTCATTCTAGTTGAGTTAGCAAGTTAGGATCACCTAAAACCTAGTATTAAAGTTAATTCTAACTAAAATACTAAAATAAATTATAAAATCCTACAAAAATAACTATGGGAACCTATGTCAATCATGACTCTACCATGTTAATTCCAGATATCAAATCCTCAAATAAGACGTAGAAATAAATTCTAAACTACAAGGTACTAAACTTAAACCCTAAAAGGGAGCACCTAAGGTTTCAACCTAAAAACAGAACCTAACTTCATCACAAAAATGTGAGAAAAATACTATGGGAGCATACATGTCTAAGCTAATCACAAACCAAAAATCAAGCAAAAACGCATCACCAAATGATCAAACTAAATTCATCAAACAGAGGTATCAACCATGGTAATTTTATTATCAAATAAAATGTAAAAAATGCACATAAAATAATAATGCATGATTTTCCTAATATTTTTATTTTATAAAATTCTAGATTCAATCATGAATCAGGGGGAAAAACCTGGAATTAATTGACCTATTTTTCTATTTTTAATGAATTATTATGAAACTAATATGAAATGAAGAAAATAAAGAAAAACAATTGAAAATAACAAAACTTGTGTGCCAAATAGCAATTCTGATCAGTTCAAATCCTTGGGTTGGGCCAAAGTGGGGGTGCAAGTATCAATCAGTCACTAAGCCCATTGCTTCCAATTAATGAAACGGTGCGTATCATTCTCAAGTCAAATTTTGACTTTCTTAATCAAATCGTGGCCGTGTGTTTGCCCTACTGAGTCAAGTCTGAGATAAGATCCAACGCTCCATGTGCATCTTCCTCATTTAAACGTTCAGACTGGAAGGAAACTAGACGGTGGCCTGAGCAGTGGCTCCACCGTCTTCTCCGGCGAGTCAACTTCCACAGGTCATCAAAAATCACATGACTATACATCATCTTGTCTAGTTTTTAATGCTGATCACGAATCTGACATTAGAATCATCTAACTCTCTATGGATTTTCAAACCCGATAGCTCTTTCAAAATATACCTCAATCTTGAATCTCATCAGAACTTCAATTAAATGCACAGAAATAATCCTCATCTCACGATGATCATCTTACACTATACAATCTTGATTATCAGCCCAAGAATCTCTAGAATTCAGCCTCAACAGAAATTGGTCATCATCCTAACTTGTCTCTAATTCACCAATTCTTGTTCTAGAATCCAACTACACATTGCAAGGATCCTAAACACCTAGAGATTTCTATCTATCTCCTCCTAAATTATGCATAAGAGTGAAAGATACCAACCTGAGTTCAGGCGTGTAACAGATGCAGTTCTTGATCACTTCAACCTCCAAGATGATGCAGATACACTCCAAAACACCTTCTGAAGCCAATGCAACCTTCAATTTTCCTTGATTCTTCCTTGAACTCAGAAATCGATTTCCTCTTGCAACTCTGAAATTTCACATCCACTTTCTGCTTCCAGCTTCGAATCCCTCCAAAAAAAATGGCTGAACACACTCAACACCTTATATAGAACTCATTAGAATCATCCAGAAACTTCTCAAAGCTTCAGAATGAGAAATTGGATTTTCAAATTCTCCTCAAAATCTCCTCCACACCAGTCAAGATATGCACTCTGTTTTGGCTTCAAAATGCTTGCTTTGCCCTCCTCATGAGATATTGAATCTGAAAGGTGGTGATTCACTCCTTGTTTCCATCCAATGGCTCATGTTTTATATGTTACTTCATCATGAAGAAACAAGGAAAAAGGTCATGATATTGAACTCAAATCAAAAATCTAACATTGCCAATGTTTCTAAAATGCATTTTCCATTCAAAAAATGATATTATTTTGCTCCATTTGCACACATATCATTAATTTTGAATTTTTGGCCTTTAATTCTCTTTAATTCTCCTTTTTTAACAATTTCTTGAACCAAGTCTCTCCTTGAGCCATTTCAATGCCTACTTGATACATGGTCAAGGTTAAAACCCCATTTTGAGCAACTTTCAAGTTTAACAAAATTTCATTTGAGATGTCTAAGTTGGTGAAAATGACCTATAACCAAAAATGACCCATAATCAAAACTTCCCAAAATACCCTTGACTTGTCAAAGCCATAACTTGAGTTCTACAAATCCTATCAAGGACTTCTAGTACTCTCTAGAAAGCTAATAGAATAAGGAACAACATTCATGTTGACCGAAAGTTCATAGGAATCATCCTTCTTGGGCAAAAGTGTAATGCAATTTGGGTAACTTTCAAGCTCCAAATTCACATGCCTTAGATGACTTGTAACTTGTCTGGCTCATAACTTGAGTTCTATAAATCCTATCAAGTACTTATAGTACTCAAATTAAAGCTAATATCATGCCCTAAAACAATCATGTTGGGGTAAAGATGAGATGAAGATCCTATCTTGAGCTACATTGCCTTGAAGACAGGGGTCAAACTAGGGGATTTTACACTGTCAAGTCTTAGAAACCCTAGCTTGAAACTTCTCAAACTCTTCACTCATGATGAGTTGACCTTGGAATCCTCCTTGTAGTATCTCAATGTATCAATCCATGATCACATGGCTCTTGAATTAAGTCTCAACTTCCCTCAAATCATCAGTTGACTTAGGGTTGACCCAGTCAAACCCTAATTGCACCACTCATGGCTGAGTCTTCTTAATCTTGCACAATGACCTATATAGGCCTCAAAGTGATCTTCAACACTTCTCATGATCTCTCTCAAGACCTCCAGTCCAACTTCATGGCTTCAGAATCATCTGATGGCTTTCCACAACTCTCAAGTTAGGAGACACACCCTCTTGGTTTCAATCACTCTCTCTGAGGATCTTTTAACTTCTCTGACCAGGATATCAACCCTTGAACATCTGAACAACCTTCTTAGCTGGCTTCATAGTCTTATATAGCTCTTGATTGGTAATCATACCTCTTGATCTCCTGCATACATATCAATGAAATGCAAATGACAATGCTAATGTGAATGACATGAAACATAAGCTAGGTGAAGAAATGTTGGGCAAATTTTGGGGTGCAACAGTTGCCCCTATTCAAACGGCTTGGACCTGACTGGGTGAGAAGAGAACGACTCTCTAACAATCAAGGTAAAAGACGGTTGAATACCAACAAACCCAGAAATTTGCCAGCTGCACAAGTACACGGTACTCTGATGGGGACAAATATTCGGAAACTGAAATAATAGTCGCGCGGCAACTTGCTGGAGAAATACTGATCTGAATCTCCATCGGGATGATTCTATGATTTATCTGATATTATTGTGTCCTCAAATCATCAAGGGATCACTGGTTACACTGTAACTGGTGATTTTCCAACCGCACAGGTAAACGATACTTTGATTGGTGGGCACATCTTCAAAACTGAGCACGACAGTTGCACGGCAGCTAGCTGGGGAATTGGTCACACGGTAACCGGTGAAAGGTCTAATCCTAAATCTCCGTCAGGATGATCATCTGATTTTTCTGTAGATCTTCGTCCTCAAGTCATCAAGGGGTCACCGGTTACACGGTAACTGGCAATGGATGGTTGATCACGTTGTCAGGCGTTCTGCGTCGTAGCAGAAGAATTCCTTATCGTTGCCTATGGACTCATCATGTCGCTAGGAACGTAGACAACATCTTCATCAGACTTCATCAATAAGTCAATAAGGGATCACCGGTTATTCGAGAACTGGTGAATGGCTACTCTCAAATCTCCGTCGGGATGATTATCAGATTTCGCTGCAGCTTCTTCCTCAAATCCTCAAGGGCTCATTGGTCACTCGGTAACCGGTGATACATAACTGATATTGCCGTCAGGCATTCTGTGACACTGTGGCAGAAGGATTCCTCGGGACTCATCAGGTCATTAGGAACTTTTTAACAATCAAGTTAATCATGTCATCAGACATTTAAAGAGATTCCCGGGCGTCAGCCGGACTTCATCAGTAAGTTGAGGATAGACTCCTCGGTCAATCATGAACCAAATAGGGATATCCAAATTTCTGCCATCGGGCCCTCCGCATCAGTTGAGAGAACTGCTTTGACCTCGCAGTTGGACTTCATCAGTAAGTCTTGAAATGGGATCCGTAATCATGCACGGGTTAATAAGGATACACAATCTTTTGCCGCCAGGCACTCTGCGTCAGCTAGGAGAACTGCTTTGACCTCGCAGTTAGACTTCATCAGCAAGTCTGGGGTTTTGACACCATTGCAAGACTTCAATCATCAAGTCTTCAAGGGAAGTTTCAACTTCACTGTTCAGAAATCTGCTGGGGATGACATATCTCCGTTGGGGATTCTGGAGAACTATCAAGTAACGCTGCTTCGGGGATCCAGAAATCATTCTGGGCGAATCAACTCTGCTGAGGACTTCAAGAATCATCTTGGACAAATAACTCTGTCGGGGACTTCAAGAATCACCCTGAACCAATAACTCTGCGGGAGATTTCAGGAATCATCCTGAGCAAACACTCTGCTGGAGATTTCAGGAATCATCCTGAGCAAACACTCTGCTGGAGATTCCAAGCATCAACTTGAGCAATCAACCCTGACAACTTCACTGGGGATTTTAAGAATCATCTTGAGCAATGACTTCGACGGGGAGTTCAAGAATCATCTTGAGAAATCAACCTTGTTGGGGAATGCCTGCAAAATAAGAACGGTAACGACCTAGCTCATGTTTCGTATGCAGATGTTTGACCATGGCGTAATGCTCCACACGGTGGAAATGCTACGCGTTTAAGGTAAATGCTATGCAATCATGCAAGATGCTATGACCCAATCAGCAAAATAAATGCTGAAGGGAAAAAGCCTCCTATCAAGGAGAAAGAACCACTCTGGTGGAGGAAGGACTCATCCTGCCGAGGAGAAGAAGTCACACCAATCTCAATTGGACTCCGCCTGGGGAAACGAACTTCAGTCGACTGCTGCAGGGGAGTAAGGTTCTTCAAGGACCTGAACCTGCTCATCTGGGTATACGACCCATAATCTGCTAAGGGAAACAATGTAAATCGCAGAAATAAACTGCATGGCCTTCGCGGCGAGGCTTTCCTGGAGATAACGACTCGGTTGGGGAAATACAGCACCGGCTATTCAACACGCTACTGGGGAAAACCAATCATGGCCCGCACGACTTCCAAGGACTCGACTCTTTTTGGGGATTTGCCAGCTCGGCTGGGGAAGAAGGAATCATCCTGCTTGCTGGGGAGGCTACAACTCTGTGGGGAATTTTAATTCTGCTGGAAGACTTCAGTCTTGAACCATCAAAGTTGGACACTTGCGAATAGCCTTCTACGAGAAAACCGCACTTTGACCCAGTGCTGGGGATGAACATACACTTCAGTGTATTGCTCAGCTGGGGAGATGACGATCCTGCAGGATACCTCTGATTGGGGAGAATCTTCTCTACTTGGGGAGACAAATCAACGCTCACCATCCTATGTTCTGGCTCCGTGGGGAGATGCTGCTAAACCCGCTGGGGTAGAAGGAATCATCCTGCTTGGGGACGCCTACAGCGTACTGCCTGGAATATGCCATACCTGCAACAACACAAACAATCGGACAAGATACCCTTCTCAAAGGGACCCATCAAGGTTATCATCTTGCAACAATGTTCAAGTAATTCATCGTTTCAACAATTAGTGGCCTAGGCCAGTAAGTTTATGTATGCGCATTTTATCAAAAACACCAGCGTTCTTTTTCGCAAACAAAACAGATAAATGCTAAATAAACAAACATCATTTCTGAATAGTATACATTTTATTGATAACGAACCCCTGAATGGGCAAAAATGTTTTACAACAGATGCAAGCTCCTGGAATGAGGAAGCTGCGCAAACATAAAACATAAATATACATCAGTATATACACAAATGTCGGCAATATGGCATAGACGAACACCACGAGTTGATCCCTCTATGACCTACTCGACTTCAATACTTCTCCGACGCTTCAGCTTCAGAAGAGATTGATTCAGATAAACGGTCTTCAGGTCTTCCAAACCATTAAACAATGAAAGTCCATACGCGGAACGCAGTCATTTGCTTTTTTCAAATCCCTAACTTTTGCCTGAATCTCCCTTTCGGGTTTTCGATTCACCGGGATACCCTTTTTTGCCAAAGTCGCCCTTCCAGGTTTCGACTTTGTGGGTGTACATTTTTCCATTTATATCCCTAATTTTTGCCCGAACCTTTTTCCTTTTTTACGGTTCGCCGGGATGCCCCATTTTTGCCTGGATATTCTTTTTTCTTTCTAGCGGGTCATTTTTTAAGCAAAGTATTTTTTAACTGCGTCCACGTTCACCGGGGATGCAAAATCTTCGCCATCCATTGTGGATAACAACAAGGCTCCTCCCGAGAAGACCTTGCTGACGATGTACGGACCTTCGTAATTGGGAGTCCACTTGCCCCGGTGATCGGAGTATGGAGGAAGAATCTTCTTCAGGACGAGATCACCCGTCTGAAAGCTTCTCGGACGCACCTTTTTATCATAAGCTTTCTTCATTCGGCTTTGGTACATATGACCATATGCAATCGATGCTAACCTCTTCTCGTCCATCAAGCTGAGTTGGTTTAGTCGGTTTTTAATCCATTCTGCCTCATCGAGTTTCATGTCAACCAAAACTCGTAATGAAGGAATCTCAACTTCTAACGGTAGGACAACTTCCATACCGTACACCAGTGAGAAAGGAGTTGCCCCGGTTGATGTACGTACTGTCGTACAATAACCGTGCAGTGCAAAGGGGAACATCTCGTGCCAGTCCTTATAGGTCACAACCATCTTCTGCACAATCTTCTTAATGTTTTTATTGGCCGCTTCAACGGCGCCATTCATCTTCGGCCGGTAAGGAGATGAGTTGTGGTGTTCAATCTTGAAACTCTGGAACAGCTCCTTCATCATCTTGTTATTCAGATTCGAACCATTATCAGTAATGATCCACTCGGGAATTCCGTAACGACAGATGATGTCCCTCTTTATGAATTTAGCCACCACCTGCTTGGTCACGTTAGCATACGAGGCTGCCTCCACCCACTTGGTGAAGTAGTCGATGGCTACTAGAATGAAGCGATGACCGTTGGATGTAGTGGGCTCGATCTTGCCTATCATGTCGATGCCCCACATAGAGAACGGCCACGAGGAGGACATGACATTCAACGGGCACGGCGGCACATGAATCTTATCAGCATAAATCTGGCATTTACGACATCTCTTCGTGAATTTAAAGCAATCTGATTCCATCGTCAGCCAGTAGTATCCTGCTCTCAGGATCTTTCTTGTCATAGCATGCCCGCCGGTGTGCGTACCAAATGTGCCTTCATGGACTTCTTCCATGAGCATACTCGCTTCTTTCTCATCTACACATCTGAGTAGCACGAGATCGTGGTTTCTTTTATACAGAACTCCATCAGGATTGAGATAAAAATTTCCAGACAGCCTCCTCAGAGTCTTCTTATCCTGGGTTGACGCTCCCGCCGAATACTCCTTAGTCATAAGGAAGGTCTGGATGTCATGGAACCATGGCTTGCCATCGGAGGCTTCCCCGATCGCAAAGACGAATGCAGGTCTATCAAGACGAGAAAGGACAATTCTTGGAGCTTCATTCCAAAAATTGACTTTATACATCGAAGCCAACGTGGCTAAGGCATCAGCCATCTGATTTTCAGCTCTAGGCACATGATGGAGTTCCACTCGATCAAAGAACGGAAGTAGCCTTCTGGCATAGTTCATGTACGACACCAAATTCGATTGACGAGTCTCCCACTCCCCTTTAATCTGGTTAATCACAAGTGTCGAGTCACCATATATATCTAGGTTTTTGATTCTCATCAACTGCTTCTTCTAGACTCATGATGCATGCTTCGTACTCAGCTTTGTTATTGGTGACCGGAAACGTCAGTCTAGCAGTGAACGGGATATGGGATCCATGGGGAGTCGTGATGATCGCCCCAATGCCACTTTCGTAAGAATTAACCGCCCCGTCAAATATCAATTTCCATTGGGATTTCCTGTCTGGACCCTCGTCGGGCAACGGTTCATCACAATCCTTCGCTTTGAGAAACATGATATCCTCATCAGGGAACTCAAATTTCATTGGCTGATAATCTTTGATCGGCTATTCGGCAAGGTATTCAGACAATACACTTCCCTTGATGGCCTTCTGGGAAATATACTGAATGTCATATTCTGTCAACACCATTTGCCATCTAGCAATCCTGCCCGAAAACGCTTGCTTCTCGAAGACGTACTTGATCGGATCCATCTTCGAAATTAGCATGGTTGTGTGGTTGATCATGTACTGTCGTAAACGTTTGGCAGCCCAGGCTAGTGCACAACACGTTTTCTCCAGCATTGAGTAACGCAATTCGCAGTCTGTGAACTTTTACTCAAATAGTAAATGGCATGCTCCTTTCTGCCTGTCTCGTCGTGCTGACCGAGAACACACCCCATACTATTCTCAAGAACTGTCAAGTACGTGATTAGGGGTCTTCCGGCCACTGGGGGTATCAAGATCGGAGGTTCCTGTAGATACTGTTTTATCTTATCAAATGCCTTCTGGCAATCCTCGTTCCAGCTAATCGCCTGATCTTTTTTCAGTAGTTTGAACATCGGTTCACACGTGGCTGTGAGTTGAGAAATAAACCTTGCAATGTAGTTTATTCTGCCCAGGAAACCACGAACTTCTCTTTCAGTTTTTGGCACTGGCATTTCTTGTATTGCTTTTATCTTCGCAGGATCAACCTCAATGCCTCTTTCACTCACGATAAACCCCAGTAATTTTCCAGACCGTACTCCGAAAGTACACTTGTTAGGATTCAACCTCAACCTGAATTTCCTAAGCCTCTCAAAAAGCTTCAGCAAATTGATCAGATGTCCCTCCTCCGTTTGGGACTTCGCAATCATGTCATCAACATAGACTTCAATCTCATGATGAATCATATCATGAAACAAAGTAACCATTGCTCGTTGGTAAGTGGCCCATGCATTCTTCAGACCGAAAGGCATTACCTTGTAGCAAAATGTTCCCCAAGGTGTAATAAACGTGGTTTTCTCCATGTCCTCTGGCGCCATCTTGATCTGATTGTATCCGGAGAAGCCATCCATGAACGAAAACACGGAGAACTGGGCTGTATTGTCGACCAACACATCAATATGAGGGAGCGGGAAATCATCTTTAGGGCTCGCCCTATTCAAATCCCGATAATCGACGCACATTCGCACCTTACCGTCCTTCTTCGACACAGGTACTATGTTGGCGACCCACGGGGGGTAAGTGGTGACCGCTAAGAAGCCAGCATTAAGCTGCTTTTGAACTTCTTCTTTGATCTTAACGGCCATATCTGATCGTGTCCTTCTAAGCTTCTGCTTAATGGGAGGACAATCTTCTCGTAGCGGCAAGTGATGGACCACGATGTCAGTATCAAGTCCAGGCATATCTTCGTATGACCAAGCAAAGATGTCACTATACTCTCTCAGCATCTCGACTAATCTCTGCTTGACATCCTTCTGCAATGCAGCTCCTATCCTGACGTTCCTGACCAATTCCTCAGAACCCAGATTCACAATCTCAATCTCTTCCTCGTGAGGCAGAATAACTTTCTCTTCTTATTTCAACAAGCGGGCCAACTCTTCGAGAAGGTCTTCGTCTTCATCAATCTCTTCTTCGACTTGATATATCGGGCAATCGAAGTCGAAGTGAGTCGTAGAAGGTCCAGAGTCGATGTCATCTGCTATGTGGATCTCTTTGCATGTCACTTGGATGGTATCCCTGATGGACCAGTTGTTGAGGCTCTGGCCTGGTTTGCTTGGCTGGATCCAAGAGTCCAGGTCGCAATCGCTGTCTTCGCCGTCTTCAGACACTGCGTTGACACTTTCAAATATCACCCCGCCACTGGTAAACTGGATCGGCCCTTTACCCCGCGACGCACTGTGAGAAGAGGAGGCTTCAACCGTAGGAGAGTATCCTAACCCAAACTTGTTCTGTTTGTTAGGTATCTCTAGAACTTGCCCCCAGCCTGGGGTAGATCCGGCTTGAACAACGGCCCGAGCTTCCTTGAAGGAAGAGAGAGTCATCTCTGGTTTCTCAATTATCACTAGAGTCACGTCTTTGACCTTAACAACTTTGAATGCCTGACATAGGGTTTCGTGGATCTCCCCGTCCATCTCAACATATTTGAAGGACGACAAATGGCTCACCATTATGTCTTCCTCGCTGCAGACAGTTACAATGCTGCCCCTACAGCATACTTGAGCTTCTGGTGCAACGTGGAGGTCACGACACCAGCAGAATGGATCCATGGCCGCCCTAAGAGACAGCTGTAGGCTGGCATGATGTCCATAATGTAGAAGACTGGGTCGAAAGTTTCCGGCCCAACTTGGATTGGCAGAGTTACCTCTCCAAAGACATGACGCTTGGTTCCGTCGAAAGCCTTCACAACCAGATCACTGGGTGTGAAAATAAGTCCTCGAGTATCTAACTTCATCAATGCTTTCTTTGGAAGAACATTGAGCGATGACCCAATGTCTATCAACACATGAGACATAATTGTTCCCCTACACTCTATTGAGATGTGCAGGGCGCTGTTGTGGTTTCTCCCCTTCGGCGTCAGCTCCAGGTCAGTGAACCCTAACCCGTTTCCAGCATTCACGTGGGCTACTACCCCTTCCAACTGGTTGACCGAGATTTCCTAAGGTACATACATGGCATTCAAAACCTTTAACAACGCGTTGCGATGTGACTCCGAACACAACAACAAATTCAGGATGGAGATTTTTGAGGGTGTTTGATGAAGATGGTCAATGATCTTGTAATCACTTTTCTTGATCAACCTCATGAACTCTTCAGCATCCTTTACAAGTAAGTCCTTCTCTACCCCACGAGGGATTTCCTCAATGACTTTACTCTTTCCCTTATCAGTTTCCTCAGCTTTCTCTGCTTTGTCCACTACAATCTCAGGTGGAGCAAATACTCTTCCGTTGCACGTGATTCCGCCAATTCCCACTAGGTTATCCACAGACTGCCCAGAGGGTTCCAGTTCCAACTTTTGTTTGTTACAGTAGACGTCTGCCCCATAGTGCCATGGGACAGCGTTGGTGCTTTCAAAAGGTATCGACCCAGCCTTTGTGCAGAAATGGTTATCGTCCGGCGAGGGATGGTGATGGTGGCAACCTCATCATCCTGCTTCAACATTACCTCTCCAGATCCACATTCGGCCCTTCGGCTAAACTGCAAGATTCCTTCGGTCATCAGACTCTGAATCCCCTCTATCAACTGTTCACATCCATCAGGACGAGTCGCACAGTCCATACACATTTCTCCACAGCCTGGAAAGAAGCCTCTCTTCATCAGCTTGGCTTTAACGAAGCTAAGCGGTGTCTTCAGATCCTTGACGTCAGTCAATAACTCTAAGTTTTCTTCTTCAATAATGGCATTCACCCCACCTCCCCTATGATTTGGCATAGGGTTCTTTGTGACATTCGGCACATTATCCGAGAAATTGATGATCTTAGCATCCACCATATCTTGTACCTTGTGCTTGAAGGCTTTGCAGTTTTCTATCGTGTGGCCGGGTGCCCCTGAGTGAAAATCACACGTTGCATTCGCATCATAACCCTGCGGAGGTTCCCCTGTCAAGGGAGCCAGGGTTCTTTTCTGGACTAGCTGTAACTAAAGCAGAGTTTGTAATAGCTGAGCATAAGACATGGGCGGTGTCTCAAGGTGACGACTTGACAGAGGTGCCCTGTTCTGATACCTTCTATATCCTTGCTGATTTGGCTGTTGCTGCTGCTGCGACTGGGGTTGTTGGGCTGCGGGGATGGTTATGCTAGCCACCTATTGGCGCTGGCCTTTACCCTTCCTTCGAGCGTTAGACATGACACTCGTCTCTCCTTCACGCCTTTTGTTATTGTATGGTTTCTTTCCTCCTCCAGCTGAGGATGGATCAACACCTTGAATTTTTCCCAATTTTATCCCATTTTCAATGTGTTCGCTAGTAATGATGAGATCTGAGAAACTCCCTGACATACCGCTGACCAATTTCTCATAATAGACCCCCGGGGGAGTGGCTACAAACATCTCAACAAGCTCTCGTTCAACCATAGGCGGCTGAACTCTAGCTGCTAATTCACGCCATCACTGGGCGTATTCTTTGAACCCCTCGTTGTTCCTCTGTGACAAGTTCTGCAGTTGAACCCGGTTCGGAGCCAAGTCACTGTTATACTGATAATGATGTACAAAGGCCTCAGCCAGTTCCTTCCATGTGCGCACACTGGTGGGTTCCAAACCCATGTACCATTCCAGGGATGGCCCGGACAAGCTATCCTGAAAGAAGTGCATCAGCAGCTTCTTGTCTTCAGAGTGAGCGGACATCTTCCAGTAGTATGACCTTAAGTGGACACGAGGGCAGGTGGTGCCCTTGTATTTCTCAAATTCGGGTACCTTGAATTTAGGAGGCACCTTGAAATCAGAAATCAATCCCAATTTAGTCATGTCGATACCCATAGTGTTCTGGTTCTCGAAATTCCTCATTTTGTCCTCGAGTGCCTTAAACCTCAGACGTGCTTCAGCAGTCAGTTCTCCTTCAGCACTCCTCTGTGAGAACAAATCTTCTTGACGATCTTCTAGCCATGGCTGAGGCCCATACAGATTTCCAGCACCTGTGTTGCCATTGCCTAGTCCGGCGTTGCCATTAGCCTCAAAGTTTCCATTACCGACGCTAGTCGTATTTCCATTGAGCCTGATGTTAGTGATCACATTGCCGTTACCACTTCCATTCCCCCCGGTCACGGGGATGCCACCCTGAGGAGTTTCAACAGGTGGGGGGACTGGAACGTTCCCACCATGAAGCACACCGTTGCTGTCAACCCTTGAGATCAGAGGCTGGACCAATGTTCTGCGCTAGTCTTGGTCGTTGGCAACCACTTGCATGAGCTCCATGAAGTGGTCCATCCTCTCTCGGAGTTCCTGGACGTCAGTTTGCACTTGTTCCATTGCTCTAGCTTGATTCTCCCTGGTCGGATAGCGGTGGATCGGTCTTCGGTCAATCCTGGAACGACCTGCATACACAAAGGGTTAGAAAAACGACAAGGTGCTCGTCATGCAAATGCTTCATGCAGATGCAAACGTGTGTCTGTGCCTTGGGGAGATCCCCCCCCCCCCCCGATCCTAGTTTCCGAGACAAATAAAGTCTATCATCCAATCATGGAAAAGAAATCCTCATATATTCATCTGAAAATCCCGCTCGGGTAGCGTACAACTGTAATCACATACAACTGAAGCAATAAGGCATGACCCCAACCAACAGACCTGGCGGTGATCAGCATATCAATGCATAAAATGTACAAAGAAAATACAAAAATATCAGGCGCGGCCATGGGCACGACAATCTTCTAACAACTTCTTTGTAGCAGGATGATCTGGCTGAGTAAGCAAACCCTGGCCCAGCAGGTCCCTCTGCCTGATGGACTCTGGGAGGTTCTCAGCAACGCTCCTAGAAACACCTTCTTCAGAATGGTTCTCGATTATACTCCTTTTAGCATCAACCCGGAGTTGAAAATCTTGCAAATTCGCCTAGGCCTCAGCCAATCTATATTGGACGTCTCGTCACAGTGAGGCTTCAGCCTCTATCTTCTCGTCTTTCACCATAATCTGAGCTTCTAGCTCGGCTACTTGCTGCTTCAGTTTTTCTTCCCGCTCTTTGTATTTGGCTAGGGTTCTACTCCAGACCCTCTCGTATTGGGTTAGCTTTTGGTACACTCTGTCCAGATCCTGTTTCTTGGTTGTCAACACGCCATGTACTGACTTCAGGTCTAACCCCAGACATTCCCTAGCATCAGTTTCTTTGGTCAGGTGGGAGCGTAGATGGTTGATCATCTCAGTTTGCTTCTTCCAGGTATAAACGACTTCACTTTTCTCTTTCCGAAGCTGAGCGATCTCTTTCTCCAACTCTTCGTTGGCTTTTCGTAGTTCTTCCTTCTCTTGGAGTACCTGGTTGAATCTATGAATATCAACTGTGGTAGGATCTTTGTGCACGGGAGGATACAATGGTTCCACGGCAGGAAACGACATTAGAAACTTGGCGACTCTCTCTCGAACCCAAGTCACATACGGATCAAAGGCCTTGTTGTTTATTTTTCCTAGCAAGACTTTCCCCTTTCGGTGAATTTTGCTCCAAGCATTTTGTACCTTGACCAAAGCGTCACCTTCAAGCAACCCTGTGAGATACAGAGACTCCTGTATCTCTTCCTCTTCAGGAGGACCTCGTAGTGCATACCCAAATTTTCGTACCAACAGAGATGGATTGTAGTTGATACATCCATTCCTTCCGACCAAGGGGACGTTCGGAAAGCCACAACAGCTATACACAATATCTTTGCCCAGTAGATCTCTATCAAACCAGATGATATTGTCAGCAGTCAAACCCATCAAACGCGCAGACCATGGTGAAGACTCAGCAGAATCAATGAACGGCCCGACATAGGAAGATGGCTAGCAAACCACTTATACAGTAAAGGAGTACAACATGCCACGTTCTTCCCCTTTCTGTTTTCGTTCTTGCTGTGAACTGAATGGTAGACGTCTCCGAGGAGAGTGGGTACTGGATTCTCGGAGGCAAATATGTGGCAAGCATCCATGCTTATGAAGTCCGGATGACTTGGGAATAGCACAATCCCATAAACGCAAAGGGCTAAGAAGGCATTGAATACATCCCAACGACCTTTCTCGGAAAACTTTTGGGCTTTTTCCATCAGGAAATACAAAAGGAAACCATGAACTCCAATCTTCCTGGATACCATCCCTTCTAGTTCAGACTCGTCTACATGCAGAGCATCAGTCAGCTTACTCAATTTGGGTTCACCCTCAACGCGGTAGTAAGGCATTTGATTCATCAAAGGCACCCCCAACAGGTCAGAGTACTCCTCCAGGGTCGGAGCTAGGACATAGTCGGGAAACACAAAGCATCTGAGCTGTGGGTCGTAAAATTGTAGCAGAGCATAGAGGCCATTCAACTCGTACGTAGGAAGCTTATACACAATACCCAAAAGTCTCCCATAACTCTTTCTGAAACTCTCCATCACTGTCTTATCAGCCAAAGAAATCGAAGCTCGTAATTCTTGGATGTCAGGTGTTGGTAGCTTGTAAGCCACAGTCTTCTTCAGAGATGCCATATCTGCCATGAGGATCAAGATCACTAGAACCAGGGGAGGAATATGCACCTGCAACACAGACACACGTTAATGACATGCAAATGAGGATGCAAGTAATGCAAAATGCAATCATGCGGCAGGAGATCAAGATGACTGTGCTGTTGAGGAGATGAAGGCTCTGCATCAACAAAACCACAACACTGCTCTGTCAAGAACAAACATCTCTCTGATGAGAAGAAACCCCTGATACAAGACCATAAATCTGCTCTGTCAAGAACAAACATATATCTGATGATGAGAACCTCTGATACCAACAAAACTAATTCACTATCAAGAAAACCAGGTGGTCTGAAGGTTAAGGTTTCCTGCAACAAACCCGACCCTGCTCACAGGTATGGACCTAATCACGGAAAAGGTTTGGTATCCTATGCGGTCATCAGCGTCACAGACTTTTAAGAGACGATGATACGATACCCAGGAGGTGTGGCATCATCATCTCTTGAAGCGGCCTCACTTAGCTGAATTCCAAATGATCGGTTCCCAGAGTCGACAATCCTCAGATCCAACAACCCCCCGAGTCCAAAGGACTGATAGGAAGCCATCAAAGAGAACCTCGTCTGAGTGTGGATTACATGGGAACTGATGCAGGCAAAGCAAGCACGTCCTCCACTAACCCACTCTAATACTATGTAGCTCTCAAGCCTGGGTCTGGCTTCTCACTCATCAGAATGCCCCTCCCACAACAGTACAGATAATCATATCGTACTGAAAATAAAGCGCGGGAAATAAAATACGATAAATAAAAACAACCCAACAAGTAAACGTACGAGTGCTAGGATTGACTCTCGCAGGGGACGTTGGATCCCCAAATTGACTCGCATAAGGGACGTTGGATCCCAGGAAACTATCAAGTCCCCAGCAGAGTCGCCAACTGTCGCTACCACGAAAATAAGGTGCCGGCAAAACAGAAGAGTCGCCATCTTTCGTTATTTATCCCTCGGAACGGGAAAGGAAACGATTGGAAAAACCTGACGAAATGGGTATAAGACAAGGTCATCACAACCATTGTCTGGGCTCGGGAGTCGGTTACGCAAGGGGAAGGTATTAGCACCCCTCAAGTCCATCGTACTCGATGGGATCCACGCTTGTTGTGTTTATCTGACGGGTTTATTTACTATCTACCTATCAAGTCCGGTCTAAAAAGAAAAGAAAATGACTCGGCAAAGCGTCGCACTTTATGCCTACGTATTCTCATCAGAGAATGAGAAATCAGAGTCAACGTAGTTCGACTAACTACGGGTGATGGGGAAGGTGGCTCGCCAATACATCAGTATTGTTCCTACGTACTCTCAACAGGTATGAGAGATCAGAGCTTACGTAGTTCAGGATAATACGGATTACGGGGATTCAGATTCGTCTGTTTTATCGAGTAGGGTTAACAAACAGTTCCAGCAGTTTGGTGTACGCACCTCGACCTTTGGAGACTTAGGTGTTACCGTTTGCGGTAGAACTGTGAGTTAACGACACTCTTTTCTTCAGAAAAGCTTCCTTTGAATTACGGGCTCATGGGGCAAAAAGGTTTGAAGTTCATTTTCTGTCTTTTACAAAAGAACTGTTTTTTAGTCGCCTGTAGTTCGTACAACACTAGAGACTATGACCTGGGAACAAATGATGTATACTAAACATTCTAGACAATTGAGAGGAGGCCGCTCAATTATCATTACCCAAGTAGCTTAAGGCTCGTATCATGCTTGTACTAACTTGCCTTTATTACGTTTTCTTACTGTTGTTTGAGGCGAGAAGAGAAAGGGACAACTACGGGGAGACTATCAAGTCCTAATGTTGTCATGCTAAGGATTCATCCTATGGTTGAGGTTTGAAACAGGGAACTCCTAGAAGTTATCATGCATAGGTTTCAACCTAAAGTTCTAATCATCACTTCCTTATCAAAGGAAGTGAGATTCCTAGGGGATCATGTCAATGATAAACAGCAACAGATAAAGCATCAACTAAACAGTAAACAGTAAATAGATATACAGTAAAATGCATGCAATGCAAGTGAGGGAGGAAATGTGTGTGGGGCACCATCCTCCACAAGCTCGTCTCAACCTCAAGCCAGATATGAATAACTGCAATCATACAGGAAAAATAAAATGCCATCAAGCAAATCACAAACCACATAGGCAAGGGAGCAGGGCTCTATCGAATACCCACAAGCAAAGCCATACAGTAACAATACAAGCAGAGGGAGCAACTCAACCTCTAATGCAATCATGCTCCTAGCTTAGAACAATTTAAACATGAACTTATTCTAATGCATCAAGCAAATCAAACAAGTCACATCAATACAGTTGCACAGAAAGCAAACAGACAGGAAAGAAATCAAATCAACAGCTTCCACAGCTTCACAGCAAAGCAATCCTCTGACAGCAGTTCAGCCCTTAGTCTGTAACTGTTCTTCAAGTCTATCCACTTCAAGGGAATGAAAGGTACTCCATCTTCAAGCTTCAAGCTTCATGGTAGACTCCACCTTCAGGCTTCAATCTTCATGGTAGACTCCACCTTCATGCTTTCATCCTCAATAGCAAGTATCAACTTGTTCTTCACCTTCTTCAAGCTTCAGCTTCAATGGCAGTCTTCAGAAAAAGGGGAAATGCAACCTCTAGCATCTTCAATCTTCTAGCAAGGAACTCCATCCTCTAGCAAGGGAGAAAGATTCATCTAACAAGAGCAAGGTGGACAGGGAGAAGCAAAGTGAAGACCAAAGGTCACCTCTAAGCACTCCACCATCAAAGAAAGGAACCCTCAAAGGTTCTACCAACATGTGAAGAGCCACACATCCTACCAAAGGAGGGATGAGGCCTTCACAAGGTAACCTTACATCATAGGGAGAAATGGAAGTGATCAACACTTTTCATGTTTCATGAAGGAAGAAAATCTATTCTAAGAGATCTCCCTAAAAACCCAAATCCTTAACCCTAAACAAAACTACACCAAAGGGAGAGCAATCTTCAAGTCCAAGCTCCACCATGCATTCCACAACAGCCCACACAAGTCTTCATCATCACCCAAAAGCAAGAGAAGCAAAACCCTAGTCTAAGGGAACTAATGAAGTCATTCTAGTTGAGTTAGCAAGTTAGGATCACCTAAAACCTAGTATTAAAGTTGATTCTAACTAAAATACTAAAATCAATTATAAAATCCTACAAAAATAACTATGGGAACCTATGTCAATCATGACTCTACCATGTTAATTCCAGATATCAAATCCTCAAATAAGACCTAGAAATAAATTCTAAACTACAAGGTACTAAACTTAAACCCTAAAAGGGTGCACCTAATGTTTCAACCTAAAAACAACACCTAACTTCATCACAAAAATGTGAGAAACATACTATGGGAGAATACATGTCTAAGCTAATCACAAACCAAAAATCAAGCAAAAACTCATCACCAAATGATCAAACTAAATTCATCAAACAGAGGTATCAACCATGGTAATTTTATTATCAAATAAAATGTAAAAAATGCACATAAAATAATAAGGCATGATTTTCCTAATATTTTTATTCTATAAAATTCTAGATTCAATCATGAATAAGGGGGAAAAAACCTGGAATTAATTGACCTATTTTTCAATTTTTAATGAATTATTATCAAACTAATATGAAATGAAGAAAATAAAGAAAAACAATTGAAAATAACAAAACTTGCGTGCCAAATAGCAATTCTTATCAGTTCAAATCCTTGGGTTGGGCCAAAGTGGGGGTGCAAGCATCAATCAGTCACTAAGCCCATTGCTTCCAATTAATGAAACGGTGCGTATCATTCTCAAGTCAAATTCTGACTTTCTTAATTAAATCGTGGCCGTGTGTTTGCCCTACTGAGTCAAGTCTGAGATAAGATCCAACGCTCCAGGTGCATCTTCCTCATTTAAACGTTCAGACTGGAGGGAAACCAGACGGTGGCCTGAGCAGTGGCACCACCGTCTTCTCCGGTGAGTCAACTTCCACAGGTCATCAAAAATCACATAACTATACATCATCTTGTCCAGTTTTTAATGCTGATCACGAATCTGACCTTAGAATCATCTAACTCTCTATGGATTTTCAAACCCGATAGCTCTTTCAAAATACACCTCAATCTTGAATCTCATCAGAACTTCAATTAAATGCACAGAAATAATCCTCATCTCATGGTGATCATCTTACACTATACAATCTTGATTATCAGCCCAAGAATCTCTAGAATTCAGCCTCAACAGAAATTGGTCATCAGCCTAACTTGTCTTTAATTCACCAATTCTTGTTCTAGAATCGAACTTACACATTGCAAGGATCCTAACCACCTAGAGATTTCTATCTATCTCCTCCTAAATTTTGCATAAGAGTGAAAGATACCAACCTGAGTTCAGGCGTGTAACAGATGCAGTTCTTGATCACTTCAACCTCCAAGATGATGCAGATACACTCCAAAACACCTTCTGAAGCCAATGCAACCTTCAATTTGCCTTGATTCTTCCTTGAACTCAGAAATTGATTTCCTCTTGCAACTATGAAATTTCACATCCACTTTCGGCTTCCAGCTTCGAATCCCTCCAAAAAAATGGCTGAACACACTCAACACCTTATATAGAACTCATTAGAATCATCCAGAAACTTCTCAAAGCTTCAGAATGAGAAATTGGATTTTCAAATTCTCCTCAAAATCTCCTCCACACCAGTCACGATATGCACTCTGTTTTGGCTTCAAAATGCTTGCTTTGCACTCCTCATGAGATATTGAATCTGAAAGGTGGTGATTCACTCCTTGTTTCCATCCAATGGCTCATGTTTGATATGTTACTTCATCATGAAGAAACAAGGAAAAAGGGCATGATATTGAACTCAAATCAAAAATCTAACATTGCCAATGTTTCTAAAATGCATTTTCCATTCAAAAAATGATATTATTTTTCTCCATTTGCACACATATCATTAATTTTGAATTTTTGGCCTTTAATTCTCTAATTCTCCCTTTTTCACAATTTCTTGAACCAAGTCCCTCCTTGAGCCATTTCAATGCCTACTTGATAAATGGTCAAGGTTAAAACCCCATTTTGAGCAACTTTCAAGTTGAACAAAATTTCATTTGAGATGTCTAAGTTGGTGAAAATGACCTATAACCAAAAATGACCCATAATCAAAACTTCCCAAAATACCCTTGACTTGTCAAAGCCATAACTTGAGTTCTACAAATCCTATCAAGGACTTATAGTACTATCTATAAATCTAATAGAATAAGGAACAACATTCATGTTGACCAAAAGTTCATAGGAATCATCCTTCTTGAGCAAAAGTGTAATGCAAGTTGGGTAACTTTCAAGCTCCAAATTCACATGCCTCAGATGACTTGTAACTTGTCTGGCTCATAACTTGAGTTCTATAAATCCTATCAAGTACTTATAGTACTCAAATTAAAGCTAAGATCATGCCCTAAAACAATCATGTTGGGGTTAAGATGAGATGAAGATCCTATCTTGAGCTACATTGCCTTGAAGACAGGGGTCAAACTAGGGGATTTTACACTGTCAAGTCTTAGAAACCCTAGCTTGAAACTTCTCAAACTCTTCACTCATGATGAGTTGACCTTGGAATCTTCCTTGTAGTATCTCAATGTATCAATCCATGATCACATGGCTCTTGAATTAAGTCTCAACTTCCCTCAAATCATCAGTTGACTTAGGGTTGACCCAGTCAAACCCTAATTGCACCCCTCATGGCTGAGTCTTCTTAATCTTGCACAATGACCTATATAGGCCTCAAAGTGATATTCAAAACTTCTCATGATCACTCTCAAGACCTCCAGTCCAACTTCATGGCTTCAGAATCATCTGATGGCTTTCCACAACTCTCAAGTTAGGAGACACACCCTCTTAGTTTCAATCACTCTCTCTGAGGATCTTTTAACTTCTCTGACCAGGATATCAACCCTTGAACATCTGAACAACCTTCTTAGCTGGCTTCATAGTCTTATATATCTCTTGATTGGTAATCATACCTCTTGATCTCCTGCATACATATCAATGAAATGCAAATGACAATGCTAATGTGAATGACATGAAACATAAGCTAGGTGAAGAAATGTTGGGCAAATTTTAGGGTGCAACACTAAGTCGTAGAATGTTGAACTAATGCTGCGGGAACTGGTTGGAGTGAAATTGGATGATTTTGGAGAGTTTTGCCGATTCTGAACAGTGGGGTTTTTGTGAAATCGTAGATTTTTAGCAGCACTTTCGCTAGGCGAGCGAGTAGCGAGCATTCGCTGATGCTTCGCTAGGCGAACTGGGTAGCGAGTGCTTCATGTAGCCACTGTCTGCCTTCGCTAGGGATTTCGCTAGGCGAACGAGTAGCGAGCATTCGCTGATGCTTCGCTAGGCGAGTGAGCCAGTGAGCATGACAGTAGCTTATGTTATTTTGTTCTGTTCTCTTGTGTTGTTAGACCCTTGTTACTCATGATTGAATATAAGATTGGTGTTGAACAATTAAGAGTGTATGTGTGGTGTTGGAATGTGATTTTCGTGTTATTCGTTTAATTAGAATAATTAAATTGGTGTATGTCATTATGTATGAATGTGGCGATGTGTGGAATAAGTATGTGCGATGTATAAAATGTGATCAGGAGGATCGTGTGCACTTTGTGTGCTTGGATTATTGTTGTGCATTGGTGTCGTACATATCATGATGTTTTGGGGGGGTTGAATCGTTGCTCAAGAGGAGTGTATGCGATTCATCCGTACTCATGTATGGAGAATGGTGGGATGGATCGTTGCTCAGGAGGAGTGTATGCAATCCATCGGTGATGTTGAGTCGGTACCGCATATCATGGTGTTGAGTTACATATTTTTGCATTTACTTGTGTGATGTGTTGGTGTTGGACAGTAGGTCTTGGTTGATGTATGTTGAATGATATTCATATGATTGCTACCTTTTATTCATGTACATTATTACCGCTATATTTTGGATCATGATTTCTCACCCCTTTTATTGTTGTTGTTGTTGTGGTTTGTGCTTCTTCGGGAGTATAGATAATCCAGGTGCGTAGCTAGCTTGGATAGTGGCAAGTCGAGTCGTAGGGATGCTCTGATACGTAACACGGGGCTTTAGGAGTTTATTGTTCTTCTGATGATTTTGTTTTACTCTGTGGCGTATCATGTTTTGTTGGAACCTTTGGTGAATATTTATATATTTTGGGCGGATGGCCGAATACGATGTATATATGTATATATAATATTTCCGCTGTTTACTGTTGTAAACCATTTGATGAAGTGTTTTGTTGAGTTTCTTTTATGATATTCCGCTTTGGTGTGATAACTCTGATAATTGCCTGATTTAATTTCTATTTATTTTATTTTATTTTAATTTTGGGGAGCGGGGTGTTACAAGTTAGTATCAGAGCAGGTCAGTCCGTCCGGCCAGTGTAGTAGTTGAGTCTGTCTGTAGGATAGCGTTTGCGTATCTGTTAACCTGGAGTTGTTGTTGTTGTTGTTGTTGAGCAGTATGGCGGGAAGGAATGATGTTGCGTTTGCTGCGGCTATGCAAGCAATGGCGCAAGTGGTTGCTAATCAGAACCAAGCTGCGGGTGCACAATTCAGGGATTTGGCGCAGTTTCAGAGTAGCAAGCCGCCTATGTTTCAAGGAGGAAGTTTGGATCCTGAAGCTGCACAGAAGTGGCTGAAAGCAATTGAGAAGATCTTCAGGACGATGGGTTGTGGAGATGAGCAAAAGGTAAGGTTTGGTACCCACATGCTGGAGGGTGAAGCGGAAGCTTGGTGGGACAACAGTCGCCAGAGATTGGAGACTGCAGGGACTGCGATTACTTGGAAGGTGGTTCGAACTAGTTTTCTGGAAAAGTATTTTCTGGAGGATATACGAAGTGCTAAGGAGATAGAGTTTCTAGAGCTGAAGTAGGGCAATTTGACGGTGGCCGAGTATGCCGCTAAGTTTGAAGAGCTGGTGCAGTATTGTCCTCATTACAATACTGACAGGGCGATGACCTCCAAGTGTTTGAAGTTTGAGAATGGGTTGCGTCCGGAAGTTAAGATGGGGATCGCTTGTCAGAAGATCAGGGATTATCCTGAGCTGATAAGCAGGAGCAGAATTTATGATAATGATAACCGTGCTAGGATTGCACATTACAAGGCTGCAAATGATCGTAAGGGTAAGCAGAGGTTTGGTGGTACTCCTTACAGTGTTCCTGCTGATAAGGGGACGTTTAAGGTTGCTGCTGATAAGAAGCCAAGAGAAGGGAGAGCGTCTGCTGGTGGGAAGTGTTACCGGTGCGGTGATGCGGGTCATCGTGCCAATGATTGTTCTCATGAGGTGAAGAAGTGTTTCAAGTGTGGTAAGCCGGGCCATGTGGTAGCTGATTGTCGGGCCGCTATGCCTACCTGTTATAATTGTGGTGAGATGGGTCATATCAGTATGCATTGCGAGAAGCCGAAGCCGTCTCTGGTGTCTCAGACCAGTGGTAAAGTGTTTGTGGTGGTGGGAACTCAAGCTACCAGTGAGGATCGTTCTAACCAAGGTACTTGTTTCATCAATAATGTTCCTTTGTCTGCCATGATTAATACGGGTGCGACCCATTCGTTCATCTCTGTTGATTGTGTGAAGAGGTTAGGATTGGTGCCGACCACTCTTGAGCGGCGGATGACTATTGAGACTCCCTCTATTGGTTCAGTGACTACTTCTTTGGTATGTTTGAAGTGTCCACTGACTATTTTTGGTAGAGATTTTAGAGTGGATCTAATTTGCTTGCCCCTTGGTAAGTTGGATGTTATTCTGGGTATGAACTGGTTGAAGTTCAAATGAGTCTACATCGATTGTTTTCAAAAGGTGTTATTGTTTCTTACGCCAGAATAATAAGCATTGGCGGATTCCTTGTCTAGTAAGGAATTGAGGATCTTGTTGGAGGACGAAGCTAAAATGTTTGCTTTATTTGCATCATTAGCTGTTGACGAAAAAACGTCACTGAAGGAGTTGGCGGTGGTGAATGAAATTCTGGAAGTGTTCCCTGATGATATTACAAAATTACCTCCAAAGAGAGAAGTTGAGTTTAGCATTGATCTTGTACCTGGTACGAGGCCTATATCTATGGCGCCGTATAGGATATCAGCAGTGGAATTGGCTGAATTGAAGTCTCAGATTGGGGAGTTGTTGGATAGGAAGTTTATCAGACCTAGTGTGTCGCCGTGGGGAGCTCCAGTATTGTTGGTAAAGAAGAAAGATGGTAGAATGCGTTTGTGCATCGATTACCGTCAGTTGAATAAGTTGACTATTAAGAATAAGTATCCACTTCAAAGGATTGATGATTTGATGGATCAGCTGGTGGGAGCTCAGGTGTTCAGTAAGATTGACTTGAGGTCGGGTTACCATCAGATCAGAGTGAAAGAAGGTGATATTCAGAAGACCACATTTAGAACTCGATATGGACATTACGAATATGCGTTAATGCCTTTTGGTGTGTCGAATGCGTCGGAAGTGTTCATGGAGTATATGAACCGAATCTTCCATTCTTATTTGGATTAGTTTATTGTTGTGTTCATTGACGATATACTGATTTATTCTAAGTCTGAGGAAGAGCATGCAGGACATTTGAGAATTGCTTTGCAGGTGCTGAAGGATAATAAGCTTTTTGCGAAACTGTCAAAGTGTGAGTTCTGGTTGAAGACAGTGAGTTTCTTGGGGCATGTCATATTTTGTGATGGTATATCGGTAGATCCATCTAAGGTGAGTGCAGTGTTGCAGTGGGAACCGCCGAAGATAGAAACGGAAGTTAGAAGCTTTTTGGGTTTAGCAGGTTACTATCGAAGGTTTATCGAAGGTTTTTCTACTTTGGCGTTGCCGTTGACTCAGTTGACGAGAAAGAACCAATTTTTTTGTGTGGGATGCCGCTTGTGAAGAGAGCTTTGTAGAATTGAAAAAGAGATTGACTACAACACCGGTGTTAGTGTTGCCGACTCTGAGCGAGCCCTTTGTGGTGTACTGTGATGCGTCTAAGATGGGATTAGGCGGGGTTCTTATGCAAAATGGTAAGGTGGTGGCGTATGCTTCGCGGCAACTTAGGGTGCATGAACGGAATTACCCTACCCATGATCTTGAATTGGCCGCGGTAGTTTTTGTGTTAAAGATCTGGAGGCACTATTTGTATGGTTCGAGGTTTGAGGTGTTCAGCGACCATAAAAGTCTGAAGTATCTGTTTGATCAGAAAAAGCTAAATATGAGACAGAGAAGATGGTTGGAATTCTTGAAGGATTATGATTTTAGCTTAAGTTATCATCTAGGAAAGACAAACGTAGTAGTAGATGCTTTGAGCAGAAAAGCAATTCATGTGTCGGCTATGATGGCGAAAGAAATGGAACTTATTGAGCAGTTCATAGATTTGAGCATGGTTTGTGAGACTACGGCAGATTGCGTGATGTTGGGCAAGTTGCAAGTGAACAACGATTTCTTGGATATGATTAGAGAAGGCCAAAAGCTAGATGTAAGGCTAGTGGATTTGATGCCCGAAGTGGGAAGTGACTCCGATAGTGATTTTAAGTTGGATAGTGCAAGTGTGCTAAGATTCCGAGGCAGGATTTGTGTGCTGGATAATGACGAGCTAAAGAAGTCAATTTTGAGTGAAGGACATCGTAGTGGTTTGAGAATTCATCCGGGAGCTACAAAGATGTACCACGATTTAAGGAAGTATTTTGGTGGTCAGGTATGAAAAGGGATATAGCTCAGTTTGTTTACGCCTGTTTGACGTGCCAGAAATCGAAAGTGGAGCATTAGAGACCCTCTGGATTTATGCAACCGTTGGAAATTCTGGTTTGGAAATGGGATTGTATCACTATGGATTTCGTTACAGGATTTCCGAATGCGGCAAGAGGATTTGATGCTATTAGGGTAATTGCGGATCGGCTTACGAAGTCTGCACATTTTGTGCCGATTAATATCAGTTTTCCGTTGGAGAAGCTGGCAGATATTTATATTCGGGTGATTGTGAAGCTACATGGTGTGCCGTCGAGTATTGTGTCGGATAGAGATCCAAGGTTTACTTCAGAATTTTGGAAGAGTTTGCAGGAAGCTTTGGGTACTAAGTTGAAGCTGAGTTCAGCTTATCATTCGCAAACTGATGGATAGTCAGAGAGGACTATTCATACGTTTGAGGATTTGCTGAGGGCTTGTGTGTTGGAAAAGGGTTGTGCGTGGGATACTCATTTACCGTTGATCGAGTTCACGTACAACAACAGTTACCATTCTAGTATCGGAATGGCACCGTTTGAGGCTTTGTATGGTAGGAGATGCAGAACTCCTCTGTGTTGGTATGAGATGGGTGAGAATGTAGTATTGGGACCAGAAATTGTGCAACAGACTACTGAGACAATTCAGATGATTCGTGAGAAAATGAAAGCGTCTCAGAGTAGGCAGAAGAGTTATCATGATAACCGGAGAAAAGAGCTGGAATTCAGTGAAGGTGATCACGTGTTCCTGAGAGTTAACCCAGTGACCGATGTGGGTCGTGCGTTGAAATCCAAGAAGCTGGATCCGAAGTTTATTGGGTCATATCAGATTTTGCAGAGAATTGGTAATGTGTCTTATAGGGTGGCGTTGTCGCCTGAGCTTTCGAATTTGCATGACGTGTTTCATGTGTCGCAACTTCGAAAGTATATCACGTACCCATCTCATGTGATTCAGAGAGATAAAGTGCAAGTCCGGCAGAATCTTACCGTTAAGACGATGCCGTTGAGGATCAAAGATCGTAAGATGAAGCAACTCCGAGGGAAGGAGATATCCTTAGTGAAAGTGGTTTGGGGAGGTGCTACAGGAGGCAGTGTGACCTGGGAATTGGAAAGCAGAATGCGGGATGCGTATCCAGAATTGTTTCCATCAGGTAATTTTTGAGGCCGAAAATAATTAAAGTGGGGGAGAGTTGTAACACCCATTTTAATTATCTATTCTTTTTCGGTGTTATTTTATTTTTTCGGTGTGCCTTTTGCGGGGGTGTGTTTGATTGCGTGGAGGGTGCCCTTAAGTGTGAAGATTAGTTAATGTTTTTGGACTTTAATATTAATAATGATATTTAGTGATAATAATTTAATGAAGAAAGGTATTATTATTATTATTGTTATTATTATTATTATTAATATTATTATTATTATTATTATTAATGGAATAAGAATAGAAAATGGGGTATTTTTGAGTTGGAAAGAGAAGAAGAAGAGAAACACGATCAAGAGGAGAAGAGGAAGAACACGGTCTAGAGTGGGAGAAAGATTGAAGAGAAGAATCAAGAGGAAGAGAGGAAGCCAAGATTATCGATTCTTCGAGGATTTTCATCATCTGATCGAGTTATTGAGGCAAGGGGGGAGAAACGGGTCGAAATTGGTATTGTTGCATGAATTCTAGGTAGAAGGAATTTCCCTAACCCCATGGTAGATTGATGATCATGTTTGATGTGTTGTTGTGATTTTAATTGTTGCTGGTGACATAGGCTTGTTGTAGAGTGATTGTTTGGATGATTTGGGGTTTTCAGTTAGTTTACCATTTTAAGCCGGAAATGATTTAATCGGTAGAGCTGATGTTTTATCGGGTGGAATCTAGAATTGATTAGGTAGCTAAGTCGTAGAATGTTGAAATAATGCTGTGGGAACTGGTTGGAGTGAAATCGGATGATTTCGGAGAGTTTTGCCGATTCTGAACAGTGGGGTTTTTGTGAAATCGTAGACTTTCGCCAGCACTTTCACTAGGCGAGCGAGTAGCGTGCATTCGCTGATGCTTCGCTAGGCGAACTGGGTAGCGAGTGCTTCCAGTAGCCACTGTCTACCTTCGCTAGGGAGTTCGCTGGGAAAACGAGTAGCGAGCATTCGCTGATGCTTCGCTAGGCGAGTGAGCCAACGAGCATGACAATAGTTTGTGTTTTTGTGTTGTTCTGTTCTGTTCTCTTCTGTTGTCAGACTCTTGTTGGTCATGATTGAATATAAGATTGGTGTTGAACAATTAAGAGTGTATGTGTGGTGTTGGAATGTGATTTTCGTGTTATTCGTTTAATTAGAATAATTAAATTGGTGTATGTCATTATGTATGAATGTGGTGATGTGTGGAATATGTATGTGGGATGTATAAAATGTGATCAGGAAGATCATGTGCATCTTGTGTGCTTGGATTGTTGTTTTGTATTGGTGTCGTGCATATCATGATGTTTTGGTGGGGTTGAATCGTTGCTCAGGAGGAGTGTATGCGATTCACCCGTACTCATGTGTGGAGAATGGTGGGATGAATCGTTGCTCAAGAGGAGTGTATGTGATTCATCTGTACTCCTGTATGGAGAATGGTGGGATGGATCGTTTCTCAAGAGGAGTGTATGCGATCCATCTGTGCTCCTTTGTGGAGGGTTGATGGCCAGGTGTCCATCGGTGATGTTGAGTCGGTACCGCATATCATGGTGTTAAGTTGTATATTTTTGCATTGTCTTGTGTGCTGTGTTGGTGTTGGACAGTAGGTCCTGGTTGATGTATGTTGAATGATATTCATATGATTTCTACCTTTTATTCATGTATATTATTACCGCTATATTTTGGATCATGATTTCTCACCCCTTTTGTTGTTGTTGTTGTGGTCTGTGCTTCTTCGGGAGTACAGATAATCCAGGTGCGTAGCTAGCTTGGATAGTGGCGAGTCGAGTCGTAGGGATGCTCTGATACGTAACACGGGGCTTTGGGAGTTTATTGTTCTTCTGATGATTTTGTTTTACTCCATGGCGTATCATGTTTTGTTGGAACCTTAGGTGAATATTTTGTATATTTTGGGCGGATGGCCGAATACAATGTATATATGTATATATGATATTTCCGCTGTTTACTGTTGCAAACCATTTGATGAAGTGTTTTATTGAGTTTCTTTTGCGATATCCCGCTTTGGTGTGGTAACTCTGATAATTGCCTGATTTAATTGGTATTTATTTTATTTTATTTTAATTTTGGGGAGCGGGGTGTTACAGATCCTCCCTACGATACCTTATTGCTGCACCAGAAGGGTTTATTTCCACTTCTCTTCCATCCAAAAGAATTTTCTTTGAAATTTTCTCCACATCCGGCATCGTATTGATAGATTCTTGATACCTGCACATCTGCCCTTTCTGCAAGACTAAAGGATTTCCCAAAAATTCATTAATAGCATCCCTATGAAATTGAATCGTTCTTTCTTTAACCTTGGTCGGGAAAGAGAAGGAAATTTATGCTGAGGGAAAGGCATTGGCATAGAATTCTCGAAGCACTTCAGTGTTGATTTTGTGGTAAGGGTTTAAGAGCTTATCCTATTTGTAGCTGGACCACATTTCACTTAAAGACATGTAGGATCCTTCAGGGTTAATGTCAGAAATCCTTTCATACCAGATAGATCTCCCAATTAGTTCCTGATACATATCTCGTTACTCTGATCCGAGAAATTTTGCTTGATCAAAAGGCTCTTGCCTCTTTGAAGTTCCAGCCCCTGTGGTTTTCTGTTCCTTTTTGGAGCCATACCTGCAACAACAAAACACCATAAATTTTTTCTATAAACAAACTAATTTTTCTGTTTCAAGCCAACTTCGCTTAGCAAACTCAAGTCCGCTTAGCGGTCTTTGCAATTTCTAAAAAAGCCAAAGGTTGGTAGAGTTTTGTTTCCTGATTATGTCCTATTTTTGTTTATCCAAACAGTGATGTCAGATACTTGTGCATTTAATATATTGTAGATTAGGTGTGTATTATAAATATTAAAAAAAGAGTATGAATTATGATACATGCTTAGTTTAGACATAGATGCACCAACAATAACACAAATCCTACAAGATCTAGAAATAATAAAATAAAAGTAAAAGAGAATGATGGTTAGAACTTGCATACTTGATGTTGCCGCAACTTTGAAGATGGAGAAGGGAGAATTAAAGTGTGAAAAAGTGAATAAAGTGAGGCAGTGAAAGTGTAAATGGCAAAAGTGAAAAGAGTGAAGAGTTCTTAGGGTTTAGCGATAGAAAAAGGTGAGAAAATCTGAAAAGGTAAGGCTAATATGAGATATAAAGGCTGGTAGGTTAGAAGGTGGAGTCTTTTAATTATCATAAATTCAGGTTTGACAACCGCATATTCGCTTCGCAAAATTAGGTTCGCCTAGCAAACTTTTTGGGTTACAACTTTTGCTTTAGAGAAATTATTTCGTTTAGCGAATTCTGCAGCAATTCAGATTTCTGTAATTATTGAAAATGCTGCACCAATCCCTTTTTAAGTCTTTAAAGTTCTCTACAAATCAAAATTACTTACAAAGATGGGTTGCCTCCCAAAAAGTGCTCTTTAACAACATTAGCTTGATGCTTTGTTGCTTTTATGGTTCGTTCAATGAAATTGTAGTGGTAACTCGATCAATCTCACCACCTAAGTATAACTTCAGCCTTTGGCCGTTAATGGTCCAAGTTACATTAGTGTTTGGATCTTCTAGTACAATTTCTCCATATGACTTGATGTCCTTTATTGGGAAAGGTCCGGAGCAGTTTGATTTGAGTTTTTTGGGAAATAATCTCAACCGCGAGTTAAAGAGTAGAACCATCTACCCTACTTTGAAATCTTTGGGCAAGATTCTGCTGTCATGATATCTCTTCGCCTTTTCCTTGTATAATCTTGAAGATTCATATGCTTGTAGCTTTAGTTCATCAAGCTCATGCATTTATAGTTTCCTTTTCTCATTGGCTTGTTTTTTATTAAAGTTGAGAGACTTTAAATCCCAAAAAGACTTGTGTTCTAATTCAACCGTAAATGGAAAGCTTTAACTTATACCATTTGAAACGGAGTAAGGCATATTGGTGCTTTGTAAGCGGTATGATATGCCCAGAGAGCTTCATCAAGCTTTAACGACCAATATTTTCATGAAGTTGAAAATGTCTTTTCTAAGATTCTCTTTATTTCATGATTAGATACTTCTGATTGTCCATTTGTTTGTGGATCATATGGTGATGCGACCTTGTGTTTGACGCGCGTAATGTTCAAGAGTTCTTGCAAGTTGTGCATTGCAGAAATGAGAGCCTCCATCACTAATCAATACTATTGGTGTACCAAATCTTATGAAGATGTTTCTTTTCAAGAATTTCACCATTGTTTTGTTGTCTGCTTTCGTTGACGCAATAGCCTCTACCTATTTGGATATGAATCAACTGCCACTAAGATATATTCATTGTTGAAATACGAAGGAAAAAGTCCAACAAAATCAATCCCCCAACAATCAAATACCTTTTCCTCTAACATGCTTTATAATGGAATTTCATTTCGCTTGGAAATTCCACCAGCCCTTTGAAAAGTATCACAATTCTTGGCATGTTCATATGTATCTTTAAATAGAGAAGGCCAATTGAATCCTGCTTGTAAGACTTTGGCAGTTGTTTGTTCTCTGCTATAATGGCTGGCATATGGTGAATTATGGAAATTCCATGTGATACTTCTGGATTCCTCTTTAGTAACACATATTTGTAATAACCCATCGAATCTGATTTTGAACAAGTACGAATCATCCCATACATAATAAGTGGCATCACGTAAGAATTTCTTCTTTTGTTGCCAATTGAGATCTTCGGGGATGAGACCGGAAGCCTTATAATTTTCAAGATCCATAAACCATGGTCTTTCCTAAATCATGAGCAATTTTTCATTTGGAAACTCTTCAAGTACCTCTCTTTCTTCTTTCGTAATCTCAGGATTCACCAATCTTGATAGATGATTCACAACTAGATTTTTAGTGCCTTTCTTGTCACGGATCTCTAAATCAAATTTTTGTAAGAGGATCATCCATCGGATTATTCTCAGTTTTTAGTTTTATTTGTTGATCAAGTACTTGATGGTTGCATGGTCAATATAGCAAATAATCTTTGATCCTATGAGATAAGACCGAAATTTTTCTAATGCATATACTATAGCAAGAAACTCTTTTTCTTTGGTTGCATAGTTAACTTATGTATCATTTAACACATTGCTTGCATAGTGTATAGCATGAAAAATTTTGGTTTTTCTCTATCTTAAAACAGCACCGACCGTGTAATCACTTGCATCGCACTAGAGTTCAAAATTGAGTGTCTAATCCGGTGCAGTGATTACAGGTGCAATAATTAATTTTTATTTTAAACTTTCAAAAGTAATGAAACAATCTTTATCAAAAATAAATGACATGTCTTTGTTGAGGAGATTGCTTAACGGTTTTGCGATTTTTGAAAAATCCTTGATGAATCGCCAATAGAACCCAGCATGGCCAAGAAAACTTCGAATTCCCTTGACATTGGTTGGCGGTGGCAGCTTTTCAATGAAATCAACCTTGGATTTATCTACTTTGATCCCTCTGGCTGAAATCTTATGTCCTAGGACAACGCCCTCAGTCACCATATAATTTCACTTTTCCCAATTTAATACCAGATTCGTCTCCACACACCGTTTTAATATGGTGTCCAAGTTTTTCAAGCATAATTAAATGATTCACCAAACACGGAGAATTTGTCCATGAATACCTCGATGCACTTTTTGATCGAATCTGAAAAAATGGCTTGCGTACATCTTTTAAATGTTGCAGGTACATTGTATAGACCGAAAGGTATTCTTCGATATGTGAATACTCTAAATAGACAAGTGAAGGTTATTTTCTCATGGTCCTCAGGGTTTACGGTGATTTGATTGTATCTTGAGTGTCTGTCTAAGAAACATTCGGTCCATGAACGGAAACTAGAAATGATCTTTTCATATTGCCTGATTGAGTCTTTTATAACCAATGCACATACGCCATCCGGTTACTGTCCAGGTTGGAACCAACTCATTTTTCTCGTTTGTTATCACTGTCAAACTATCCAAGAACTGGATAGATCATTCCTGCTTCTAATAGCTTGACTACCTCTTTGTGTACAACCTCTTTCATTATTGGATTCAACCGCCGCTGTAGTTGGGAAATTGGTTTGTAATTATCTTCCATCATAATGTTATGAATACAATATGATGGACTTATGCCTTTCAAATCTGAGAGCACCCAACCGATTGTGCCTTGATTTTTCTTAAGAACATAGATGAGCTTCTTTTCTTCATGGCTAGCCAGAGATTTGCTAACTATTACCAGTTTCTTGCATTCATCATCAAGGAACACATATTTCAAGTGATTCATTAATAATTTCAATTTTAATTTGGTGCTCTTTTCCACAGAATTTTCTTTTAATTACTCAATTTTTGCATCCTTCAATGGTATTTCTTTTGCTGAATCCAGATCTTTTAAGCATTCATTGAGTTCCTTTTCTTCTTCTGGATCAAGAAATATTGAAAACATCCATGAGGGCTCTTTCAAATGGTGGTGTCAAATGTGCTTGTTTTTGTATTTTCAGTATTTCTTTATCAATTGTATCAACTTAAAAACAAGTTCCCTTATCCTTGGAATGTTTCATGGCGTCAAAGAGGTTATTCTTCATCTTTAACACGTACTTTCATTAAACCATCATCAATATCAATCATCATGCGTGCAGTTTTCATGAATGGACGCCCCAAAATCAGTGGTACATCATCATCTTCCTCCATATCCATGACAACAAAACCGATAGGGAATAAAAACTTATCTACCTTGACCAGCACGTCTTCTACGATATCGGATGGCTTTGTGACTGATTTGTTGGCTAGTTGCAAAGTCATCCTAGTATTCTTCATATCCAAATCATCAATTCTTCGTATTATTGAGAGTGGAATGGGGTTGATACTTGAGCCCAGATCAATCAATGCTTTCCCAACGTTTATGTTTCCAACTGTGACTGGTAACGTAACTCTTCCTGGATCTTTTTCTTTCTGTGGAAGTGTTTGTTGAATGAACACATTGCAGCTTACATTCAGATGTATTATTTCTTCATCAATAATTCTTTTCTTCTTGGTGAGAATTTCTTTCATGAATCATGCATACGTAGGTGTTGCACCCCAAAATTTGACCAACCGTTTCTTGTACTCGGCTTATGTTTCTTTGCATTTTTGCATTTTTTTCATATCATAGAATTTGATCTTGAGGCAGGGGATCAGGGTATTTCCGTGGCTCAAAGTTCTCTTTAGTGCAAGAGACTAGACAGCGAGCATCAGGAGATTTGGCATTTATTTTGCCCGGCGATCAAGCGGCCAATTTCATTTTATTTTGCAGGTTATTTTCAGCTCAGGAGGTAGCTTTCAGGCTATCTCCAGCATTCTCATGGATGTAGTATTCAAGAGCAAGTTTCAGAGGCCGAACAGGGTTTAGAACGGATGAAAACGGGCAAATGTGCAAATTTTCCTCCGGAAGGCGCCAAAATTCAAAATTTTAAGGTGTTAACCGATTAACCAATGCAAAATTAGATCAGATTTGAATTTATGAAGGGGTTAATCGATTAACCCAAATGGTTAACCGATTAACCAAGGCAAATTTTGCCTCTGCACATGAATTTTCAAGAGAAGTCACTTTGGGGTCCATTTTGATCACTTGTGAAGTTGATTTTACATCAGAGGAAGGATCTAGAACCACTTTGAATTTTGATTAGTTTTCAAATTAATTCAAGTTCCCTCCAATTTCCCATTCCTAATTCCATTCCAATTTTCACAAACCACACTCCAAACCACCATTCTACTCCTAACCTAGAGCATATTTAAATGATTTGCTCTAAACCTCACAGACACAATCCTCATAATTCCATTTTCATTTTCAGAATTCACTGTCATTCTCCCAATTTTCTCTCAACTTCTCCATCTCCAAAACCTCCATTAGAGCTCTCACATTGAATTCCTTGATTCTTCATTGGAATCATTGGATTCTAGAGCTAAAACCTTCATCCTTCATCCTTATTGTCTCCATTTCTCCATTCAATTTTCGTGTGAATTTGGATCTGATCTTGGAAGCTGGTTTGGAAGAACTTATTTGGATTATTCTTGCTTAATTTTGGTGGATCTTCATTTCTACTACAAGAACTCACTTGGATCTTGAAGGAATTCCGGATTTCTAGCTCGGATCTGCTCATTTCAAGTGAATCAACACTTACCAAAGCAAATCTCTTCTTTGTAGGTTGGAAATTCTTGATCCGATTCTGTTTATGAGCTTATTTGCATAATCATCATGTTGATCTTCATCTTCGATTGATTTTGTTGATTTTGATTTATGTGAATTGAGATCTTGTTGTTTGAATGTGTTTACATGTTGATTGGATCACTAAATTCATGCATAATTGATTATATAATCATCTGGATTATCGAAGAAGTGATTATTTGTTGAAAGTGCTTTTGAGCTACTGTTTTCTGCTTCTAGTACAGTGTTAATTGGTTAACCAGTTGCAGTGCAAACTGGTTAATCGATTAACCAGTGCAAATTTTCAAATTTTCAAACATTTTTAACTCGTTAGTTGGTTAACCATATGTGTTAACCGATTAACACTGAACCAAAATGTCATGTTTGCTGTTTTAAGCTTGCTTTGGGTATCATTTCACTTTGAATCTTCATGGATCAGTATGATGCATTTGAGTGAGATGTTTGGTATATTGTGTTGCTTTTCTTGATTGTTTAATCATGATTTCTTCGACACGCGTGTTCGATTTCCACTTGAATGCATACTTTCATGGATGTTGTTCAAAGTGATGAGTGCATGTTTCTTTTGCTTGCATTGCTTGGTTGAGATGTGCTTTTGGTGGCTATTGTCCCACACTTTTTTCCTCCCACTGTTCTTTGATGATTGGAGGTAGCATTTCATGTTTACATTTCGTCTTTCATTTCTTCTATTTGTGATTGAATTGCCTTGTGCTTTCTTGGTCCTTTGCCATGATCCCTTAGGGTTCCTAGTCCCTCCTCTTAGGATAGGAGTAGGAGAGACATTAGGTGTTCAATCCAAGCATGCTAACATTAGGTTAGATTTCCCTCTTTCAATCCCAACTTTAGGTCCATTTTGCATGACAACGTTAGGACCGAGTTTCCCTTAGACCTTTCGTGCGTCTCTCTTCTCATCTCAAAACACATTCCAACTCATCTAATAAATACGAGGAATTTTATACGCGACGAGCCTTAAGAATTTTGGAAATGATGATTGGTGGGCATCCTCTCAATTGTCTAGAGCGTTTAGCGTATGCCCTTTGGGCGATATGCGACGCATTCGCTCCTAAGTCATAGTCTTTAGTGCAACATGGATTACAAACACAATTCAATTCACTTCTTCATAAAAGACTCAAAAACAAACATCAAACCTTTTCATCCTTCGGGATTAATTGAAAACCATTTTCAAAAAGAATGTTGTTAACTCTTGGTTCTATCGCAAACAGGTAACGCCTAAGTCTCCAATGGTCGAGCAGCAATACACCTAACTACTAGAACTAAGGTTTAACCCTACTCAATTAAAACACTTGAACCCATCTGTGGTCGTGTCAGAGCAAACTATGTTTGCTCTAATTTCTCGTACCAGACGAGGATACGTAGGCACAAGACGACGATGTCTTGGCGAGCAACTTTGCCCACCTTCACCCGTAGTTTTCCGAACTACGTTGACTCTGACTTTCCCATTGCATGAGCGAATACGTAGGCATAGAGCGGTGATGCTCTATCGAGTATTTTTTCTTTTCTTTGTCCCTGTGAGCCAGCCTTTTACATCAACACCCTTTTTGATAGATAACAAGCGTGGATCCCGTTGAGTACAACGGACGTGAGGGGTGCTCATACCTTCCCCTTGCGTAACTGACTCCCGAACCCAAGATTTTGTTGCGATGACCTGTCTTTTCCCTTTTTTCGTAGGTTTTCTCTGATCGTATCCTTTCCCTCTTTTTGGGATAAATAACGAACGGTGGAGACTCTTCTGTCTTTGCCGACCCCCTTTTTCGCAGTAGCGACAGCTGGCGACTCTGCTGGGGATTTTTCCGTCCCCTATGCGAGTCAATCCTAGTGTTTGTTTGCTTGTCTCTAGGTGTGTATATTTGTGTGTTGTATTTGTATATTATTGTATTTACATTTTCTGCACTTTATTATTATACTGTTGCTGTTGTGTTGTTGTTCCTTTGAGAGATAAGCCAAAACTCAGGCTTGAGTACATACATAGCATTAGAGCGGAAAGTAGTGATGGACCTGTATGTTTCAGCATGCATTAGTCCCCACAAGATTCGTGTTCAAACGAGGTCTTCTGTGAAGACATGTTATCCTGTACATTATTCGGGAGGGGGTGTTGGATCTGAAAGCTGTCGACTCTAGAGACCGATCATTTGGGAGTCAGCTAAGTGAGGCCGCTTCGTTAGACTATGATGCCAAACCAGAAATGGTGAACGTATCATCGTTTCTTGAAAGTCTGTGATGCTGATGACCTGTACAGGATACCACACCGTTCAATACTAGAACCCACATGTGAGAAGGGATGGGTTTTGCAGGAAACCTTGACTTCCAACCAACCCGGTATTTTGGTTTTCTTATCAGTGGGAACTTATCATCCTGGTATTCTAGTATTCTCTTCAGAGCGTACTTTTGAGCTCGTCCAGTCAGCGGCACAACAGTCATTTAGAGCTTTATGGAAACTTTGATCCCATGTTTGTGGCATCAGCATTTTGCGTTGCATTTCATTTGCATCTCATTTTTGCATATCCATCCTCAGCCGGAGCAGGGAGCTTACCCATGTTTTGTCCAACCCGCTTTGTAGTTGATTTCCCGACACTCGTATTGGACTTGAATTAGCCTCTGGAAGGATTATGAACTCAGGAGAGAAAAATTTAGTTGTTACAAGGGCATAGTTTGAATTGATGAAGAATCAGCTAGATCAACTCGTGAAGGCCATGACAGCTATGACAAGAGAAGAGGCCAATGTTCAGAGGACTTCAGTGAACAATGTCGCTCAAGCTCAGCCTGTGTAGATTCCTGTTGAAGAGCATACTATTGCCAGAGATAGAGATTCATCTTCTCTTCATGACACGGACTATCAGAATTTCACTTTCCCTATGTTGGATTCCCAAAGGGTTGTTCCAAAGATTAATGCCAAAGAACTCACATACTGTTGAATTTACGAGAAGATATCGTCTGTTGGAGGAAAAGATTGATACCCTGATGGGTCAGGATACTCTTAATATGATTGCTTCAAACATTTGTTTGGTGCACGATCTTGTGATGCCGCCGAAGTTTAAAATTCCAAATTTTGAGAAGTACAAAGGGGATAGTTGCCCGAAGCAGCATTTGGTGATGTTCTGCAGAAGAATGACCTCACATGTCCATAATGACAAGCTTATAATTCACTATTTTCAGAACAGTCTGAGTGGAGCATCGTTGATTTGGTACATGCAGTTGGAGGGTGGTTGCATCCGATCATGGTCAGATTTAGCCAATGCCTTTGTCAAGCAATACAACTACAATCTCGACATGAATCCCAGTCGCATGCAATTGCGAGAATTATCTTAGGCGGACAATGAATCCTTCAGAGGGTATGTGCAGAGATGGAGAGAATTCATAGCTCACGTTCAGCCACCACTTTTGGACAGAGAATTGGTTGGCATGTTCATGGATACTTTGCAAGGCCATTACTTTGATAAGATGATCGATGGTGGAGCATCAAACTTTTTTGACTTGACGATAATGGGGGAACGCATTAAGAGCGGAATCAAGAGTGGGAGAATTTGATACACCTCAGATATCTCAGTTTATGAAAGTGAATCAGTTGTCAGTTTTCAAAATGAATGGGAGAAAGAAAGTAATGCCATCCCGGAATCTCCGGTACCTCAGATTCAGTTTTCAGATGTTTCGAGTGTTCAGAGTCAGCAACATGTTGGGTCTGAGTTTCAGATATCTGATCCCCTCTGTTGCACCCCAAAATTTGCCCTCTTTCAAGGCTTGACTCATTTCTTCATTTCTTTCAAATTCAATGGCATAAGGGAGGCCCATCATTCCAAATTCAAGGTTCATAAATTCAAGGCTAGATTCAAGAGTTTTTACAAAGAGAAATCTCTTGACATTTTCAAGAATGTTACATTGGTTACCAAATTTCAAACTCTTGATAATGCTTAGGAAATTAAGCTATTTCTAGTCTTAATTCAAGATTCAAAATAACTTCATGCCATGGTATCCCCTATGCCTCATCAAGTCCACATGGTCCTCTTTGTGCTTACAAACATGCAAGGAAAATATTTAGGAGCTAATTCAATGTTGGAATATTTCAAGATCAATACCATGCATGTTCAACCATGAGCAATTTGAATATGGTCTAAAACAGCCCCATGCAAGAAATGGCAATGTGTATCATATCACAAAATCATTTTATGTCACAAAACCAAGGCTATAAGCTTATGTTGATACATCTACACATCAAAAATCAGAATTTGAAAATTCTGTCCAAAAGGTAATGGTGTTAGCCACATGAATATGTCCAAGCATAACCAACCAATGGGTACAAGGTTGGAAGGCAAGGTAGAGTGCTGCAGAAAAATACAGCAAAACAGGCCTAGAAATGGAAAGATGTTGGGCTGCACCAAGAAAGAGGTGATAAGTACTCCCAATAATGGAAACTTTGAAGATTGAAAGTTGTGCAAGAGCTATGCTTTTGGTACAGCAGAAAATGCAGCAGAAAAAGTGAGATTAGGAGGCTTGGAGGCTGCACAAAAGGGTCATTCACTATCATTCACACAACACAACACATTTTTGGAGATAAAGATATTGAGAGCAAAGAAAACCAGAAAAATAGAGAGAGCAAAAAAACCAGCAAAAAAAGTGAAGAGAGTAAAGAGAACCACTAAAGAGCAAGAGCCTTCACAACATAGAGTGAGGAGTGGAGCACATTCATCCAAAACCAAGGAGGACTTGCAAGAAGAAGAAACTCTTGGGTATCCATTTTCTCAAACTTTTCTCTCTTTATTTCTTTGCTCTTATATTCATTTTGTTTACTCTTTTATGTGTTGTTGAACTGTATATATCATGTAAGGCCCCATAAGGGACCAAGAAACCATTGTTAAGAAACTACGAAAACGAAAGAAAACGTAGAAAAAGTTAGAATTTTGGCTGTTTTAACAGGCTAACGGTCGACCATAGCAGGTCTATGCGTCGACGCATAGCCTGCATTTTTAGACAAATAAAAAAAATTTACAGTATGCGTCGATGCATGAGTCGGCGGGCGCTTACCCGTCAGTCTATCAAAATGGTGTGCGCTGAGTGTATGGTCGACGCATGGTGTTTATGCGCCGAGCCATGGGAAAAGGCTGAAAGTCATGCGCTGACCCTATGGTCGACTCATGGCTTCAAAACTTGCAAAAAAATGAGAAATTTCTGGCTTTGTGCAGTTTGTTCTGACTTCAAGTATCTTCCAAAAAAAAACCTCAAAAAAATTTTTTCTCATATGTTGTATGATTTTAGTAGGAATGTTGCTATTGTCCTTTGTGACTTTTGATTCCAAAAAACCATTTTCAAAAGCAAACTCTCGATTTTATCGAGCCGTTTTTAACCCTTGTAAGTAGGTCGCCTTGTGCGTCCGCCATCGACCTTGCTCGCTTCACCTCAAACCTTTTTAACCAATTAAATCCTTGACCCAATGTCAAGCGAATTTTCTCAAACGATTGTTAAGCCAATTCGCCATATTTAATAAAAGGGTAAAGTTCTCTTTGTATTGAACTAAAGAGAAGGGATTGAGTGTAGACTTCTTCCTTTCCGAGTGTCGAGATGCTCACTGTAGTGTGGGTGGTTTTGATACTTGTCTTTCAATATGAAGACGTTTTCATCCACACCTTTTTCTCCTAAAAAACCTCGGCCCCGTACCGAGTGCATTTTCAAAACACTTACAATAAATAAATCGATTTTCTTTGTATTGAACTAAAGATAGAGGATTGAGTGTAGACTTCTTCCTCTCCGAGTGTTGGGATATTCACTGTAGTGTGGGTGGTCTCGATACTCGTCTTTCAATACGAAGACGTGACTTTATCCGCCACCTATCTCCCTCTACAATTTCCTTTCACAACCTTTTTCTCCTAAAACCTCGGTCCCGCACCGAGTGCATTTTCAAACTCTTTTCATAACAAAAATTTGAATGGTCGTGGAGTGGTTAGGCGTAGGCCTTCTCCTATCCCGAGTGCTGACGTTTACCGTAGGGTTCTCTGTCACAAAAGCACTTACCATTCAAAACCAAGAAACACTTTAATAAGAGAATGAAGTTCTCTTTGTATTGAACTAAAGAGAAAGGATTAAGTGTAGACTTCTTCCTCTCCGAGTGTCGAGACGCTCACTGTAGTGTGTGTGGTTTTGATACTCGTTTTTCAATACGAAGACGCTATGTTCGCCACACCCTTTCATAATAAAAACTTTGAGATAAAGAATTGGGTACTACCCGTAGGGGTTACTATCCGAGGACCTATCTCGCCCCTAAAAAATAACTCAACAAATCAAATGTGACATCTTGCCTCGCATGGCGAAAACTTATCTTTCGAAAAGGATATGATACGTTCATTCTACTGCAAACAGGTAATGCCTAAGTCTCCAGCGAGCGAGCAGCAATACACCTAACTTCTAGAATGCGTACGATAGCATCATCCATAAAAAACATCAACAAATCGTAGGCCGAACTACGGCTGCTCTGATTCTTTACTTTTTCAAGTAAAGATACGTAGGCACAAGGGCCACAATCCTTGTCGAGCACATTCCCCCTTATGTCTGTAGTTCCCCGAAGTACGTCGACTCTGATTTTCTCATATCTGTTGAGAATACGTAGGCCTAGGACCGCGAAGTCCTACCGAGTCCGCTCTTTCTTTTCCTTCCCCTGTTATCTCTCTTTTCCCAATTTCTAACATTTCCCTCTATCCTTTGGAACACCCTTTTATAGCATAATTTTTAAGAAAATAAAACACATTCGACAAACAAATGGTTCCCATCGAGTACGATGGATGCGAGGGGTGCTAATACCTTCCCCTCGCATAACCGGCTTCCGAACCCGTTCTTGGTCGTGAGACCATCTTATCCGTTCTTTTCTTGAGGTTTTCTCGATATTTTCCTTTCCCCTCATGGGATAAATAAAATTTGGTGGCGACTCTTCTGTCCTTTCCCTTTTTGCCTTCCCCGTCGTCGCGCGTATTTTTCGAGTAGCGACACCCTCCAAAGTCAACGGCCATACCGTCATCAACCGCGTCAGCACGCCTGACAAAGACCAAGGAAGCTAATGAGGAATTTCACTCAGTTTCCGATATCATACAGTTAGTTGTTGCCGGACTTGATGAGAGGTGGATTGATAGTGCAAAAGAAGATTAATCCAGAGATTCCTCCGTATCTTCCAGGTTTCGATGTCAACGCCCGCTGTGAGTACCATGTTGGGGCACAGGGGCATTCAATCGAAGATTGTAAGGTACTTAGGAGCAAGGTGCAGACTCTGCTGGACTCGAATATATTCTCAATCACGCCTTAGGGTATTCAGATCAATGATCCTCCATCATCCAGCCATGTGGGCATATCAGTTCATGGTATAGAGGAGTTCACCGAGAGTAGATGTTCAGAAGAGTATCAGACTGACTTCGACGAGCAATTCTGAAGATGGCTAATTCAGTAGCGAATCAAGATCTGAAATCCCGGTTCCCCGAAGGTGGCAATCTTTTTATCATGTCATTTCTTTGCATTTTGTAGTGTCTTTTCTGTTTAAATGCAAAACTCGTTTGTAAAACTTGTTGTTTTCAATTGATAATGATAATGAAATGAATATGCAGGTTTTTGATTAAATCCATTTGTGTTCACTCAATGCTTTTTATTGATGTCCAACGCTTGTTTAAGCAGAATCCAATGGAGGATGACGAAATTGAAAGACGCAAACTTCCGATTGTATGCTTTTGAAAAAAAAACCTGTTGATGATGTACATGCATTGTTTCAAATCCCCAAACACCAGAGATATAAGGAAGATAATCCTTTGTCAACCCCTTTGAACCTAGCAGTAGGAGTTTCTTTCTGAAAAATGAAAAAACCCTCAATCTTAACCTGGGGCAGGGTAGGTGTTAGTTAATTCGACCGAGCGTCCAAATTGCAAAAAGAGTATTCCTATTTGAGGATCAATCACACTTCTAGAGGTCGTGCCTAAAAAACTACAGTGGTTATCCATTATCGACCAAGGAGTGAAACAGTTGCGATCCCTTCAACAAGCCAGACAAGCTAGTGTCACATGATTTGTTCACAAAAAAAGGAGAATCAAAAGAAAAAGAAAAATAAAAAGCCCGCTAAGTCGATAACTTAAAAACAAGTGGCTTAGGCAAAAATTAGGGCATCCTGCTGGACTTCGAAATCAAAAGATATACTCATAAGAGTCAGTTTAGGAAAAAATAGGGAAATCAGAAAATATGACGAAGAACAAGTCGTGTGATTCCAGGCACCAAAAGACGAAAAGCGAGTGACTGTCACTCCAAAGAAACTTGTGGTTTCCTGAACCATCACTCCTGTCATTCAACCTCTGAGAGGTGAGCGCTTGGGTCGAATTAGCTGAACGTAGGATTGGAGAACATCAAGGATAATGGGTGGGTTAAAATAAGCTTTAATTCTTATATCCTTTCCTTCAAGCCGTGAACCTGACCATGTTACGTCCTTCAAAAGACCTAATTGAAGCAGGTTTGTTTCGAAAGCATACTTCGGTAAAGATTGCGTCAAAAGTGACTCCTAAGAGGATTCCTCTTACCATGTTGGTTTTAATGTTGACATTTTGATAAGTGATTCGTTCGCTATATGTCACAATTTTTTTCCAGTGAACAGACTTGGATTTCAAAACTGTTATAGGCATTGCATTATATTATCTTTTGTGCAGAACAATTTGTTTTACTTGCGGGTAAGCACTTGACATCAGGAAAGTTTCTACAGTGGAAAGATTGATCGAGATAAGATGCAGAACGACCGAGTACTCCGTGGAGCAGGGGCAAGATATATCAAGAGATCACATAATGGGAGTCAGCCGTCCAAAAGTCAGCAAATTTGGGGTAACCAGGTCGAGATTCGATAAACCTCTCGAAGGTCAGTCAGTCAGAGACATTTCTTTGCAAATCAGTCAATCAAGGGAAAGGTCGTTTCAAGACTGGGGCAGGCCACCCTAAGAGCCCAAAAGCTGTCCTTATCTAGAAGCCAGCACCTCTCCGAGGTTCATGATGCTGAGGCAGTTCATATCAAACCATCAGGGTACAAAGATTTTAGGTTTCCTTTTGAGGAAGATCTCTACGAAAATCCCACAGACTGGGGCAAATTGGAAACAAAGGAACTTTTCCTCTCCATATTTCTCAGAGCTTCTCAGAGCTATTTAAGCAGGTTCAACCTTCAAATTTAAGACGAATGTCGGGAAGTCGTGTTAACCATTCCCTGACCCTTCACAAAAATCGAAAGTCCAATTCCTATTGGCAATCACCAGAGAGCCCAATCCCTATTGGCACCTCATTCCAAAATCCAATTCCTATTGGTACCCAAGAAATTTCATCTATTTTCCCCTGCAAAAGTCCAATCATGTTTGGCACATCCGGTTATCCCCAGTGGAGTTGGTTTCGTCTCTTCAACATTTATTTTGCTGGAGTGGTCCTTTTGCGTCTATCTTTCCCCGGCAGCCCGAGCATGCATTTGCATTTGCATATAGTTATCATATTTGCATTACATCCTCAAATGTGTAGCATTTCCATTTCGTATGGAGCATTACGTCATATTCAAACATATGCATTTGAAACATAAGCCAGGTTGTTACCTCTTGTTTTCAGATGTATCTCCGGCAGATGTTGGATTATTTCTTGAGCCTGTATGGTATCCAGACCCCGGCAAGAATCGTTGATAGATGTGTTTATCTATTCATTTCTCCCCAACAGAGTTTACTTATTCAAGTTTGTTCTTCTCCAAGCAGGTTTTCTTTCTGTCAATTCCTATTGACGATGTGATCTCCGGATGGTTTTCTCTCCGTCTATCCTTAGACGATGCGGGTTTTGGATATTGTTTTCTTTCCGTCAATTCCTATTGATGATGTGGTTCTCCGTATATGGTTTTCTCTCCGTCTATGCTTAGACGATGTGGGTTTTGGATATTGTTCTCTCTTCATCTATCCTTAGACGATGCGAGTTTTGGATATTATTTTCTTTCTGTCAATTCCTATTGACGATGTGATCTCCGGATGGTTTTCTTTCTGTCAATTCCTATTGACTATGTGATCTTTGGATATGGTTTTCTTTCCGTCAATTCCTATTGACGATGTTGTTCTCCGAATTGGTTTTCTCCATGTCTACCATTAGACGATGTGGTTATTTTGGATATTATTTTCTTTTTGTCAATTCCTGTTGACGAGGTGATATTCTAGGTGATTTTCTCTCTGTCTATCCTTAGACGATGTGTGTTTTCGATATGGTTTTCTCTCCGTCAATTCCTATTAACAATATGATTCTCTCCGTCAATTCCTATTGACGATATGATTCTCTTTCTGTCAGTTCCTATTAACGATGTGATCTTTGGATAAGATGATCTCAACTGCATGTTGAGCCGGCCTTCGGGTTCGATGCTCGCTTTTATTTAGAGAATTCCTGCTTGGATTAGCAAATGATCTCAACTTCGTGTTGAGCCAGCCTTTGGGTTCGATGCCTGTTTGTTTAACAGATGCCTGACGGCGAGGTCAGGGGTTCTTCTCAACTTCGTGTTGAGTCGGGCTTCGGGTTCGATGCCTAGTTTGGTTAACAGATGCTTGATGGTGAAATCAGATGATCTTTTCGACTTAATGTCGTTGTCTGCGTGTTAGCAGATGTTCTTCCGACTGCGTGTCGAGATTTCTGGTTTGGTAATCATTTAGCTTATTGTCGTTTCAACTATCAGATACGTTATTTCCGGAGATTTTTGTTCCCAATGACAAGTTTGCAGTTATACTTTTGCAGTTGGAAAATTTCCGGGTTCTTTGGTATTCAACCGTCTTTTACCTTGAATGTTTGAAAGTCGTTCGCTTTTCATCCCTTCAGGTCTAAGTCATTTGAATAGGGGCAGCTGTTGCACCCCAAAATTTTACCAACCGTTTCTTGTACTCAGCTTATGTTTCTTTTCATTTTCTCATTTTTGCATATCATAGCATTTGTTCTTGAGGCAGGGGATCAGGGTATTTCCGTGGCTCAGAGTTCTCTTTAGTGCAAGAGACTAGACAGCGAGCATCAGGAGATTTGGCATTTATTTTTCCTGGCGATCGAGCGATCAATTTTATTTTATTTTGCAGGTTATTTTTAGCTTGGGAGGTAGCATTCAGGCTATCTCCAGCATTCTCATGGTTGTAGTATTCAAGAGTAAGTTTCAGAGGCCAAACAGGGTTTAGAACGGATGAAAACGGGCAAATGTGCAAATTCCCCTCCGGAAGGCGCCAAAATTCAAAATTTTAAGGTGTTAACCGATTAACCAATGCAAAATCAGATCAGATTTGAATTTTTGAAGGTGTTAATCGATTAACCCAAATGGTTAACCGATTAACCAAGGAAAAAATTTCCTCTGCACGTGAATTTTCAAGAGAAGTCACTTTGAGGTCCATTTTGATCACTTGTGAAGTTGATTTTACACCAGAGGAAGGATCTAGAACCACTTTGAATTTTGATTAGTTTTCAAATTAATTCAAGTTCCCTCCAATTTCCCATTCCTAGATCCATTCCAATTTTCACAAACCACACTCCAAACCACCATTCTACTCCTAACCTAGAGCATATTTAAATTATTTGCTCCAAACCTCACAGACACAATCCTCATAATTCCATTTTCATTTTTAGAATTCACTCTCATTCTCCCAATTTTCTCTCAACTTCTCCATCTCCAAAACCTCCATTAGAGCTCTCACATTGAATTCCTTGATTCTTCATTGGAATCATTGGATTCTAGAGCTAAAACCTTCATCCTTCATCCTTATTGTCTCCATTTCTCCATTCAATTTTCGTGTGAATTTGGATCTGATATTGGAAGCTGGTTTGGAAGAACTTATTTGGATTATTCTTGCTTAATTTTGGTGGATCTACATTTCTACTACAAGAACTCACTTGGATCTTGAAGGAATTCTGGATTTCTAGTTCGGATCTACTCATTTCAAGTGAATCAACACTTACCAAAGACAATTTCCTCTTTATAGGTTGGAAATTCTTGATTCGATTCTGTTTTTGAGCTTATTTGCATAATCATCATGTTGATCTTCATCTTTGATTGATTTTGTTGATTTTGATTTATGTGAATTGAGATCTTGTTGTTTGAATGTGTTTACATGTTGATTGGATCACTAATTTCTGGTTTAAATTCATGCATAATTCACATTTAATCACATGCACACAATATGCATTTATAACATCTATCAAGCAATGCACAAATATTCACAATATGTTCTCATGCATTCTCAAGTAATTCATCATACAAGAATTACATCATGCTTACACGCATAACACATTTACCACGTAATGCACATATATTCACAATATATTCTCATGCATTGTTCACATATAATCGCATCCAACCAATATACATTCACAATATTGTGCCAAACGGTGACGAATTCATCACAATAATCATGCATTTTAAACATGCTAAAATAATGCATACAAATATTTGTCAAAAGAATGCAATTCATATTTGATCCTATCATCTAGGATTCACGCCCAAAGGCTACCCACAGTACAACATATCATAACATAAAACATGCCACTCAGCTAAGGATTAAACACCATCAAGCTAAGCAAAACAACACGGATTGGAATCACAGAGAAAAGAAAACTCTGTCAAATTCGCTACCATTCGCCTGGCAAAGCCATTGGCGAATGCTTGCTACCAGTTCGCCTGGCGAACAAGCTGGTGAAGACCACTGGGAGTTTACTGGAATTACTCACCACTGCACTCACTGGGATTCTCCTGGCGAACCCACTCGCTGCCTCCTTCGCCTGGCGAGCAAGCCGGCAAAGTCCACTGAGAGCTACTAGAATTGCTCGCCAGCCACTCACTGGGCTTCGCCTGGCGAAACTTCGCCCTCACTCGCTTGGCGAGAGCCAGCGAACCTGCGAAACCAGAACTTCCCAAACTGCCCGAAACCCTCCAAACCACCGAAATCACCCGATTCTTTTCAAACCAGTCTCAATAACCTTAGTTAAACCACACCCGACTAGTCTACGCTAACCATTTCAGTTTCTAACCGATTAAACTCCGATCCTACCGATTAAATTTCCTTTGCCCTAAATGGAAAGATGGTGGAAATTCACAACAAACCAAACTCACACATACATAATCATACACATGGATTAAATAACAATGTTTCTCACCCTTACCTTGGTTTAATCGAAGCTTGAAGCGGATCCTTGAGCTTTCCAAACTTTTTCCTCTTCTCTTCTCTTTTCTCCTCTTTCTTTCTTTCTCTTCTCTTTCTCTTCTCTTTCTCTTTCTTTCCCTTATGTTTTCTTTTCCATCTATTTTCCTTTATATACTTTCCATTTGATTTTTCTTTCTATTATATTTCTTTTCTCATAATATCTACCAAATCCTTTCTCATAAAATATCTCATCTTGACATTAATTAGAAAATATCTGGTAAATCCACATTATTCTACCAAATATAATAAATCAGTTAAATCCATTAACTCATATAATTTAAATAAATCCAATGATTCCTTTAAATAAAATAAACCACTTAAACCAATTAATTAGTACTAATAATTAATTATTGAAAATTGGGTTGTTACAGCCATTCCGTTGATAATTGAAACTGCTTCTTCTGCACTTTTTGCTAATAAAGAACCACCTATTGTTGCGTCAAGTAAGAGCTTTGGCTGGGGCTACAATTCATTGCAGAAGATGTGGGTTTGTGTTAGATTGTCAAAACCATGATTCATATATTTCTGTAGCATGGATTCATAACATTCCCAAGCTTCACATAGATTTTCATTTGCAAATTGAGCAAACGCGACAATGGTTGTTTTTACATCCATGAACGGGTTGTGAGGGAAGAACTAGTTAACAAAATTCTCTTCCAAGATATTCCAATTGGTCATGGTTTCAATAGGTTGGTCAAGATACCAATCCTTTGCTTTGCCGATCAAGGAGTGCATAAATAATCTCATGAAATCAACTTCTTCTTCAGCTTCGGGTACACCTAACGTACTTGCCAATTAATAAAAATTTGTGAGATGGGTGTATGGATCTTCATGATTCAAACCTGAAAAAGGGTTAGTGTAAATAATATGCAGAAGCCCTGCAAAAGGGTGCACCTAATTCTATGTCTAGTAATTGGAGTTTAATCGATTCTTTATCTTTGATTCATGAGTTCGAAAGAAATTTTCATTAACAATTCGAATTCCTAAAATTTGACGATAATAACAAGATAAAATTAATAATCATGAAAACATGTTTATATTAAGAATATAATCGGTAAATGTACATACAATTGTTGCACCCCTAATTTTGACCCCTTAAATCTTCATCATCATTCTAGGATAATTTTCATTTGATTATTTAACCTTAACCTACTTCAAGATTTTCTTTGTTAAGTTACAGGTGAACTAGGGCTCCGTACAGTCGGAAATCAAAGTTTCGACGGCTTAATCAGTCAATGTATTGGATTGATTCTCCATGAAACAAGCCTCTACATCATAAAATATACTCCATTGGGTCAAACATGAGTCCAATTTGAGGTTGTCACACAAAGATCAGGAACAGTGCAATTCAGGATCCCCGATTAGGGTTTTTGATCAAGAAAAGTCAATTGTGGTTTGACTTTTGATTTAAAAGGTGTTCCAATGATGGAAGTATGGTCCATTAAGCTCATATGGCTTAGTGAAGTCCTTTCTCAAGAATTTTCAAGGCATCAGAAGACCCAGAACATCAACAGGCGACTCGGTAGTCATCGATCGATCGTTTCGTTGACCGAAAAGTCAACTCTTCAACCATAAGGAATTTGACCTCAAGGTGGGAAGAAAAAATGTTCCTAATGAAATATTACACCTACACATGAAGTTTCATGACCATTGGATCAAGGATTGGGGAGTAATCAGAAAAATCGGGAATTAGGGTTTTGTAAGGGGCAAAACCATAACTTCCTAACCACACATCCAAATGATGTGGTTCAAAGCTTGTTGGAAAGCTCTTGACAATTCCTACAAAAGTATCACATATGTCCATGTGTAAAAAATGAGTATATTGGGAGTTAATATAATAATCATTACAAGAGGGGAAAACACTTGGAAAATTTCTAATTTTCTGGCCTTACAAATCATGTTTTCAACCAACTTTAAGAGGACTTTTGACCTAGTTCCACTTGAAATCTGAAGATCATGTAAACATGAACGTTGTAGAGCTCCATGAGATCTTTCCAAAAATTACTAGAACTCCTCTATACCCCTTGTGAGCTGAGAGTTATGAATTGAGAAAGTTGGGCATGTGCACTAGTTTGTCAACTTGTCAAAACCCAACATGGACTTGATTTCCAACTATGAACTTCATCTCTAACCATGGAATAACCTCTTATATAATGTGTTATAGGGTGAAATGAGCTAAGTCAGAAAAGAAACAAAGCAAATCCAAAGAATCATCCAAGATCCATTTGTTTATCAAAGAAAAGTACAAAAGGTACACATGAGAGAGAGTGTTTGGGGGCTGCAGCATAGGAGGGTTTCCTTGTACACTCTTTGGTCACTTATTACAGCTCATTGTAGCTGGTTTTATGGGGGTTAAGCTCTTTGAAAGAAAGCAAGGCCAGCAGAACAAAAACCATCATGTGGATTCATGAGATTTTCACTAAAAACCACCTTGAATGTCAAATTCCAAATCTGCCCCAACTCTTCTCTTAGCCTATAAATAGAGGCTTCATCCTATTGTATACAACACACCAGAGCTATCCAAAACACAAGGAACACACAGCTCTCACTCTTTCTCTCTTTACTTGAAAGTGAAGAAATTCACAAAATCACCAAAAATGGCCACTTTGCATTTTTCATACCAGCACCATTTCCAGCCATGAAACCACCATAAAAACCATATACACAAACCTAAAATCACCATTTGAAGCTATTCCAATATTTAGTTTCATCAAAAAAACCCTTGAATAAAAAATTCAACTTTCACACCACTCAAGTTTGACTTTTATGCACATTTCATGCTAAATCACCACACAAGCCATTTTTCATCATTGTGACACTTTGAACACCTTCCATTTATGTTATATCAACTGTCTAAAACCTTAAAAAGCAACTGAAACCTCGTTTGTTAGATCTGTCCCAAGAAATCACTTGTTGCTTCAAAAGGAAGAAAACTCAAAGCTTGCTCAAAGGAAGGAAGAATCTCTGATTTTCTTGATTGCTAGCTTGCATTTGGAGATCTACAAGAGGTAGGTGACCTCTAAACCTTGCTCTTTCTCATATGTGTATCATCCAAACTGTTGAATATGATTCACACATGTTTGTATTTGTCATCATAGACTTGTGATTGTCATGTGATGCATCTAATCTTCAATGTTGGACATTGTCATGTTAGTCGCTGCTAGGTTTTTGTTATATTTGTTAGCCTGAAGTAGTTTCTGTCATTAGAGCTTGGTATTATGGCTGCTGTTTGGATGTTTGGTATTGTTATGCCAAAAAGATTGCATTTGTGTTATAAAGTGCATACTGTCATTAGAGGGATTGCAGTCAAAAGTTGTGTCAACCCTTGAGGGCATGTTTAGAATTGTTGTTTATCCTTGACTTGCTCCTAGCTGGATCTGTTTAGCTTGCATAGTGTGTAGTTTGTGACTATCATCAGAATTCTTTTTTGCATGAAAGACTTGCTGTTAGAAGTTGTGTTGAACCTGTCAATTCATAACTGAGAGGCTTAAGTGGATAACTGATTTGATGGTTGCTTGAGAGATGGGACTGTAGTATGCCTCAAGACTGCTATTAGGATTTGTTCTAGGTAGGCCGGATTAGAGAGCTAGGAGATGAAGACTCGGTAGGATTTCTTGGCCTGTTTGAGTTGGTATTGTCATTGTTGGGTTGTTTAACTCAGGCCAGGGTTTTGACTTTTGGTTGATCAAGTGTTTAGGTTGGTTTAAATGCTGTCAAGGATCTTTACTATAGATGTCTCCCAAGGCCTGTTTGTATTAGTGATGTCATTTAGGAAATTTAGGTAGCTTGTTTGGGCCTGAATCATGTCATGTTTATTAGATCTGTTCAGATTTCTTTGCATTTGATGCCACAAATTTGGAACATGTCTTTTAGTGTGTGTTTATCTGCCGTTTGGTGCCTACACATGTATTGAATATGCCCTTACCATTTGTTTCTTTGTGAGTCATGAATGAGGGACTACTTTTGAGTTAAGTTGTTTGTCATCATGTTTGGTTTACTCATGTCAAAATTTCAATGCTTTCTTGATCAAAGCTTATTGTCAGGACTTGACAGCCTTCCCCCAGATTCCAGGATTTTTGCTAAACAGTTTGCTTTAGAGGTCCTTAGATGTATTTGTCTTTGAATCTATCCACATTATATTACTGTTTCCTTTTTTTAAACAAAGGAACCTTGATGCTAATTTTGTTTTCTTCTCTGACTTACTGTTGAAGTTGTGATTGGAATCCACCATTAAGTGTTGATTATGCCAAAATAAGCTAACTGACAGTTGTTGCATTAGAGTTTGTTAACCTTCCAGTTTTAGTTTTGGTTTGTTTGCCATTTGTATGTGTTGGAATCCATAACTTGCTGCAAACTGGGATGTTTAAAAGTTGATGTCACACAGTTTCGTTCCAATTTTGGTTGGATATTTGATGTAACTACCTCCTTAATGTGCAATTTGATGTCCAATCTTGGATCTGATGAAGAACTGAGCTTTTTCTTTAAGGTTAATCCATGAGCAGCCTATTTCAGACATGAGTAGGCCTATGTTTGGATTTTGAACTCCTCTTTTTTATGATCACCTTGTCTTGGTTTATCCATGTTTTTGATAGCATTTCACTTGCTAGTATTTTGTTTGATATATGTTGATTAAATCTCTCTTTCAAAACTTATTCAATATTGAATTTTGGATGTAAACAGACCCTCACCTGTGTGCAGTGGCGTTGAGTTGTGATCCATGGTTTCAAAATGCATTTCAAATTGATATTTAGCATGATCAATCGGGTTTATAGTTGGGAGCATTATTTCATAACATGGATGGCACCATCTTAATCCTCATCAAATTTCAAGTGGTTTTGACTTTTGTTTCACTAAAATTGGTAAACATTTGTTGAGGTTTGATTGAAATCGTTTTGAGGTTTTTTGACTTGCATTGCTTTGGTTTGCTTTGCCCAAATACACACCCTTTTGGTATATATTCAAATGGGGTGGCTTGATACAATGTATGTATCGCCACCCCAGTGGTTAATGCCTTGCCTTTAAGTACTTACCATGCACGTGTTATCGAGTTCGAGCCTCAGCGAGGCCATTTTTTATTAATTTTGTGTTTTCATAAGGTTTCAATATTTTATACTCTTTTTCCATCATTGTTCCACATGCAACAAGTGGTTGGGCTGGCTATGTTTTAAGCCTATGACCCCAAGGTCATGGTTTCAAGCCTTGGGTGAGGCATTTCCTTATTTTTAGCATTTAGTTTATTTTACTTTATTTAATTTCTTTTAATTTTCAATTTACCATAACTTCTCCATTTTTAATCATTTTTAGGTGATTCTTTTTGCATAAGTCTTATTTTATTGCATACTTTCATAAAATGTTTAAAGATTTCTAAAATCCCATTTTTAGAAACACTTTACATTAAAGAAAGTTGTAATTCATTTTAGGGTTTTCACCCTCCTACCTCTCATTTTGTCATTTTCAAAACTTTGATTTTATTCTTCTTTGAGTTTCATTTAAAGATGACATGAACTTGACTTGTTTTCTTCCTTGTGCATTTTAAGTTTGAAATTCAACTTTGTTTGTACGCACGCATCTAAGTGGTTCACCTTTAAAAACTGTTGATTATCCCCATGAGATTTTGAACCGTTTTGTTTACATCGTTGTGACATTGTTGGTTTATGTATGATAACCTTTACCCTTTATCCTAACCTTAGGATTGGAGTCGCCATGCTCTATTTAGCGTCCCTCCGTGGACATTCTTTCCTCGTTATCCTAACCTTAGGATCTGAGTCGCCGTACTCATGTTTAGCGTCCCGCCGTGGACATCCTTTACCCTTTATCCTAACCATAGGATCTGAGTCGCCGTACTCATGTTTAACATCCCGCCGTGGATACCCTCTACCATAACAATCTCAACATAGATTCAGGATTCGCCGCACTCCATGTAAGTACTTCCCTATGAATGCTTACATCCCCTTGGAACCTTGACCACAGTCAAAGGTTCCTCACCCCTAGATAGGGGAACTACGAAAGCTCTGATTTCTTATTTATCGATGAGAATACGTAGGCACAAGATGCGACGTCTTGGAGAGCCCACTAACCAATTAACCCATTAACTCACTAACAACTAACCTCCTATTTACATTTACAACTTAGACTTGGAGTCGCCGTGCTCTATTTAGTCGTCCCGCCTTGGACATTCCCTTCTTTGATAACTTAACCTTAGTTTAGAGTCGCTACACTCTTGTAAGTGTCTCGCCGCAGACATTTACTTTCCCTTTGGAACCTTGACCATCGTCAAGAGTTTCTCACCCCTAACCAGGGGAACTACGGTTGCTCTGATTCCATTCCCGTCAGGATACGTAGGCACGAGATGCGATGTCTTCGCGAGAAAACTTTGTACATGCTTTATATACTTTAGATATTTACTGTAGCACTTTCCCTTTAGCAAGCAAACTTTAGCAAACACAAATATTAACAAGAGGTTCCTGTAGAGTACTACATATGTTTAGGATGTGAAATACCTACCCTATGCATAACCAACCCCCGAACCTTTAGATCTCCCTTTGCTTAGCTTTAAGCCTTGCTTTTTGCTTTTCATTTTAATAGGTTTTTCTTTCTTTAAACCTTTCCCTTTTGGATAAATTAAAGTCCGGTTGTGAACTTAAGAATTAAAGATTCAAGTTAATCAATAGCTTGGTATCACGATTCTCACCGCAACAACAATTAAGATAGATTCTTTCAATCCCATCGATAGAGGGAGATTAGCTAGCCATTTTCATGGTAGCTTTTACAAAAAGGAAGAATTGGATATGAATGAGCATCAATGAAGATTTCTCAATCCTTGATGCGTATTCAGCTTTATTCTTTGATTCCTTCCCCTAAGTGTCTATTACAACCCTTTTTTAACAGAATATAATAACTATTACAAATTGTTATCAAAACATAAGAAGATATCCTCTGCATTGCCCTTGGTCCCTTTTTATAAGGGTTCTGGCCGCCTGATTTTGCTTAGCGAGATGTAGTTTTGCTAAGCAAACTCTCATATCTTCTCCACTAAGTTTTGAGTTGTCAAACCGCCTTCCAGAAGTCGCCAAACTTTGCTAAGCGAACTTCCTTCGCTGCTCCTCACTGCTAGCAAACTAGGATGTTTTTGCCTCTGACTTGGTTTCACTAAGCGAACCAGAGCTCGCTTAGTGAATCGGGTCTTTGTTGCCTCTTTGCTTCTTTTTGCTGCTAGCAAACCTGAATCTTTTGCTTCTGACTTGGTTTCGCTAAGCAAACCAAAATTCGTGTAGCAAAACATGACTTGTTTTTTGCTTTTCTTTTTCCTTCCTTTGATATATTCCTGTAATAATTAACCACACATCATTAGAAGTATCATTTTCTTGAATGAGTATTTCCTTAATTTGATAAATGCAATTTTTCATAAGTAAATATAATTCATTTTTAGGAATTTATCAGTAGACACTTCATAATTTGTGTGAGGGAAAAAGGAAGTAATTGGATGATTCTCCAACTACCAATTGAATGGGGCGTCAAAAGCAAAGATCGCGACCACCATGTAGGGGTGGCGAATGCCATCTTCACAAAGCCTCCAAGAATTGGTCTTCATGATCGTTGATACGTGGGACACTTCATTTTCCACATGGCTACCTCCATGGCGAACGCCATCTAGGACACTGTGTGTGTAAGTTGCTCATTTATCATTGTTTTTCTCTATTTCACTTCATTTTTTCAAGTACGGACCTTTCTTGGCTATGTACCAGAAAACCAAATAAAATACAAGCATAACACTAGAAATAACAATGAAACAACAGTAAAACATGTGCAAGTCGAGGCAAATATGTGGTGTGTTTCAGTGTCACCAAGTTTGGGAAGATCACAGCAACCTTGAGCAACAACATGATTTCAACGTCACGACACTTCAAGATAGCACCAAACCACAAATTCAAGCAGCTCAACATTTTGGCAGTCGTGACTCAACATTAAACCTCACCTTTTCTTTGAAACCTCATCACTCGTTGCGTCACAAAATAACTACAAACAACAGCAATATTACCGAATTGTGATAGACATAACAACAACAAGGCACAAGTGGAAAAGAAAGAGAGTCGGAGTAAAAATAAGGGGAAGTAAAGTGGAACGTGCCAACTAGCTTCGACAATGCTCATCATCATCAGATCCATTGCAGGTTTCTTGCATTTTTCTTCTTTCATTTATGTTGTGTTTGGCATATGATGTTGTTTTTTGTTCTTTAATTCGAGAGATAGATGAAGTAGGAAGGATGAGGCATCCGTGAGCGCAAGAGAGTAGAGAGAGAAACGGGATCCGAGAGAGAACAATGAGATTGTGAAAGAAAGAGAGTTTGAGCTATTGTGTGTTTGAAACGTGAAAAGGAAAAAATGCATGTGGGTTTTCTTGGTAACATTGAAGTTCATTGTGTTTTTTTTTTGTTTATTAAACCCTATGTTTCTCTTATGTTTAACTTGGGCTCGATCCAAGTCTTTCCACTTTCCACACACCCTAGCATGAATTCACACTCCCTGGCCCAATTTTTGTTTTAGATTTCTTCTTTTTAAAATATCTTTTTAATTAGTTTGGTTTTATTATTTGAAATATCTTTCTAATTATGTTTTCATATTTTAGTTAGAATTAATAATAATTTTTTGGATTGGTTCGTTTATTTGCTTTTGATTAAATAAAAAACCTCAAAAATATTTTCTTAATTAGTTTTTGAATTAATCATTTCAATCTTGATTTATGTTTATAATTTATTTGTTTAGGTTTTATTTTTTTCATCACTTAGATTTTTAATTTATGTTAATTAGTTTTTTTAGCAACTTGGATTTCTAACTTTGTGGACTTGTGACTTGGATCCTTTTGTTTGGAGACATGGCTCTATTTGTTTCATCTTATGATCTCGATTCTTGTCTTGACTATGTCATTGCTCATTATATTATGTTTATCATCATTCATATAACTCATGCATCTTTTGTCATGTAATCTTATTTCTCTTTTATCCTATTGAAAAACCAACAAAAACGTGATTCTATGTTGGTGACCTAAGAGGTTGATCTTCACGGACTTTGTGTTTAACTATAAGTTTGACTTGGAATACTTTAGATAACTTTGGAACTCAGTATTTTGACCTTAGCTTATCATAGAGAATCCTTAAGGATTCAAGGTTTTAATCTTCAAGAGTCTGGTTCGTGGCACTACCCTCAAGCAAAAGGGAGACATGTAACCTCCGATTTTTAATTACATTTCATAGTTTATGACACTTTCCACACACACGACTTTCTCTTGGGGTGCCTGACAATGAGACCCCTTATTTCTCGCATCTACTTCCCCTGTATTTTTTCATGTATCCCTATTCCAATTTTGGTGTACTTTCTTTACTTTCTTGCTCTTCTTTGATTGTGGTTTTGTGTGCTAGTTATTCCTTAGGAACTAACATGAGGGCAAGGTTCCTTTTTACTATGTTTTAATGATGTCAAAACTAGGATATTAAGTACTTGTGTATTTTGGATGGTATCACGTTGTCTAAGCCATGCACTCGTCTCTAGCCAACGAGTATAAAGATCCTTATACATGTATTAGACATATAGGATCATACACAATGTAAAAAATGGGTTTTTGGTTCATTTTTAGAGCCATAGGTTGACTCACTCTAAAGGGAAAAGTTTTTGAAATTTTCTGCCTTGCTTACACTAACCCTGTAGGTTGATGCATGGCTGCTGGAGGTTGATGCATGACTGCTTGTAGGTCGACTCACAATGTAAGGAAAATTTTTAAAATTTTCTGCCTTGCTTGTGTTGCGCCCCAAAATTTGCCCAACCTTTTCTTAACTTGGTTTATGTTTCAATTCATTTCTTTCTAGCATTTGCATTGCATAGCATTTTGCATTGAACAGGGGATCAAGAGGTTGTGCATATCAATAGGAATCTACTCAGAGGGTTGAGCATAAGCAAGGGGTGTTACTCAAGTTTGAATGGTCATCAAGTCATCTAGAAGTGGGCAATAGTCTTGTGAAAGGAAGGATGGATGTATATGGGTCAGTTCCTAACTTGGAGGCCAGTTCAAGATCATTAGAGGATTGTGAATCCATGCTTATGGATATAAGATGTTGAGAGAGCTCATTGAGTGCTTTAAGAGCCATGTGGAGCTTATCCAAGTGTTTGTGCTAGGTGTGAAAGGTCACAGTTGAAGGTGTTGCAGCTAGGGTTTTCATCTGGTTAATCCTCAGTCAACTGTGAAATTGAAGGAGATTAAAACTCAATTCCAAGTCTCTATGGTCATGGGGTGTTGTGTTGAGATATATGGGATATCATTTCAAGATCAATTCATCAAGAATCAAGAGTGTGAGAAGTTACTAAATTAGGGTTCTCAGGGTAAAATCCCTTATTCAGTGCCTAACGTCAAGACCACCTATCTCAAGATACAAGTTTAATATTAACTTTTGACCAACATTGAACTTGTAGATTAGCTTTTTTTTAGTACTAGAAGTCCTTGATTGGATTTATAGAACTCCATTTATGATCCAGACAAGTTACAGGTCATCAGATGAATGTGATTTTTGTCAACAAAAGTCAACCAAATTCCAAGCCATTTTTGACCTAGAAGGATGTTTCTCCTCAACTTTTGGCCAACATCAAAGTTGTAGGTCTTGGTCTTAGCTTTCCAAAAAGTACTAGAAGTCTTTCATCTAATTTGTAGAACTCAAGTTATGAGGCTGGCAAGTCAGGGGTATTTTGGGAAAGTGAGATTATAGGTCATAAAATTATAGGTCCATTTCATCAACTTGCACACTTCAAATGAAGATTTTTCCAATATCAAATGTACTCCAAAAGGTGTAAATTGTTTAACCAAGCCTTGAGAAGTCATGAATTTGGCTTAGAATGGTGTTTTCCTAAATTGATTTTCATAAAAAGGGATCTAAAAGGAGAAAATTGGATTTAATTCACTTTGGACCATTTTTGTGCAAATTAATGCATATTTTGAGTGCAAACTACATTTTAAACACATTGGCATTAGTAGAATTTGAATTGGATGTGTTTTGGTGAGCCATTTCCAAGTTTACTTCATCATGAAGTTACACAACAAACATCAACCATTGAGATTAAACAAGGGCTAAATCCTAGCCATTCACATTCCATACACTCCCAGCAAGCAATTTGAAGCATTTTGGAGCCAAATTAGAGGGATTTTCATGCACATGAGAGAGCTTCAAACTCAAATTCCATGAATTCTAAATTGGGCTCTACAAGCTGTCATTGGGCTTAATTCTTTTCCAGATCCATCACATATAAGGTTTTGATCATGAACAACTCATCAGAACTGGATATTGGAGGCCAATTGCTCAAGAATAACTTTGAAAAAGTGGTGAAAAATTGAATTTCGAATTTGGAGAATTAACAAGAATCAAGGCAAATTAAGCTTGCAAACATCTCTAGGAAGGATACTGAACGTTTATGGACAATTTTCTTCAAGCTTAAGCATCAGTTGAAGGCTCAGTGGAAGTTCTGCACTAGATATTTGCAAATCAACCTTACACTCTGAATATGCATTGATTCACTGCCATTTTTACTTATTTGAGACCTAGATAACATGTAGATCATTAATATATAAAACGAACTGGCATTTGTGTTAATTGTTGGTGGATGCTAAAAAATGTTTGGATCTATTATGGCTTACGCTTGTGGTGTTTTGCTTATTTGTTGCTTGATCTGTAATCTCCATAGCCTCTAGATGATTTCTGGACATTTTGGTTGAGTTTGGTGAGATTTTGTTCTTGAGGCACATTTCTGTTTGCTTTCGATTTGAAGTTGTGGTGAGGAATTAATGGAAATTGACCTTGGATTCTTGTTCCCCGTGAGTTGTAGATGAAGTTTCATGTTAAATTTGTTGGAATTGATGAGGTTTTGACCAGAGCACTGTTGCTCTCGCCGAAGAAGACGACCAGAGTCTTCTCCGGCCACCACCTGAGACATTCCCTCCATTTGCAGGTTTGAATAAGGGAGATGATTCCCCAACCATTAGATTAGTGGACTCCCTTGACTAGGCAAGCTCATCCAATATGTGTGATTCATTCTGAGGGGGTTTGACTAGGGTTTAGGTGACGTGGCAGGAGGAGAGATGTTGGTTCAACATACTTTTTGTTTGGACGTGTGAGATTAGGACTCACCATGTGGTGTAGTCAACTGAGATGCATCGGATACTCAATGAAACACACCGTTTCATTTAATCCCCTTCAGCGCATACGTGAGGCCCCCTCCTCCCCTAGATTTGTTGACCAGTCTCCCAATCCTGTGGCTGTGTGTTTTTCCTTGTTTTTTATTTTCTTTTATTTCTTTTATTTTTTTCTTTTTATTTTGATTTGCTTTTAATTAATTAAAAATAGCTCCAATACTCCAAAAATTCAACAAAAAATATTTTTACAAACTTTGAGATGTCTATTATTTTTAGACATTTTTTATTTTATTTTTCAGATTATTTTTCATTTTTAAATACAATTAAATATTGGAGGTATTTTTAATTGAATTAAAATTGTACATTGTTTGTTCTTTTATTTGTTTCTCCCATTTCCTTTAGGTCCAATGAATGAAAATTGATCCTCATATCCATGATGACTTGAACAATTTTTGAGGACCATTTTGCCCCTGGTTGGTTGACTTTAGGGTTGACTTTTTGTGCTTTTCTTTTACCCTCGATTCTCACATTTCAAAGTGGTACATCTTGAATATTATTTTCTTTTGATGGTGCTTTGAGGGGATATTTGCTTTGAGATTTTGGCCTCTATTTGCCAACATGTTTAGCTACTTTGTGCATTTTACTTGTTTATTTTTGAACCATTTTCCTATTTTTGAGGTAACTTGCAAGTCAAGTTACCTCCAAGGGAGGTTCACACATGTATCTTGACCTAGTTTGACTTGTATATGACATTTTGGATCCTTTGAACCCCCAAGGCCTTTTGTTGCATGTTGTTAACATCTTAAGGATGATGTTGGTTCAATTTTAGGTCATGATATTTTTTCTTCCTTGATCATTTGTATGTTTCCTTTTAGGCTTTCAACTTGAACTCCTATGTGATGCATGTTTGCTTCCTTGTTTCTCTTGCTTGCATTTCTTATTGTTTTGTTTTTATATTGATTGTGAGATTTCTTCTCTTCATCTCTCTTCTGTCCAATGACCTTGGAAAGTCATTTCAAGTGGCTTGGTCCCTTCTTTGGAGGTATTTGAAGCATACTTAGAATGATGAATCCTTGAGGACACTTTTGGTGCTTCTTTTATTTTGATGAGTGATGCCTATGGTTTAGTACCTATTATGGGGTCCTTGCAGCCCTCATTTGGTCTCTCATCCTCACTTGGCTTTAGGTTTTGTTTTACCTTTCATTTGGTTTGATTTTATTGGTGTGGTTGATGTTGTTTGACTTAGGTCATTTCATCCCACTTTTGGTGCATCTTTGTGTGGTTTGCTTTTGTTGGATTGATTTCTTCTTGTGCACTTCTCCTTCTTCTCTTTTCTTGCATTTCCATATGCATGCTTGGCTGAGATGAGCTTGTGGAGGCTACTGCCCCACACTATTTTCCTCCCACTTTCATTCTACTTGTGCATCTTATGTTTGCATTTTCATTTGCATATGCATTCTTCTTTTTCTTCTTCTTTTGCCTTTCTTTGCCATGCTCCCCATAAGTTCTCTAACCTCTTGAGGTTATGATAGACCTTAGGTGCCTAACTATGCATGATGACATTAGGTAGTTCCCTTTTTAATCTCAACTTTAAGTCCACTTTGCATGACAACGTTTAGGAGTGATTAGTCTCCCATTAGTGTTCTTTATCCTCTTCTCATCTTCAAACATTCATAAAACACTTAATAAAGAATGACAAGTGTAGCACACTACAAGCCTTAACTTACTTGAGAAATGGTAATTGATGGGCCTCCTCTCAAGGACCAAGAGTGTTTAGTGTACATCCTTTGGGTGATATACGACGCATTCGCTCTTAGGTCATAATCTCTAGTGCGCCATGAGTTGCAAATCAAATTCAAAACACTTCCTCTCTAAAAAAACTCAAAAACACTTCAAACCTTTTTCATCCATCGGGATCCTAATCAAGGAAATCATTTTCATAAAAGAGTGTCATTAACTCTTAGTTCTACCGCAAGCGGTAACGCCTAAGTCTCCAATGGTCGAGCCGCATACACCAACTGCTAGAACTATCTATTAACCCTACTCGGGCCTAAAAAAAAACTTTTGAACCAACCTGTGATCCTTTTTAGCCCGAACTACGTTTGCTCTGATCTTTCATACCAGATGAAAGTACGTAGGCATGAGACGTTATGTCTTAGCGAGAAACCTTCCCCCTTCTTTACCCATAGTTAGTCGAACTACGTTGACTCTGACTTTCCCATTGCACGAGGGAGTACGTAGACACAGCGCGGCGTTGCTCTGCCGAGTCACTTCTCTTTTCTTTTTCTTTTGTCCTTAAGCCTTTAGCTAGATAGTATCAACACACCCTTTTAGATAGACAACAATGCGTGGATCCCGTCGACTATGACGGATGTGAGGGGTGCTAATACCTTCCCCTTGCGTAACCGACTCCCGAATCCAGACATGGTTGCGATGACTTTGTCTTTCCCTTTTTTCTTTAGGTTTTTCTGAGCATTTCCTTTCCCTCTCTTTGGGATAAATAACGAAAGTGGCGACTCTTCTGTTTTTCCGCCGGTTGTTTTTCGCAGTTGCGACGGCGTGCACCTACCCTGTAGGTCGACGTATGACATCTGGAGGTCGACGTATGACTGCCTGGAGGTTGACGCATGGGCCAAGTTTGATGCAGTTGTGACCACTGCCTTGTTCAGGACGACTCATAGATGCCAGAGGTTGACCTCTCGCGCGTGTTTACCCATTTTGCTGTGTTTTTGTGTTCCCAAACTCAGTTTTTCTGTTACTCATTCATGTACATATATATTTTCATATGCATCACTTTGAAAAACAAGAATAAAATTGAATGATGCATTGTCTTTCTCTTCATCTTCACTCTCACAATTGCATTTATCAATAATCACAGATAATCATCTTTATTGATTGTGCTTTGTCAAGAGTGATAACGTCTAAACGAAAGATTTGTAAATCAAGTTTGCATAGAGATTCAGTGGGATTTTCTTTGAATAAAACCATTGGGGTTTTTTCCTCCAAGATCTTGAGAGATTTTTTTTTGGGGAGGGGGGGGGGGGGGTTGCACAAATCTTTGCATCGCATATTCAACCGAGTGAAAGCCTTGAAGAATGGTGGGTTTGGTCAAGGGAGTAATTGTAACTAGAGGATTATTTTGAAATATTTTAGGTCAAACATATTGCGATTAAAATCAGTCGAGTGAAATACTTGAAGAACGAAAGGTTTGGTCAAGTGAGTAGTGGTAACTGGAGGTTTGTTCGAAGTGTTTGATGCACTTGATTCAACTGGAATCAAGGGGAGAGAAGTGGTTAGATTCAACATCAACAATTAGGTTAGATTGTTGGTTAGCTAGGACTTCTCTTGTACTAAATATTGCACACAAATATTGTACATATCTCAATTCTATTTTTAGAATTGGGGGCAGAAGTACCCAAAACGAGGCGAAAAAGGGAACTGCCTAAACAAATCTGGTGTCGTTCTTTCTCTCTCTATCTATCTCTTTACTTTTATATTGTTAAAGTTTTTGTGAAATCAATTATTAGCAATATTTCAATTGATTTGTAGTGTCTTAAAACCGTTTTGAAAAACCATTGTAATCACTTTGATTGCAAGTGTGAAAAGTTCTGCACTACAAAATCAAGGGAAATTTGACTTGGTGTATTTCGTACGCCAAGTGTTTGATATATTAATAACACACAAACTGTTTGATATATTGTCAATTCAAATTTTATCCTCAATTAAGCTTTGGAAATTGGTTCACCTTAAGTGGTTTTTATTTGAATTGTTGATTGGGAACCTTATTGATTCCATTATCTTATCAAAAATTATTTTATTCGGTTTCGCATATCTGATCTTTCTAATAAAGGTTCGTTTAGACGAGTTTTAATCTGAGGCCATTTTCTCATATTTTTAGAATAAATTTTCAAATTCGGAAATAGTTAAAAATTAGTGATGTATTCAACCACCTCCTAGAGCAATCCCCTCATTTAACAACTAGGACCGACCTTACCTTTTCCTCGACCTTACATACTCGGGCCTAAAAAAAAACTTTTGAACCAACCTGTGGTCCTTTTTAGCCTGAACTACGTTTGCTCTGATCTTTCATACCAGATGAAAGTACGTAGTCATGAGACGCGATGTCTTAGCGAGCAATCTTCCCCCTTCTTTACCCGTAGTTAGTCGAACTACGTTGACTCTGACTTTCCCATTGCACGAGGGAGTATGTAGGCACAGAGCGGCGTTGCTCTGCCGAGTCACTTCTCTTTTCTTTTTCTTTTGTCCTTAAGCCTTTAGCTAGATAGTATCAACACACCCTTTTAGATAGACAACAATATGTGGATCCCGTCGAGTACGACGGACGTGAGGGGTGCTAATACCTTCCCCTTGCGTAACCGACTCCCGAATCCAGACATGCTTGCGATGACTTTGTCTTTCCCTTTTTTCTTTAGGTTTTTTCGATCATTTCCTTTCCCTCTCTTTGGGATAAATAACAAAAGTGGCGACTCTTCTGGTTTTTCGCCGGTTGTTTTTCGCAGTTGCGACAGCTGGCGACTCTGCTGGGGACTCTGGTTCCCTATGCGAGTCAATCCTAGCGCTTGTCTGTTTATCTTTGGGTGTTGTATATATGTGCTTTATTTATCTTTCCCGCATTTATTTTCCACATCATATGTCATTACTGATGTGCTGTGGGGAGGGAAGTTCCATTGAGTGATAAGTCGGACCTGGGCTTTCAGTTAGAGGGATTGGGTTATGCAGGAAATCTTGGCTTTCAGAATACCCGGTTCATTACAGTGTGAATCTGTTTATCAGAGGGTCCTATTGTTGGTACTTTGTTCTTGTTAAGGCAAAGCGCTGGTTCTTCTGGACCAACATCACAACAGTCTTGATCCCTTGTTTGCATTTGCATTTGCATTTTCATCTGCATTTCATTAACATGTATTTGTGTCGCAGGTGCATATTTCTCCTTCGATTCTGGTGATCTTATTCCCTCTTTGCTGATATGGATTCCTTGAAGAGAACGGTGGCTTACAATCTTCCAACTCCAGATGTTAGATCTTTGTTGAGTTTGATTTCCCTGGATGGTGGGAAGGTGATGGAGGATTTTAGGCAGTCTTATGGGAGATTATTGAGATGGGTCTGCAAGCCTTCAGCACATGAGGTGGATGGCCTTTATGCCTTTCTACAATTCTACGATCCACAGTTGAAGTGCGTTGTTTTTCTTTATTACATTCTGGCGCCTACTTTGGAGGAGTACTCAGTATTGTTAGATGTGCCTGTTCTCAGTCAGATGCCATTTGTTCATATTGATGCGAAGCCTGATCTGGCTAAGCTAGCTGCCATAGTACATATGGATGCTTCAGAGTTACAGGGGAGTTTGACAGAGTGGAATGGAGTGCATGGTTTTCCTTTGGCTTTCCTAGTTGATAAAGCTAGGCAGTTTGCTAAGGATGGTTGCTGGATTGCATTTAACGTTGTTCTTGCTCTTTGTATTTACGGCATTGTTTTGTTTCCTAATCTTCCAGACTTTGTGGATTTGGATGCATTTCATATACTGGCTTCGAGAAACCCAGTGCCTACTCTTCTCGGAGACGTTTATCATTATGTGCATTACAAGAATGATAAACGAAGGGGAAAGAATGTGGCTTGCTGTGTTCCTCTATTGTACGCTTGGTTTGCTAGTCATATTCCTAAGACGAACTCATTTGTGGCTACTGCTAGTACTTCAAAATGGTCGGAGAGATTGATGGGATTATCTGCAGAGAATATTGTTTGGTTTGATGGAGACATGTTGGGTACAAATATTGTTTATAGTTGTGGTGGCTTTCCTAACGTTCCTTTAATCAGAAGGAAAGGTTGCATCAACTATAACCTTTCTTTATTGGTGAGACAGTTTGGGTATGCATTGAGGGAGCCTCCTAGAGAAGAGGAGATATAGGAATCTCTATATCTTACTGGTTTATTGGAGGGCGAGGCTCTGGGAAGACATGATCATGCATGGAATAACATTCGTCGAAAAGGGAAGTTAGCTTTGGGGAATAGTAACAGCTGAGCATATGACCCTTACTTGACTTGGATTCATGATAGAGCTGCGAAGTTCTTGATGCCATTCCCTGCAGTTGCACCTCTATATCCTCTCATGATAGAGGAACCCACTACTGTAGATATCCGGAAATACAATCAGGTATTGGCAGAGAAGGAAGAGCTGAGAAAAGCGAATGAAGAATTGGAAAAATAGATTATCCAGCTTCGAAGTGAGAAGATAGATGCAGTTCATTCTTTCAGGAGACAGACCGAGCTTGTGAACAAGCTGGGTACGGATCTAACTAAGGAGACTAATGATAGAGAGCGCACAGGCCGAGATTTGAATGTCGTCCACAATGTTCTGGTTACTAAGAAGGAAGAGTTGGATAGGGCTTACTTGAGGATCCCCAAGTTTGAGTCAATATGGAATGCCATGCTCACTAACAACAAGGAGCGTGAAGACAGGTTAAAACTTCAGATCAGCAAGCTGAAGGCTCAGCTTAATGCCAAAGATGGAGAGATTGCAGCAGAATCATCACTTAGATGAGACAGTGAGTACAGGTTGAATGAAGCGATCGCGAATTTGAAGGATCTCAGGTTGAGAGCTGACTCCAAGAGACGCAGGCTTGAGGCATGTTTCGGGGAAGAAGCTTTAGGGGATCACATTGGTAGTCTACAGCATACTGTTAGCCAACAGGATTTGCTTATTCAGGGATTACTTGCTAGGCCGGATCACCCTGAGATGCTGAGGCTGTTAGAGGATTTCTGATCATGTCATCCTGCTTGACTTGCTTTGTTTATTTTTGTTGTAGTTTTTGATGTGTATTTGATGTATTGGACCATCACCAGGCTTGTTGGTTGAGGTCTTTTCCTTATTTGTACTCAGTTGTAGCTTGTACATTGCCTAATGGCTTTTTGATCTATATATGAGGAGTTGGTATTCTATGCTTGTCCGCAGGGTTCTCCATCGTTATGTTTTTCCTGGAAACTAGAATCGACGGGGAAATATCCCTTTTGCATAAATACATGTCTGCATTTTAGAATTTTTCATGCATTTGCAGGTGCACCGGAACAGTTAACCTTATTTCTCATGTGGTTTATTAGTATTTCAGGATTGCTGACATGACAACTCATCGGTACGGTACCAGAAGAAACCAGAAGAGACTGATGGATCAGATGCAGGTAGAAATGCAAGAGATGAGAGATCGCATGGCACAGCTGATGGAGGTCATGCAAGGGGTTGCTAGTTGCCAGGCGCAACTTCAGACTTTGGTGCAACCTCTGATTGCGCGAGTTGATAATGATGGTGTGTTACACGGTGGGATTGCTTCTAACCCTCCTCACATTGAAACTCCTCGGGCAGACAATTCTATGCCAACTTTATTCATCCCTACTGCTGGAGGGGGTGGTCACGCTGGTGGTGCTGGAAATGCGGCAGGTTTTAATCATGCTGGTTTTACTAATGGTGGTAATGGTAACGGAAATGGCTATGGTTATGGTCTTGACACTACAGGTGCCATACACGGTAGCATGGACCACACTTGGAATGATGATAGGCAGGAGGATGTGTTTTCTCCAAGGATTGTAGCTCCTGAAGTACCTTCTGAGGCTGATAGAAGGATTAAGATGATCGAAGAGAAGATGAGGTCTCTTGAATGCCAAAACTCTATGGGGCTGGATATGTCTAATCTGGGGCTGATCCCAGGCTTGAGAATGCCACCAAAGTTTAAGGTCCCGGATTTTGATAAGTACAAGGGTACTACTTGCCCTAGGGTTCATTTGAGGTCTTATTATCGCAAGATGTCTGCACATTCCGAGGATGAGAAACTACTTATGCACTTCTTTCAGGATAGCCTATCCGGTCCCTCGCTGGAATGGTATATAAGCTTAGAGCCCGCAAATGTCCGTAGCTGGAGAGACTTAGTCGAAGCTTTTGTAAGGCACTATTAGTACAACAGTGACCTTGCTCTGAATAGAGTCCAACTACAGAATCTTTCTCAGAAGAGCAATGAATGCTTTAAAGAATATGCCCAGAGGTGGTGGGAGCTTGCTGCTAGGGTACAACCGCCAATGGTAGAGCAGGAGCTTGTGGACATGTTTGTTACTACTTTACCAGGAGTGTACTATGAAAAGCTTATAAGCAGTATGTCATGAAGCTTTTCAGACTTAATAATCACTGGGGAGAGGGTGGAGAATGGAATTAAGTTAGGAAAGATCAACGCTGGTGAAGGGTCCTCGGTAGGAGGAGGGAACAAGGTGTTTGGAAACAAAAGGTGAGAAGGAGACACTAACATTGTATCCAGTTCAAGGGGAAGAAATAGAGGTCAGAATAGGCAACATCAGCAGATTGCCAGTATCACTATTCCAGCAGTTCAACAACCACAGCAACAACAACTTCAGCAACAACAACAGCAACGACCGCAAAAAAATCAACAGGGGTATGGCAGACACTAAGATAGAGGTCGGGCAGCAAATAGGCATTTTGATGCGCCTCCTATGCCTTACTCTCAGTTATTGCAGGCTTTGTTACAGCTGTAATTGATTCAGAAAAGGACTTTGGCTCCTTTGAATGGACAACCTCCATCGGGGTACGATGCAAATGCTCGTTGTGAATTTCATTCGGGCCCTCCAGGACATAATATTGATAATTGTAAAGCCTTCAAACATAAAGTGCAAGACATGATCGACAGTAAGGCGATCAATTTTTCTAACGATGTTCCTAATGTGGTGCAGAATCCCATGCCGAACCATGGGCAGGCTAGGGTTAATGCAATTCTCAAGGAGGAGGTGTTGAATTTGGTGACGGATGTTGATGAACTGAAAACACCCTTAAGTTTTGTGAAGGCCAGACTGCTAAAGGGAGGCGTTTTCCTGGGTTGTGCTGAGGACTGTGTTGAATGTTCTGTTGATCTTGAGAAAGGATGTGAATTGTTGAGAAGCTGTATTCAGGAAATGATGGACGAAGGAGTTTTACAATTTGACCGTTCTGTGGGAAGAGAGTCCGAGGATTTGGTGACTGAAGAAAAAGATGAGATTGCGACAATCTCCATCCCGTATAAGACTGTTACTATCTATGCACCAAAGCCGCCAACGATAACTATCACAAAAGCAAGTCCTATGTCGTTTGAGAGCACTAAGGTTGTTCCGTGGAACTACGGAGCTGAAGTGTATTGTAATGGGCAGAAGATAAACTTGAATGATTCCCCTGCAGGTTCGGTTGACAATCTCGTGGGAGCAGGAGGTATTACTCGCAGTGCCCGAGTCTTTTCGTCGCCTGAGGTGATTGCTAATAAGGTGGACAAGGGGAAAAGACCGGTAGTGGAGGAGACTTCTCAATATGGGGAAAGAGAATCTTTGTTGAAAGACGCGGAGGAATTCATGAGGCTGATTCGGAAAAGCGACTACAAGATAGTCGATCACTTGTAGCAAACTCCTTCCAAAATATCTATTTTATTGTTGCTCCTATGCTCTGAGGTGCATAGGAATGCATTGCTGAGAATATTAAACACTGCTTATGTGCCGCAGGAAATTTCAGTCAATCAACTTGAAGGAGTGGTGGTGCACGTAAACGCGAGAAATGGCTTAGGCTTCACGGACCTGGATTTGATGCCCAGAGGCAGAAATCATAATTGTGCGCTGCATATATCTTTAGAACTCCAAGGGGCTGTCATGTCTCACGTGCTTGTGGATACTGGATCTTCCTTAAACGTACTTCTGAAGAAGGCCCTGATGAAGTTAGATATGAAAGGGTTAATTTGCACGCCAAGTGATCTGGTGGTGCGTGCGTTTGACGGAACCCGAAGATCTGTGTTTGGGGAGGTAACTTTGCCGATTCAGGTTGGACCTGAAGTCTTTGATGCAGTGTTTTACATCATGGATATCCATCCGGCCTACAAATGTTTACTAGGTCGCCCATGGATTCATTCAGCGGGCTGTTACGTCAACTCTGCATCAGAAGCTAAAATACATGGTTGGTGGTAGCGTTGTTACGGTATGCGAAGAGGAGGATATCGTGGTCAGCCATTTATCATCCTTTAAGTATGTTGAAGTGGATGGAGAGATCCATGAAACCCTTTGCCAAGCCTTCGAAGCGGTCAAGATTAAAGACAAGTCTCCTGTTGTGAGTAAAGATCTTGAAGTGGCTATGTCCTCGTTTAAAGAAGCTCAAGCAGTGGTACAGACTGGGGCAGTGCAGGGATGGGGCCAAGTGTTGGAAATTCCCCACAAGCAAGACAAATTTGGTTTAGGGTATCGACCATCGTTCTCCTTTCCTTCAGCCTCGCAGAGCGCGTCGCGTTATAAAGGGCCCGTGTAGTTCACCAAGGAGGGAGTCATCTTCGAGAGAATCAATGTTGTATCTGACGAAGATGGAGACAGTGACTGTGATATGGACGCCTGGATCAAGCCGTGTATTCCGGGACAGAGCCTACGCAACTGGTCAATTGAAGAATTCATTCAAGTGACGACAGAACAGTAATGCTTTGTTTTTCCAATTATTGTACTACCCTATGTCCTACCTGGGGCATAGTGGTATTTTATTTCAGGGCCTTACTTGTTTATGTCTGAACATTGTTTATCAATTAATCAAAGGGCGTTTTCTCATACAAATTTTGTGATCTCTGTTTTTCTTATTTTATTTTTCACAATAAAATGGAAGTGTGGTTTATACTTGTTTGCAAATTGTTTGAAACATTTAACCATTTTCATTGCAGGATTCCTATTGCAGATGACACCGATCCAGAACCTCCTATGACTCGCTTCGACTTTGATCAACCGATATATCAAGCTGAAAAAGAGATTGATGAGGATGAAGACTTGCCTGAAGAGTTAGCTAGACTTTTGAAACAAGAAGAGAAAATCATTCTGCCTCATCAGGAGGAAATTAAGGTCATTAATTTAGGTTCTGAAGAAGTCGTCAGAAATGTTCGGATAGGGGCTGCACTATGGAGCAACGTCAAGCAAAGACTGATCGAGATGCTTCGAGAGTAAAGTGACATCTTTGCTTTGTCATACGAGGATATGCCTAGGCTTGATACCGACATAGTGGTTCATCGCTTACCATTGCGCGAGGAATGTCCTCCGGTCAAGCAGAAGCTTAGAAGAACAAGACCAGATATGGCGGTAAAAATCAAAGAAGAGGTCCAAAAGCAATGGGACGCTGGATTTTTAGCTGTGACTACTTACCCTCCGTGGGTCGCCAACATAGTGCCTGTACCGAAGAAAGATGGTAAGGTGCGGATGCGCGTGGATTACAGGGATCTGAATAAGGCGATCCCTAAGGACGACTTCCCGCTCCCTCACATTGACGTATTGGTCGACAATACGGCTTAATTTTCGGTGTTTTCCTTCATGGATGGTTTCTCGGGTTATAAACAGATAAAAATGGCACCAGAAGACATGGAGAAAACAACATTCATTACACCGTGGGGAACGTTTTGCTACAAGGTAATGCCTTTTGGCTTAAAGAACACCAGAGCAACATATCAGCGCGCTATGACAACGCTCTTTCATGACATGATGCATAAAGAGATTGAGGTTTATGTTGATGATATGATTGCTAAGTCCCAAACGGAGGAAGAGCATCTGGTTAACTTATTGAAGCTATTTGAGAGGCTTAGGAAGTTCAGATTGAGGTTGAATCCAAATAAGTGCACTTTTGGAGTTTGGTCTTGAAAGTTATTGGGGTTTATTGTCAGTGAAAAAGGAATCGAGGTCGATCTTACAAAGATAAAAGCCATACAAGACATGCCAGCGCCGAAAACAGAAAAACAAGTTTGTGGTTTCTTGGGGAGATTGAACTACATCGCTCGGTTCATATCTCATCTCACAGTCACGTGTGAACCAATGTTTAAATTGTTAAAGAAAGATCAGGCGGTTGTCTGGAACGAAAATTGTCAATAAGCATTTGATAAAATAAAAGAGTATTTGTAGGAGCCTCCGATATTGATACCCCCAGTAGCTGGAAGGCCTTTAATCATGTACTTAACGGTTCTTGAGAACATTATGGGTTTTGTTCTCGGTCAACACGACGAGACTGGAAGAAAGGAGCATGCGATTTATTATTCAAGTAAAAAGTTAACAGATTGTGAGTCCCGTTACTCAATGCTCGAAAAAATGTGTTGCGCACTCGCCTGGGCTGCCAAACGTTTGAGACAGTATATGCTCAATCACACAACCATGCTGATTTCAAAGATGAATCCGATTAAGTATGTCTTCGAGAAGCAAGCGCTTTCAGGAAGAATTGCCAGATGGCAGATGGTACTGACAGAGTACGATATACAATATGTTTCTCAGAAAGGCATCAAAGGAAGTGCTCTGTCAGAATACCTTTATGAGCAGTCAATCGAAGATTATCAACCGATGAAGTTTGAATTTCCTGACGAGGATATCATGTTCCTCAAAGCGAAAGATTGTGAAGAACCACTGCATGGTGAAGGTGCAGAGAAGGATTCTCAGTGGAAAATGGTATTCGATGGTGCTGTCAATTCCTATGGTAGTGGAATTGGGGCAATTATTACAACCCCTCATGGCACTCATATCCCATTCACTGCCAAATTGACGTTTCCAATCACTAACAATGAAGCTGAGTACGAAGCGTGTATCATGGGCCTGGAAGAAGCCATTGATTTGAGAATCAAGAATTTGGATGTATATGGCGATTCAGCGCTAGTGGTTAATCAAATCATAGGAGAATGGGAAACTCGTCATCTGAATCTAATTCCTTACAGAGATTATGCAAGGAGGTTGTTACCCTTATTCGATCGGGTAGAGTTTCACCATGTGCCACGAGCAGAAAATCAGATGGCTGATGCTTTGGCAATGCTATCTTTGATGTACAAAGTGAATTTCTGGAATGGGGCTCCTAGAATAGTCATTTCTCGCTTGGACAGACCCACTTTCGTATTCGCCATTGAAGAGGCTGCTGATGGCAAGCCGTGGTTTTACGATATACAGAATTTCCTCAAGAAGCAGGAGTATCCACCAAGGGCTTCAGCTTAGGATAAGAAGACGCTGAGGAGGTTGTCTGGCAACTTTTACCTAAACCCAGATGGTGTGCTATACAAAAGGAACCATGATTTGGTGTTGTTGAGATGTGTGGATGAAAAAGAAGCAACGCTGCTTATGGAGGAAGTCCACGAGGGTACTTTCGGTACACATGCTGGCGGGCATGCCATGTCTCGGAAACTATTACGAGCAGGGTATTATTGGCTAACTATGGAGTCAGATTGCTTCAAACTTGTGAAGAAATGCCATAAATGCTAGATTTACGCAGATAAGATACATGTACCGCCATGCCCATTGAATGTTATGGCGTCCCTGTGGCCCTTCTCCAAATGGGGCATTGATATGATTGGCAAGATTGAGCCCATCGTGTCTAACGGTCATCGTTTCATCTTGGTTGCCATCGATTACTTCACCAAGTGGGTTGAAGCAGCTTCGTACGCCAATGTGACCAAACAAGTGGTAGCAAGATTCATAAAGAAGGACATCATTTGCAAATATTGAATTCCTGAACGAATCATTACTGATAATGGTTCGAATCTGAACAACAAAATGATGAAGGAGTTATGCCAGAACTTCAAGATTGAACATCATAACTCATCGCCTTATCGGCCGAAGATGAATGGCGTTGTTGAAGCGGCCAACAAGAATATCAAAAAGATAGTGCAAAAGATGGTTGTCACTTACAAATATTGGCATGAGATGTTGCCCTTTTCCTTGAACGGTTATTGTACGACGGTACGCACGTCAACCGGGGCAACTCCTTTCTCACTAGTATATGGTATGGAAGTTGTCCTACCGCTAGAGGTCGATATTCCTTCTTTATGAGTTCTGGTCAACGTGAAACTTGATGAGGCAGAATGGATAAAGAACCGTTTGAATCAGCTTAGTCTGATGGATGAAAAGAGGCTGGCTTCAATTGCATATGGTCGTTTGTACCATGGTCGGATGAAGAAAGCTTACGATAAGAAGGTACGCCCTTGAAGCTTTCAGACGGGCGATCTTGTGCTGAAAAAGATTCTCCCACCACAATCAGATCACAGGGGAAAATGGACTCCCAACTATGAAGGTCCATATGTTGTTCGAAAGGTTTTCTCTGGAGGAGCCTTGTTGTTAGCCACCATGGATGGTGAAGATTTCACATCTCCTGTGAACGCAGACACAGTTAAAAAATACTTTGCTTAAAAGAGACCCGTTGGAAACAAAAAGAAAAGTTCGGGCAAAAATGGGGCATCCCGGCGAACCATAAAAAAGGAAAAAATAGGTTCAGGCAAAAATTAGGGATAAAGATGAAAAGATGTAAACGCGCAAAGTCGAAAACCCGAAAAGGCGACTTTGGCAAAAATGGGTATCCCGGTGAATCGAAAACCCGAAAGGGCGGTTCAGGCAAAAGTTAGGGATTGAAAAAGCAAATGACTGCGGTCTGCGTTAGAACTTCATTGCTTAGTGGATTGGGATAACCTGAGGGCCGCTTGTTTATCCGAATCAATCTCTTCTGAAGACGAAGCGTCGGGAAAGCGTCGGAGTCAGGCGAGTCATAGAGGGATCAGCTTATGGTGTTTGTCTGTGCCATGTTGCCGACATTTTGTACACTTTTGTATATTTTTGTACATATTTGTATTTGTTGTTGCGCAGCTTCCTCTTTTCAGGAGTTGCATATGTTGTAAAACTTCGCCTATTTATAGGCCATTTATCAATAAACATATACTATTCAGTACTTGATCTGTGTGCTTTGTTTTAACTTTTACTGTTTTGTTTGTGAAAACGCCCAATGTTTTGATAAACTTGCACTAACATAAACTTGCAGGCCTTGGCCAATAATTGTTAAAACTTTGAATTAATTGAACAATGTCACGAATGATGACTAAGATGATCCCGATTGCGTAGGATATCTTGTCTGTTTGTTCAGTGTTGCAGGGTCGTTACCCTTGGGGCAAAAGATATGGATGAAATTTGTCCTATCCCCCACTTGAATTTACTTCCCCGATCAGTGAAGTTCACATCTCTATCCCTAGTAGAGTCTGTATGCGGTTTTGAGCGAGCAGGTAGCGTGTACGTGTTCTTCGGCAGTTGATGCGCATTTAATCCCCTACAAGGTGCATGCTTGTATGTACTCCCCAGCGAGTAGTGGTTGGATTTTCTCCCACAGAGTAATTTGCAGTCTGGTTAGGTTTGTTCCCTAGTGGAGCAATCCCCAGCAAATTGAAAGGGGTGGTTTCCCCCAACAGTTTTGTTCTCTTTTCATTAGCAGGATGATTGAATGTGGTCACGTCGGAAGCCCGCAAGAGCCCGCTTCTCGGCATGAGTCCAATTGTTATTGGCATGAGCAAGTATGTGCTATATCCCCGGCAAAATTATTGTTTCTTTCAACAGAGTTATTTCTCTTGCCCCAGCAGGGTGTTTTCTGTATCTTTAGCATTTATTTTGCTGATTCAATTTCGTTGCATCTGCATGCGTGCATAGCATCCACCCAAACGCGTAGCATTTCCATTTTGTATGGAGCATTACGCCATTTTCAAACATATGCATGTGAAACATAAGCCAGATTGTTATCTCTTTGTTTCAGGTGTATCTTCGGAGGTTTGATCTTTTCCCTTGGTATTCAGACCATGTGATTTCTCTTAGCCCGCGTGGTATCCAGAACCCGACTCATGTTATTACCCAGTAGTATCTTCGGATCTCAGAGGATCAGGATAAGTATTTGTGTTTCGTTGAGTATCCAGACTCCGGTTCGTTCCCAGTTGATAGGGTTTTCTTTTTTTCAGTCGAGTATCCAGACTCCGGTAAAGATGGTTGTGGTATCCAGACCACAGTGATTGATATTGTTATGTTTTCCATCGAGTGTTTAGACTCCGGTGAGGACAGTATGGTGTCAGTTGATGGTTATATTTGTGATATTTTCCCGTCGTTCGTTGAGTATCCAGGCTTCGGTCACTCTCGCTGAGCATTCAGGCTCCGGTTTATTTCGTCGAGCATCTAGGCTCTGGTCTATTTTTGTTGAGTGTTTAGACTCCGATGTATTATGTTGAGTATCCAGACTCCGGTAATTTTCATATAGCGATGATCCTTTCGCCCGTTGAGTATCCAAGCTCCAGTCACCCTCGTTGAGCGTGCAGGCTCCGGTTTATTTCATCGAGCATCCAGGCTCCGGTCTATTTTCGTTGAGTGTTCAGACTCCGATGTATTATGTTGAGTATCCAGACTCCTGTAATTTTCATATAGCGATGATCCTTTCGTCCGTTGAGTATTTAGGCTGCGGTCACCCTCGTTGAGCGTGCAGGCTCCGGTTTATTTCATCGAGCATCCAGGCTTCGGTGTATTTTCGTTGAGTGTTCAGACTCCGATGTATTACATTGAGTATCCAGACTCTGGCCGAGTTCCAATATATGGTAACTTCTCTTGTGCGTTGAGTATCCAGACTCCGGTGTTTGTTCCGCGATTCCAATTTCATTGAGTATCCTGACTCCGGCATTTGTTCCGCGATTCCAATTTCGTTGAGTATCCAGGCTCTAATAAGATTCCAATTTATGGTGTACTTTTTAGTCCGTTGAGTATTCAGGTTCCGGTCAATTTTGTGTTGAGTATTCAGGCTCCGGCTTCTCTGTTGAGTATTCAGGCTCTGGTCCATTTTACGTTGAGCGTTCAGGCTCCAGCTTCTCCATTGAGTATCCAGGCTTCTCCGGTGAATTTGTAAGTGATATATCCTTTTGTTCGTTGAGCGTTCAGGCTCCGGTTTATCTTGCGTAGAGCATTCAGGCTCCGGTCAATCTTACGTTGAGCCTTCAGGCTCAGGTTAATTTACACTAAGCGTTCAGGCTCCGGCTTCTACGTAGAGCATTCAGGCTCCGGTCAATCTTATGTTGAGCGTACAGGCTCAGGTTAATTTACGTTGAGCGTTCAGGCTCCGGCTTCTACGTCGAGCGTTCAGGCTCCGATCAATCTTGTGTTGAGTATCCAGACTCCGATTATTACGTTGAGTGTTCAGGCTCCGGCAAACCTCATTGATTCATTTTGTTTGTTGGATATCCAGATTCCGGCAATTCGAAGTATTCCCCTATTTAAGGGTTTTCCGCAAGCAGAGTTACTCGTTAAGTTTCTCTTTTCCCCAGCGGAATGTGTTTGTAATCAGAGCAGTTGTCTCCAGAGTTTCTTGTTTGCAGATTTATTTTCTACGGTTAGAAAATTTATGGGTTCTTTAGTATCCAATCGTCTTTTACCTTGATTGTCTGAAAGTCGTTCGCTTTTCACTCATTCAGGTCCAAGTCGTTTGAATAGGGGCAGCTGTTGCACCCCAAAATTTGCCCAACCTTTTCTTAACTTGGTTTATGTTTCATTTCATTTCTTTCTAGCATTTGCATTGCATAGCATTTTGCATTGAACAGGGTATCAAGAGGTTGTGCATATCAAGAGGAATCTACTCAAAGGGTTGAGCCTAAGCAAGGGGTGTTACTCAAGTTTGAATGGTCATCAAGTCATCTAGAAGTGGGCAATAGTCTTGTGAAAGGAAGGATGGATGTATATGGGTCAGTTCCTAACTTGGAGGCCAGTTCAAGATCATCAGAGGATTGTGAATCCATGATTATGGATATAAGATGTTAAGAGAGCTCATTGAGTGCTTTGAGAGCCATGTGTAGCTTACCCAAGTGTTTGTGCTAAGTGTGAAAGGTCACAGTTGAAGGTGTTGTAGCTAGGGTTTTCATCTGGTTAATCCTCAGTCAACTGTGAAATTGAAGGAGATTAAAACTCAATTTCAAGTCTCTATGGTCATGGGGTGTTGTGTTGAGATATATGGGATATCATTTCAAGATCAATTCATCAAGAATCAAGAGTGTGAGAAGTTACTAAATTAGGGTTCTCATGGTAAAATGCCCTATTTAGTGCCTAACGTCAAGACCACCTATCTCAAGATACAAGTTTAATCTTAACTTTTGACCAACATGGAACTTGTAGAGAATGTTCTTAGATTTATTTTGAGTACTAGAAGTCCTTGATTGGATTTATAGAACTCAAGTTATGATCCAGACAAGTTACAGGTCATCAGATGAATGTGATTTTGGTCAACAAAAGTCAACCAACTTCCAAGCCGTTTTTTACCTAGAAGGATGTTTCTCCTCAACTTTTGGCCCACATGAAAGTTGTAGGTCTTGGTCTTAGCTTTCCAAAAATTACTAGAAGTCTTTCATCTGATTTGTAGAACTCAAGTTATGAGGCTTGCAAGTCAGGGGTATTTTGGGAAAGTGAGATTATAGGTCATAAAATTATAGGTCCATTTCATCAACTTTCACACTTCAAATGAAGATTTTTCCAAAATAAAATATGCTCCAAATGGTGTCAATTGTTTAACCAAGCCTTGAGAAGTCATGAATTTGGCTTAGAATGGTGTTTTCCTAAATTGATTTTCATAAAAAGGGATTTAAAAGGAGAAAATTGGATTTAATTCACTTTGGACCATTTTTGTGCAAATTAATGCATATTTTGAGTGCAAACTACATTTTAAACACATTGGCATTAGTAGATTTTGAGTTGGATGTGTTTTGGTGAGCCATTTCCAAGTTTACTTCATCATGAAGTTACACAACAAACATCAACCATTGAGATTAAACAAGGGCTAAATCCTAGTCATTCACATTCCATACACTCCCATCAAGCAATTTGAATCATTTTGGAGCCAAATTAGAGGGATTTTCGTGCACATGAGAGAGCTCCAAACTCAAATTCCATGAATTCTCAATTGGGCTCTACAAGCTGTCATTGGGCTTTATTCTTTTCCAGATCCATCACATATAAGGTTTTGATCATGAACAACTCATCAAAATTCGTGTAGCAAAACATGACTTGTTGTTTGCTTTTCTTTTTCCTTCCTTTGATCTATTCCTGTAATAATTAACCACACATCATTAGAAGTATCATTTTCTTGAATGAGTGTTTCCTTAATTTGATAAATGCAATTTTTCATAAGTAAATATAATTCATTTTTAGGAATTTATCAGTAGACACTTCATAATTTGTGAGGGAAAAAGGAAGTAATTGGATGATTCTCCAACTACCAATTGAATGGGGCGTCAAAAGCAAAGATCGCGACCACCATGTAGGGGTGGCGAATGCCATCTTCACAAAGCCTCCAAGAATTGGTCTTCATGATCGTTGGTACGTGGGACACTTCATTTTCCATATGGCTACCTCCATGGCGAACGCCATCTAGGACACCGTGTGTGTAAGTTGCTCATTTTTCATTGTTTTTCCTCTATTTCGCTTCATTTTTTCAAGTACGGATCTTTCTTGGCTGTGTACCTGAAAACCAAATAAAATACAAGCATAACACTAGAAATGACAATGAAACAACAGTAAAACATGTGCAAGTCGAGGCAAATATGTGGTGTGTTTCAGTGTCACCAAGTTTGGGAAGATCACAGCAACCTTGAGCAATAACATGATTTCGACGACACGACACTTCAAGATAGCACCAAACCACAAATTCAAGCAGCTCAACACTTTGGCAACCGTGACTCAACATTAAACCTCACCTTCTCTTTGAAACCTCATCACTCGTTACGTCACAAAATAACTACAAATTAACAGCAATATTACCGAATTGTTATAGACGTGACAACAACACGGCACAAGTGGAAAAGACAGAGAGTCAGAGTAAAAATAAGGGGAAGTAAAGTGGAACGTGTCAACTAGCTTCGACAATGCTCATCATCATCTGATCCATCGTGGGTTTCTTGCATGTTTCTTCTTTCATTTATGTTGTGTTTGGCATATGATGTTGTTTGTTGTTCTTTAATTCGAGAGATAGATGAAGTAGGGAGGATGAGGTATCCGTGAGCGTGAGAGAGTAGAGAGAGAAACGGGATCCGAGAGAGAACAGTGAGATTGTGAAAGAAAGAGAGTTTGAGCTATTGTGTGTTTGAAACATGAAAAGGAAAAAATGCATGTGGGTTTTCTTGGTAACATTGAAGTTCATTGTGTTTTTTTTTAAACCCTATGTTTCTCTTATGTTTAACTTGGGCTCGATCCAATTCTTTCCACTTTCCACACACCCTAGCACGAATTCACACTCCCTGGCCCAATTTTTGTTTTAGATTTCTTCTATTTAAAATATCTTTTTAATTAGTTTGGTTTTATTATTTGAAATATCTTTCTAATTATGTTTTCATATTTTAGTTAGAATTAATAATAATTTTTTGGATTGGTTAGTTTATTTGCTTTTGATTAAATAAAAAACCTCAAAAATATTTTCTTAATTAGTTTTTGAATCAATCATTTCAATCTTGATTTATGTTTATAATTTATTTATTTAGGTTTTATTTTTTTCATCACTTAGATTTTTAATTTATGTTAATTAGTTTTTTTAGCAACTTGGATTTCTAACTTTGTGGACTTGTGACTTGGATCCTTTTGTTTTGAGACTTGGCTCTATTTGTTTGATCTTATGATCTTGATTCTTGTCTTGACTATGTCATTGCTCATTATATTATATTTATCATCATTCATATAAATCATGCATCTTTTGTCATGTAATCTTATTTCTATTTTATCCTATTGAAAAACCAACAAAAACATGATTCTATGTTGGTGACCTAAGAGATTGATCTTCACGGACTTTGTGTTTAACTATAAGTTTGACTTGGAATACTTTAGATAACTTTGGAACTCAGTATTTTGACCTTAGCTTATCATAGAGAATCCTTAAGGATTCAAGGTTTTAATCTTCAAGAGTCTGGTTCGTGGCACTACCCTCAAGCAAAAAGGAGACATGTAACCTCCAATTTTTAATTACATTTCATAGTTTATGACACTTTGCACACACACGATTTTCTCTTGGGGTGCCTGACAATGAGACCCTTTATTTCTCGCATCTACTTCCCCTGTATTTTTCCATGTATCCCTATTCCAATTTTGGTGTACTTTCTTTACTTTCTTGCTCTTCTTTGATTGTGGTTTTGTGTGCTAGTTATTCCTTAGGAACTAGCGTGAGGGCAAGGATCCTTTTTACTATGTTTTAATGATGTAAAAACTAGGATATTAAGTACTTGTGTATTTTGGATGTTATCACATTGTCTAAGCCATGCACTCATCTCTTGCAAACGTGTATAAAGATCCTTATACATGTATTACACATATAGGATCATACACAATGTAAAAAATGGGTTTTTGGTTCATTTTTAGAGCCATAGGTCGACTCACTCTAAAGGGAAAAGTTTTTGAAATTTTCTGCCTTGCTTACGCTAACCCTGTAGGTTGATGCATGGCTGCGGGAGGTTGATGCATGACTGCTTGTAGGTCGACTCGCATTGTAAGGAAAATTTTAAAATTTTCTGCCTTGCGTGTGTTTGACCCCAAAATTTGCCCAACCTTTTCTTAACTTGGTTTATGTTTCATTTCATTTCTTTCTAGCATTTGCATTGCATAGCATTTTGCATTGAACAGGGGATCAAGAGGTTGTGCATATCAAGAGGAATCTACTCAGAGGGTTGAGCCTAAGTAAGGGGTGTTACTCAAGTTTGAATGGTCATCAAGTCATCTAGAAGTGGGCAATAGTCTTGTGAAAGGAAGGATGGATGTATATGGGTCAGTTCCTAACTTGGAGGCCAGTTCAAGATCATCAGAGGATTGTGAATCCATGATTATGGATATAAGATGTTAAGAGAGCTCATTGAGTGCTTTGAGAGCCATATGGAGCTTATCCAAGTGTTTGTGCTAAGTGTGAAAGGTCACAGTTGAAGGTGTTGCAGCTAGGGTTTTCATCTGGTTAATCCTCAATCAACTGTGAAATTGAAGGAGATTAAAACTCAATTCCAAGTCTCTATGGTCATGGGGTGTTGTGTTGAGATATATGGGATATCATTTCAAGATCAATTCATCAAGAATCAAGAGTGTGAGAAGTTACTAAATTAGGGTTCTCATGGTAAAATCCCCTATTTAGTGCCTAACGTCAAGACCACCTATCTCAAGATACAAGTTTAATCTTAACTTTTGACCAACATGGAACTTGTAGAGCATGTTCTTAGATTTCTTTTGAGTACTATAAGTCCTTGATTGGATTTATAGAACTCAAGTTATGATCCAGACAAGTTACAGGTCATTAGATGAATGTGATTTTGGTCAACAAAAGTCAACCAACTTCCAAGCCATTTTTGACCTAGAAGGATCTTTCTCCTCAACTTTTGGCCCACATGAAAGTTGTAGGTCTTGGTCTTAGCTTTCCAAAAATTACTAGAAGTCTTTCATCTGATTTGTAGAACTCAAGTTATGAGGCTTGCAAGTCAGGGGTATTTTGGGAAAGTGAGATTATAGGTCATAAAATTATAGGTCCATTTCATCAACTTGCACACTTCAAATGAAGATTTTTCCAACATCAAATGTGCTCCAAATGGTGTCAATTGTTTAACCAAGCCTTGAGAAGTCATGAATTTGGCTTAGAATGGTGTTTTCCTAAATTGATTTTCATAAAAAGGGATTTAAAAGGAGAAAATTGGATTTAATTCACTTTGGACCATTTTTGTGCAAATCAATGCATATTTTGAGTGCAATCTACATTTTAGACACATTAGAATTAGTAGAATTTAAATTGGATGTGTTTTGGTGAGCCATTTCCAAGTTTACTTCATCATGAAGTTACACAACAAACATCAACCATTGAGATTAAGCAAGGGCTAAATCCTAGCCATTCACATTCCATACACTCCCAGCAAGCAATTTGAAGCATTTTAGAGCCAAATTAGAGGGATTTTCATGCACATGAGAGAGCTCCAAACTCAAATTCCATGAATTCTCAATTGGGCTCTACAAGCTGTCATTGGGCTTAATTCTTTTCCAGATCCATCACATATAAGGTTTTGATCATGAACAACTCATCAGAACTGGAAATTGGAGGCCAATTGCTCAAGAACAACTTTGAAAAAGTCGTGAAAATTGAATTTCGAATTTGGAGAATTATCAAGAATCAAGGCAAATTAAGCTTGCAAACATCTCTAGGAAGGATCGCTGAACGTTTCTGGACAATTTTCTTCAAGCTTAAGCATCAGTTGAAGACTCAGTGGATGTTCTCCACTAGGTATTTACAAATCAACCTTACACTCTGTATATGCATTGATTCACTGCCATTTTTACATATTTGAGACTTAGACAACATGTAGATCATTAATATATAAAACGAACTGGCATTTGTGTTGATTGTTGGTGGATGCTAAAAAATGTTTGGATCTGTTATGGCTTACGCTTGTGGTGTTTTGCTTGTTTGTTGCTTGATCTTTAATCTCCATAGCCTCTAGATGATTTCTGGACATTTTGGTTGAGTTTGGTGAGATTTTGTTCTTGAGGCACATTTCTGTTTGCTTTCGATTTGAAGTTGTGGTGAGGAATTAATGGAAATTGACCTTGGATTCTTGTTCCTCGTGAGTTGTATATGAAGTTTCATGTTAAATTTGTTGGAATTGATGAGGTTTTGACCAGAGCACTGTTGCTCTCGCCGGAGAAGACGACCAGAGTCTTCTCCGACCACCACCTGAGACATTCCCTCCATTTGCAGGTTTGAATGAGGGAGATGACTCCCCAGCCGTTAGATCTAGTGGACTCCCTTGACTAGGTAAGCTCATCCAACGTGTGTGATTCATTCTGAGGGGGTTTGACTAGGGTTTAGGTGACGTGGCAGGAGGAGAGATGTTGGATCAACATACTTTTTGTTTGGACGTGTGAGATTAGGACTCACCATGTGGTGTAGTCAACTGAGATGCATTGGATACCCAATGAAACACACCGTTTCATTTAATCCCCTTTAGCATATACGTGACGCGCCCTCCTCCCCTAGATTTTTTGACCAGTCTCCCAATCCTGTGGTTGTGTGTTTTTCCTTGTTTTTAATTTTCTTTTATTTCTTTTATAGTTTTCTTTTTATTTTGGTTTGCTTTTAATTAATTAAAAATAGCTCCAATACTCCAAAAATTCCACAAAAAATATTTTTACAAACTTTGAGATGTTTATTATTTTTAGACATTTTTTATTTTATTTTTCAGATTGTTTTTCATTTTTAAATACAATTAAATACTGGAGGTATTTTTAATTGAATTAAAATTGTACATTGTTTGTTCTTTTATTTGTTTCTTCCATTTCCTTTGGGTCCAATGAATGAAAATTGATCCACATATCCATGATGAGTTGAACAAGTTTTGAGGACCATTTTGCCCCTGGTTGGTTGACTTTAGGGTTGACTCTTGGTGCTTTTCTTTTGTCCCTCGATTCTCCCATTTCAAAGTGGTACATCTTGAATATTATTTTCTTTTGATGGTGCTTTGAGGGGATATTTGCTTTGAGCTTTTGGCCTCTATTTGCCAACATGTTTAGCTACTTTGTGCATTTTACTTGTTTAGTTTTGAACCATTTTCCTATTTTTGAGGTAACTTGCAAGTCAAGTTACCTCCAAGGGAGGTTCACACATGTATCTTGACCTAGTTTGACTTGGATATGACATTTTGGATCCTTTGAGCCCCCAAAGCCTTTTGTTGCATGTTGTTAACATCTTAAGGATGATGTTGGTTCAATTTTAGGTCATGATATTGTTTCTTCCTTGTTCATTTGTATGTTTACTTTTAGGCTTTCAACTTGAACTCCTATGTGATGCATGTTTGCTTCCTTGTTGCTCTTGCTTGCATTTCTTCTTGTTTTGTTTTGATATTGATTGTGAGCTTTCTTATCTTCATCTCCCTTCTGTCCAATGACCTTGGAAAGTCATTTAAAGTGGCTTGGCCCCTCCTTTGGAGGTATTTAAAGCATACTTAGAATGATGAATCCTTGAGGACATCTTTGGTGCTTCTTTGCTTTTGATGAGTGATGCCTATGGTTGAGTACCTATTATGGGGTCCTTGCTGCCCTCATTTGGTCTCCCATCCTCACTTGGCTTTAGGTTTTGTTTTACTTTTCATTTGGTTTGATTTTATTGGTGTGGTTGATGTTGTTTGACTTAGGTCATTTCATCCCACTTTTGGTGCATCTTTGTGTGGTTTGCTTTTGTTGGGTTGATTTCTTCTTGTGCACTTCTCCTTCTTCTCTTTTCTTGCATTTCCATATGCCATGCTCCCCATAAGTTCTCTAACCTCTTGAGGTTACGATAGACCTTAGGTGCCTAACTATGCATGATGACATTAGGTAGTTCCCTTTTTAATCTCAACTTTAAGTCCACTTTGCATGACAACTTTTAGGAGTGATTAGTCTTCCATTAGTGTTCTTTCTCCTCTTCTCATCTTCAAACATTCATAAAACACTTAATAAAGAATGACAAGTGTAGCACGCTACGAGCCTTAAGCTACTTGAGAAATGGTAATTGAGGGGCCTCCTCTCAAGTACCTAGAGTGTTTAGTGTATACCCTTTGGGTGATATACGACGCATTCGCTCTTAGGTCATAGTCTCTAGTGCGCCATGAGTTGCAAATCAAATTCAAAACACTTCTTCTCTAAGAAAACTCAAAAACACTTCAAACCTTTTTCATCCTTCGGGATCTTAATCAAGGAAATCATTTTCATAAAAGAGTGTCGTTAACTCTTAGTTCTACCGCAAACGGTAACGCCTAAGTCTCCAATGGTCGAGCCGCATACACCAACTGCTAGAACTATCTGTTAACCCTACTCGGGCCTAAAAAAAACTTTTGAACCAACCTGTGGTCCTTTTTAGCCTGAACTACGTTTGCTCTGATCTTCATACCAGATGAAAGTACGTAGGCATGAGACGTTATGGCTTAGCGAGCAACCTTCCCCCTGCTTTACCCGTAGTTAGTCGAACTACGTTGACTCTGACTTTCCCATTGCACGAGAGAGTACGTAGGCACAGAGCGGCGTTGCTCTACCGAGTCACTTCTCTTTTCTTTTTCTTTTGTCCTTAAGCTTTTAGCTGGATAGTATCAACAAACCCTTTTAGATAGACAACAATGCATGGATCCCTTCGAGTACGATGGACGTGAGGGGTGCTAATACCTTCCCCTTACGTAACCGACTCCCGAATCCAGGCATGGTTGCGATGACTTTGTCTTTCCCTTTTTTCTTTAAGTTTCTCCGATCGTTTCCTTTCCCTCTCTTTGGGATAAATAACGAAAGTGGCGACTCTTCTATTTTTCCACCGGTTGTGTTTCGCAGTTGCGATAGCGCGCGCCTACCCTGTAGGTCGACGTATGGCATCTGGAGGTCGACGTATGACTGCCTGAAGGTTGACGCATGGGCCAAGTTTGAAGCAGTTTTGACCACTTCCTTGTTCAAGACAACTCATAGATGCCAGAGGTCGACCTCTCACGCGTGTTTACCTATTTTGCTGTGTTTTTGTGTTCCCAAACTCAGTTTTTCTGTTACTCATTCATGTACATATATATTTTCATATGCATCACTTTGAAAAACAAGAAGAAAATTGAAAGATGCATTGTCTTGCTCTTCATCTTCACTCTCACAATTGCATTTATCAATAATCACAAATAATCATATTTATTGATTGTGCTTTGTCAAGAGTGATAACGTCTAAACGTAAGATTTGTAAATCAAGTTTGCATAGAGATTCAGTGGGATTTTCTTTGAATAAAACCATTGGGGTTTTTTCCTCCAAGATCTTGAGAGATTTTGGAGGGGGGGGTTGCACAAGTTTTTGCATCACATATTCAACCGAGTGAAAGCCTTGAAGAACGGTGGGTTCGGTCAAGGGAGTAATGGTAACTAGAGGATTATTTTGAAATATTTTGGGTCAAACATCTTGTGATCAAAATCAGTCGAGTGAAATACTTGAAGAACGAAAGGTTTGGTCAAGTGAGTAGTGGTAATTGGAGGTTTGTTCGAAGTGTTTGATGCACTTGATTCAAATGGAATCAAGGGGAGAGAAGTGGTTAGATTCAACATCAACAATTAGGTTAGATTGTTGGTTAGCTAGGACTTCTCTTGTACTAAATATTGCACACAAATATTGTACATATCTCAATTCTATTTTTAGAATTGGGGGCAGAAGTACCCAAAACGAGGCGAAAAAGGGAACTGCCTAAACAAATCTGGTGTCGTTCGTTCTCTCTCTATCTCTTTACTTTTATATTGTTAAAGTTTGTGTGAAATCAATTATTAGCAATATTTCAATTGATTTGTAGTGTCTTAAAACTGTTTTGAAAAACCATTGTAATCACTTTGATTGCAAGTGTGAAAAGTTTTGCACTACAAAATCAAGGGAAATTTGACTTGGTGTATTTCGTACGCCATGTGTTTGATATATTAATAACACACAAACTGTTTGATATATTGTCAATTCAAATTTGATCCTCAATTAAGCATTCGAAATTGGTTCACCTTAAGTGGTTTTTATTTGAATTGTTGATTGGGAACCTTATTGATTCTACTATCTTATCAAAATCATTTTATTCGGTTTCGCATATCTGATCTTTCCAATAAAGGTTCGTTTAGACGAGTTTTGATCTGAGGCCATTTTCTCATATTTTTAGAATAAATTTTCAAATGCGCAAATTGTTAAAAATTAGTGATCTATTCAACCCCCTCCTAGAGCAGTCCCCTCATCTAACAACTAGGACCGACCTTACCTTTTCCTCAAATTCTTGATCCATATATCAAGCCCTACCTCACTCTTGTAAGTCGATTGCCTTGTGCATCTCCATCGGCCTTACCCTATACCCATTAGGACCTCTTTTCCACTTAGTTCAAACCCTCACCATTTCGAACAACCAATAAACCCTTGATCTAACATCAAGTGGAATTTTCTCAATCAAATCAAAACACTTAACAAGTAGGAAACATTGTTCAATAAAAGATGAAAAAGGAGTTGGGTGTAGTCAATGTCTCCCAAAGAATGAGGATCTGAGATGTAGTTCTCGTGGTTCTAGCTCTCATCATCCTAAAATCAACCAAACAACCCGTAGTGTCCCGAGCTACGATTGCTCTGACTTCCTCATTGCATTATAAGGATACGTAGGTACGAGATTGAGAATATCTTGACAAGCACCCTAATAAAAGAAACCATCTAGTCCCTATTCTCTTTCCTTCCTAATAAATTAAGAAACCTTACATTTTTAAGCCAACACTAACACACACAACTAACCTAACGGTTCCCGTTGAGCATAACAAACATGAGGGGTGCTAACACTTTCCCCTTACGTAATCGACTTTCAAACTTAGATATTGGTTGTGATAACCATATGCTTATCTTTATTTTGGGGTTTTATTTGATATTTTCCTTTTCCCTCTATGGGAATAAATAAATATCGATGGAGACTCTGTTAAATTCATCTCGCGAGCACGTGATTTCCCTTCACGAGGTTGTTCACATTTTTTGAGGTGCGACAGATATCGACTCTGCTGGGATTCCTCTCATCCCTAAGAGAGTCAAGCCTAGTTGGGTTTTGTGTGTGTCTATGTTTGTTTATTTGTATGGATTTTCTTTTATATTATGTTTTTATTGTTGTTTTATTACTTTATGTTTCTATTGGATTTTTGGTACCTAGATTTCTGATTGCAGACCTCGAGGGAAAAGCTCTATACCCGAGCTTTGAGTAAAAACATAAGATAGGACGATGGTTAAGTAGTGTGGGCCCGCGAGATTTAGATCTCGTTAGGGTCGACATGAGAACCTCACTTAGAGTATATCTTTTGAGAATATTGGCGCTCGACATGTAGTTGTTGTTGGCCTTGATGTTTGCATAAGGATCCATGACTCTAAGAATCTTTGTAGAACCTTAAACCCTTGGACTACTAGGAACGATGGTCGCCTAGTGCAGGCCCCCCGAGAGGTAGATCTCAAATGGTTGGTATGAAGATCTAGCTCAGATGGATTTGACGCCCAGCATGAGGTTTTCATTGCCTATAAACATTCATTTGAATTCATGACTCTGGGAACCTTGTCTAGAACCAAAGTCGATGATCGCGTAGTGCGGGCCCCTGAGAGGTAGTTCCCGAAGGGTCGGTATGAAGATCTCATCCAGAATATATTCATTTGATGGAATGGACAATAGGCATGTATTTGTCATGGGCGAAAAACATTCATGTGAATCCATGACTCTGGGATCCCTTTTGCAAACCCTAGATCATACCCGGTGAGTACCTTATTCCTTAAAAGTAATCAGATTGATCTGTTACCTCGGACCTTAGAACCATGTACTAAAAACAAACAAAAAACAAAACAAAAAATACATGGCATCTCATTGCATCCATTCCATTGCATATGCATCTCATCAGCATGCATGCATACCATTTCCTTAAAGCAAAAACGCATTCCATCTTTTGCCCATTTCCAGCCAGTTGATTTCCTGACACTCATACTGAACCTGTGGTAGCTGTAAAGCATTTGAAGCAAGATTACATAGAGATAAGAGGAACATAGGTGACTTGAAAGGCTAATTAAACCAGGTTGGAAGTTATGGTAGCTATGTCAAGGAACAACCTTCAGCATGTTATGATGGAGAATGTTGATCCCCCACCAGGCTTTATTGTGACGACTAATCCACTATATGGTCTTCTGCATAATGATAATCCTTCACAAGTGAACATTGCTACTCAGTCCCTGTTGGTGCCAATGACTGATCCCATGAAGGAAATGCTTCGTGCTATTCAGGAGAAACTCCAAGCTATAAAAGTACATGATACGTCTGGGCTCGATGCCATTGATATGTGTCTAGTGACAGACTTGGTATTTCCTCTGAAATTCAAAGTGCCCAACTTCAAGAAGTACACATGTCTTAATTTCCCAAAGTGTCATTTGGTGATGTTCTGCCGAAAGATGACCTTCTATTTCCACAATGACGAGTTGATGATTCAATGTTTTCAAGACATTTTGAGTGGAGCATCTTTGAGTTGGTACATGGACTTAGAAAGAAGTTGTATCCAATCATTAAAATACTTAGCCAGCGCCTTTCTAAAGAAATACAAGTATAATTTCGACATGGCTTCCATTCGCATACAGTTGCAAAGCCTATCTCAAAAGAGTGGTGAATCTTTCAAGGAATATGCACAACGGTGGAGATTATTAACACCTAGGGTGCAACCACCACTCTTAGACAGAGAATTGATTGACATGTTTATAGACAGTCTACATAGCTCTTATCTTAAAAGAATGGATGGCATTTCATTTTCAAGCTTCTCTGACCTTGTGATAGTAGGAGAACACATCAAGAGCTAACTTAAAATTAAACAAATCCAAGATGCCTTAAGCAACCAAGCTAGCAAGACTGAATCTCTCAGCAATTCCGAAGAGGAAGAGAAGGATGAAACCAATGCAGTCATGGAAAATGTTGAGTATTCTCATAATGCACCAGCAAAATTTTATGGTCCCTCATCTTCTCAACAATCACTATTTTCGGTGACATGCTATCCTTATGAGCAACCAACAATTCCTAGAGCACTATACTAAAAACCATGGATCGCTCATCATTCAAATCAATGAGCCCATGTCATAGGATATTAGAATCAACGTCAGAGTCATCATATACCTCGCAAAAATCTAGAAAGAATGAATGCTCCTCTCGATCTAGTTACTATGTCATAAATTCAACTTCTGCTATATCTAATCCAAAACTCACTAGTAGAGCCCAAGTCTCTGAAGCTTGTTCCAAAGCCATACCCGCCTGGGTACGACCCTGATGTGCAATATGGATATCATGTCGACTCAATGGGGCACTTAACTGAAGATTGCTAAGCTTTCCAAGCCAAAGTGCAATAATTGATTGACAAGGGGTACATATCCTTCCAAGAAGGAAATTTGGTTGTGCACGTCAACTTCTTGCCAGAATAGGTTCAAATACTTCAAGGGAGCATTTTCTAATGCCAGCGGTTCAAACAAGAAGACATGCTCAAAGCTAGCAATCATTGGGAAATTTTTATCATTTGCATTTGTAGTTTCTTTCTTGTTAAATGCTGCTTTTTTTAAACATTATTGTTTTGAAAGGTAATATTAATGAAGTGATCATGCATTTTCTGAATTAATCATGTCACATTGGCTCATTCTTTCACTTATATCAAAAACAAAAATATGCATCCATGTACCTCTCGTTCACTTTTTTATCAAACTGTTGTTTTAGCAAAGATTGGAGGAAGGATGATGAAAATGAAATATCCATAATTGTTGTTGGTATGCTTTCAGATAATATTTTGTTGATGATGTACAAACATTATTTAAAATCCCTAAACACTAAAGAGATAAGGAGTTAGTCCCTAGTCAACCACTTCAAGTTTAGAAGTAGGTGTTTCTTTCGAATCTTTAAACCCTTACGCTTAACCCGGGGCAGGGGTAGTTATTTAGTTGACCTGACTACACATTTGAATTACAAGATGATACATCCTATTTGGGGATCAACCATATGATATTTTTTGCACACATCCTGAAGTGTCGAAAGAATCATGCAAAATCCAAGAGTTATGTCGGTTGTTCTTCAATGACCAATGACTTGGCAGTCACAAGACTTTCCGAGACAAAGAGAAAATTTTTTAAAAAAGAAGAAAAGCCTGCTAATTCGATCTCCGAAGGAGACGACTTAGGCAAACATTAGGGGAATACCAATGGACTAAAAGCTTCAAAAAGCGGTTCAGGAAAAAATTAGGGATCAAAAGAAAATCAAGCAAAAGAGGACGTTGACATCCATGACAAAAGCATAATAAGATTCAATGACCACCATGTCAAAAATCAAAGGGTCGCTGACATCCATGACAAAAGCAAAATAAGATGACTGTCATTTCAAGCAAATCTTCAGTTTCACACTTTCGAACTCTCTTAGAAGACTAATGTGTGTTAAATTAATTGAACGTAGGAATGTAGATCATCACAAAGAAGGGGTAGAATAAAATTAAATTTTGAGCCTTATATCCTTTTGTTTCAGAAACTATGAACCAGACCATGTTACAACCCTTAAAAGACCTAATTGATGCAGGGTTTATTCTGAAAGCATACTATAGCAAGGATGTGTAAACTGACTCCTAAAGATTTGCTAATATTTTTCGCGTTGTATCTTTCACACTAGCTAAATCAACATTGCATTTGGACTATTGGTCCACTCGTCACACTCTATCACATCATCTTAATAAATGGTTTTTCAAAACTAGCATGAGCATTGCATTAAAATTACCATTTGTGAATAGGAGATTTTAATTGCAAGCCAATATCTGACATTAGGAAAATTCCAACAAGGAGCAATCAAAGAGGACTTGATCATTCATCAAAGTTGACCAGAATCAAGATCATCTCATAACCCTATGAATCAGGGGCATGTCATGTTGACCAAGGAATCTGCCAGTTAAAAGCAAGTCCCAAAGCATCAGTTGTTCATAGGGAAAATCATTCAAGAATCAGTTGATCAAAGTGAATCATCTCAAGACTCTAGATGTTCTATTGACTAGGGGCAGATCCCTCTAAACACTCAATCAACACAAGTTAAGTCGGTTCAATGCTCATTTTGGGGAAAGTCACCTCAAGAGTACATTGAAGACAGCCACTCCAAGAGTCGGTTAATCAAGGACAAATCCTTTTATGACGCAAAATTCGAGGGTAAGCCATCTCGAGGTCATTTCATGGCAAGCTTCTTCCAACTTCCTTTCAAGGAAAATTCTACAAAGACCCAACGAACTAGGGCAAGAGGAGCCACAGAAGGGCAAGACTTCTCCCCATACCTTCAAGCCGCTTAAGCAAACCTTGTCAGCAACCTTTTAAGTTCAAGACGAGTGTCGAGGAATCATGCTACCACCTCACGAAATCTCCTTTCACAAACAAGAAGCCTTGCTACAAAAGACCTTCCTTTCATTTATGGAAACTTTCATATCATTGCATAAATCATCCTCATGCATTAGTCATGTCACTTCGCTTAAGCATAAAGCCATGCACGTCATCTCATTCATTGGGCCTAACCCCACATTATGAATATGATATCAAAAAGCCTTGTAACCTAAATCACTTCAAAACCCAGTTCCCGTCTAGAAAATCATCTCAAAGACCAGTTCATGTCTGACAAATCATTTACAAGATACCAGTTCCTGTCTGGTAGATAACTTCTAAACTAGTTCCCTTCTGGTCACCTGTTCTTTAGCCTATTTTAAATTCCAGTTCTCGTTTGGTAGTCAGTTTTTTATTCAAAACCAGTTCCCGTCTGGTAGCCCATGATTAAAATTCAGTTCCCATCTGATAATAAACCAAAAAGTCAGTTCCCATCTGATAACAAACAAGAAGTCAGTTCTCGTCTAACAACTTAATCTTTTCCACCAATTCTCGTATGGTAATCTTCCCTTAAAAACCAGTTGTCGTCTTGTAATCTTCCCTTAAAAACTAGTTCTCAGTTGGTAGTTCACCTTCAAAGTTTACTTCTGTTGGCAACAAAGAATAAAACCCCTAAAAAAATTCAATCACCATCAATTTGGTCCATCTCCTAACCAAAGCCCAATCATACATGGCACATCAAAGCAAAAGCCTAATCATACTTGGCACATCAAACCAAAAGTCCAACCTTGCTTGGCATCCCTTCAAAAGCCCAATCGTTATTGGCACCTCCAAAACAAATCTTTATCACTACCTACAAACTCCACCATACTTGGCACAATCTTAACCCATGGGTCACATATTCTCATATCCCTAACAACCCGAGCATACATCGGCATTTTGCATACATAAATCATAGCCAGTCTTTCTTAAAAGTACTAGTTCATGTGAACATCCTGGAAGGATTCTTTAAGAGGATTCCTCTTTTCACTTACCTTGTGTAAGTCCTTTTGTTGTCTTTTGCACGAAGTGTGGTCACTTAGCTTACCTTTTATAAGTAACTATGCCCTCGCCTTTGGAAAAGACATATTTTTCTGCTTATCTTTTGTGAGTGTCCTCATCATTGAATTCAACCCTTTGCTGCCTTTTACACGTCCTTCACAAATTTGCTAACCCTTTTGCTAAGGATTCTCCTTCCCTTTTGCTAGAGGAAATAAATTCAATTAATATCCCTCCTAACCTTTTGTTCAGGAGTCCTCTCTGCCTTTTGCAGAAGGAAAAGTAATCATATATTTCTCCTAACCTTTTGTTTAGGAGTTCTCTCTATCTTTTGTAGAAGAAGTTTACATCTCATATCTCTCTCCTAACCTTTTGTTCAGGAGTCCTCTCTACCTTTTATAGAAGGAAACATCTATATTTCTCCTAAGCCTTTGTTCAGGAGTCCACTCTACCTTTTACAAGAGGAAAACCAATCATAATATCCCTCATAACCGTTTGTTCAGGAGTCCTCTCTACCTTTTGTAGAAGGAGATGTCTTTATTCTCTCATAACCTTTTGTTTAGGACTCCTCTCTACCTTTTGTAGAAGGAAACATATCTTTCTCCTAACCTTTTGTTCAGAGTCCTCCTTGCCTTTTGCAAGAGGAAAACAAATCATATATTTCTCCTAACCTTTTGTTCAGGATTCCTCTCTACCTTTTGTAGAAGGAAACATCTTTATTATCTTCTAACCTTTTTTTCGAGTCCTCTCTATATTTTTTAGAAGGAAACATATCTTTCTCCTAACCTTTTATTCAGAAGTCCTCCTTGCCTTTTGCAAGAGGAAAACCAATCATATATTTCTCCTAACCTTTTGTTCAGGAGTCCTCATTGCCTTTTGCAAGAGGAATTTATTCTCATCATTGTCTTTCACAAATATCATCTACCTTTTCTAGCATAAAACCTTATCATCTCCCAACCAAGTCACACTTGCCTGTCACAAGGCGTCTCTCTGTCTTTTGCAGAAGATATTTCAGATTACAATTATACTATTGTACTACATTTTCTTCTCTTGGAATCCTGCAAGGATGTCTCTCTTACCAAGACTGGCAAAACACTCATTAAAGCATACCATATATTACATATCAAGCATACCTTATATTGCATCTCAAGCATATCACTACATCCATATCTTTTCTACACGGCCAAATTCTGGGTATTCTAGTATTTAATTCTCTTCTACCTCGAATATATGAAAGTCGTCATTGTCCAAACCTTTAGGTCCAACAAGATTAAATAGGGGCAGCTGTCATACCCCATTTTTGACCGGGAACTTTAAAACTTGCATTCATATGACTTTATTCTCACTTTGCATCTCTGCATAGCATAACATGTCTTTCATCATGCATAATACCTAAAATGATTGGCCATAATAAATTTATTGAATTTACAGACAAATCGATAAAACTGAATCTCAAATATGCATAAAATTAGTGGATGAGAAGTTTCAAAATTGAGCTTGCATGCGTCAATAATATTGATCTACTATTTACGTAGTTTAACTTGGCGCAAATGGGTCATAGTACTTGATACCTGTTACAAACCAAATGGGTCCCAACAACACAAACAAAGAAAAACAATAGACAACAGCAGCTCCAATATTGTGCCAAGAGAAAGGCCCAAAAGATCAGCCCAATTGCCCATTAGGTTCAGAATATGAACAAATATCTTGTGGTGATAAGCTTGTGAGCTGTCATAGTACTACCTCCAGCCTTTACAACCTTTAGTACCTGGCAATATTGAGGATAAGAATAATTTAGTTTCTCTTCATCAAATGTAGTAGATGCTGACAAGTGTCTCTAGATCCTATAATTAAGGCACAATTGTATTCTTTGTAGTTTATTTAAGGATACAAAAAGTAATGAAAAAGGAGAAAAATTATTACCTCAAAATCTCTCTTTTCTCTCAGACTTTCCCTGACACAAGGAAATTTAATTTCTGCATATTTTTCTTAACATTTGGTGCTCTCATTACTTGATATCATGCCTCTCCGACAATAACCACCTGAACCACCTACCCTCCAACAACTACAAGAATCCATTAACAACCTCACTGCAGCCTTTTCCTCTTTCCGAAACACTCAAGACCAACGCCATGAGTATTATTTAGCTTCCATGGAATCTCTACAATCCCAAATTCCTGTCCAAGCCCAGACTTCTCCTAGCCAGGGCACCCCGTACACAGATCTCACGATGAAACCACCCAAGTTACGCCTCTTGCCTTTTGACAGGCACAAACCCCCTCGATTGGGTTTTCCAAGCTAACCAGTTTTTCACTCACTACGCCATTCCCCACCACCAACGATTAGCTCACGTTGCCGGCTACATGACTGGTGACACCCTTGGTTGGTACCAATGGATGTTCAATAATCACCTCCTTTCAACATGGGAGGCTTTCACACGAGCTTTGGAGGTTCGTTTTGGACCCTCTGCTTACGACAACCATCAACAAGCCCTTTTCAAACTCAAACAAACAGCATCAGTTGCTGACTATCAACGGGATTTCGAACATCTTTGTAATAGGGTAACATGTCTATCACCTTTGGCTTTCACTGACTGTTTTGTCTCAGGTTTAAAATTCCATATCCAAAATGAACTTGTTGTCCATCAACCTACATCCATTTCCCAGGCCATAGGCCTTGCAAAGCTCATTGAATCCAAAACTTCTATCACACGGCCTTTCCAAGCTACTACATCTAAATATCCAAACCCAAAACCCCCGCTTCTACCCACTCCTCCGCATCAATTACCCCAACATAACACACTCCCTCAAACCCCTTTTCCTATTAAACGATTGACTCCCACAGAGATGCAACAAAGACGCACACAAGGATTGTGTTTTAACTGTGACGAGAGATTTCATCCTGGCCACCGCTGTAAATCCAAACAGTTCTTGTTACTCCTGGATACCGATGACTCCACACCGACAGATGCTAATTTATGTGCTTTCATTACACAAACAGACCCAGTCCCATTACTTGAAGCCCAAACAGATCCTAAAATTACTCAACAAGACACAAATGTTACCATTACATAACCATTTAACATTGAACCAACAATATTCCAATTGTCCCTCCAAGCTACCACTGGCCATCCCTCCCCCCGCACCTTACGCTTCACTGCATCCATTCATGGCCACCGCATTACAGCTTTGGTCGATTCAGGCAGCTCCCATAACATCATTCAACCGTGCGTAGCCTCTTTCTTACACCTCCCTATCCAAACCTTGTCATCTTTCTCAGTGATGGTAGGTAACAGTGATCACTTACATTGCACAGGTCTTTGCAAAGAGACCCCTTTAATGGTTGATCAACATCTTTTTACGGTTTCCCTTTACGTTCTTCCTATCCAAGGGGCTGATGTGGTTCTTGGGGTTCAATGGTTGCAAACTTTAGGGCCATTTGTCTCTGATTTTAGTGTTCCTTCCATGCAGTTTTATCAAAATGATTCTCTCCTCACCATCACTGGTTCTAAACCTAACACCCTAACACAAGCTTCTGCCCACCAACTACACTGCATGCTATAAACTAATGCCATCGCAACCTTTTACTCTATTTCCATGGTCCCCATCCATCCCACACATATTTCACCACCACAAAGCACAAATCCTTTAACAGATGCACAACTCATTCAAACCTTTCACCCTGACATACAACCTATCCTTAATAACTACCTTTCCATTTTCTCAAAACCACAAGGTTTACCACCTTCAAGATATCATGACCATCACATTCACCTCCAACCCAATGCTACTCCTATCAACATCAAACCATACCGATACCCCCACTATCAAAAAGAAACCATGACCAACCTTATTAAATAAATGTTGCAAGATGGGATAATCCAACCTAGCACTAGCCCATATTCCTCACCCGTCCTACTAGTGAAAAAAAAAAGATGGCTCCTGGCGGTTTTGTGTAGATTATAGAGCTCTTAACAACATCACCATCAAGGACCGTTTCCCCATACAAACCATTGATGAGCTCTTAGATGAGTTACATGGAGCAACCTATTTCTCTAAAATTGATTTAAGGTCCGGTTACCACCAAATTTGTTTAGTTCTGGAAGATTTTCACAAAACTGGTTTTCGTAAGTTTGACGGCCACTATGAATTTCTAGTGATGCCTTTCGGCTTATCTAACGCCCCCTCAAACTTCCAAGCCTCTATGAATGACCTCCTTCGACCCTACCTTCGCAAATTCACCCTCGTCTTCTTTGACGACATCTAATCTACAGCCCCACATGGGAATTACACCTCACTCACATCAACCAAGTCCTAGCTTTACTTGCTACCCACCAATTCTATGCTAAACTATCCAAATGCCAATTTGGGGTCCTTTCTATTGATTATTTAGGACACCTGATTTCACCAAATGGTGTACAAGCTGATCCTTCAAAAATTCAAGCCATGATCTCTTGGTCTCCACCTAAAAACATTACTGGACTTAGGGCTTTCCTGGGACTTACAGGATTCTACTGTCGTTTTTTTTTTAATTACGCATCTATTGCCAGCCCTCTCACTGATTTGCTGAAAGCTAATTCATTCAAATGGACAGACGAAGCAGCTGTAACTTTTGACACTCTCAAAGAAGCAATGATCAAACTACCTACACTTACCTTACCTGATTTCTCCCAACCCTTCGAAGTCACGACAAATGCATCCACCACAGCAATTGGCGCTGTTTTGTCCCAAAACTCCCGACCCATCAATTTTTTCAGCAAAAAGATGAACGCCCGTCTTTCTACCGCATCCACATATGTGCGAGAGTAATATGGCCTAACTGAAGCAATAAAAAAATGGAGACAATATTTGTTAGGATCCACTTTTAAGATCTTCACAGATCATAAGAGTTTGAAATGTCTCATGACACAAACAATCCAAACCCCAGAGCAACAAAAGTGGTTAACTAAACTTGTGGGGTATAACTATGAAATTCATTACAAACCTGGAAAAGACAATGTTGTCGCCGACGCATTATCTCGAGTAACTGAGCCACCAATTGAGGAAAACTGTGCAGCTATTAGTTCCCCTTCTTCCCCTTTAATTTCTCAATTACAATCTTTTTTTTCTACTAACCCTGCAGGTCAGAATCTAATTAGAAAAGCATAAGAAGACACCAAAATGAAGCAACATTTTTCTCAAAAATCAGACCTACTCTACTTCAAAGATAGACTGTTTATACCGGAAGAAACAGGGCTTCGATTGGAAATTCTACAAGAATTCCATGCTTCACCTTTAGGCGACCACTCCGGTATTCAAGCTACCTTGGCGCGTGTATCAGCATCCTTCTATTGGCCGGGTATGCACCGACATGTCAAACAATTCGTCAATCGCTGCACCACTTGCCAACACAATAAATACAACACCTATGCCCCTTACGGTTTACTCCAACTGTTACCGTTACCTTAACAAGTTTGGGATGCCATCTCCATGGATTTCATCACCAACCTTCCCCAATTGCACCATAAAACCACCATCTGGGTCATTGTTGATCGCCTCACCAAATTTGCCCATTTTATTTCGCTGCCTGCAAGTTTCACTGCTGCCTCACTAGCTCCAATTTTCATTTCTGAGATCTAGAAACTCCATGGGGCACCCAAAACAATTGTTAGCGACAGAGTATATTTGTCAGTCAGTTTTGGCGCTCCTTGTTCAAACACTTGGGCAACACACTTTCTTTCAGTAGCTCTTACCATCCTCAAACCGACGGACAAACTGAAGTTTTAAATCGCTGTTTGGAAACATACCTGCGTTGTTTTGTGAACGACGAGCCACAACTTTGGGTTCGCTTCCTCTCGCTTGCGGAATTTTGGTATAACACAGCTTTTCACTCTGCGATAGGTATGACTCCGTTCGAAGCCATCTACAGTCGTAAACCACCCACCTTGGTTCCATACACCACTAGGAAAACCAAAATCAACACCTAGGATGAATTATTTCACAACAAAGCTCGCATCCTCCGTCTGCTCAAAGAAAACCTCATCAAAGCCAGAAATCTTATGGTTCAGCAAGTAAACCTCCATTGAAAGGACAAACAATTTGAAGCTGATCAATGGGTTTTCTTGAAATTACAACCTTACCGAAAAATTTCTGTCCAACATCGACCCTCACAGAAGCTAGCAAAGCGATACTACGACCCTTTTCACATCCGCCGGCGCATTGGTCCAGTAGCTTATGAGCTGGAGCTTCCCGTTTCCTCCCGGATCCACCCTGTTTTCCATGTGTCTCTCCTCAAGCTTTGTCACGACCAACCAGTTACTCAGGTCTCCCCCCTTCCTGATCCGGCAGGTTTTTCGCCTTAAGAACTGACCCCTATTGTTGTGCTAGCTCATAAACCTCTGCATGGGGAAATCAAAGAAGTACTGATTCAATGGTACGACATTCCAATTTCCGAAGCAACTTGGGAACAAAAGTCACTGTTTCAAGCAAAGTACCCCCACTTTAATCTTGAGGACAAGATTTGTCTCAATGGGTACGGTAATGTTACAAACCAAATGGGTCCCAACAATACAAACAAAGAAAAAAATAAAATAGACAACAGCAACTCCAATATTGTGCTAAGAGAAAGGCCCAAAAGATCAGCCCAATTGCCCATTAAGTTCAGAATGTGAACAAATATCTTATGGTGATAAGCTTGTGAGCTGTCATAGTACTACCTCCCGCCTTTATTACCTTTAGTACCTGGCAATATTGAGGATAAGAATAATTTATTTTCTCTTCATAAATGTAGTAGATGCTGACAAGTGTCTCTAGATCCTATAATTAAGACACAATTGTATTCTTTGCAGTTTATTTAAGGACACAAAAAGTAATGAAAAAGGAGAAAAATCATTACCTCAAAATCTCTCTTTTCTCTCAGACTTTCCCTGACATAAGGGAATTTAATTTCTTTTCTTAACAATACCACATCCCTACTACCTATCATATTCTTCTTCCACCCAAAGGTCGCCATGAGAATGACAAGAAAAAACCTGTAAAATATCTTTACGATCACAGCCAATCAACAGCAACTTGTATTTTCACTTCAAAAACACTCCCTTCTTTTTGCTTCATGATTACACTTCATATTATCCCCATGCATACCATACAAACTCACAAAACTATAAATAATGCCTCATATTAACTCTTTCATCATCTTCATCTCACAAAACTTCAAGAAACATTTTTTTACTTTTCTTATCTTTTCTCTTTTTCAACTCATAGAACTTCAGCCAAAATCTCACACCAACATCAAAATAGTAAGCGCTTTAAACTTATACCATGTTCTTCCATCTGTAGTACCATTCTATGTAGCAATGATCCTCACCTACAGTTTAGTAAAATGGTGGAAATCTTTGCACCAGATTAATGGTCAGAAATGAACCATTTTGTAGCACTTTTCGCAGTTCCACTTCTCTCATCCCACGTAACCACCGTAAATCACTAGCACCACCCTCACTTCTTCATGTAGAAACGAAAACCGACATCACCATAGTTTCATCTTCCAATTTCCTTATTTCACCTTTACATCTTCAATATTACATACAAACTACTCCCTCTGTTTCATTTTTTACTCCACACCATATAACAACCGACTTGTTCATGCCACCTTTCTCGCAACAAAAACAACCAAACACGGCATCATCATACAAATTTCCAGCCTCCACCTCCAAATCTCCGCCACTGGAACCAAACATCAATGCACCAACAAGCCTCTCTATTTTTTCTCTCCCTTACTGCACCAACACAATCTTGCCTTCCGTCAACAACATTCAATCTGCAACTGCAACAACGCATCATCATTGATGGTTTCTTCATCTTCTAATACTATATTGGGAGACGTTTATGTGATGATTTAATTTCAGGTTAAGGTGGTATTCATGATTTCACAACAAAGTATGTCTGTGTGTACTATAAAAAAAGAACTCATAAAGAGTTTCTGAGAGCTAGTGTGAGTTTGGGAAGATTACAGCAACCTTGAGCAACAACACAATTCTGACGTCAAGACGCTTCAAGATAGCAGACAACCACAAATTCAAGTAGCTCAACCTCACATTTTCTTCTAAGCCTCATCGCTTGTTACATTGCAAAACAACTGCAAATAACAACAATCACTATGCCAAAATTGATATTTTGTATCGCCTAATTTAATAGCGCTTTTAAAGAAAGTGCTATTAAAAAGAAAACAAACACATCTATAATAGCACTTTGTAAGAAAATGCTATTATTAAACTTCACTAAGATAGCGCTTTCTTAAAAGCGCTATTAATATCCTTCACTAAGATAGCGCTTTTAAAGAAATTTCTATTAAAAAGGAAACAAACACATCTATAATAGCACTTTGTAAAAAAATGTTATTATTAAACTTCACTAAGATAGCGCTTTCTTAAAAGCGCTATTAATATTCTTCACTAAGATAGCGCTTTTAAAGAAAGTGCTATTAAAAAGGAAACAAAATGTGATTTTGATAGCACTTTGTAAAAAGTGCTATTATTAAATTTTACTAAGATAGCACTTTTTTTAAAAACGGTATTAATATTTTTCACTAACATAGCGCTTTTCAAAAAAACGCTACTAAAAGTGTTCACTAAAATAACACTTTTAAAAAAAACGCTAGACTATATTATAAAATATATAATAAATAATAAAATGAATAAGTTAAGTTGGAGGATTTTTGTCTTGATAACCAGACTTGGTAGATAATCGAAATGATTGAGCTTTAGCTGAGCACCTCTTTGGCTTTTTCCTTCAATTTATAGAAATGGGTATGGCATCCATGGCCAACACTTCCACTCTTCCTCGCTTTAAATTCAACCCTTCTCACACCCTTTTTTCTTATTCATCTTCTTCTCTCCCCAAATTCTTCACTCTCTCCAACCCCATCTCCACCCCTACACCCATCACCAACGCATCATCCTCAACCACAAAACGCGCATCCACTCTCATTCGCGCCACCTCTTCTTCTCCTTCTTCTTCCTCTTCCTCCTTCGGCTCTCGCCTCGAAGAAACCATCAAAAACACCCTTTCCCAAAACCCTATCGTCGTTTACTCCAAATCATGGTGCTCCTATTGTTCTGAGGTGAAATCGTTGTTCAAGAAGCTCGGTGTTCAACCGCTGGTCCTCGAATTGGACGAAATGGGTATTTCGACTAAACCCTAACTGTTTATTGCAAATTCATTTATGTCATATTAATTGATTTTGTACTATTTCATTTTAGGTCCACAATTGCAGAAGTTGTTGGAAAGACTCACTGGCCAATACACTGTCCCAAATGTGTTTATTGGTAAGAAATCACTGAGTACCACCATAATCTCTTTTGCACTATTCTTAATCATACTCATAGAAGTAGTAACTGACTCAATTTCAATTAACTAGTTATTTCATTTGCACTTAGCTTATATAGTTAGGATAAACGACTTGATCTCGTGGCTTGATATTTATTGAATTCGTCGTCAACGGTAACAAACCATCCTTAGCCGTAAATATGTCTCGACATCACTGAGCTTCATACGTCTCTGGTGAGCACAGGTACTACTGAAGGTTCTAGTTAAGCTGTAAATTCAACTTATAATGTACTCTAATGGTGTAAGATTGAACCATGCTTGCTCGTTATAAATATCGACCTTTGAAGTTATGTACATGTATTAAAGTTTAAGGAGAAACTTCCGACAGGAAAGTTGAATGTGTATAGGTATTACTCTTCCATGTTCCTGATCTGAATTGTTATACATATTTCTAGGGCCAAGTGTGTAATCCTACTTAATATGGTTTGGTAGATCCGCATGTTCTCCTCTGAACATTTATGTTTTGAAAACATGTTTTTCTCTTTTCAGGAATTCTGCTGTATGAAATGTTTTATGGGTATACACCATTCAGGGGAAAGAACCGGCAAAGGACATTTGTGAATATTCTTCACAAGGATCTTAAATTTCCCAAAAGTAAACAGGTGAGACATTCTCCCTTTGAATAAGTGTTCAAAGTTATAAGTTCTAAACCAGTGAATGCAATCTCGACTGTGCTGCGATTCTTGATATTGCAGGTAAGTCTCAGTGCAAAACAGCTCATTTACTACCTGTTGCAAAGAGATCCAACTAGAAGGTTGGGCTCAAAGGGAGGAGCAAATGATATTAAAAATCATTCCTTCTTCAAGGGTATCAACTGGGCTCTAGTTAGATGCACGGTAAGATAACAAGCTTATCGATATTTCAAAAATCAAACCAGACATTCAACTCATTGAACCGTGAACCAACATTGTCTGTAGTTCAGTTATTTGAGTTATAACTGAAAAACAGGAAAATATCTATTTTCATTGCTATTGTTGTTCTTTCCATATCTGTTTTCATGCACTCTTTTTTCTGCTTCTGCTACTGATGTTATATTAGTTTAATATAGGTAATAACTAGAAAAGATGAGTGAAGGTGGAGAATTCAGTGTTGTTTATCCTTGTTTATAGGCGGTGTTACATTCGTTTCATTAGAAAGGTCAATGACAAGAAGGGCACAGAGGGTCAAGAAGAGACCATAAAAGCCTTTGAGTTTATGTTCAATTGTATAGGTAACTTGTTTCTTATTGTCCTATTACTTTTGTATTTCAGTTTTCCTTTGATTATTGTAGCACTTATATATGTGTGTATATTGACACATCTTTCTAATGATATGCTAACAGGAGCAGACATAGCATCTGGCCCTTTGTGGATGGAGTACATATCCTTTCTAAAGTCATTGTCGGTTAGTTAATATTGTGTATTTCGACTGTTTAATCCTTATGACAAACCTCACCTAATAGAATAATGCTTTGGTTCTTATTTTATTTTAAACCTGACAAAAATCAGCAAATACTTGACTATCTTCAGCATGCCAGCACTCAATGAGTGTCAGTTATGGTTCATTAAATCTCAATCATGATGTAACTGCCAATGTTGGCCTTACATTCAAGTTACAAGACCTACATTTTCCCCTGTAAACTAGAACCTAATCAAGATTTAAATCATTTGAATTAGAAAATAAGAGTTATTAGACCAACCCTTGATTGATGAGATTGAGGAAAGGATGCCTTCAAATAAATGTAGTGGTTGCTGATTATATTTCATAATTAATTTTCTACATGTTATGTTTATATGACTGTTGAATAATTTTCAATCACATTTGGTGATATTTTTCTGTAACTTAGAACATTTTTGCCTGTTTTGTTGTTTTAGGTGCTAAGAAAGAAGGGAGTAGTGTTCACTTCTTTCACAGAACAATGAATGCATATAGTACTGGTCAACGTAAGCGTCGAAAGATTCAACATCATGGTTCAACCGAAGATCATGTACGCTGGCACAAGACTGGTAAGACCAAAGCTGTAATAGAAGATGGAGTACATAAGGTCTATAAGAAGATCATGGTTCTGTATATAAGATCTGAGAAAGAGTCAAAATCCTACAAATCTTCGAAAGCTCAGCACGGGCACCTGCGGTTTCCGAAGGTAATTTCGTTAACTGTTTTGATCATTTGAGCATTATTTAAATTGATTTAGTTGAGTTTATTTCCAGGAATAAACACTCGTGAGACTTTTCGATTTGGTTTATGAAAACTGTTTTTAACATGTTCATAAGCTGATTTTAGATTATTTTCATAACTTCTTCATACTAGTTTATGAAAACATTTTTTAGTTTATATGAAAACAATTTGACTCTATTTGACCTTCTGTTCTAGAAATAGCCTGTACATAAGCGTTTATAGGATCTTAGTGTCGCTCATGTGGTTGGTTATGTTATGCTTATACTCCTTCAAATACTTTTTCAGGAACTGGCGCCGATTCCGGAAGCTTGACCTTTTGAAAGAGTGGACTTTGATCATTTGATTTGCACTCTGAATTTTGAACCTTTTTCTAAATGTAATTATTTGCTCTCTGTTTTCATCCCACCGGTTGGTCTCCTTTTTGGTTCTACGTACATATTGGTGATATACATTTCAAAGTATAAATAACAATTGTCTTTATATCCTGTAAATTAAATGTAATAAGTGGTTTCAGTTCTAAATCTTCATTGTAAACCAAATCATTTTAATGACGATATGTTCCTACAATAATTCAGAGCAAAGGTTTCATGCACAAAAATAATTGTAACTTCAAAAGATGTTACAGAGAATAATTTTATTTTAATTGAAGACCTTCCTTTTCAATTTTCTGGTGTAGTTCATCAAATCTGATATGGTCATTTGAAGGATCTTCATCAAGCTATCAAGCACTCATATATATATATATATATATATATATATATATATATATATATATATATATATATATATATATATATATATATATATATATATATATATATATATATATATATATATATATATATATATATATATATATATATATATATATATATATATATATATATATATATATATATATATATATATATATATATATATATATATATATATATATATATATATATATATATATATATATATATATATATATATATATATATATATATATATATATATATATATATATATATATATATATATATATATATATATATATATATATATATACCAAAAGAATGATTTTGTGTAAAAAAAAGTGTACTACAATAGCGTTTTGAAATGAGAGTGCTATTATATTATCGATATGTACTATAATAGCACTTTTATGGAAAAGTGTTATCTAATATGTGTCTTATAATAGCGCTTTGTTTGAAAGTGTTATCAAAATTAAAACAAATTACCGGTATTATAATAGCGCTTTGTTTGAAAGTGCTATCTAATATGTGTCTTATAATAGCGCTTTGTTTGAAAGTGCTATCTAATATGTGTCTTATAATAGCGCTTTGTTTGAAAGTGCTATCTAATATGTGTCTTATAATAGCGCTTTGTTTGAAAGTGTTATCAAAATTAAAGCAAATTATCGGTACTATAATAGCGCTTTGTTTGAAAGTGCTATCTAATATGTGTCTTATAATAGCGTTTTTGGTAAAATGCTATTAAATACTGGTACTATAATAGCGCTTTTGGAAAAACGCTATTAATTACCAGTACTATAATAGCGATTTTAAAGCGCTATTAAAAATTTTGTTTTACAATAGCGGTTTGATTAATAGCGCTTTTAAGCGCTATCAAAAAGCAAAAAAAAAACAACGCTATTACATAGCTTTTTTGTAGTAGTGAATATCACTGGATCGTGATAGCAGCGACAATAAGGCACAAATGGAAAAGAAAAAGAGTCTGAGTAAAAATGAGGGGAAGTAAAGTGGAATGTGTCGACTAGCTTCGACAATGTTCATCATCATCTGATCCATCATCAGTTTGTTGCATTTTTCTTCTTTCATTCCTGTTGTGTTTGGCATATGATGTTGTTTATTTGTTCTTTAATTCGAGAGACAAGCGAAGCAAAGAGAATGAGAGATCTGTGAGCACGAGAGAGTGACTAGAGAGTAGAGAGAGGAACGGGATCCGAGAGAGAATGGTGAGATTGTGAAAGAAGGAGAGTTTGAGTTGTTGTGTGTTTGAAACATGAAAAGTAAAAATGCATGTGGGTTTTCTTGGTAACATAGAATTGATCGTGTGTTTTTGTTGTTTTTAAACCCTATGTTTCTCTTATGCTTAACTTGGGCTCGACCCAATTCTTTCCACCTTCCACACACCCTAGCACGAATTCGCACTCTCTGGTCTAATTTTGTTTTAGATTTCTTCTTTTTAAAATATCTTTTTAATTAGTTTGGTTTGATTATTTGAAATATCTTTTTAATTATGTTTTCATATTTTCGTTAGAATTAATAATAATTATTTGGATTGGTTAGTTTATTTGCTTTTGATTAAATAAAAAACCTCAAAAATATTTTCCTAATTAGTTTTTGAATTAATCCTTTCCATCTTAATTTATATTTATAATTTATTTGTTTAGGTTTTATTTTTTCCATCACTTAGATTTTTAATTTTTGTCAATTAGTTTTTTTTAGCAACTTGGATTTATAAATTTGTGGACTTGTGAGTTGGATCTTTTTGTTTGGAGATTTGGCTCTATTTGTTTGATCTTATGATCTCGATTCTTATCTTGACTATGTTGTTGCTCATTATCTTGTTCTCATCATCATTCTTCTAACTCATGCATCTTTTATTATTTCATTTTATTTCTCTTTTGTCCTATTGAAAAAACAACAAAAACATGATTCTCTATTGGTGGCCTAAGAGATTGATCTTCATGGACTTTGTGTTTGACCATAAGTTTGACTTGGAATACTTTAAACAACTTTGGAACTCTGTATTTTGACCTTAGCTTATCATGGAACATCCTTAGAGATTCAAGGTCTTAATCATCAAGAGTCTGGTTCGGGGCACTACCCTCAAGCAAAAAGGAGACATGTAACCTCTGATTTTTATTTCCATTTCATAGCTTAGGACACTTTGCACACACACGACTTTCTCTTGGGCTACCTGACAACGAGACCCTTTATTTCTCACATCTACTTCCCCTGTATTTTTCCATGCTTCCCTCTCCCCATTTTGGTGTAATTTCTTTACTTTCTTGCTCTTCTTTGGCTCTTCTTTAATTTCTTTACTTTCTTGCTCATTGACACATGTTTTATAGATGTTAAACCATTATCTCTACCAATGGATCGTGTTACTATTTTCAATGATGAAGAAGAACCATTACTTGAAGATGTTTCTCAGTATAAAAGGATCATTAAAAGATTATTATACCTCACAATTTCCAGGCCTGACATTTCATATGTTGTTCACAAGCTCAGTCAATACATATCTAAATCAAGAAAGCAACATTTGAATGGGATCACTCACATCTTGTAGTACCTAAAAGGCACTTCAGGTCAAGGAATATTTTATTCCTAATTCTTGTGACAAGTGTTTATATACAAAAGTGTATAATAACACTGTAATATTTTTGTGTCTTTATATTGATGACATGCTAATAATTAGCAATAAACTTAATGGAATTTTAGAAACAAAAAGGTTTCTAACTTCCACTTTCAAGATGAAAGATCTTGGACTTGTTGACACAATTTTAGGAATAAAAGTTAAGCAAAATAGTGGGGGTTATGAACTTAATCAAACACATTATATTGAGAAAATGCTTGATAAGTTCAAACACCTGAAATTCAAGGAAGTAACTACTCCATTTGATCATGTAATCAAACTTGAAAAGAATGATGGAAGAGCAGTGGCTCAATTAGAATATGCAAGTGCGATTGGATGTCTTATGTACTTAATGCAATGTACTAGACCCGATATATCGTTTGCAGTTAGTAAAATGAGTAGATTTACTAGTAATCCAAGTAATGAACATTGGAAGGCAATCACGAGGATATTTGGTTATTTGTTGAAAACCAAAGATCTTGGCCTTCATTATGGTAGGTTTCCTGCTATATTAGAAGGATATACCGATGCAAGTTGGATCTCTAATGTGGGAGATCATAAATCTACAACTGGGTGGATATTTACACTAGCTGGAGGAGCAATTTCTTGGAAGAGCAAGAAACAAACATGCATTACTCTTTCGACCATGGAATCAGAGTTTGTGGCTCTTGTTTCCGCTAGTCAAGAGGCAGAATGGTTGAGGGATCTTCTTTTGGAAGTTTCATTGGCTAAAGACAATGTTTCAAAAGTAATGATACACTGCGATAGGCAGGCCACTTTGGCAAGAGCATTTAGCGAAGTGTATAATGGAAAGTCTAGGCATATAGGACTTAGACATTCGTTCGTGAGAAAACTGATTAAGGATGGAATCATTTCAATTACGTATATACGAACAAGCTATAATTTGGCTGATCCGTTTACTAAGCCACTGGCCATAGACTTAGTAAAAACAACCTCGAGAGGTATGGGGTTGAAACTCCTTGAGTAAGAGTTCCGACAATGGCGGCAACCCAATCTTAAGTTAACAGAACATTAACTTTAAGATTTTCAATGGGTAATAACAAGTCGTTGATTTGGATAATTGTCTAACATTTCGTAATTATGTTGACATTGGAAATGAGGGTTGAGTTTTATTTTAAACTCTTAATGAAGTTCAATACCGAAGGTACGTATCCATTGGAAACAGATACTATATTAACTTCACCTGTGTGAATTCTGAGATGGTGCTGTCTCAAAGTGAGAGTTGGAGTTTCTCTCATTAAAAATTCATGAAACAGGATAGCACATGGCCATAAATAAGTGTTATGCGAGTTATGCAGAGGAAGAATCTTTAAGGAGTGTGTGTAAGGTAACACCGGTCTATTCATATGGATTCATGGTTTAAAAGCATTGCTACCTAATGTTCCGATTAAACCTTGTGTTATCCTTACTAAGGTTAAGTTTAAAATCGAAAGATACTTAACTGTATTAATACTTCTTATGTCTCATTTCTGGAATTATTATTTTGTCATTATTAGAAAAAGTGGGGGATTGTTAGAAATAATGAAGATTTATTTCCATTAAAGTTGTTCCAAAATGACAAAGTGGGTGATATAGTTAATTGACAATTAATGCTTAGTCCCACATTGGAAGTGGAGTAAAATTAAATAGCATTTATAAGGCCCTTGGAACAATGTACTTTCTAAAGGATCCAAAGAGGATAAAGTGCCACATAGTCATATGTGGTGGTGCCAAGACTTATGTCACTTGTCTCATACAAAACACCCCTCGCCGGTGTCGCCATCGGCGACACCGGCTCCGGCTCCGGAACCGGATCCAAGGGCGTGGTCGTAGAGGCGCTAGTGGCGGCTTGTAGACGGCACTTGAGCACTTAGGCACGACGCATCGGAGCAATCGGGCTATTCGCGGCGTTAATGAGGCGGCGCCGGTGGCGCTCCGGCCGCCTCCGGCGGGCGGACCGGCCTTCGGCCGGTATACTGCGAATTTGTTTTAATTGTCGCTCCAGATTTTATTCGTTGCCTAGAGTTTGATTTTTGAATTTGAATTCGAAATATATGACACTTCATGAAGTGGTGCATGACATTTTATTTGAACCATTGCAAATGCTCATTAGAGAGTGTTGTTTATGAAGAGTTGCAAACTTCCGAAACGACACATGCATGGCTATAAATATATGCTTGATACTTCGAAATCAAATACTCCAAAATCTGATATCCTCTTCTATATAATTCCAAACGTTTTCCTTGCATTCGAAACTTCACCAGTCTTGTGCAGTTTCGAGAAAAAGGCTGACTTATCCTGGGTATTCAGGTCGTTCCAACTCTAAGACAATTTGTGAGTGTGCTTGAAATACTTTTAAGGAAAGTGATTTCGTTCACGATTCAGTCTGGATCCATTCGACATTGAAGCATTATCTAACAATCTTAAAAGTATTTGTATCATGGATTCCGACGCTGTTGTTTCAAGCATCAAGGTTATGAATCAGGATCTTGTCAAATTGGATCGCTTCGATGGAAACAACTTTACAAGATGGCAAGACAAGATGACATTCCTGCTTACTGCACTCAAGGTTCACTACGTCTTGAATCCTGATCTGACACCAATTCCAGAACCAACTGAAGATGATTCTGACGAACTCAAGAAGAAGCGCATGCTGCGAAGGGAGGACGAATTACTATGTCGTGGACATATTCTGAACACGCTGTCTGACCGCCTATACGACCTATACACGGATAATCCGTCCGCTAGAGACATATGGAATTCACTGGAGTTTAAATTCAAAGCCGAAGAAGAAGGTGTGAAGAAGTTCTTAATTTCTAAATACTATGATTTTAAATTTATAGATTCCAAGCCCATACTTCCCCAAGTGCATGAATTGCAAGTCCTGGTGAACAAAATCAAAGCGGTGAAAATAGACATTCCTGAAACCTTTCAAGTTGGTGCAATCATTGCTAAGTTACCAAATTCGTGGAAAGGCTATAAAAAGAAACTGTTGCACAGTTCTGATGACTTTTCCTTGGAGAAAATCCAGAAACATCTTCGAATCGAGGAGGAATCGAAGGAGAGGGAAAAATCAGAATCTGCGGGTCTTTCCAAAGCCAATGTTGTGACCAGAAAAGAAAAGAAAAAACATGATGTCAAGAAAAGTCACATCGCACCAAAAAGGGAACATACCAAGTTCAAGAACTTTGGTGGTCCGAAGGGTCCGAAAAATGGATGCTTTGTATGTGGAAAACCTGAACATTATGCTCGAGATTGCAGGCAAAATAAATCAAAAAAGGAGATCAATTCAGTAAATGCTAATGATGATATAATTGCTACTGTGAGCGAAATTATGGCAATCAAAGGCAAAGTCCAAGGCTGGTGGTATGATACATGTGCCACGGTTCACGTCTCATATGACAGGGCTGCATTCAAAACATATTCTGAGACAAATGATGGACAAGAAGTACAAATGAGAAATGAAGTACGATCCAAAGTTGTTGGAACCGGAACGGTCGAACTCAACTTCACTTCTGGAAAGAAAGTTACTCTTGTTAATGTGCTTCATGTCCCAGACATGAATAGGAATCTTGTTAGTGGGGATTTACTGGGAAAACCGGGTATTAAATCTGTGTATGAATCGGGCAAACTTATTTTGACCCGTAATGGTGTGTTTGTTGGAAAAGGATATTCCGCTGAAGGAATGATCAAACTATGTATTACTGATAACATGATTAATGAAATTTCTAATTCTGCTTACATGCTTGATTCAGTTACTTTATGGCACAATAGACTAGCACATATTGGTATTAGTTCAATGAAGAGACTAATTAAATTTGGCTTGATATCATGTAATATCAATGATTTCAATAAATGTGAATTATGTGTTAAATCAAAAATGATTAAGAAACCTTTCAAAAGTGTTGAAAGAAATACAAATCTGCTTGATCTTGTACATTCAGATTTGTGCGAATTTAACGGCATGTTGACCCGTGGGGGAAATAGATATTTCATTACATTTATTGATGATTATTCTAGATACACTTATGTATATCTCTTAAAGCATAAAGATGAGGCTTTTAATGCCTTTAAGAGTTATAAAGCAGAAGTGGAAAATCAATTAAGTAGAAGTATAAAAGTCCTTAGGAGTGATAGGGGCGGTGAATACTTTTCTACTGAATTTGATGCATTTTGTGAAGAACACGGTATCATACATGAATGTTCAGCACCTAGAACACCACAACAAAATGGCATAGCCGAAAGAAAGAATCGAACATATCAAGAAATGATGAATGCCATGTTATTGCATTCCGAACTACCTTTCAATTTGTGGGGCGAAGCCTTATTATCCGCTTGTCACATAATAAATAGAATTCCCTTAAAGAAAACTGGAATTTCTCCATATGAGGTGTGGAAGGGCATGACACCAAATATTGGCTATTTTAAGGTGTGGGGGTGTGTGGCATATTACAAAAACATGGATCCTAAGAGAACCAAGCTGGGTCCTCGAGGGATAAGATGTGCCTTTGTAGGATATGCACAAAATAGCAAAGCATATAGACTTTTAAATTTAGAGTCTAATATTATTGTTGAATCCCGAGATGTAGAATTCTTTGAAAAACTTATCACTAAGGATAAAGAATCAGAGTCGGCCATAAATAAAGAATCTTGTGAAAAAGACTAATCTTGTGAAAAAGACTCTTCTCGGATTGTAGAAATATAACCTGAAGGCACATCTAGAATCATTGAACCACAACCCGAACCTAGGATAAGCAAAAGAGTCCGGAAAATAAAGAACCTAGGACCAGACGAAATTGATTCTCAATCCATTTCATTTTATCTGGTTGAAGGAAATAGTACAAATTTTATTAAAAGCATTCCGGTAATTCTTCAAGTAGGGGAAGATCCTAAAACTTATAAGGAAGCAATAGCTTCAAGAGACTCCTCCTTTTGGAAAGATGCTATCCGAGATGAAATGGATTTAATTATGTCCAACCACACTTGGGAACTTGTTGATTTACCAAAGGGATCAAGACCCATTGGATGCAAGTGGGTGTTTAAAAAGAAATATCATAGTGATGGTACATTAAAAACTTATAAAGCAAGATTAGTGGCAAAAGGATTTAGACAAAAGAAAGGTATAGATTATTTTGACACTTATGCACCTGTAGCAAGAACAACCACTATAAGGTTGTTATTTGCTTTAGCATCTTTGAATGATCTGATTGTTCATCAAATGGATGTTAAAACAGCATTCCTAAACGGAGACCTCGATGAGGAAATCTACATGGAACAACCAGAAGGATACGTCCTTCCTGGAAATGAACAAAGGGTGTGCAAACTTGTCAAATCTCTATATGGCTTAAAACAAGCACCAAAACAATGGCATCAAAAGTTTGATTCTACGATAATGTCAAATGGATTTATTCCTAATTCTTGTGACAAGTGTTTATATACAAAAGTGTATAATAACACTGTAATATTTTTGTGTCTTTATGTTGATGACATGCTAATAATTAGCAATAAACTTAATGGAATTTTAGAAACAAAAAGGTTTCTAACTTCCACTTTCAAGATGAAAGATCTTGGACTTGTTGACACAATTTTAGGAATAAAAGTTAAGCAAAATAGTGAGGGTTATGAACTTAATCAAACACATTATATTGAGAAAATGCTTGATAAGTTCAAACACCTGAAATTCAAGGAAGTAACTACTCCATTTGATCATGTAATCAAACTTGAAAAGAATGATGAAAGAGCAGTGGCTCAATTAGAATATGCAAGTGCGATTGGATGTCTTATGTACTTAATGCAATGTACTAGACCCGATATATCGTTTGCAGTTAGTAAAATGAGTAGATTTACTAGTAATCCAAGTAATGAACATTGGAAGGCAATCACGAGAATATTTGGTTATTTGTTGAAAACCAAAGATCTTGGCCTTCATTATGGTAGGTTTCCTGCTATATTAGAAGGATATACCGATGCAAGTTGGATCTCTAATGTGGGAGATCATAAATCTACAACTGGGTGGATATTTACACTAGCTGGAGGAGCAATTTCTTGGAAGAGCAAGAAACAAACATGCATTACTCTTTCGACCATGGAATCAGAGTTCGTGGCTCTCGCTTCCGCTAGTCAAGAGGCAGAGTGGTTGAGGGATCTTCTTTTGGAAGTTCCATTGGCTAAAGACAATGTTTCAAAAGTAATGATACACTGCGATAGGCAGGCCACTTTGGCAAGAGCATTTAGCGAAGTGTATAATGAAAAGTCTAGGCATATAGGACTTAGACATTCGTTCGTGAGAAAACTGATTAAGGATGGAATCATTTCACTTACGTATATACGAACAAGCTATAATTTGGCTGACCCGTTTACTAAGCCACTAGCCAGAGACTTAGTAAAAACAACCTCGAGAGGTATGGGGTTGAAACTCCTTGAGTAAGAGTTCCGACAACGGCGGCAACCCAATCTTAAGTTAATAGAACATTAACTTTAAGATTTTCAATGGGTAATAACAAGTCGTTGATTTGGATAATTGTCTAACATTTCGTAATTATGTTGACATTGGAAATGAGGGTTGAGTTTTATTTTAAACTCTTAATGAAGTTCAATACCGAGGGTACGTATCCATTGGAAACAGATACTATATGAACTTCACCTATGTGAATTCTGAGATGGTGTCGTCTCAAAGTGAGAGTTGAAGTTTCTCTCATAAAAAATTCATGAAACAGGATAGCACATGGCCATAAATAAGTGTTAAGCGAGTTATGCAGAGGAAGAATCTTTAAGGAGTGTGTGTAAGGTAACACCGGTCTATTCATATGGATTCATGGTTTAAAAGCATTGCTACCTAATGTTCTGATTAAACCTTGTGTTATCCTTACTAAGATGAAGTTTAAAATCGAAAGATACTTAACTGTATTAATACTTCTTATGTCTCATTTCTGGAATTATTATTTTGTCATTATTAGAACAAGTGGGGGATTGTTGGAAATAATGAAGATTTATTTCCATTAAAGTTGTTCCAAAATGACAAAGTGGGTGATATAGTTAATTGACAATAAATGCTTAGTCCCACATTGGAAGTGCATTAAATTAAATAGCATTTATAAGGCCCTTGGAACAATGTACTTTCTAAAGGAGCCAAAGAGGATAAAGTGCCACATAGTCATATGTGGTGGTGCCAAGACTTATGTCACTTGTCTCATACAAAACACCACTCGCCGGTGGCGCTCCGGCCCACTCCGGCGGGCGGACCGGTCTTCGGCCGGTATACTGCGAATTTGTTTTAATTGTCGCTCCAGATTTTATTCGTTGCCTAGAGTTTGATTTTTAAATTTGAATTCGAAATATATGACACTTCATGAAGTGGTGCATGACATTTTATTTGAACCATTGCAAATGCTCATTAGAGAGTGTTGTTTATGAAGAGTTGCAAACTTCTGAAACGACACATGCATGGCTATAAATATATGCTTGATACTTCGAAATCAAATACTCCAAAATCTGATATCCTCTTCTATATAATTCCAAACGTTTTCCTTGCATTCGAAACTTCAACAGTCTTGTGCAGTTTCGAGAAAAAGACTGACTTATCCTGGGTATTCAGGTCGTTCCAACTCTAAGACAATTTGAGAGTGTGCTTGAAATACTTTTAAGGAAAGTGATTTCGTTCACGATTCAGTCTGGATCCATTCGACATTGAAGCATTATCTAACAAGATCACTTTTTTAAAGGAGCACACTTGGGATGCTGCAACCTCACTATACGACATATAAAGTTGCTCTATTGTTCATGGATACTATGGGCAAAATATTCATGGCATGCATCGCAACTTGGTGTCTGACTATGATCCTTTGTTTATGAGTCGTTTTTTGCATGAGCTATTCAAACTCAATGTAACTAAATTGTGCATGAGCTTTTCCTATCATCCTCATATGGATGGGAAAACGGAAGTCATCAATTGTGCCATTGAGCAATAATTACGAGCATTTGTTCATTCCAAACCATCCATGAGGGATACATATTTGGTGTGGACTGAGTGGTCTTATAACACTTCACAACATTCTGGATTGGGCAAGACTCCCTTTGAATTCACGTTTGGAAAACCACCATTTACCATTCCTTAATATTTGGCTGGGACATCAAACATTGAAGCAGTAGGCAAACTATTTTCTACTTGTGCATCAATGTTGGAAGCTTTGCGCATAAAGCTTATTAAAGGTCAAGTGACTATGAAACAAAATGCATATAACCTCATGCGCGACGTACACTACAACATTGGTGATTGGGTGCTTGTTAAACTTCGTCCACACCTACAAACCTCTGTCACAGCAGCACCATATTCCAATGCACAGATATTTCTACAGGCCATTTCAAATTCAAGAAAAACTAGGCATAATGGCATATAAACTATTGTTGCCACCAGAGTCCCAAATTCACCCAGTTTCCCACTGCTCTATGATGATAACTTTCTACCAAGATTCTCCCACAACAGTTCCTATAGCCACACTTCCCCCACAAACTGTGGATAACCAGCCTCTCATCTCTCTTTTGGATAACCACACTCCTATTAGCTAGCCTAAATCTTGCAGGATATTTACTAGATTGTTTTTTACAATTAGGAGGACAGCTCTATTATTGTAATGCTAGCTATATATTTTCAAGACTTAATTTATCTTTTTGTCCCTTAACTTAATTTATTGTTTCCCTTTAGTCTCTTAGTTTAAGAAAAAACGTTACATTGTATTCCTTTAAAACAGTTTCGTTACAGCTTTCGGGTGAGATGTTGCAATTGTTTTATAAAGTGAGATCTTATGTTTTTAAAACAATTGTAAAATATGATCAAAAAAGATTGTTGTTGATGATCACTTCTTAGCTACAACATATCATATGGCTGACACATGTTTCACTTTTTTCAGGATCACTTGCTCATGCTATATTTATCTCTAGCATTACAAGAACTCAACTTAATTTGGCTAAAAAATTGAATACGGCTGCTAAATTTTGTAATTTTGACTGTCTTTGAACGAAGGCAATTCTTTTCCTGATAAGGGTTTCTTTGTCATAAAAGACTTTCTTTTCATATTTTTAGAAATTGTAAAATCAGCAATTTTTTAAATTGAATTGTATATTTGAATCGAACTGAATTACACTATAAAAAAAATTTATCAACTTAAATAATTAATGAATTGAACCATTTAATCAATTTTTTTTTAAAAATACTAAAAGATCAAGTTTTTTAGAAATATAGAAATTCAAATTTTTTTAAAAATACAAAAAAAAAACGATTTTTTTTTCAAAAATACCAAAAATTGAGTTATTTTAAAAACACGAAAATTCAATTTTATTTTTCAAAAATACGTAAAAATTGGTTTTTTTTGGAAATGTGAAAAACGAGTTTTTTTCAAAAAAAAATTAAAAAAAAAATCAAGCTTTTTTTGGAAAACAAAAAAAAACATTTTTTTTTCAAAAATGCAAAATATGAAAATAAGAAAAATTGAAATTTTGTTTTTTGAAAATGAAAAATATTTTTTTCTCAAAAAATTTTAAATATATATATATATATATATATATATATATATATATATATATATATATATATATATATATATATATATATATATATATATATATATAAAAAAAAACCAATTCTAAATTAATTGAGAAAACTCGTTTTCCACATTTCCAAAAAAAAATCAATTTAACCTTACTTTATATTTAGAAACCAATAAAGTAATTGAGAAAATAAATATATTAAAATAAATTGATTTTAGAAAATTGGTTTTTTATATATATTAAAATAAATATATAAAAAACCAATTCTAAATTAATTGAGAAAACTCGTTTTTCACATTTCCAAAAAAAATTGAAAAAAAAATCAAGCTTTTTTTATATATTTATTTTTTAAAAACCAATTTTTATGAAGTTAAAGAATTTGGTTTTAAAAGAGTTTAAAATATATAATTGGTTTAAAATTGTAAATTAATTATAAACTAGTTTATAAATATAAACCACTTCTAAATTAATTTTAAATTGAATGGGAACCATTTTATTATTTAAATGAATTTTTATTAAAGTGATTATTGCAAACTGAACCAAATTATAAATATGAATCAATTTAATACAGTTAATGATCTATAAACATCCTTACTTTATATTTAACCTTTGCTTTATTTTATTGTATTATATTTTGTGCATAGTAATATAATTAACCTTTATACAACAAGTGAACATTTATTTTTATTTTTATGAAAGTTGAGCAGTTAACTTCCTTTGAGAGAATGGATCCATAGGTAGGTAGTTTGTTATAAATCTGAATTAATTCTGTTCTATTTATAATGTAACAAATCAGTGACACTGTTTTATCTTCCAAATTCCACAGCCTCTAATTGAACCAAGTTTCACCGAAATGTATTTAAACTTGTTTATCCGAGACTGATGTATATTAAGTATAAGTTTGATCCTTCATGAGTCTGCTCTACTCTTTCCATTTCTGACTGTGATTAGAGTTATCCGTTGCAAATGGCAGTGGCAATAGATATTCCAAACAACATCACAATTATTCGGCAGTGTAGAAACAAATCATCTTTGAAAACGAGAACATTATGATTGTTACATCTCTACTAATTTGATTCGTATCAATGTCTCTTTACAAGGGAATATGACTACAGGGAATGTGTCTTCATTTGTTTTTGAGCTTGTAATTTCAAAATCCCTTTCGATCGTTGGTTGTCCTAGATGTTCTCCTTTCGTTTTCTAGGTGGATGGGTACGCGTACCTCAATTGCAACATACTCACATCATTACAAATTAAAATTTTAAAAGCTAATGTGATATATACAATAAGCTTATGATGAATTCAATCTGATAACACCTCTAAAAGTAATATTATTATACAAGATAATATCTTTAAAAATATTTTATTATAGTTTGTGCATAATCAATGATCAAAACTTGCCAAAAAAATCAAAATAGCATAATCAATGATCAAAAAATCAAAATATTGGCCCATGCAGGTCTCGAACCTGCGACCTTTGCGTTATTAGCACGACGCTCTAACCAACTGAGCTAACGGGCCATATATGTTTATGTTTTTAAATTTTTCACTCAATTTTGTAGAGACTGGTGGGTATATGCAAATATTTGATCCTGGGTTTGGAATCAATGAAGGATCATACTCAATGCAACCAATATATGCACCAGTATTGAATTACAACACTGAGTTTCCACAGCTTGGATCCCCTCGTGGCCCTCAACTATCCGCTGAACACCAACCACAATCTCTTTGGCAGCATATATCTAGGCAATATATATTAGGAACTTGGGTTGCACAATTAACACCTGTTGGAATTGGACATGGACATTCCGAGACCATGATATATCCATTTAATCATAATCAAGTTGGTGCACACTCTTCATCAACCATGTACTTGCATTCACCTTAGTGTCTCTGTCAGCATCCTGGATTTCCTTTTATGCATCCCAAATATATTCACCAGCCCTTTGCACAGGTATAAGACACTACTAAATCTCCTATTTGTTATATAAAAAAAACTCCCATTTGTGATTGATCAAGTCCTAAACTATGTTTTATCAAGGTGCATAATTTTCATGTTACTTAGGCATGCAGGCCGAGTTTGGTTGGAATGGATTTGTGTATTTCTTAAAAAACCAACTCAAACAATGATCTATTCATCTAATCTCGGTTTACGACGGATGCTTTTTGCATCTTCTATAAGCTACATGACTATGTTTCTCTTGTGGACATTTGGTATTTTATGAGGAGATTTTATAACTTACTTCTTATACAAACCACTACATGATGAACACCTCTACATGTACTCTGTTGAAAATTTTTGGCACTGACTTTATGAACCATTACAACAACAAAATGTTCCAACACCTCTTATTATAATTCTAAAATACGCAAGGATTAAGGAACCTTGAGGTAAGCTTTACATTAGCTTTCCTTTATATGCATCACTTTGATATTACAACTTTATTTATAGATTTTATTTGTTCCTTCAAGGATAAAATGAATTAAATATATCAAATGCGTAGAGCAGAATCAAGTTGATACTTGATTAAGAGCTGAAGGAAATACAAGATTTCATTAGGAGGTAACTTAATTACATCTAATTCAATTACAAATTTATCACATACACATGTCCATATTTAATGGTTCCTCTGTGATGCAACTGACTTGAATCTTTCTCCTTAATGTCTCAGCCTGGATCAATCAATGGTGTTGGTCATTTCCTTTCTCAGTGAAGCATTCAAGGTTTATGATACTCAATTGAATCATGATATACATATCTTGCTCCCCGAAATATTTGTCTCAATCGTTCTTCACCCTTACTGAGGTATGAAACACCTCTCACTCAATTTACCTATTACTATATAAGGTATTAATATATTCACCAAAAAATAAGTTATTTATAACTTGTGCATACGATGTTTAAAACTTGCAAAATATTTTGCAATTATATATACAAATTACAATTTACTCTTTTTTATCTTTCTTTCATTACAGCTAACCTATTGTGTTCAAGAATATAGTGCGCATAGCTCAGCTATTATGTCCCTTGGTTTCCACCTCAAGAAGACTAACATTTTATGCTTCTGTTATACTGAAAATTGAATTCGGTATTGGAACATTACTCCATCCTCTTGTACTTGTGTATCTTAGGTTAGTCAAAACAAGTATGTTCTATCATATCCATTTTCTACAATGTTATGTGTCTCTAATATTCATCACAATCGTTTGTTTCAGGAAGGTAGTGCAAAAGTGAGGTTTCAGCCTCGATTGGGACAGTTACTTGCAGCAGATTCTGATAAAGTGGTGTCTATTTTCAACGTCAAATTTGACAGAGAAATTTACTCACTGCCGGTAAAAGATTGGTTGTGAGTTCATTTGGATTTATTTTATTTTGAATCATTTTTCATTATTTAGTTGTTCGTTCACTATCGATAGTTTGATTTTATGTTATTTATCAACTGTTCGATTTGTGTATAATCAACTTAATAATTTATCCTTTAACATTGGTTGATGAGTATGTTGAGAAACATGTGTTAGGAATCGTGTCGCTAGCAATTTTGTTGTATATTTTATTTTAAAAACCACAAGCCTTCATTGATGAAGTTAATATTTAGCTTTTCACTCCATATGTTTTGCACTTTTTCTCTCTCATTTGTTTATGTTGCAATATGACACATGAAATCAGGAGTTTGTGTTAGTTTTCACATTTGGATGATGTTTTGAGCTCCCCCTGGTTTGTTGACAGAAAAGTGGCCGGGTCTTGGAGTGCGTCTTTTGCTATTGATAGATACTTGAGGTATTTCTAATTGTTTGATGGAATTTTGCTCAATTTTTTTTAGTGTTTTTACCTTTTAATGTCTTTCCATGGATATAAATTTCAATAACAATTATTTATTGTCTTTCATTGATATTAGAGTCCATAAATAATTTTTGCACTATTTTTTAGTGTTTTAACCTTTTCCCGATTTGGCGGATTCATTGTCGTAATCGGAACCAACAAAGTTATGCAATAATTTCATTAATCAAATTCATTTTAGTAATTTTCCTTACTCTTTTCTTTGTATTTTCTTGATGAAATCCCTATGGATTCTTCCTCCTATTGGTTGTCGTTGAATGCGATGATGTTCTGGGCTATATACATGAGTTTTTTCATTGAAAACAAAATGGTATATATTGAGAGGATAAAATTGTTCTTAAATATTCCATCATAATTTGTACATGGGTGTGGGAGTGGACTAATGAAGAAAATAGACATCTTCTTAACAAGTATCTTTACTTGTCAGGCCGTATTGATGTGAGACAAATTGAGAAAACAATTTAATACTTGATTGGATCTAGAATGGTAAAAGATCTTATACTTTTATTGCTAATCATAGTCTTCAGTTGTTGCATATTTAGTCTTCAGTAATGTACATATTAGAAGAGAGGTGAGTAGAATACATTGTCTTATTTAAACAGCTTATACATTTTATGTTCATGTTTATTTTCTATACAAGTTTATTCAATACTTAAATCAAATGGTTCATTAAGGGAATATGAAAAACACGGTACATGTATCAACACTACATATAAATATAATTGTAATGGTGATACTTAAATAACCAAAACAACATCAGATTAACAAAGTGTAATTTTAAATTTGTGGATTTTTTAGTTTATCTTTAGTGTTTTGGTATGTTTTAGAGAAAACATTAAATCTAATTACATTTTACATGTTTTTCATATGACAGGGAAATTATCAGAGCCAAGCATCATATAAAGAAGTTGATTTTTAAAGCATTTGAATAGTGGAGCAAGGTTGGTTCACTGCTATTTTAAAACAACACGTGACCTTTGATTGTATGGGCAATATTATAATTCAACTTATTTCCGCACGGGTATCTTACTAGTTACAAATTAAAATTTTAAAAGCTAATGTGATATATATTAAAAAATATTGGCCCATGTCCGCACGGGTATCTTACTAGTTACAAATTAAAATTTTAAAAGCTAATGTGATATATATTAAAAAATATTGGCCCATGCAGGTCTCAAACCTGCGACCTTCGCATTATTAGCACGATGCTCTAACCAACTGAGCTAATGGGCCATATATGTTTATGTTTTTAAATTTTTCTAATTTAATTTAACACTTATCAAAGTATTTATTTTCAAATTCAAAGCATTAAGAGAGATTATGTTTTACAAGATAACCGTATTATTATTTTTTACAAAATAAAACTATATTACTTAATCAAATATTAAAATCTCAAAATATAATCAGAGTTATTTGGACTAGCATATAATTGCAATGTCCTTACTAAAAATTGAGCACAATTGATTTGTCTCACAATAAAAATTAGACAAAATATTTTTTTTTCTTTAACTTTACATCGAAGTTAATTTTGCCCCCTTAATTTTTAAAGAAGTCAATTTAATCCATTAATTCTTCAAACAATATCATGTTAATTCTTTCTGTTTGCTATTAGTCAAAGTCAAAATTAGGATATAGGTGGCGTAAATGTGTCGCTGAGGTGGATTTGAGATTATATTAAAAAATAAATTGCAAGTTTTTTGTTCAAAAATAACACGAAAGACATATGAACCCTAGGAGATAAACTAAAGACGATTCACGGAGGAGGACTCAAAGGCGATTCACGGAGGAGGACTCAATGGCGTTTTACGAAAGGAGGAGAGTAGGCGAAATCAAAAACTTGTTTGAAGGTGAAATCAAAGACGCCGTTGTTGATTACTTGGAAGACCAAAGAAGACGATAAATCTAGAGCAAGGAGAGATTGATGGCTTTGATCGCAAAATGAGAAGAACATGTTTCATTGTCAAGTGCAGTAGGTGCAAGAAGTCAGGTCACAACAAACTTACTTGTAAGATGACACGAGCTAGTCAATCATCTCAACAACCATTTATTCAACAAGCTACTGAACAAGCATATCAACAAGCTACTCAATCAGCATCTCAACAACCAGCTGCTCAACAGACATCTCAATAACCAGTTACTCAACAAATATCTCAACAATCAACTCATAAAAGGGAAAAGAAGATAAATGTTAAGGGGGCATCTCAACCAACTGCACAAAGATCTCAATAATCAACTCATAGAAGAGAAAATAACCTAATTGTTAGGAAGGCATCAACATCATCTGTACAACTGGGACCTACAATTAGATTGGGTGCAGCCAAGAGTGCAGTTGGGCCAACAAAAGGAAGGGCTACACCAACAAAGAAAACCACATCAGAGAAGGAAATTTAGTTTAAGATAGAATTGTATGTCTGTTGTCTGTTGAACTCAATTTAAGTTATAATTTGGTTTAAGTTTGAACATGTGTCCTTATGCAATATGTTTTGAAAATGCAATTTGTTTTCAATTTGTAAAAATTAATTGATACACTAATGTCATTCAAAGTGTTAATCATTTATACAAACATTAATTGGTTCAAATGTTACAAGCTGATACAAATAGATGCTACCTAACACAAAATGATTAATTGGTACAATAACATGTTATTAGAACATCCTAAATACCAACACAGGGAAAATAATATAAAACACAATCTTTTAAAAAAAATTCCAGTTCACCATCTTCTTCATTTGAAGTTGAAGTCCCCCCAACTCTTACCTCAAAATATGGACAACCCCAAAATTGTTTTCCAAAATTCCTAACAGTTGATGCCTTGCGAAGAACAACCTGCTAGTGTAAGCCCTAGAGGCCATTACTTTTGGTACTTGTATCGAATTATTTATTAATAATAAAAGGCATTTCTTTATTATGTTTGTTTTTCTAAGATAATAAAGTCCCTAGAATAGCTAGTCCGTTTAATGAAATATTAAGTGTGACTTAATCATGAGATCTCATTAAACATAAGGACACTATTCTTAAAGTATCTGTAGTCGAGCTTTACGATAAAGTGGGATAACCTTAAAGCATTTAGATTATTATATAGATAGACTGATGATCACATCTCATGGATCATGGTTAAGGAGTTATCAAGTCTTAACATAGGTATGAATATTAGGAGTAATATTTATATTGGATTGATCCACTATGAGATTACTACATAAAATATTATGCAAAGTGTCATAAGTTTCTCTCATGGTGATAGTGGTGTATACCACCCTTCGACCTGAAACCACTATGAACCCTAGATATAGAGTCGAGTATTTTATTACTGATCTAACATTGTCCGTAACAGGATGACCATAAAGACAATTGATGGGTACTCCACAGAGCATGCTGAGGGACATGATTGACCTATATAGAATATGTCCATCCTGCACAACGGAATAAATGTCTAAGGGCCCAATATTGAACTGGATGATCGCGACTTTCTATGTCTAATACAACTAACTGCAAGTGCACAGTCTATCGCGTAGTTATAAAAGATATCGATCCCACAGGGACTCGTAATCAACCTAGTGTTCTCGGGAGTTACTATGTTTAGCTAGGTAGAATATGTTTTAAGGGAATAAGATTGTCACTAAAAGAGGGAACTAAGATTACTATTTAGATTTTAATTAATTTAATCGATACGTAGTAATTGTGTTCTTCAGGGATTTGATAAATTACTGGTGTATGAAATTGTTTTCACAGTTTATTTAAGCAGAAAATGGAGATTTGAAGACTCTCGTCTCACGATGGTTATTGACGCTAATCATAATCCTAAGGGCCAAACGTACACTTTCGTATTCCGTTCGGGGTTAAAATTATTTTTTGGAAATCTCTAGATTCTAATTCGTTTTAAAGTGCTTTCGCTGTTATTAAAACAAATGCCTAGTGTTTACTATCTGACCTTACCGCAGCTTTCGCTTGTTGGTTCGTATCTTAATTAATTTCCCACTTTCGTGGCAAAACTACTTTTAAATAAGTTCTCGCTTTCGCGACGAAGTTTATTCAGTGAATCAATTTTAAACACTTAGACCATAGATTATTTTTGTGAAAAGAAAGTTTTCAAACAAGAGTTATCAAATCCCATTCGAATTATTACTACATATCGATTACCTAAGTTTAGCTAGACATGGAATTGGGAAAAACAAAATATAAATAAGAATAATAAATAATAAATTGCATTATAATAAAACAGAAGTCGATCAAAATGAAAACATGTAAATATGTCAATTGGCCTTTGGGCAGATCCTCCACAGATGTTGGCAGGATTCTGGTCTTTAGTGCCAATTTGATCGTACAGTGCAATATCAATTACAAAAGAGCGGAAATGGGAATAAGGAAATGTAAGGGGGAATGAATACAGATAAAAACTGAAAGTAAATTGCTCTGGAAATTAAATTCGGCAGCACTTCGTGGTATGAATGCAGCACCCTTTTTGAAGTCTCCTGCTTCCCTTTTTATAGAAGTGGAATCCCAACGGTTATCTCTGAGGATGATGGACCTTGAGGCAGATAATTTAGAGAGTAGTGGTCCATTTAATGGGAATTGGAACTGCCCTTTTGACGTGTAATCTGAGTGGGGCGTTTTTGCCTGCATGACGGTCGTCACCCGTGTGACGGTCATCATGCATCTGTGACGGTCGTCACATCAGCAAAAACAGTCTGCTGCGCTTTTCATTGTGTTTTCACTCCTTTTTCGTCCATATTTCATCTGGGATTGCTTCTTTTCTTCATGTTGCCTTGTTTAGACGTGATCGTTGAATACCTGCAAAAACATCAGACAAATACACGGAAATAACCCGAAATCGGATCGAAAACGGTTAGCTTTTAGTCGAATTATGCATAAAAACATCTATATGCTTTCGTGTTATCAAACTCCCCTAAGCTTGAATCTTTGCTTGTCCTCAAGTAAAACGTGGAAAAGTCGGCAAGCACGAGGCTGCTTCTTCGTCCGCAGAGTTTGGAAAAGCCGGGATTCTTGGTAGGAACAAAACGAGTATCATGACGACACTGGACTACGAGTCTCTGGAGGTCTCATTTTTATGCAAATCGGTCTCAGTCATGCTACTGTATCTTGGTGTCAAGGTTCTCGCGGCAAGTTCACCCTGTTTGTTCTAGCACAATCACATTAAGCCCGTTGTCCGCATACTTTCATGGCAAGTCGACCTGTTAGTGAATATGATCTCATTTCTGTTTTTGATCTTCTTCATTGATCATAATTTGATGTCATTGATTTTTCAATGATTTTTTCGTGCCGTTGGGCTAAATGCTCGGGTGAGGAGCACCTAACTTAGAAGGAAATGTATCTTATATTCTTGGGCTTTTTAGCTCTCTTTTCATGATTTTTCATCTTTTTGGAGATCATACACTTATTTGCATCGGTCGCTCGCTTAGAAGTGTTTTTAGGATGGTGCTGACTGCTAGTATAAACTACTTGGGGTTGAGTTTGCGCAGACACTTGAGACTTTGGTACACGTAGGTGATGAAACCGACTCGCATAAACTAGAGATCTAGGGTGTCTGAATGATACTGGTTTTGTTAGAACTGTCGTTTCCTCGGAGTTTCAAAACTTGTTTTGAACTCAGGTGCATTCTCGTGATGCTTTTGCTTTTGAGGAACAAATGAAAGTTTTTGTTTACGTTAATAATGTGGGAATAGTTTGCGTAACGTGAAATATATATAGACGAGTTTTATTTGCTAGAAATAGAAAGTGTAAAAATAGATATTACTAGAATTCAAAGTGCAGTGAAATGGAAATAAAGGAAGTTCAGAGTACAGTGGAAATAAGGCTCCGCTCCCACACTATCTCGATCAGTGTCCTCACTGATTCTTGAAGCATGCGAGAGGGAGATACAACTGAAAATGAAAATACAAAGAATTGAAATATAGTAAACAATGAAGGAAAAAAATGAAAATCTAGTCTCGGCCTCTGTCACGTCCGCGCTGGCGTCCTCTAGCTCTAGCAAGGGCTACTCTGTCCTCATAGCTCATGGCTCCGGTGTGGTAGACGGTGTCCCGGAGTCCTTCGACCTGCAGGGTCAGGTTCGCTAGGCTCTCAGTGATCGTAGCTTGGCCGGTGTGAAGTTGTTGCATTTGAGTCCGGTGCCAAGCCTCGAACTGGTCAGCTCGCTGATTCTGCTGCTGCAGCATCGTGAGTATCTGTGCCTGCTGGTCTAGGGAGCGACGGAGGTCCTCTTCCGTGTAGTCTGGCACGGGATGGTGACGGCGGCGGCGAGAAGATGTACCTACTGGAGGAGGAGGCTGCGATGCCTCTGGCTGCTCGGACCTGTCCAACTCAGCTTGGATTTCATCGTCGGAATCATGAGTGGGATCCTGAGTGGGAACAGCGGCAGCAAGAGGGGCAGTGAGGTCGAACAACCAGTTGGTACAGTCCTCTGGATGGATGCGGGTGCGGGACGGAAGGATGATGCTTCGGACGGTCTTGCCACGCACAACCGGATGGTATTTCCCGTCAGCTCGGGAGCGGATGAGATGGGAGGCTCTGCAGTGGTCGGTGTTAAGGAATACCGAGGGGATGGAATGGAGGTGCTGGAGGCGGTCGCCAAGGTTCAGCTCAAGTGCAATAGTCGTGATAATCCCGCCAAAGTAGAATGGCTTCGAGCCACGGTTGCAGTTGGCCTGAATGTGAGCCAGCAGAAACGGGGCAGCATTGACGGGTTCATTATTGAAGACACAATGAAGAAAGAAGAGCTCCTTGGAGTTCACTTTGTGGTTGCTGTCTCTGGCGAAGATAGTGTTACTCAACGCTCTGTGAAAGTACCTGATGGTGGGGTTATGGATGTGAGTGGCGTGCAGGGAGTCCCAACCATCGGCATTGAGGCCGGTCAACTGATACCACAGCGCGAAGGCTTCGTGCTGGAACTGATCGGTGATGCGGCGATGAGCGTTATTGCCTCGGGGTAGCTGTAGGATGCTGGAAATCTGATTCTGATTCACCTGATAGTTGACGCCAAACATCCGGAAACAAGCGGCACCTGTGTGCTGGTTGAGTTCGCCGCTGCTGGTGACGTAAGTGAACGAACTCAAGAACTCAAGAGTGAGTTGTTCGTAGGTTGGCTGTGGGTTGGTGCAGAGGTTCCAGATGCCTACTCGTTGAAGCATCCAGGTTACACCTTCAAGGAGTCCGAGCTCCGTAAGCGATGGAAGGTGTGGGTAGTGAGTCGGCTGGAGTGACCTCTGATGAAATGCAGTGTACTGTGCTCGTTGTCTTTCGCCTAACTCGCCCTCAGGCAAGGAAATGTTGCTGACATCTGCGTTCCTGGCCATTGTTGGAAGATGGAGAGGGTTCTGAGGTTTTGGGGTTTTTCTGCAGAGAGGGAAAATTGACAGAACGGTGGTTTGGAGGTTGAATTTGGAGTTGAAGTTTATAGTTCAATGTGGGGAGGATGAAAATTCGTAGTGGGGTAGGAGTTTCGAAGTTTGAAAGTGATAATGGGGGAGTGGAAGGGAACACGAGCCCTGTTTTATCAGATAGCAGTTCTGGACTGCGTGACGGTCGTCACAAAGGTGTGACAGTCGTCACCCGCGTGACGCTCGTCATGGGGCTGTGACGGTCGTCACAGCAGCAAAATCTGCAGAACGCAGAATTTTGCTCTGAGGGCGTACTCGTGGTGATTTTAAAGCTTAGTATTGATACGGTGATGTAATATAACAGCCAACAAGCAACAATTAATGCGAAAACAAAATAATTGAATAAAAACTAGAATTGAAATAACATAAAATGGAAACAATTGTATGTAGTACATAATGAAAACTAACAATGCGAAAAATCCAAATGATTAAATTAAACTAAACTAGACTAGACTAAACTGAAACTACTGCTACGAGCTAATAACTAATCTTTTCGTGCCTTCAACTCATCAAATTTCTGTGAATAGTAGTCGAGTTGGTTGCAGACTAGATCCATGAAGCCTACCAGTTCGCTGTGCATGCCTGCGATATCAGCTTTTACATTAGTCAGAGCTTTATCAACGTCGTCCAATCTGAGTAACACGGTATCCATTTTGTCGGTGGTCTCCTCAGGGATAGGCTCAGGATAAGTATTGTAGTGTGGAGGAGTCATAGGGTCTACTTCAGTTTCAGAGGCAGCGTCTTCATAGTACATATAGTCGTGTGCCTCAGAGATGTGGTCACTGTCATATATATAGTTCTGGGGTGTTGACTGAGGTGAAGGAGGTCCCATAGGCTCATCCAATTCGTAGAGCCAGTTATCCTTGTTGTGGATGCTTGTCATCAGATGATCAGGCAGTGTGAATAGCTGTACTGGTTTTTCGTTAATAAGGTACTCATACGGTCCAGGTCCCATAGTCCCTAAGATGCATCTGTTAAAGCAGAATTGTATGTTCATGGGTCTGATGATACCAAAACGAGTGCTGGCATTTAAATGGAATCTAAGGCCAAGCTCGTGGGCAATCATTGTTACTAGTCCTCCTATAAGAATAGGTGTCTGAGGTGTAAGAACAGAGTATGCCTAAGAGGGGGGGAGGGTGAATTAGGACTTTTGAAATTTTTCCGGTTTTTATGGTATTTTGAAATATCACTGGTTTGTGTTTTTGGTTATGAAAGCAGAAAAAGAAAGATAAAAGAACAATGGACACCAGGATTTATAGTGGTTCCCCTCACAATCCGAGAGTACTCCACTCCCCTTTCAACATGAAAGAGAATTTTCACTATTGTTTAATAAAGTACAACCTATCACACCATCAACCGGTGAGGCCTACTATCAAACAATAAAACTAACAAGTGTACAAGAACAATCCTCTTGTAAACACTCACCCTTGTGTCCAACAATCCTGGATCACAAGTCAATATACACAAGTTTGTAAAGATTTGAATTTGAGAGTAATGGTATCAATGTTGATCTTCTCCAAATGATCAGAATTCACTCTTACAATTTTCAATACAAGTGTTCAAGGATGAATATGAAATTTATGCACATATGAACACTTAATGAAAGTTTTTGAAAATGGTGAATTTGATTCTAAGACACTTTGAAAAATGAATGTAGAAAATGTTTTTGTGTTATGTTCTATTTTTCAAAATGAAGAACTCAGAATTTATATGAGTAAAATAACCTTTCAGAAAAGGTATAATTTTAAAAGATTCAAACCATGAAAAGGTATGTTTTTAAAATAATTTTTGAACTTGAAACAAAGCAATTTTTCACTGCACGTTCAGTGTTAATCGGTTAACCCATATGGTTAATCGGTTAACACTGGTACGTTAGCCCAGAAAATTCAAAATTCAAATTGGTTAACCGGTTAACCTATATGGTTAATCGGTTAACACTGCTAATTTTCAAAAAAATGCTTTTTAAAATTAATGTTATACCATTTTTAAGGTTTCAAAAACATGCTTATGTATTATGCAAAAATGATTGACGTTTTTTGAACACTTGTATATCAATTTATAAGGATGGATTTGATATACCAGTAATGCAGCCAAGTCTGGAAGAATCATAGTTCCATATGTAGCTTGACTTGAAAGATAGGTTGACTTGATCTTGATAACTTTGAACGACTTGTCTTTTTGCAATCAAGAGATGACTTTGAGTAGTATTGACATCATCAAAACTTGAGACTGAAGCATGCTTCTACATTCTCCCCCTTTTTGATGATGGCAATCAAAAATGTTGTGCGATATCTCTTGGTTCTTGATCTGGTTCTCCCCCTATGTCTAGCAACTCCCCCTATCTTACGGAGGAAAAAAAAATCTGCACACAGAGAGACATTAAAAGAACCAAGCTCTTCTCCCCCTTTGACATCAGCAAAAAGGAAGAGCTTTCAAAGAAATCACAAGATAGCAGTATATATAGTAATAAACACATGCAAAGCCAAGTAAACACAAAGCACAAACAGTAGTACATATAAAATGCAGCAAATAGAAATTGTACTTGTTACAATAAAACATAGTTCAAATGAAAGCATAAAAACTTAAGACTAGAAAGCAAAGCAATAAAAACAACAGCAACAACATATTCTCTAAAAATCCTCATCCGCCATATCCTCCTCCTCTTCTTCCTCTTGTCCTTCATTTTCTTCATCAGATACAACAGGGCTGTCAGGGTTGGTGTGGTGAGAAGAAAGTACAAGGTTCCGGAGAGAAGCAATGGCCCGGGAGGTTTCTCTATGCTGAGTCATGATAGTTTGGTAAAGGAACTCGTTTGTGATGCCTCCTGCAGGTACGGGAAAGGCCTGGTTAGCATTGGCTCCTTCTTCTGAATACTTGTAAGTACCGTCATTATCCTTAAAAATTCCAGTACTCTTGACAATTGTAATCTCGTTGATCTCATTGGTGGTTGATTTCATCTTGATGGTTGGTTCACGATTAAGATCCAAAGTAGTCAATTCCAAAATTCTTGATATCAGCCGTGCATAAGGAAGACGGGTCGACAGAGATAGTTGTTGTTGAAGGTGATACATGATGTTCAGAATCCAATTGACACGAATCTTGTTCTTGATGGCGAAAAGAAGTTGCATTTCCAGATCATTAATTTGTGCATGATTCGAATCCTTGGGAATCAGCACATAGCAGATTATATAGTGAAGCATCCGATCAGAGACGGTAAGATTCTTTGCATAGCACAACAGACGAGCAGTACGTTGGTTGGCGATAATCATCTCCTTTGGAAATCTGCAGATCTGATAATAGAACTCCATCTTGTCGTAGTTGGACCATGGCCCTTCCACGTGGTTAACTCCCTTTCTCAGAAAGTACCCAGATGATGGTATGTTCAGCATTGCAGCAACATCAGACAGATTTTCTTCAACAACACAGTCTCTAACAATTGTTTTCATAATATGCTCATCATTTGCATTTAGAAACACAGACAGTTTATGCAAAAAGGATTTGACAAGATCCGGGTAGCAGTTTCCAGAATCAGACACAAATTTATCGATCCTCTGATATTTGAGCAAAGCAGGAAAATCAAAAGATGATGCAGGAAAAGCCTTAAGATTCACATACTTTACCGGAAGGATAGAACGAACTCGGACTTTGAAATCCATTCTGCGCTTCTTGGTTGTTTCCATAGGAATATCTTCATCAGATGCAGAGTGATGTTCTGGAAGTTTTCCCTTGCCGCGGTTTGATGCTGAAGCCATGGATGGAGGTTTGAGAGAACTGGGGTTGTGGGTTCTGAGGAAGTTAGGGTTTGAGAAGTTGTGGGAAGTTTTTCCAACTTTTAAGAGTGGGAGAGAGAAGTTAGGTTTTTAAGAGGGAATGTGGATTTTGGATATGGATTTGGATATTTAAGAGAATATGGACCACACAAAATATATAAAGAAAAATATAAAATTTTCAAAAATTTAATTAATTTTCGTTTCTGATTTTTTGAAAAATTAACAGTGTTAATCGGTTAACCATATAGGTTAATCGGTTAACACATTAAAAAATTTAATCAGAATTGAAAATTCAACAGTGTTAATCGGTTAACCCATATGGTTAATCGATTAACATGCTCGAATTTTTGAAAAATACATAAAAACAGAATGCATACACATGAAAACAAAACACAAATAATGCATACACATAATAGAGAAAAAGTCAGATGTCACCTTCATCAAGAATCCCAAGTTCTCTCCGAATTTTGTAGAATGATTCTTTTGCCAAAGGCTTGGTGAAGATGTCGGCGAGTTGGTTGTGTGTGTCGACGAAAGTAACATCAACATCTCTGTTTAATACGTGATCTCGAAGGAAATGATGTCGGATATCAATGTGCTTTGTTCTGGAATGCATAACCGGATTCTTTGTGATATTTATGGCACTAGTATTGTCACATCGTAGAGGAGTGCATCTGAGGTCAACACCATAATCCAGAAGTTGTTGTTTCAGCCATAAAATATGTGCACAACAACTTCCTGCGGCGATGTATTCTGCTTCGGCGGTGCTGAGTGCTACACAAGCTTGCTTCTTGTAGGCCCATGATACTAGAGCATTTCCGAGAATATGACATGTACCACTTGTACTTTCTCTATCGGTTTTGCATCCTTGCTACCGGAGCGAATGTTTCATCAAAATCAATTCCTTCCTCCTGGTTGTAGCCTTGTGCGACCAATCTTGCCTTGTTACGAACTATAATCCCATTTTCGTCAAGTTTGTTCTTGAACACCCATCTGGTTCCTATAATATGCTTATTGTTCGGTCTTGGTACAAGGGTCCAAACTTGATTTCTTTCAAATTGATTAAGTTCTTCTTGCATTGCTATAATCCATTGGTCGTCGCCTAAAGCTTCATCGATCTTTGATGGTTCAATTTGAGATACAAACGCCATGTTGAGACAAGCATCCTTTAAATTAAGTCGAGTTGCAACGCCTTGACTAATATCACCAATAACTTTATCAATTGGGTGATCTCTGTGTGTTCTCCATTCTTTCGGAAGATCTTGATTTTCTTGAGTAACATCTTCTTGTAATATTGTTTGATCTTTTGAAACAATTTCTTCATTTTGTGAAGTATCTACAAAATCATCATCATCATCCAAAACAATATTATCCTCTTTCGAGGGTTTAGTCTCATCAAACGAAATATGAATGGACTCTTCAATGGTAAGAGTTCTTTTATTAAAAATTCTAAAAGCTTTACTATAAAGAGAGTAACCAAGAAAGATACCTTCGTCGGACTTCTCATCAAACTTACCGAGATTGTCCTTATTGTTGTTGAGAATGAAGCATTTGCAGCCAAATATGTGGAAGAATGATATATTCGGTTTCCTTCCCTTGAACAACTCATACGGAGTCTTTTTGAGTAGCGGTCGAATATTCACGCGGTTGCTTACAAAGCATGCCGTGCTTACTGCTTCCGCCCAAAAATATTTTGGAAGATTTGTGTCGCTGAGCATTGTTCTAGCAAGTTCAACTAGTGAACGATTCTTCCGTTCTACGACGCCGTTTTGTTGAGGAGTTCTTGGTGCCGAAAAATTATGAGAAATTCCATGTTCTTCGCAAAATTCTTCAAAGTCTGAATTTTGAAATTCTCCACCGTGGTCGCTTCTTATGGAGGCTATAGTGAGTGACTTCTCGTTTTGAATTTGTTTTGCATACTTTTTGAATGCTTTAAACGCATCATTTTTCTGCACTAAAAACATTGTCCAGGTATATCGAGAAAAATCATCAACAATAACTAAAGCATAAATACTACCTCCAAAGCTTTTCGTTTTTGATGGACCAAAAAGATCCATGTGCAACAATTGAAGTGGTCTTGATGTAGAAACCACTTGCTTGGATTTGAAAGTTGTCTTGGTCTGTTTTCCCTTTTGACATGCATCGCATAATTTATCCTTGATGAATTTTATCTTCGGAAGCCCAACAACCAGATCATGCTTGATTAATTTGTTTAAATGCTCCATGTGAATGTGAGCAAATCTTTTATGCCAAAGCCATGCCTCGTTGTTGTTCGCCATAAGACACTTTACCTTCAAGGAAGATTCATCAAAAGAAATCATAAAAATATTATTATATCTTTTACCTTTTAGCAGAATCTCATGAGTGACTTCGTGTTCGATCAAGCATTCCTCCTTTGTGAAGTTGATTTTGAACCCTTTATCACACAATTGACTGATGCTAAGCAGGTTATGCTTAAGGCCTTCAACAAAAAGAACGTCTTCGATGATTGTACATGGAGGTGCACCAATGGTTCCAACTCCAAGAATTTTTCCTTTATTATCATCACCGTAAGTGACGTATCCTTTGGCCTTTAATGATAGACTTGAAAATTTGTTTATATCTCCCGTCATATGCTTCGAGCAGCCACTATCAAGATACCATTGATTTGTGATTGTCTTCAAGCATACCTACAAAACAAAATTAGGTAGTGTTAGGTACCCAAATTGCTTTGGGTCCTTGATAGTTAGTACCCTTTTCCACCCACACATAATGCCCCTTTGCAATACCAATATTACGTACATAGCAGGCATTAGGTGTGTGCCCTTTAATACCACAATAAAAACATGTAGGTTTAAAATGACTTCTATATCTAGGAATATAATCCTTTTTCTTATTAATTCTTTTCTTGTTATGATTTTGATGCTGAGTTTTAGAAGTGCTTGTCTCTTCCTTCACAATTTGTTCACTTGCTCTTACGAAAATGGTCTTATTGGTGCTTGGTTTTGAAAATTTAGAATATCCCAATCCACTTTTATCATTAGGATACATTTGATGTTTAAGAATCTCTTCCAAGACAATTTGACCTTTTTCGTATCTTTCTAAAACTCTTTTAAGTTGAACAATTTGAAAAGACAAAGACTCACAATTCTTACATACAAGACTTTGTTTTTCATCCATCACTTTTTGTTTTTCATCTTCAATATTTTTTAAGAGATCAGAATTTTGTTTTTCTAAAATTAAAATTCTTTTCTTTTGTGATGAGATGTCTTTATACAAAGTCTTGCACTCTTTTAGAAGTTCATCTATAACTTCTTGTGCATCATTATCATAGACAGAAAAATTACCACTAACCTCATTTTCGTCATCGGAATGGTGAGAGGCCATTAAGGCAATATTTGCGCTTTCATCGCTATCTGATTCCGATGATGAACTCACTTCGTTTTCGTCCCATGCGACATAAGCCTTCTTTGTTTTGAAATCCTTCTTGCCCTTGAATTTTCCTTTATTTGCGAGTTTTGGGCAGTCTGGCTTTATGTGACCTTGTTTTCCACATTCATAACATGTAATTTCTTGGTTTGATGTGGATGCCTCCTTTTTCCTGAAATGTCTATTCTTTTTAGAAAAAGAAGAAGTTTTATTATTATTGAAAAACTTACCAAGCTTCTTTACTAGAAGCATGAAATTTTCGTCTTCGGAAGATTCGTCAATTTTGTCATCCTTTGTGTCAGTCTTCAAGGCAATTCCTTTGGACTTCTTGTCTTGACTTTCATGTTTCTCAAGCCTTCCAAGTTCCAGTTCATGCTCTTGAAGTTTCCCGAATAATGAAACGGATGTCATTGTTGAAAGACTTTTCTTTTCCGAAATGGCGGTCACCTTTGGTTGCCATTCTCTTATCAAGGATCTTAGGACTTTTAAGTTGAGATCATCATTGGTGAAGGTCTTCCCAAGAGCAATCAGGTGATTTGTTAGATGAACGAACCTCTTTTGCAAGGCAACAATAGATTCACCGGGCTGCATACGGAACATCTCATATTCTTGACTTAACGTGTTAAGTCTTGATCTTTTTACTTCTGCTGTTCCTTCATGCGTTTCTACCAAGGTATCCCAAATCTGTTTTGCCGATTTACACTGTGATATGCGAAAGAATTCATCCATACTGAGAGCGCTTTGAAGTATGTTGATTGCTTTCTTCTCATTCAAGATTCTCTTCTTGTCATCTTCATCATATGAGGATTTAATCTTTGGGGTTCCAACACCATTTACCACACTTGTAGGAACATGTAGACCAGTTTCAACGGTTTCCCATATACCATCTCCTTGAGCCTCAAGATGTGCCTTCATACGGATTTTCCAAAAATCAAAGTATTCTCCAGAAAAGAGTGGTGGTTTGTTACTACTTCCACCATCTTTGAAAACCGGGTTGGTACTTGCGGAAGCCATACTGAATCGTTAGGAACAGGTTACCTTAACCTGCTCTGATGCCAATTGTAAGAACAGAGTATGCCTAAGAGGGGGGGGGTGAATTAGGACTTTTGAAATTTTTCCGGTTTTTATGGTATTTTGAAATATCACTGGTTTGTGTTTTTGGTTATGAAAGTAGAAAAAGAAAGATAAAAGGACAATGGACACTAGGATTTATAGTGGTTCCCCTCACAATCCGAGAGTACTCCACTCCCCTTTCAACATGAAAGAGAATTTTCACTATTGTTTAATAAAGTACAACCTATCACACCATCAACCGGTGAGGCCTACTATCAAACAATAAAACTAACAAGTGTACAAGAATAATCCTCTTGTAAACACTCACCCTTGTGTCCAACAATCCTGGATCACAAGTCAATATACACAAGTTTGTAAAGATTTGAATTTGAGAGTAATGGTATCAATGTTGATCTTCTCCAAATGATCAGAATTCACTCTTACAATTTTCAATACAAGTGTTCAAGGATGAATATGAAATTTATGCACATATGAACACTTAATGAAAGTTTTTGAAAATGGTGAATTTGATTCTAAGACACTTTGAAAAATGAATGTAGAAAATGTTTTTGTGTTATGTTCTATTTTTCAAAATGAAGAACTCAGAATTTATATGAGTAAAATAACCTTTCAGAAAAGGTATAATTTTAAAAGATTCAAACCATGAAAAGGTATGTTTTTAAAATAATTTTTGAACTTGAAACAAAGCAATTTTTCACTGCACGTTCAATGTTAATCGGTTAACCCATATGGTTAATCGGTTAACACTGGTACGTTAGCCCAGAAAATTCAAAATTCAAATTGGTTAACCGGTTAACCTATATGGTTAATCGGTTAACACTGCTAATTTTTAGAAAAATGCTTTTTAAAATTAATGTTATACCATTTTTAAGGTTTCAAAAACATGCTTATGTATTATGCAAAAATGATTGACGTTTTTTGAACACTTGTATATCAATTTATAAGGGTGGATTTGATATACCAGTAATGCAGCCAAGTCTGGAAGAATCATAGTTCCATATGTAGCTTGACTTGAAAGATAGGTTGACTTGATCTTGATAACTTTGAACGGCTTGTCTTTTTGCAATCAAGAGATGACTTTGAGTAGTATTGACATCATCAAAACTTGAGACTGAAGCATGCTTCTACATGAGGTTCCAGCGTGAGGCGTTTGAAGGATCTCATCATGAAAGGAACTGCATTTACTGTCCGTCCCTGAGAAGCACAGAACATGATGAATAACTCTTCCTTAGACACTGTAGTAATATTTTCTTCTTTTCCAGACAAAGTGTGAGCTAGTATCTTATGGAAGTATCTAAAGGCTGGGTTATGAATGTCATCATTGTACATTTTGTCTGTTTCAGGGTGATAGTCGCCTGTGATTCTACCCCAGAAGTGATCGAGTTGCAAATCAATATCGTCATCTTCTGCACTGATGAACACATGCGGTCTGCTAGGGAATCCTAGGAGGTTAGCTAGTGACATCCGGCTATGGGTTTGGTCCATTCCAAACAATCGGAAGGTAATCAGCTCTGTGTTGGATCCAAAGCCATAGTTGGGTGTGTATCTGAAAGAACTAAGGAATTCATAGGTAAGATCCTTGTAGGTAGCGAAACGTATCTTCAGAGCAGTGTTCTCCCAACCCAGTTGATTGAACAGGTATTGAATGCTATCCGTGATCCCTAGTTTATCCATAGTAGCCTTGTCATAATACAGCGTTAAGGCGAATTCTCTTTCGGTCAGTGCTGCAAATCTTGCCTTTTGAGCGAGTCCTCGGAAGTGAACCTTTGTGAAGTCGTACTCGGCCATATTCGCAGGTAATTCGGAGAAAACAGAAGGAATGTTTTGAAGACTTTAAAAATCCTGAAAAGTTTGAAACAAGAAATTGAAGTTAGGATTTTTAGAAACGAAAAGTGGTAGAAACAAAAGGCAAGAGAGAAAAAAATAAAATAAGAATAAAAGTACGAAAATGAACGAAAGCAGAAAGTAGTAGTAATTTTAGAATTTTTGTTGGATTTTTCAAAGTAGAATTTTAAAGAAAAATGAAATGCAATAACGAGGGAAATTTTGGGTTGCCTCCCAGTAAGCGCTGTTTTTAACGTCTAAAGCCTGACGATAGCTTGGTGAGAAGCTATTCGGGTGTCTGAGCTGGAAGCTCGAGCAATGTTATATTGCTGACTTGAGGACTGTTGTCGTTCTTATTGTAATGTTTTAGACGTTGCCCGTTTACGATAAATGGTGCATTTGTCTTATCGGTAATTTCAACAGCTCCACTCTGAAGTACTTTAGTCACTTCATAGGGTCCAGACCACCTAGATTTTAGTTTTCCTGGGAAGAGTTTTAATCGTGAATTAAAGAGCAATACAATGTCTCCCACACTGAATTGTTTCCTGATTGAACGTTTATCATGCCACTTTTTAGTTCGTTCTTTGTAGATACGGGCATTTTCGTAAGCGTCTAATCGAAGTTCTTCCAACTCGTGTAAGTTCAAGATTCGCTTTTCTCCTGCCTCGGTGTAGTTGAAGTTGAGTGTTTTAATGGCCCAAAAGGCCTTATGCTCTAACTCTACAGGGAGATGGCAGGATTTACCGTAAACTAATTTATAGGGGGTAGTACCTATTGGTGTCTTAAATGCGGTCCTATAAGCCCATAAAGCTTCTTGTAGCTTCGATGACCAATCTTTTCTTGAGGTAGCGACAGTCTTTTCCAAGATCTATTTTATTTCTCTGTTCGAGACCTCTACTTGTCCGCTAGTTTGCGGATGATAGGGTGTAGCTACTCGGTGCCTGACTCCATATCTAGAGAGAAGTTTATCGAATATTCGTGATATGAAGTGAGATCCTCCGTCACTAATGACGAGTCTGGGTACACCGAATCTAAGAAAGATTGTGTTTTTGAAGAGTTTGATTACTACTCGTGCGTCGTTTGTTGGAGCAGCTATGGCTTCTATCTATTTAGACACGTAATCGACAGCGACGAGTATGTAGTTATTTCCAAAAGAAGGTGGGAAAGGTCCCATGAAATCTATTCCCTAGACGTCGAAGATTTCTACCTCTAAGATTCCTTTCTGAGGCATTTCATCGCGTCGTGAGATGTTGCCAGTTCGTTGGCATCTATCGCACTTTTGCACAGCGATGTGAACGTCTTTCCAGAGATTAGGCCAGAATAGGCCGGCTTGGAGAATCTTAGCGCACATCTTGGACGTACTAGCATGACCACCATATGGTGCTGAATGGCATTGGGAAATAATATTTTCTATTTCTTCCTCTGGGACACAGCGACGATATATGTTGTCGGCCCCTCTCTTGAAGAGTATGGGTTCGTCCCAATAATAGTGTTTCAGATCGTGGAAGAATTTCTTCTTTTGCTGATAAGTAAGATCTGGTGGAAGCACGCCCGCAACTAGGTAATTAACGATGTCAGCATACCAAGGTAATATGACTTGGGCATAGACGGCTTCTACGGCTTTTTCGAATTCTGGATCTTCCGAGATTGAGTTGGGTATGTCACTTTCTAATTTGGCTATCAGACGTTCGTACGGGAAATCGTCATTTATCGGTACTGGTTCGTGTCTGATGCCTTCTATTCGGGATAAATGATCCGCAACAACGTTCTCGGTTCCTTTCTTATATTTGAGTTCTAAGTCAAACTCTTGTAATAACAGGATCCATCTCAATAGTCTTGGTTTGGCATCCTTTTTGCTTATTAGGTACCTTATGGCAGCGTGGTCTGTGTATATTATAATTTTTGCTCCAACTAAGTAAGAACGGAATTTGTCAAGCGCAAATATAACTTCTAGAAGTTCCTTTTCTGTGGTAGCGTAGTTCATTTGGGCAGGATCTAAGGTTCTACTGGCATAGTAGATAGCATGGAGTTTCTTGTCCTTCCTTTGTCCTAGAACTGCGCCTACAGCGTAATCACTCGCGTCGCACATGATTTCAAACGGTAGTCTCCAATCTGGTGGTTGCATGATTGGTGCGGTGATAAGGGCTGATTTCAATGTTTCAAATGCTTTTAAACAGTCGTCGTCGAAGACGAACTCAACATCTTTCATTAACAGGCCGGTCAGAGGTTTTGTGATTTTCGAGAAATCTTTTATAAATCTTCTGTAGAAACTGGCATGTCCTAGAAAACTCTGTATTTCTCGTACGGATTTTGGAGGTTGGAGATCTTTTATAATCTCTATTTTAGCTTTGTCTACCTCAATCCCTCTATCTGATATGACATGTCCTAGAACTATTCCTTGTCGGACCATAAAATGGCATTTCTCCCAATTTAGGACGAGGTTTACTTTTACGCAACGTTCTAGTACCATTTCTAAGTTTTGTAAGCATCCTTCGAAACTTTGTCCACATACCGAGAAATCGTCCATAAACACTTCCATAATGTCGTCTATGAAATCTGCGAAGATTGCCATCATACATCTTTGGAAGGTTGCTGGAGCGTTACAGAGTCCAAACGGCATTCGGCGGTAAGCAAAAGTACCGTAAGGACAGGTGAATGTAGTATTTTCTTGGTCATCAGGATGGATGGGAATTTGGAAGAATCCTGAGTAACCATCTAGATAGTAGAAATATGAATGTTTGGCTAATCTTTCCAACATTTGGTCTATGAAGGGTAGCGGGAAGTGATCTTTGCGCGTAGCCTTGTTAAGCTTCCTATAATCAATACACATCCTACTTCCAGTCACGACTCTTTTTGTTATTGATTCGCCTTTTTCTTTTTTAACTACTGTGACTCCTCCTTTCTTTGGTACGACATGAACTGGGCTAACCCATTCACTATCGGAGATCGGATAGATGATTCCTGCATCTAGCAATTTCTTTACTTCATCTCTGACTACCGTGCTCAGGATGGGGTTCAGTCTTCTCTGATGCTCTCGAGAGGTTTTAGAGTCTTCCTCTATTGTAATTCGATGCATACAGATTGAAGGGCTTATACCTTTTAAATCACTTATGTTATAGCCTAACGCGGTGGGGTACTTCTTTAGGACTTCTAATAACTTTTCGGTTTCTGGTTGTCCTAAGTCGGCGTTGACTATCACTGGTCTTTTTAGTTCATCGTCTAGAAATTCATATCTGAGGTTTTTGGGTAGTGTTTTAAGTTCTAAAGATGGGTTCTTCGGACCTGGCATATGGTTTGGTGTCAGTGCTAAGCTTTCGCTTAGGCTGTCGTCTTTATACGGTTTACGCCAATTGTCGTCTTCAGAAATGTCGGGTATTTGAATCTTTATTATTTCTGAATACGTGGTCTCTTCATTTTCAAGTTCTCTTATGCATTCGTCAATTTCATCTACTAAATAGCAGGTATCGTCTATTGCTGGTGCTTGTAAGAACTTGGTGAGAATGAACTCTATCTTTTCTTCTCCTACTTCGAATGTTAGCCTTCCTTTCTTCACGTCTATGATCGCTCCGGCTGTAGCTAGGAATGGTCTTCCTAGGATAATTGGGGTTACAGTGTCCTCCTTGATGTCCATGATTATGAAGTCGGTTGGAATGTAGAATTGTCCTATGCGTACTGGAACGTTTTCCAGTATTCCGACTGGGTATTTTACTGATCTGTCAGCTAATTGTACGGACATTTTGGTTGGCCTGAGGTCTCCCATATTCAGCTTTTTGCATATAGATAAGGGCATAACACTGATACTGGCTCCTAAATCGCATAGAGCTTTGTCTATTACGAACTTTCCTATGACGCAGGGTATGGAGAAACTACCTGGGTCTTTTAATTTAGGAGGCATGCGGTTTTGAATAATAACGCTACACTCTGCAGTAAGTGTAACTGTTTCGTTATCCTCGATCTTTCTCTTATTCGACAGGATCTCTTTGAGAAATTTTGCGTATGACGGCATTTGAGTTATTGCTTCTGTAAAAGGAATGGTAATATTCAGCTGTTTAAGGAGCTCTACAAATTTCTTAAACTGTCCTGAAGTTTTAGAGTTTATTAGTCTTTTCGGATAAGGAATAGGTGGTTTATATGGCGCTGGAGGTGCTTGAGGTTTTTCACTTGCGGTATCCTCCTTCTCGTTGTCCTCCTTCTTCTCTAACTCAGATTCCTTTTCTGCTTGTTCAGTTGGCTTCTGTTGCATGGCTGAGTTTTCGGTCCTCGGATCGATCGGTTCGTCCAATTCTTTTCCACTTCTTAGTATCACAGCATTTGCTTGGCCTTTGGGATTCTGTTCGGGTTGTCCAGGAAATGTGCCAGCAGGTGCGGCAGCAGATGCTTGCTGTTGGGCCACTTGTGATATCTGTGTTTCTAACATTTTGTTGTGGGTGGCTAAAGCGTCTACTTTTCCTGTCAACTGTTTAATCTGCTCGCTAGTGTGTATGTTTTGATTCAGGAACTCTTTGTTCGTTTGAGCTTGAGTAGCTATGAACTTTTCCATCATCAATTCGAGGTTCGATTTCCTAGGTGCATTTTGAGCAGCTGGTTTCTGATATCCTTGCGGAGCAGTAGGCATTTGCAATGCATTTTCGCTTTTGTAAGAAAAGTTTGGATGATTTCGCCAACCTGGGTTGTAGGTATTTGCGTAGGGATTTCCTTGAGCATAATTTACCTGGTCTGGCGGGATTCCGGCTAGCAATGGGCATTCGGGTGCATTATGAGTGGTGCTTCCGCATAACTCGCAATTTGGAGTTACTGCAGCGACAGTTGCAGTGGGGTTAACAGTCAAACTATCGATCTTCTGTGCTAGAGCATCTACTTTAGCATTGAACTTTTCAAGGCTGCTGATTTCGTACATCCCACCTTTCGCTGTGGTTTTCTCAGTCGGAGTGCTTTCACCTCCCCATTGGCAATGGTTTTGTGACATGTTTTCTATTAATTGATAGGCTTCATCGTATGGCTTATCCATAAGTGCACCGCCCGCGGCAGCGTCTATTGTCAATCTAGTATTGTATAGAAGCCCATTATAGAAAGTATGGATTGTCACCCAGTCTTCTAGACCGTGGTGAGGACATGTTCTCATCATATCTTTGAATCGTTCTCATGCTTCGTAAAGAGATTCAGTATCTTTCTGTCGAAATCCGTTGATTTGAGCTCTAAGCATAGCAGTTTTGCTTGGTGGAAAGTATCTCGCTAAGAAGACGTTCTTCAATTGCTCCCACGTCGTAACGGAGTTGGATGGTAACGATTGTAACCATGTCCACGCTCTGTCTCTAAGAGAGAATGGGAAAAGACGAAGTCTTATCGCGTCTGGAGTTACTCCATTTGCTTTCATTGTGTCTGCGTATTGTACAAACTTCGTTAGATGTTCGTTCGGATCCTCAGTTGCGTTTCCTGAGAATTGGTTTTGTTGTACAGCTGACAACAATGATGGTTTCAACTCAAAATCATTTCGGGTAATAGCTGGGGCAGCAATGCTACTTCTAGGCTCCATCTGAGATGGTGTAGCGTATGCCTTCAGCGGTTTGTTCGGAGGTCCTTCAGCCATCTCTGGTTCTTCTTCTTCTGATTTGGGAATGGGAGTGATAGGTTCGGGAGTGTTATGTTTGAGTTGTTTGAGTTGGTACTCAATGATTCTACTTCTTAAATGTAAGAAGCGTTCTAGTTCTGCGACTGAAGGTTTTACGATATCGCTTTGCGGGCGATTTCTTGGCATACAATCGATAGAACTAGTAGAGGAAAAATGAAAATTGTTTACCTAGTCTATACGGCGTAACAGAAGGTTACACTATTGACTAAACGGGTCCCCGGCATCGGCGCCAAAAACTTGATCGCGACTTTCTATGTCTAATACAACTAACTGCAAGTGCACAATCTATCACGTAGTAATAAAAGATATCGATCCCACAGGGACTCGTAATCAACCTAGTGTTCTCGGGAGTTACTATGTTTAGCTAGGTAGAATATGTTTTAAGGGAATAAGATTGTCACTAAAAGAGGGAACTAAGGTTACTATTTAGATTTTAATTAATTGAATGGATACGTAGTAATTGTGTTCTTCAAGGATTTGATAAATTACTGGTGTATGAAATTGTTTTCACAGTTTATTTAAGCAGAAAATGGAGATTTGAAGACTCTCGTCTCACGATGGTTATTGACGCTAATCATAATCCTAAGGGCCAAACGTACACTTTCGTATTCCGTTCGGGGTTAAAATTATTTTTTGGAAATCTCTAGATTCTAATTCGTTTTAAAGTGCTTTCGCTGTTATTAAAACAAATGCCTAGTGTTTACTATCTGACCTTACCGCAGCTTTCGCTTGTTGGTTCGTATCTTAATTAATTTCCCACTTTCGTGGCAAAACTACTTTTAAATAAGTTCTCGCTTTCGCGACGAAGTTTATTCAGTGAATCAATTTTAAACACTTAGACCATAGATTATTTTTGTGAAAAGAAAGTTTTCAAACAAGAGTTATCAAATCTCATTCGAATTATTACTACATATCGATTACCTAAGTTTAGCTAGACATGGAATTGGGAAAAACAAAATATAAATAAGAATAATAAATAATAAATTGCATTATAATAAAACAGAAGTCGATCAAAATGAAAACCTGTAAATATGCCAATTGGCCTTTGGGCAGATCCTCCACAGATGTTGGCAGGATTCTGGTCTTTAGTGCCAATTTGATCGTACAGTGCAATAGCAATTACAAAAGAGCGGAAATGGGAATAAGGAAATGTAAAGGGGAATGAATACAGATAAAAACTGAAAGTAAATTGCTCTGGAAATTAAATTCGGCAGCACTTCATGGTATGAATGCAGCACCCTTTTTGAAGTCTCCTGCTTCCCTTTTTATAGAAGTGGAATCCCAACGGTTATCTCTGAGGATGATGGACCTTGAAGCAGATAATTTAGGGAGTAGTGGTCCACTTAATGGGAATTGGAACTGCTCTTTTGACGTGTAATCTGAGTGGGGCGTTTTTGCCTGCATGACGGTCGTCACAAGGTGTGACGGTCGTCACCCGTGTGACGGTCGTCATGCATCTGTGACGGTCGTCACATCAGCAAAAATAGTCTGCTGCGCTTTTCATTGTGTTTTCACTCCTTTTTCGTCCATATTTCATCTGGGATTGCTTCTTTTCTTCATGTTGCCTTGTTTAGACGTGATCGTTGAATACCTGCAAAAACATCAGACAAATACACGGAAATAACCCGAAATCGGATCGAAAACGGTTAGCTTTTAGTCGAATTATGCATAAAAACATCTATATGATTTCGTGTTATCACTGGACAAGGATGACACGGTATATGTCTTGTGTTCAATATAGACATAAGAGAAAAAGGGTAATTGTATACACAAGTACTATCACAAAAGGTTTTGTCAAATCACATGATATTTTCGTGACTTTGGTAGCAGTGATGTGTTGCTAGATATTGCTCACTGTTTATTATATTAAATATATGATTTAATATAATTGTCAATGTCAGGAGGACATACATGGTCACACACATAAGGACAGATTGATGAGAGATAGAATAAATAAGGAACACTATAAGGTACGATGTACTTGAGATAATTATGGAACATCGTAAGATATGGTGTACTTAAGTGAAATATGGAACATCGTATAATATAATAATAAGAGTTAATATTATTATTGTTATAGTTATTAAATATAATAATAATAATAAAATATGTTTATTATAATAATGGTTATTATAATATTAATTTTTTTTATTATTTATTTATTTATTATTATTGTTATTATTATTATTATTATTATTATTATTATTATTATTATTATTATTATTATTATTATTATTATTATTATTATTATTATTATATGGTGCACTTAAGTTGAGCCTTTTAGCTTGTAGCCCACACAAGTGGTTCTATAAATACAACCCTTGTGTAGAAGTTTTATAACTTGATGAGATTCAGTTGGTGAAACCCTGACCGTTTTTCGCTTCTTTTCTCTCTCACTCAAAGTCTTCGTTCGTAGCATCTAGCACTGAGATTGAAGGCAATTTGTTCGTGCGGACTGAGTATAGGCGTTGTTCTTTATTCAATGCTCGTGATCATTCATCCGGATCTGCATCAAAATTGTTAATCACCATAAAAGGTAATTGTTTCTATCACTGATCATGCTCATTCGTAAGGATCACTAAAGGGAAAATTTTAATTCCCGCTGCATTTTAGATCGTGATTTCCCTTCACAACCATGTCTCCACAATGAAAAATGGTTTCCATCGCAAATTGGAGCTTGTGTATACATTGGAATCAAAACTTCCAGAGCTCTTCTGTTTCAATAAGTTTGAATAGCGCCTATAATTCATGGTTAATTGAAACTTCGATTTAAATGAGCAATTTCATATGAGAATCAACCAATTCATAATCCCTAGTTCAATTTTAGATGAAAACAAACCTGGAGGAGACAAAGCTCAGGGTGGAAAAGAAGAAGACGAGTGTTAATTGCCAACTCAGCTGCCATAAGTACAGAAATAAACATCGTTTGAACAAAATAGATGGAAAGGACTTGTGTGACACTATTTGAAGAATTAAAGGATCAAATTGACCTCTTTAAAAATTAAGGGACCTAAATTGATCTAGAAATTTAAAATAAAATAAACAAGGTATTTTGCCTAAAAGTTACTTCTGAGTCATTTAAATGCGCGAGAAATTTCTTAGACTTAGTAATACTAATAATTAATCTTTTAACACGTGAAAGTACAATGGACTCATCTTTATCACCCTTTAAGAACCAAGAGGTGGAATTTTATCTCATATAAAAAATAAACTTAAGAATTTGATAAGTAGAAAAGACTCTTAAAATACATATTGAATTAGATTTAAAAAGATTGTATATGATTACATGAGAAATTCTATATATAGAATATGTAAGTAACTAACAAATTAACCACCTTATAATAAAAATAAGGCATAATTAGTCATTGGGTCCCTTAACTTTGAGCGAAGTTTTGCTTTGATCCCTAAATTAAAAAACGTTACTTAATGATCCTTTAATTTAAGTTCGTTAAGCATTTTGGTCCCTTCCGTTAGTTTGTGTAAAAAAAACGTTAGTTTGTGTGAGGTGGCATGCCAAGTAAGCCAATTTAGAATTCCACATCAGCATATGTATATGTTACGTTACATAGGGTTTCATTTGGTTGCAACTTCATTCTTTTTCCACCACTCTTCAGCCGTCTTCCATATTTCCAACCTCTTCCATCTTCATCTTCAAATCAGGGTTAAATCCCTTTCTTCCATCTTCTATTTTCTTCTCCAATTTTAGAATTAGGGTTCAATGTCAAAGAGTGCAAGAAATTCCTCAACTTCAAACAACCATAGCTATGGTGCATCTGGATCTTTGATTCGTAGAAACAAGAGAATCGAGTGCTTTTGCCAAGATGAAAGTGTTCTTAGAATAGTGAATGATGTGAACAGTGTCGACAAGCGGAGAAAATTTTGGGGTTGTAGAAATTACAGAAACCACATTAAAATGGGTTGTAATTTCTTCAAGTTGTTGGGTGATGAGTTTGTTGATGAAAGAGATTTGAAGCTTGAAAGATAAAAGAAGAAAACTAACAAATTGAAGAATAAAGTTATCTACACTAGAGGGTGCTCAAAATGTCCATTGTTGTTGGGATTGTAAGCTTAGGGTTGAACCTTGTGTTTGTAACAATGTATCTCAATTAGTTTTAGAGTAGTTCAAAGTTATGTTGTTATGTTGGTAGTTCTAGGGTTGAACCTTGTGTTTGTAACAAATTGATGAGTTTGTTTAATGAATAATGTATTGTTATGTTGTTTCAATGAATAATGTATATGTTATGTTTTCACATTTTCATTGAATAATGTCTCAATACTCAACCTGTAAAAAATGCAACCCAATGACCAATATTTGCAGAAATAAACTGTAATATAACTTGGCATCATAAGTCATTTTAACATTCATTAATAGATTCAAAGTTTGATACATAACAGTTTCAATAACAAAAGGCCATTATAAGGCATTACATAATATGTTCAAAACTAAAAGGCCATTATAAGGCATTACATAACAGGTTCAAAACCAAAAGGTCATTATAAGGCATTACATAACATGTTCAATTCCAAAATGTACATTAACAAAAACAAAAGAGTCAGACCATTAAATGGCATTACAAAATCTTAGCAGACATAACCTGCTGATAAAATAAAATCAGGTACTCGATTGCTGGGCAAGATAAATGTCGAAGCCTCTAATGCTTGCTATTTGAAACTTGCAATAAAAGGAGACCTTAAGACATAGAAACACCTTGATCCCATGTCTCAAGAGCCAATGTCGTGATATGCAGAAATGCAAAATGCACAGAAACACAAGCCAGTTATGAACAAAACAAAAGGGAAAATTTTGGGGTGATACAGTGATGCCTGCGTTTTGCGCGTTGGGTTGTCATGAGAGCCATATCTGAGACCGTGATTCACTTGAGAATACCTTCTTCCTGCGAGAATTTTCTACGGAGGGGGATTTTCACCTAAGGCTAGTGGTTTGGGAGACCTTCTAGGGCCCACCTTTTGGAAGACTAGATCATACCTGTGAGAGGGATATTGGGTTTTTGCAGCAAACCAAGACTCTTCATACCGTTTGTTCTCTCACGCACGTCATATTTTTACACCGACACAAAATTATATGCAGATATTCAGATTATGCAGAATTGATTGTTCAGATTGTGCTTGGCTTCGTGATTCTTGTGTTGCATACCATTTAATCATAACAATTAATTTTGTGCATGTGCATTTCCAGGTTATTCGAGAGCTTATTCTTTGTTGGCATAATCATAGAAGATGAGTACTGGTTATAGGGGTATCTTTAGCTACAAGTTTGTGGAGACCAAGCTAAAGACTTTGAGGGGCTTGGCATCTTGTCTGGTTGAAGATAACAGATGTGTTTTCATAGATGATTTTGGAAATCTTTTGGCCATCCTCAACATTGAAGTCAACATTACTGTCATTCATACACTTGTTCAGTTCTACGACCCGCCACTAAGGTGCTTCACGTTTCAAAATTATCTATTAGCACCTACACTTGAGGAGTACTCACATACCTTGAGGATTGAGATCAAGAGTCAAGTTCCTTTCGTCTACACCAGCAGTTGTCCGAAGTTTCCTCTTATTTCTGAAGCTCTTTGCATTAGTAAGAAGGATATGGAAAACAATCTTAAGATTAAAGGAAAGGGTATTCAAGGGTTTGCTTCAAAGTTTCTGGTAGACAAGGTCATTTCTTTTGCTGAAGCTGGAAGCTAGAAGGCTTTCAATGCCATGTTTACTTTGCTGATATATGGGATTGTTTTGTTTCCGAGCATGGAGGATTTCATAGATCAAGCTGCCATAAATATCTTGTTATCTAAGAACCCTGTTCCTACACTTCTTGCTGATGCCTCTTATTCTATCCATTCGAGGAATGAAAAGAAGAAATGAACTATTATATGTTATGCTCCTATGTTGTACCAATGGTTCATGTCTCATCTACCGCAGAAAGGTCCTTTCATTAAGAATAGTGGAAATCTCAAATGGTCTCAGAGGATCATGTATCTTATTGCTGATGACATCTCTTGGTGTTCTCGAGTTTACAACGGTACCAAAATCATTCTTCATTGTGGTAAATTCTCCAATATACCTCTCTTGGGTACAAAGGGTGGAATTAACTACAATCTGAGACTTGCCTTCCGTCAATTATGGTATCCTATGCTTGACAAGCCAAACCCTGAGGTAGTGCAAGAGTTCATCTTTCATGAAGGGGTTGATGACATGGGGTTACTAAAGAGGTATAGTGCTGCATGGGCACAAATTCACCGTGAAGGAAGAGATGAGTTGGGTAAGAAGAACTGCATAGTATAACAAGTCTATACACACTGGGTTAAGGAATGAGTCTAAGTGATCTTGCTACAATTTCCATCTAAGCCTTCCATGAATTCCAAGAGCCCGAACTTGCCATTGTTCCTCCATCTAAAGTTGATCAACTCAAGCAAACTATTGAGATGTTGAATAGGGAGAACCCTGATCTTTGTTTCAACCTTGATAAAGTTACATCCGAGAAGGAAAGCTTACAGATGGATCTTCGCCAAAAGAGGGAGCTCATGCTCAAAGAGGTGGAGGTCGAACAGAACAAACAGAGGAAAATAGGTGATGCTTTGAAAAGTACTTACGAAGGACTTGCCTCAAAGAAGAGACAACTCGTCCACACCCAGTATCAAGCCCATAAGGATGAGTTGAGCTACAAGAATCAACTTGCAGAACTTAAAGGGAAGTTATCAGAGTACAAGACAAAGTCGCAGAGTGAACAACACCGTGCTGACCAGTTGGTGAAAGACCTTTCTCAATGTCAAGTTGAGCTCGACAAAGCCTTCAATGATATTCAGAAGCTACAAGATCAAGCACATCAAAACCGAGAGAAGATCAGTCAGTCCAACTTAGAGAGTACTCATTGGGAGCGCCATAGCCGCCATCTGTAAGTCCTCTTGGATCAGAAAGAGGCATTTATACAGGATTTTATTCACGGACCTAATCATTCTTTAGTGCGCAACCTCATGAAAGATGTGAAGTATTGGAGTGAGAAACATGGTCGTCTAGCCAGATTTTCCAAGCATGCACTGGAGAACTTACCAGGGTTGTTGAGGGATTCATATGCTGATGTGCTGCCGCACCGAACTCCTTGGGCTGTTTTTCATTTCTTGTCTGTTTGTATGGTGGTTTTTGATAGAATTCATGTTGATCTTGTTGTAGCCAAAAAGGCAGATATTTGAGTTGTATTTGAACTTATACTTCTTTACCTCATTGATTGAATGAAGAGTTTTCTTGCCAATTTTATCTTTGCGCCTTTACTTATATGTTTTATGATTATTGCTAACAAAGATAAAAGCTCACGAACTCCTGGAATTTAAAATGTTATTTTTGCATGCATTGCATTCATTCATGCTCATATGCACGTCCTTCAACTAGAAAATAAAATGCAAGCACTGTCCGTCTCTGCCTTGTAGCAAGACGACGACTCAGCATCGTTATTTCACTCGCTCAAGAAAATCCAAGATCACGGTTGATATTGAACAAGAAAATGCTGCCTATAAGGAAAACTTGGTCTAGTTCCAAGGTTGGATGGATTAGTTCCAAAGCAACATGGATATTATCATGAATTTCCTTCGTGCTCAAAAGGACGTCGTGGCTGCTACTTCTATTGTTACGACTGTCACTGATGCAACTATTGTCACTCCTGTGGTGATTTCTCCTCCTGTTATCATTACTTCTCTTGTTCTTTTTGAAGCACCGGTTGAGACTGTTGTTCAACCTACTGTCAACCTTCCAAGTGCTCAACCTGGTCCGAATAGAATGTATGATGCCTTCCCATGGGGAATGCCACCGAATTTTACTCCTCAGATTGCCAGTGGTAGTGCCTTTGTTTCGTATCAACCTTTTATTGCACCCATGCCTAATTGGAATTCTAATGCATACCCATGGGGCATGCCTACTCTGCCTCTACCTCCTGTGGTGAACCCGGATGATCATGAAATTCCTCAGGCGCAGATTCACCATACTCTTGTGTCATTTGACATTGAAACTCGTAATGAAGACGAGCATGTGTATAAGGGTCCTCCTATTTATGTTCCAGTTTTGTCTCAACCTACTCAAACTTTTGTTCAGAATGTTCATGCTGGAATGCCTTACCCTAGGGCATCCTCTGTTGTTGTGGTACCTCCTACTAGTTATCCATATGGGTTTCATATGAGCCAGAATGCTGGTTAAATGATAAATTCAGGGTTGATGTGTATATCTCAGTTTGCTTCTCCTCAAATATCTGCTCTAGCTGCATCACAACTTCCAAATCCACAGACTCTTGTCAGACCTGCTGATCATAATAGACCTGCTGACTATAAATTATTGGATGAAAGAATCAGGGCGATTGAAGGTTATTCAGCTTTTGGCATGGAAGCCAAAGACTTGTGTTTGCTTCCTAATGTTGTGCTACCACAAAAATTCAAGATTCTAGAATTTCCAAAGTACAAAGGGTTGAGTTTTCCTTGCAGTCATGTGACCATGTACTGCAAAAAGATGGCATTTTACATTGACACTGATGAATTGCTAGTTCATTGCTTCCAAGATAGCTTGTCTGGAGCTTCTTTGGATTGGTATATGGGATTAGAGCATAACAAAATTCGCTCATGAAGAGACTTGTTAGAAGCATTCTTGAAATAATACAGGTATAATCTCGATTTGGCTCCTACCAGATTGCAATTGCAGAATCAGGCTCAGCATACAACTGAAACTTTCAAGGAATATGCGCAAAGGTGACGTAAAATTGCCTCTCGTGTGCGGCCTGCTCTTTTTGACACTGAGTTGGGTGATATCTTTATGGAAACTTTGCAAGGGCTATATTATGATAAAATGATGGGAAGTTCTTCATCAAACTTTGTTGATATTGTGACTATTGGTGAAAGAATTGATAATGGTTTGAAAATTAGTAGGATTGTTGGTACCGCTGGTCAACAACTAACCAAGAAATCTCAGAGTAGTTATTCAAAGAAGAAAGAAGGTGAAGTGAATGTTGTGATGGCAGAAGCCTCTCCTCAATATCAGGTTCCCATGGCTTTCATGTTGTATTATCCTTATCCTTATATCGCTGCTGACCAGTATCAACAACCGTCGTATCCGTAACATCCACAACCATAAATTCAGAATTCTCAAAATAAAAAACATCTGCAACATCAACAATCTCAACAAAATAACAAAAATAAACAATATCAGAATAGACAAAATAACAACAATCAGAACAACCACAAGCGTCTGAATTTTGACAAAATTCTTGTGCCGTATACTGAGTTGTTTCCTTATTTGATTCATCAAGGGGCAATTGTTCCCAAAGAGATCGTGCCTAAAATTCCTCCTTATGGTCCGAAGCATAATATGAATGCATCCTATGCTTACCATTCTGGGTACGTAGGACATGCTACCGAAGACTGCATTATTTTCAAGACCAAGGTTCAAGAGCGTATTGACCAGAAAATCCTGACATTTGCTGAAGAGCGTCCTAATATACAAACTAATCCATTACCTACTCATGATGGACCTGGGGTTAATATGATTGAGGACGATCAAAGGGTTGAGTTGATCAAAGATGTTGATAAAGTGAAAACTCCAATGATTGTTGTGATCAAGAAGTTACTGAAGAGCATCCTAATATACAAACTAATCCATTACCTACTCATGGTGGACCTGGGGTTAATATGATTGAGGACGATCAAAGGGCTGAGTTGATCAGATATGTCGATAAAGTGAAAACTCCGATGACTGTTGTGATCAAGAAGTTGAAAGAGCAAGGGTATTGAAAGGTCTTCATGGAAAGTGTCAGATCTGTGATGATAATCCCAATCAGTGCCAAAGGTTGAAGGGTTACGTTAAGATCTTAATGAACTGAGGTGTGGTTCAGTTTTCCAGAGCCAAGTTTGTAGAAGAGGTAGCTACCATCCAGCCATTCACGATCATATATAAGAAGGTTCCTGCATAAGCTCCTAAGAAGAAAATACAGCCTATCACTGTTTGTGCGTTAAAACCGTTCCCGTATCAGATTTCAAAAGAGGTTCCTTGGAAGTATGATTCCACCGTGTTTTCTAGGGGTCGAAAAATTGAGTTTTTAGAATATGAAATTGTGAACGTAACTACTACTAGAGGGATGACTCGTAGTGGACGAGTGTTTGCTTCAAAGGTCACATATAAGCCAGTACAAGTTCCAACTGTTGTTCCTCCCAAGGAGAAGTCTACTTCAACAACCCTTGTTGTGCAACAAGGGGCATCAACCGCTACATCAATTCTAGTCACTCCGTCTATGGATACTACTATTAGAAAGTATTTTGTGTTAGTGTTTTATCGTATCCATAGGGATTGAAGAGAATATAGATGATTGTCGTTCAACTGTTTAATGACTTAAGAAAAGGGGGTTTTTAGAATGGTTTCAATTTCGTAACAAAAGTTTGCAAGAAATAAAACAGAATAAAAGTCGGTCTAAGTTTGATAAAAGCATGTCAAGATTAGGGTTCGCTAGTCCGTCCTAAACGTATCCAACCAATCAAGTATGTGAACGAAGTTCTTACCAACATAACCGCGTATCCTCGCAAAAACGTTCATCTCTAAAGCGATTTCGTGAATGTTATTGTTTCGACCGTTAAATGATCTCTCTAAATAAAAATCGAAACAATAATAATTAAGATCAATACAACACGGATATCAACTTTCAAATCCATGTCTAGCATTTGTATAGTTCATAGATGAAGAAGTTAGGTCAAGACTTGGAAAGTTCATGTCTAAAGCAATCCAAACCATAAATGTACAAATAGTAGCAAATAACTTCATCTACATTGATCATAACATTGTTCACATACAAGAGATTACGAAGAATACATAAAATATGAACTAATTACTCCTAACCTTGACAAGAGAGGGATTTAGCCACTCATTTCCATGATATGGGAATCCACCTTCTTTTGGTGAAATATTGCTAAGAGATGATGAGAAATGAGAGAATGAGTTTTTAGGTCAGAAAAATCCTCTCCGATGCAAATACAAAAAATAGATATTTTTACAAAAAGTAGCTCATACTACTTATAGAAGGGTCTGCTGAGTTGTCACGTTCGCTAGGCGAACAAATGGTTTGCCTAGCGAACACCAAAAATGCCACCAGAAGTGCATGTGTCCTGTGAACTCTCCCCAGACAAGTTTCCAAAAGTTCGCTAGGCGAGCAATCCTTCTCCTAGCTAAGCCTTCGCTGCGAACTTCACCTAGCGAATTTGTTGCCCTTTCCTTGCTGTTTTAAGTTTGGAGTGTTCGCTGGCTACTCACTATCTCTTTGTCTAGGGAGTGCTTCGTTGCCTCCTTCGCCTAGCGAGTCTATGGCCCTTTCCTTACTGTTTTGGATTCCTGGCCTTCGCTACATAGTTCGCCTAGCAAACTTTGTGAAGGTTTGGAGGGAGCTTCGCTGGCAAGTTCGCCTAGCGAACTTGCTGTTGTTTGCTTGCTGTCTTGGTCTCTTTGCCATCATTCATGTGTCTAAATTTCCACTCTTTCATGCCTGAATTCTGCATAATAACACACAAATTAAAGGCACCAAGATACTTTCACACAAAGTTGCAAACCAACCAAAGCGAGAGTTATTTTAAATACTTTCTTGACAAAAAGGAGTGAAAGATGCCCATATTTGATAGCTCAAATAAGCAACATTGGGCATCTAACAACTACAAAAACTAAAGAGGTAATGGATGATCAAGAGTTTCTCAAGTTGATCAAAAAGAGCGATTTTAAGATTGTGGGTCAACTGGGGAAAACTCCATCAAGGATTTCAATATTGTCTTTACTCATGAGCTCGCCCACGTACACATTGGCTTTGTTGAAAGTTTTGAACACTGCTCATGTAATGCATGAGATTCCCGTAGAACAGTTTAATGACGTAGTAGAAAACATAACTACAAGTCGGTATTTGGGTTTCAACAAGTTAGAGTTGCCTCCTAAAGGAACGATCCATAATAGAGCATTACATATATCAGTAACTTATATGGACTCTTTATTATCTCGTCTTCTTGTGGATACCGGTTCTTCTTTCAATTTGATGCCTAAGGGCACATTGAGCCAACATCATAGATTTTGACGGTTCTAGAAGGAAATTATTATCGAAGTGGATCTACCCATTAAGATTGGGCTGAATTTTTTTACCATTACTATCCAAGTGATGGATATTAATCCTCTATATAGTTGCTTATTGAGTCGACCCTGGATTCATGTTGCAAGGGCAGTTACTTCCACTTTGCATCAGAAGTTGAAATTCATGTTTGACGATCAAATGGTCATCATTTATGGTGAAGAAGATTTGCTAGTAAGCGAGTTATCATACTTTTGATATGTAGAGACTGATGAAGGCATAATTGAGGTATCATTTACAATGTCTTGAACTCGAAGATGACAGCTCCGCTTCTGTCAATCCAAGTAGATCACCGAAAATGACCATGTCATCTGTCAAGAGTGCTAAATAGACCATTGAGAAAGATGTCTTGCCTGGCTAGGGGAAAATATTAAATGTGGTAGAGAGGCATAATCGTTTTGGACTGGGTTGCCATCCCGATCAACAAGCTAGCTCGTACAGTCCGAAGAAATGCAACTTGATCAAGTTCAATAGCACTGGGTTCTAGAAAGGGGATATCATGGCAGTCATTGATGATGTTGTTCCTAGTAATCAAAGTGCAAGCTTTGTACGCAAGTGTCCACCTGGCTTCAAGCTCAACAATTGGACATCTACTGTGGTTCTCGTGCTTTTTACTATAAACATGTAATGCATTTTGTTTTCATATTCCCTCGTCCTCGCCCGAGACGAGTGGATAGCTTGTAAAGGGCCTCCCGCTTTTGAAATATTATGTGATCAATAAATAAAAGTCTTTTTGCATTCAAATCATGCTCTCTTTTATTTCTTTATTTTACTTTTTCACAAATAAAAAATGGAAAAAGTTTCTTTTATTTTTCACCTTTCAAATAGCTCATTCTAAACAAATTCATAAACATGCAGAACAAATAAATGCATTGATAACAACATGGCAAACATCCATTAATTATGGGGTTCCAATTAACTAAGTCGAAGAAGACGATGACAAAGATGGTGAATTACCGACTGAACTAGCAAGGCTCCTTGAGCACGATCAGAAAGAGATTCAGCCACACAAAGAGGCAGTGGAAGTTGTCGATCTTGGTACTGATGATGTTAGAAAGGAAGTTAAGGTTGGGGCATCCTGCGCTAAGCATGTATACTCCGAGTTGGTCAAGTTATTGAAAGATTATATTGATGTTTTCGCCTGGTCTTATCAAGATATGTCTGGGTTGGATACCAACATCGTTGAACATCACTTGCCGCTTAAGCTCGAATGTCCTCCTATCAAGCAAAAACTCAAAAGGACCAGACACGACATGACACTTAAAATCAAAGAAGAGGTAAAGAAATAATTTGATGCTAGATTTCTAGCCACTTCCAAATATCCTAAATGGATTTCTAACATCGTCCTGGTTCGGAAGAAAGATGGGAAGGTCAAAATGTGTGTGGATTATTGAGATCTCAATAAGGCAAGCCCATAAGATGATTTTCCTCTGCCTCATATTGATGTCTTGGTAGACAACACTGATCAGTTCTCTGTCTTTTCATTTATGGACAGTTTTGCAGGGTATAATCAGATCAAGATGTCCCTAGCTGATATGGAAAAGACTACCTTTATCACACCTTGGGGGTACATATTACTACAAAGTCATGCCATTTGGTTTGAAAAATGTAGGGGCAACATACCAACATGCCATGACAACACTCTTTCATGATATGATCCATAAAGAGATTGAGGTTTATGTGGATGATATGGTTACCAAATCTAGAACTGAAGATGATCATCTGGGCCATCTGAGGAAATTGTTTGACAGACTCCAAAAGTTCAAACTACATATGAATCCTGCAAAATGCACTTTTGGAGTTCGATCTAGTAAACTGTTGGGCTTTATTGTGAGTCAGAAGGGCATTGAAGTTGATCCTGACAAGGTTCGATCGATTCAGAACATGGTGCCTCCCAAAACAAAACAAAAAAGAAGTATTTGGCTTTCTGGGCCAACTTAATTACATATTCAGATTCATTTCTCATCTAACGGCTACCTGTGAACCAATATTTAAATTTCTAAGAAAGAATCAATCATTTGAATGGAACAATGATTGTCAAGAAGCTTTCGACAAAATAAAAAAATATTTGCAAAAACCAACGATCTTAGTACCTCCGGTTCCTGGTAGGCCTTTAATCATATATCTCACTATTCTCGGTGAATCTATGGGATGTGTATTAGGTCAGCATGACGACACTGGCAGAAAAGAGCATGCAATTTACTATCTGAGCAAGAAGTTCACTGATTGTTAGACCAGATACTCACTATTGGAGAAAATTTGTTGTGCTCTCATTTGGGTTGCTCGACGCCTAAGACAATATATGATTTCCATACTACTTTATTGATATCCAAAATGGATCCGGTAAAGTATATTTTTGAGAAGCCAAATTGCTCAATCGCAAATGCTATTAACTGAGTATGACATCCAACATGTTACCCAGAAAGCAATAAAAGGGATCGTCTTGTCTGACTACCTTGCTCATCAACCTATGGAGGGTTATCAATAGATGAAGTTTAACTTTCCCAATGAGGATGTTCCGTTCATTAGAGATTATGAAACTTCAGATCCTAATATAAGACCCGAACCAAGGGCATGATGGACGCTCGTGTTCAATGGTGCCGATAATGCTAAAGGTCGTGGAATTGGTGCAATCCTCATTTCTCCGACAGTTTTTCATCTTCCCTTCACTGCCAGATTATGCTTTGAATGCACCAACAATATGGCTGAATGCGAAGCATGCATCTACAGGATTGAAGCGACCATTGACATGAAAATGAAGATTCTTAAAGTCTATGGAGATTCTGCTCTAGTGATTGGCCAAGTCAGAGGAAGCTTTGTGACTCGGGATTCCAAGCTAGTTTTGTACCAAAAGCACATCCTATTTTGAATAAATTTATTTTCATCATATTCCTAGGGAAGAAAATCAACCAGCTGATGCTCTTGCCACCCTGGCATCCATGTTCAAAGTCAAGTGGAAGAACGAAGCTCCTTCTACCCGCATTGATCATTTGAACGAACCAACACGCTGCTTAGTAATCAAGGATGAGTCTAATGACAAGCCTTGGTTCTACGACATCAAAAGATATATGAAAAATCAGGAATATCCCGAAGGTATTATCACTGACAAGAAAGCTCTCAGGTGGCTCTGCGCCAAGTTCTTCTTAAGTGGTGGTGTACTGTACAATAGGAATTATGATTCTGTGTTGCTCAGATGCATGGATAGACACGAAGCAGACACAATCATAAGGTCTATACATGAGGGTTGTGTGGGTGTACATGCCAAAGGGCCTGCCATGGCCAAGAAGATTCTTCGAGCTGGATATTACTGGAAAATAATGGAGGTAGACTATTACAATTTTTCCAAAAGATGTCACAAATGCCAAATTTGCGGTGACAAGATCTACGTGCCACCAACTTTATTGAACGTTTTGACTTTTCCTTGGCCCTTCTCCATGTGGGATATTGATATGATTGAAATGATCGAGCCGAAGGCTTCCAACGGCCATTGCTTCATTCTAGTTGATATCGACTACTTCACCAAGTGGGTTGAAGCTTCTTCTTATGCAAATGTTACACGACAAGTGGTTGCCAAATTTATCAAAAAATAGATAATCTATTTATGGTATTCTTAGCAGTATTATCAATGACAATGCCAACAACCTGAACAACAAGATGATGAAGGATTTGTGTCACGAATTTAAGATCGAGCACAACAACTATTCACCATATCGACCCAAGATAAATGGTGTCGTCGAAGCAGCAAACAAAAACATCAAGAGGATTGTCCATAAAATGGTCAAAGCCTACAAGGATTGGCACTAAATGCTTCCCTTTGCATTACATGGCTATAGAACTTCAGTTTGTACTTCCACTAGGGCAACTCCGTATTCGCTTGTGTATGGTATAGAGACTGTTCTACCCATTGAAGTCAAAATTCCTTTGCTCGGAGTCATCATGGAAACAGATATCGATGAAGCTGAATGAGTCCAATCCAAATACAACCAGCTGAATCTTATCGAAGAAAAGCGATTGATAGTCGTTTTCCATGGTCAATTGGATCAGAGATGCCTCAAGCGAGCTTTTAACAAGAAAGTTCTCCCTCAAGCATTCCACGTAGGCAAACTCGTGCTCAAGAGATATTCTCTTGTTCACTCGGATCCATGCAGAAAGTGGACTCCTAATTACGAAGGATCCTTTATTATCAAGAAGGCCTTCTCAGGCGGATCCCTGATCCTCACCACCGTGGATGGGAAGGAGTTGTCACTATCCGTGAACTCCGACACAGTCAAAAAATATTATGCCTGGAAAAAAATGATGAATAAAGAGCCCACTAGATTGACATCCATAAGGACAATATAGGCAAAAAGGGGTGTCCCGATGGACAAAAAAAAAGAAATGTCCATGTAAAAGTTAGGGACAAAACGAAAAATAATAATCGTCCGCTAAGTTAAAAACTCGAAAAGGAGACTTAGGCAAAAATGGGTATCCCGGTGGACGAAAAAATATTTAAAAAAGTGTCTAGGCAAAAATTAGGGATAAAGGCATTTGACTGTGAACACTTGAGTCTATCTTCATCATAGTTAGACCTCATCCGGTAAATGATCAATCAAAGGATGCACAGTGTTGGAACCAAGACTTATAGTGGATGGTGGCCAATATTATAATCAATGAAAAATCAAATTTCCCATTGCCATTTACTTTGTTTTTTCAATTTATTGTAAATTTCTTCATCAAGGATTTTTGCATCCTTGTACGCATCTTATGTACAAATATTTTCATATTCAATAAAATTCATCCTTTAATTTCTCATTTGTCTCTTTTCAGTATTTTGCTTGCAAAGAAAACAATTATTTGTGATCATATAATACTATAAAGCGTTAAGAATAATAAAAGGCTAAATCAACCAAGAAAGCATTATGCATTGTATGCTTTACCGGAAATTCCTAAGGGATGATCGGTAGTCTTCCTTTACAAGATTGATCCCCATTGAACACCACCATAGTTAGGAATGTTGTTTGCGTTCCTCTTCCCCAGCAGTGCTATGATTATTCCCCAAGCAGGGACATGTTTGTCCGCTTTTTCCCAGCAAGAGCGGGATTCCCACAGTATCCCCAATAGACCAAAGCTCCAATTCCTCAGCAGCGGTGGTGTTTCTGTTTTCCTTTTGCCCCAAGCAGTCAGGAACATCCTAATCATATTCTTCACCAAGCAGAGTTGGTTGTTTGATGATCATCCATTGTTTCTTCATCTCCAGCAGCAGTATTGGTAGTGGCTTGGAAATTTGAGATTTTATGCGTGTTTCCCAGCGGAGTTGTCATCGTCTATGGTGCACTTTCCCCAACTGAGGACGCCAAGTCTATTTTGCTACAATCCCTGTCCACATGCCATACCACATTGCAATCTATACTGTTGCATAACATGATATCAAGCATCATGTAAGATCAACCATACATATCATATGCATCAAGCATACTCCACGTCGACTGATTCATCTCCACAAAAGAATTCAACCAGTTTCTTACCTAATTAAAATCTCTACACTTTCACCTTATCATCATTTGTCACCGTCGATTAAATTTTCGAGCTAATCTTTTATTTAATCTCCTTCCACCTTGAATAATCAAAAGGTGCAATTCGAATATTTAGGTCCAAGAGGATTAAATAGGGCCAGCTGTCGTAACTCAAAATTTGACCTTCCCTTTTGCTTTTACATAAGCATGTTGCAGGAATATTCATCTTTTTGAAGTTCAATTAATCACATCTTCACAAAGACATTGTACCATCAACACAAGCAAAAAACAAGGGTTTCTATGCCTATTCCTCAAAGCAAAGGGTTGAAAATTGGAACCATGGCCATAACACCTTTTTTCAAGAAAATTGGGTAAGTTTTGGCTTGGTTAATCGATTAACCATTTGCTAGTACAAAATGGTTAATCGATTAACCCTTGTATTTTGGCAGATTCTGTTGCATTTTCATGACAACAACTTTTCCTCTATTTTTTGGGGTTCACTTGGTTCTAGTATTGTGTGGAATATTCTAGACATTTCTAGACATTTCAAGACCTTTCAAGACACTTCAAGGCATTTATTCCAATACATCACTTTGCATCAAGACCACTATGTAACTTCATTTGCAAGTATGTGAACCATTGGATTTGGACTTACATTGGGATTGATCCATCAAATTAACAAACTAACTAATCGAGTCAGCTTCCGACTTAGTGAGTTAAGTGCAACTAACTCCAAGGGTAGTTCCAAAGCAAACTTCAAAGCATATTCCAAACCTAGCAACTCCAAACCTCCACTCTATATAAAGGAACCTTGGAATTTTTGCTTGGGGTCTTCAACCACTTTCATAATTTTCTCTCAATTTTCACTCTTCTCTCTCACATTCTCTCTAAAGTTTCTGCAACTTCTTCTCACATTCATCTTCATCTTCTTCCCAAACCATACTAGAGCTCACTTTCCACCATTAAAGAGTAGCAACTTTCACATTGAAAGTGATTTTCTCTTGAGCTTAACCTCCATTATCTTGCATTTCTACTTGTATTTCTGGAGTTTCAGTAGCTTTTGCTTCAACTCAAGTGGTTATCTCAAGTTTCTTCGGTGCAAATTCGTATTTGGAGGTTTTGTCGAGTTTTGCTTGTTTTCGCTATGGTTTGTTCACAAGTTCAGATTTCTCTGGTTTTCTTTGATTATTCTCATCACAAACATTTGCAACAATCACCAAGGCAATCCTCTACCTTGTAGGTTGGAATTTCTCACTCAATTTACCATTTTCGGTCACTTTCATATTGTTTGCGATGTAGATTCGATTTTTTTTGTGTGAATTGATTATGCAATTGCTTTATTCTTGTTCTTGATGAATTAATTGATTTACTTGATGCTTAATTCTTGGGTTTGAACTTGATTTTTATGCACACATGTTCGCCCTAACATGTGAGTGATTGCATAAGTGATAAGTTGCTAAAAGTGCTTTTAAAAAACCAATTTTCTGTCACTATTATAGGGTTAATTGATTAACCATTTGCTAGTTCAAAATGGTTAATCTATTACACCTTTATTTTCAGCAAAAATCTGTCTTTTTTTAAAGGTTAATCGATTAACCATTTTGCATTAGCAAATGGTTAACCGATTAACACTGAACCAGAATGCCATTTTTGTGCTTTTTCAAGCTTGTTTGATCTTCTTTCCTCATCTAACTTCCATGGCTTGCTATGCTTGATATTTGTGGGTGTTTTATGAGTTGTTTAGCCTTTATTTGAAGCATGTATGCAAACTTTGATGCTCGATTTATCGATTATGTAATTGTTTGTAATTTTGACATTATATGATCATGATCATTCTTACACTCTTTTGTCCACATGATAACATGATTAGTGATGCATGCTAATTGATGTTTGTTGGTGCCTTGAAATTTGTTCTTGATTGCATTAAGTTCATTATTCATTGAATGAACTTAATTTTGTATAATCATTACTTCACACGCTCGCTTTAATGACCTTTCGACTCGCTTGAAAGACTATTGGCTTGTTCATTCCCTTTTGATCGATTGATCGAAACCTTGTTTCGGTTAGTTGATTTTCCCTCTTTATTCTCTTTAGGATCCTTTAGAGCCTTGTTCTCTCGATCCCTTGCTGAGTTGGAAATCCGCACAACACGTTGGAGCACTGTACAAGTTTGCGCCGTTAGTCTGTCGGTTTCAATTCCCACACTATACTTTGGTGCTAGACATGGAATGAGAGTGGAGAATTCCTACACTTATTCTGATTATTTAAGGTAGGGGACGAATGATCATGTACCTGGAATGGTCGTCTCTATCTCCTTACTATGGTGTTTGTCGATTCCCGGTCGAGTCGATCCTTGATCACTTGTACCCTAATCTTTTGTCCCTGGATTTAACTTCCTCCTTTCAATTCAACACCTTTCTCTTGTGGTCAATCACTATTCGTTGATTCCCCATAAAAATTTTAATCATCCATTTCTTTAGTTAATCAACCGTCCTTTCGTTAAAACCAATTTTATTCTTCCTTAGCAAAGTCGCAACCCTTTTTCTTCGGTTAATCACAGTCTGGCTGTTAAATACCGAGTCCCTAGCGGAGTTTGCAACTGTCTCTTGGTTCCCACTCCCTGTTTTTTGTTAATCACTATATGTCAGTTAAAATACCAATTGCTCCTTTTCTCAGTTAACCATAGTCTGCCTGTTAACATACTGAGTTTTGCTTGAGTTAATCACCTTATGTTGGTTAATTACTCATTCTTTTCTGTTAATCGCAGTCCGTCTATTAAAACATTGAATCTCCTGCAGTTAGCAACCTTTCTTTAGTTCAAACACTCACACCTTTGGTTTAGTAACCTTGTTTGGTTTAAATACCCTTTCCTTCGGTCAAGTACTGCTTGTTCAGTCGATGTATCGTCTTTTGGGTCATAACCTTCGCTTGGTTCCAATCTGGTCCTCTGGGTCACAACCTTCGCTTGGTTCCACACCTGTTCTTTGGGTCATAACCTTCGATTGGTTCCACACCCCTCCTTTGGATCATAACCTTCGATTGGTTCCACACCCCTCCTTTCGGTTAACCACTATTTATCAGTTAACATGCCGAGTTCTCCAGAGAGTCAAACACCTCCTCTTGGTTCAATACTCACATTCTGGTTCATCACAGTCCGTCTGTTGACACCAACCTTTTACACTCCCAATAAATGTTTACTCTTATCTTTCTTCGATTGATCACTGCCTGCCAATTAATGCACCAAGTCCTCTGTGAATCTTACCTTTACCTCGATTCTCATCCTTTATTCCTTTGCTTCTTTTATTCTCTTTATTTTGACACTATTTTGTTATTCTCTCCCCATTTGAGCTATCAAATTTCTTTCATATTCCTCAGTAGAGTCTTCATTTTCCTTTCTTTCTTGGTTTGGACACCATTTCTTTTGCATCCCCAGTAAGGTCTTGCTACCTCTTTTCTCTCTTGGTTTTGACACCGTCTCCGTTTCCTTTTCTTTCTCTGTCCTAATTCCCCGAACTACGTAGCCTCTGAATTACTTATTGCACTATAAGGATACGTAGGCACGAGATTGTGAAATCTTGGCGAGCCATCTTCTTCCACCTTTTTCTCTCTCTTTCCTGGTTCCATAAACTATAGAGCTCTAAATTCCTCATTGCACTATGAGGATACGTTGGCACGAGAGCCCCAATCTCTCGTGAGCACTTTCTTTATTCCTCTCTCTTTCTTTTCCTTTTAGTTAGAAGCCTTTAGATAGATAACTCTTCCAAGCCTAGAAGCAAGCGAAATGGTTCTCGTCGAGTACGACGGATGCATGAGGTCCTAGTACCTTCCTTTCCCATAACCGACCCCCTTACCCGTTTCTCTTCCCTTTGGGTTTTATCGGTATTTTTTCTATCCTTTGAGACTAAATAAATTTTGGTGGCAACTCTGTTGTATCTTTGAGTGTGCGATTCACTCAGGAATAATCTCATCAGCCTCATGCCTCTTTAGGTTCGGTAGTTATTTTCTAATAAGCGAATATTGAAGCACAAAATTAACTGGAGCTTTTGATACCACTTGTTAGACGAATGCGACTTATCTAGAGGGGGTGAATAGATTCCCAAATAAAATTTTTCTTTACAAAAGTTATTTTAAAAAATAATGGCTAGCAAAAGTGACTTAGATCGATTTTTCTAAACTGAATCGCTATCGAAAAGCTCAGATATGCGTATATGAAAACCAATCTAAGATAATGTTAAACAACTCAATCAATATGTGTTAATCACGATTACTTGAAAGCTACTTAACAAGTAATACTACTTCCAATGATAAATCACACAAAAATATTATTGCGACAAATTATCGAACACCTTTTGTGCAATCAATTTTGTTTGGAAATTTGTATAATTTTGTTGATATGAAAATCCAACCAAAATCTAAAGGATTGTGATCAACTCAACAAAACGTTTTTCAAAAGAATTAACCAAATTAATTAATCTTCCAATCGATGAACTCAACAATTGACAAATGAAATGTAAAAGAGATAGATAGATAGATAGATAGATAGATAGATAGATAGAGAGAGAGAGAGAGAGAGAGAGAGAGAGAGTAAATAAGAATTTGTTTAGACAGTTTCCCAATCGGCCTTGCTATGGGTACGTCTGCCCTCAATTTAAACATGTTTTACAATTGGTTGTTCTATTATTGACATTTAAGGGTAAAGTCACAATTTCTCTTTTCTATGCTAAAATGGAAATTTTTGGACAAACATGTAAGGATTTAGAAGGGTTAATTTTTCAAATATCTTGCTTTGTGTAGATTCAATTTTTAGAAAAGATTATCGTAGTGACACTGATTATTGTTGTTGTAGTGAGTATGATCATGTCGATGTTGTTTAAAAGTAAGTTGTTCTGATTTTAATGTTATTCGTGTTTCTCGGCGAGTTGCAAAGACTGAATCTTGTTAATGAAAATATAGAATATAGAGTTACGTAGCTTCAAGCCCAAGTGTTAGTGATGGTACATGGTGTAATGGTAGGAAGAAAAGATTAATAGAGTTACAATTTAATAAAGTCTTTCATTACGTAGAAGAAATTTATGGCTTTTTGATTATGTGTTTATGTTATTTTTCCTTGAAAACATTTGAAGCCATCACTGTAAAAGAAATGTATGGCTTTGTTATGCTGTTTGTGTTCTATGATTTTATGTTTTATTGATTGCCATTTTCATTCCAGTAAAGAGATGCCAAGTTTAAGTTTCAATGTGGAACTTGATGCTGCCAATGCAACTTGGTTGTTGAATGGTGTAACTTTGCTGTCAACAAAAACTAGTGAACTGCTATTGCTTACTCTTATTTATGATGGAAGGTATGTTGCTCCTCCTTTTTCATCTCCGTCATTCATGTTCTTTATGTTGTGGATCTTATGTAAATATTAGCTTATTCAATGGTAGACTATATATTAAGATTACACTTCAAGTGACATAGGATACTGGATTTGGGCATAAGCCCAACTTGGTGTCTTGAATGAGAGAGTATTGGCATGGCAGATTCTGTTCGGGGCAGTTAAAAAGGGATATAGGAAAGAAGTATTATGATTGCTAAAACGTTTGTAGGTAGGAGAATAATTTTAAGAGTTGTAAAGTCAACAATATGATTGAAGAAGAGAACAAGACAGTTTAATTATTTACTCCTTATTTCTGCCATTGTTGTTTTATAATAGTTTGCAGATATTGAAACAAGACAATTATGATTGAACCTCTTTGAAGTATAAAACTCTCAATGTTTCTAAATTATCAGGGTTGTATAGAGACTTGATATATCTAAGTCAAAAGCTTTAATTCTATCATCTGTAAGTTTTAAAGGTCTTACCTATTATGCTTGTTGGTGCAAAGGTAGAATAAATGATGAAAGGTAGAAATATTCTATTTAAGAATGACGGCAGGAAAAACAGGATTAAGAGTTACAATGATTGTCACCCTATTTATAAGCTAAAACTAGGGTTACTAGAATAAGATAAATACTAAAATACCCTCTAACAAACTTAGGGGCCAAGAAAATAGTACAACTAAATAAATATGAATTATTAATAATATTCTAATACCATCCCTTAATTCATATTCCATCAAAACTTGTGACACCAATTCCATCCCTTAATCTGAGAAATTGATCAGTTTTGATAGCTTTCGTCAGAACATCTGCCAACTGCTTCTGAGTGCTGCAGTGTACAACTTCTAACACTCCACTCTGAACTTGATGTCTCACAAAATGATACTTGGTCTCAATATGCTTGCTTCTCCCATGCAGCACTGGGTTTCTGGCAAGGTTGATTGCAGACTTGTTGTCAATCATCAACTTCAGAGGTTTGTCTACCTTAATCTTCAGATCCTGCAACAGATTCAGAATCCACACAGCTTGGCATGCAGTAACAGCACCTGCAATGTATTCAGCTTCACAGGTTGACAACGCCACAACAGGTTGCTTCTTGGAACACCAAGAAATGGGACCTCCCAGAAATTTGAACAAGTACCCAGATGTACTTCTTCTGTCAACTCTGTCTCCACACCAATCAGAGTTTGAATAACTCAGAAGTTCTGACTCATTATTTCCTCCAGAGGGAAATAACACTCCATACTTCAGAGTTCCTTTGATATACCTCAGAATCCTGACAGCAGCTTGGTAATGGGACCACTTAGGTTTACTCATGAACCTACTAACCATCCCAACTGAATAGCAGATATCAGGTCTGGTATTGCACAGATACCTCAGAGAACCAACCAACTGTTTGAAGGTTGTAGCATCCACATCCTTTCCTTCAGAGTCTGAATCCAGTTTCTGATTTGTATCAGAAGGTGTGACAGCCATCTTACAATTCTTCAGATCAAATCTCTTCAGAAGTTCTAATTCATACTTGAGCTGATGCAAAATGATACCTTTCTCAGAATATCTGAACTCCATCCCTAGAAAGTATGTCATTTTGCCTAGATCAGTCATTTCAAATTCATTCATCAGAACTTTCTTGAACTTGGCTATCTCCTGTTCAGAACTTCCAGTCAATAGTATATCATCAACATATAAACATACCAGAGTCATATTGCCTTCAGAAGTATGCTGAACATAGACACCGTACTCCATCTCACATTTCTGAAAGCCTTGCTTCTTGAAAAATGAATCAATCTTCTGATTCCAAGCTCTGGGCGCTTGTTTCAGTCCATATAGAGCTTTGTATAATCTGTACACCATCCCTTCCTGATTCTTTTTCACAAATCCAGGAGGTTGTGACACGTAAACTTCTTCTTCTAATGGACCATTCAGAAATGCAGATTTTACATCTAAATGCATCAGAGGCCAATTCCTGTTAGCAGCTATTGCAATCACCATTCTGATTGTTTCATGTCTTGCTACAGGTGCAAACACTTCAGAATAATCCAGCCCAGGTTTCTGTAGAAATCCTCTGGCTACCAACCTTGCTTTATGTTTGCCAATTGAACCATCTGGCTTTAACTTCTGCTTGAAAACCCATCTGACGCTGATGGCTTTCTTGTCTTTTGGAAGTTCTGTCAGCTTCCAAGTCTTGTTTCTCTCTATAGCATCAAGTTCTTCTTTCATGGCCTTCAGCCAGAGCTTCTGCTTAAGAGCCTCCTCTGTACTTATAGGTTCAGAGTCTACTAACATGGCACACTGAATAACTTCTCCTTCAGAGTCTACTTCAGTGTCTTGCAGCATGTCAAATTCTGCAAATCTTCTGGGAACGCTTCTGATTCTTTGTGGTCTCTGAACTTGTTCAGAGTCTTGAGCTTCAGAGTTTCCAGCTTCAGATGGTTGACTTCCTCTAGAGCTTTGACCATCTGCAAGATCTGGCATATTTTCAGAGTTTTGGCCATCTTCAGAGTCTGAATTTCCACCAGAATCTGGATTGCCATCAGAGTCTGAATTATCAGAGTCTGGGTCATCTGGGTCACCTTCATCTTCTGAGTCTTCTCCAGAGTCAGAATCACTATCAGAGTCAGAATCAACGTCAGAGTTTACTTCAACTTCAGAAATTCTTAACTCTGACCTTTCTTCAGAAGTTCTAACATCAGAATCAGATTGAGACTTATCCCAATCCCAAACTTCTGATTCCTTCACAATCACATCTCTGCTGAATTCAATTTTATTGGTTTCTGGACAATAGAGCTTGTATGCACCTGTACTGTGGTACCCTATCAGAATCATCACTTTGCTTCTATCATCCAGCTTCTGTCTTCTGGCTTCTGGAACATGTTTATAGCAAACAGAACCAAACACCTTCAGATGACTAACACTTTGCTTGTCTCCAGTCCACTTCTGCATAGGAACTATTTCCTTCAACTTCTTCGTAGGACATCTGTTGAGTACATACGTTGCAGTGGCAACAGCTTCTCCCCAGAGCTTCTGAGGAAGCTTCTTCTCCTTTAGCATGCTTCTCACCATATCAAGCAGAGTGCGGTTTCTTCTTTCAGCAAGACCATTGTGTTGAGGGGTATAAGGAGCAGTAACCTCATGCTCAATTCCATTCTCCTCACAGAACTTCTGGAACTCTTTGGAGTTATACTCACCTCCACCATCAGTTCTAAGAATCTTCAACTTCAGACCACTCTGATTCTCAGCCTTCATTCTGAACTTCTTGAATTCATCAAACACCTCGTGTTTGAACTTAATAAGGGATACCCATGTCATTCTTGTGAATTCATCAACAAACAACACAAAGTATTTATTCCCTCCAATTGATGCTACTGGAAATGGACCACACACATCAGAGTGTACAACTTCCAAGGCATGTTTTGCTCTTGGAGCAACTTCTGATGCAAATGGCAATCTTGGTTGTTTTCCTTCCATGCAAACTTTGCATGACTTTTCAGGCTTCTTAATTGCAGGAATTCCATGTGCCAATTTCTTTGAATTCAGATGTTGTAAGCTTCTGAAATTCAAATGACCAAATCTTCTGTGCCACAGCTCACTCTCCTTCTCAGTACTTGTTGCACTAAGACACTCTGAGTCTGCAGTTCTGACATTCACCTTGAATGTTCTATTCCTTCCCTGTTCTGACTCCATAATCAACTTCTGATTACAGTCATACAGCTTCAGAAGATTGTCCTTCATGGTAACTGAGAAACCTTTCTCAATTAATTGTCCCACACTCATCAGATTGCTTCTGATGCCAGGTACATACCACACATTCTGAATCAATGCTATTTTCCCATTGTTCAGAGTCACTCTGACATTTCCCATACCTTCTGCATTAAGATATTTGTCATCAGCACATCTGATCTTTGTTCTCTTTTCAGAGTCAAAGTCAACCAGCCATTTCTTGTTTCCAGTAAGATGATTTGAACAGCCAGTGTCCATATACCACCAGTCTGTCAGATCATCAGATTCAGAGGCCATCAATAGCACAGATTCGTCATCAGAACTTCTGGCTATATTTGCTTCTTCTGATTTCTTCTCCTTGTTTGACCAACAATCTCTAGCAAAGTGACCAAACTTCTTACAACAGTAACATTGGATCTTCTTCTTGTCATACTTCTCTTTTCCCTTCTGAGCATTCTTTTGTCTATCAGAGGTTGAGGTTTCTGACTTCTGACCACCATCAGATCTTCTCCTGGCTTCTGACTGCTTCTGATACCTCCTATCAGAAGTTGCTTTCAGAGCCTGCTGTTCTACTTCCTTTTCAGAGTTTCTCTCAGTCAGACGCAACTCTTGCGCTTCTAGACTGCTCTGCAGCTCTTCAATTCTCATTGTGCTCAGATCTTTGGAATGTTCTATTGCTACCACAATGTAATCAAATTGAGGAGTAAGGGATCTCAACACTTTCTCCATGATTGTTTCTTCAGAAAGAGTTTCTCCACATGCCTTCATCTCATTAGTGATCAGAATCACTCTGGAGATGTATTCAGAAACTTTCTCATTATTCTTCATGTTGAGATTCTCATATTGCTTTCTCAAGGACTGAAGCTTCACCTTCTTCACTGATGCGTCACCACCATAACATCTCACCAGAGTGTCCCATGCAGCCTTTGCTGTTGTAGAGTCTGCAATCTTCTCAAACACGTTTACATCCACACATTGATGAATGAAGAACAATGCTTTCTGATCCTTCTTCCTTACTTCTTTCTGCGCATTTTTCTGTTCATCAGTTGCATCTGCTGCTACTGGAACATAACCATCAGTGACAAGATCCAGAACATCTTGAGCACCAAACAGTACACGCATCTGGATCATCCAACGATTCCAGTTTTTACCATCAAATACTGGAAGTTTGGTGTTCATGTTGCCGTTTCCGTTCATCTTCTACTTTGCACAATACACTCAGAGTTTTCTCACACAGTGTTTCCCAACCCACAGAATTTAAAAAATTCTGATCAGATTTTGTTCAAGATTCAACAAGAATCTGAGAAACAAAATCAAACACACAAGACCTCACGTTCACTCGTGTTTCCCGTGTTTCCCAATGAATCTGAACCGGAGCTCTGATACCAATTGTTGGTGCAAAGGTAGAATAAATGATGAAAGGTAGAAATATTCTATTTAAGAATGACGGCAGGAAAAACAGGATTAAGAGTTACAATGATTGTCACCCTATTTATAAGCTAAAACTAGGGTTACTAGAATAAGATAAATACTAAAATACCCTCTAACAAACTTAGGGGCCAAGAAAATAGTACAACTAAATAAATATGAATTATTAATAATATTCTAATAATGCTAATGTTATAGGTTTTGCTCTAGCTTTTACAGTTTGAGTTTTGCTTCAATATCTGCATTTTTTAGGGTATTACGACAATTGGAAATTCTATTTTTTTCTTAGAAGTTGATTAGGAGACAGTATGCTGGTGCAATTTTCTTGTGGATCAGGTGTTTCAATGCTGTCACCCGGTCTAAAAGAAGAGGTGCATATCAGTTGCCTTGAATTTTTCAACTGCCTTCATTTCATAGATTCTTTTAAAGATATTTATTTTAGTATATGAAAATGTGTTACATTTACACTACTCTCTTTACTTATTACTTATACAATCTACTTGTATAGTCATTTTTAACACATTTTCCTACAAATGTTTAGGTTGGTGATTATTACGTAGATGCTTCTTCAGCAAAGAGATTGTGGAGGTCACCTTCTGATACTTTGCAAGATGTGGTTAGTGGCGACGAGCTATCCTTGTATGGATTTTCTCCAAATAGAACATAATCAACATAGGTAGTGTTTTGTTATGCACGAGTAGTAAAATCTTTCATTTGTCTGTCATCACTTCTCCATTCTCATTGTAGTATTTTTTGTTGTTGAAATGTTTAGGTGTATTTAACTTGCGGAACTAGTTAGAGGTTGGCTACAGAAATCATTCTCATTTGCAATCATGAATTCATTTATAAATATTGGTCCTTTGAAATGTTTCTCACGCGGTTTAAGATTAAACGTTGATGCAAATTCTACAGGGATATCCAAACAGAGTAAATATGAATTGGTCAACGATTTTTATTTGTTACTACGGGTGATTAATCAAACTACTAGTAACTTGCTTAGTTCGGGCTGAGAAGAAAGCTATGTAATTAATAACATATAATGGAGTGTAATGGTATACATTCTAAATGATGTAGCAGTATGGCTACTACCTCAAAGTTTTGGGGGAATAATAAAAAAAATTTATGCCGTAGTACCATACTGTTGCACCCCAAAATTTGACCAACCGGTTCCCATATCTGGTTTATGTTTCAACGCATTTTGCATTCGCATTCGCATACTGCATGCATTGCAATTTTCTCAGTCAGATTGATTTTATTGGGATTGCAGCCCCTGGCGTTTCAGGCAGTTCGGGCCGGTTGGGATAAGTGTATTTTGAGAATTGGTGCTCGTTCCCTGTGGTTTTCAGGTCATCTCGGTGCCTGGGTTTCGTTATGGTTGCGCAATTGTTCTCCAATCGATTTAATCGGCCTCCTGGCAATTTTTAGTTTTTCTCTTTTATTTTCTAGATTTTTACTTCATTTTAATAGATTTTAATAGGTTTGTTTTTTTAATAGACTTTTTTTTTATAGAATTTAATAGATGTTTAGATTTTTTAAAATAGATATTCTTTTCTTTTTTAGATTTAATAGATTTTTAGCCTACTAGATATTAGTTGTTATCATTAAATGGAATAGTTTAAGATAGTTTTTAAGTGGTCCTTTTAGATTTTTAAATGGTTTTTTAATATAGAGTTTAATAGATTTTTAGATATTACTAGTTTTTTAATATAGTTTCAGTATAATAGAATAATATAGATTTTATAATAATGCTAGATTAAGTTTTAATGAATTGATTTTATAATTTAGTATAGATTTTAATAGAGTCTTATTGATTTTTATAAATTTAATTAGGATTTTAAATAGATTTTTAGATATTAAATATCTTTTTCTGTTTTAAATAGGATAATTAGGGTTAATTTCGTCTTTTTAGGAGTTAATTAGGATTTATTGTTATTAATTTCGTTTTGTGTCTAAGGACTAATTAGGTCTGTGAGTTTAAGTCAAGTGATCATCAATTAATCATGTTTAATGCACTAATCAGAGTCATTAAGTCTTAGTGGGCCATTAAGTCCAGTTATCCAAGTCAGAAAAGCCCAGAAAAATGCCAGGTGTCTATAAATAGTCAGTGCCACGCGTTTGCTTTTTCTTCCGCCACTTCACATAGCATTGACAGCGCATACTCCACTCGTTCTCCTTCCTTCCCACGTGTCCTTCCCTCTTTCTCCTTCAGTGCCACTTGGCTTGTTCTGACGCCACCACCATCACCGCCTTGCATGCTGATGCCACGTGTTTTCCACTAACCATCTTTCGCCGGAACACATGCAAGCGGCCACTGGAGACACCTCTCTCTGCCGCAACTGTCACCGGAGTTCGTTGAAGCTTGCCGGAAATTTTTAATTCCTCGGACAATCCATGAGATCATCCTCAATCTTTCCCATCAACCTTCATCCATCCTCGCTGGAAAATTCAAGATCGCCGGAATCTTCATCAGTGTTCAAGTTTTTTTTCCAGAATTCCAAGATCATTCATCATCTTCATCCAGTTCGTCACTCCCCAGATTTCACCAAGAACTTCATCAGTATTCAATTTTTTTCCAGGAAATTTCCAACGAGTTCAAGAACTTTCACTTTCTTAATCTCCAGATCTCCTCTGATTTCAACACTCCAAGATCTCACCGAACATCATAACCACCGAGAATCTTCAAGACACTTTAGAAATTTCATCAGGATTCGTAGGCCTCTGGTTCTTCTCTTTTTCGTCAAGAACTCTCAGGGTTTTCATCAGAAGCATCAGCGCCATCATCAGTTCCCATAACTGCTCTGTGGATATGCATCGCGCTCGTAGATCTTCATCACGCTCGTGAGGATCGTCCAGAAAGCCTCAAACGTCGTCAAGAGCGTCCAAGCTTCAAGATCCTCCTTAACAGCCTCAAACGTCAACTTCATCATCTCCAGAAAAGCTCCACCATCTTCATCATTTTTCCAGGTTTTCTTCTTCGCTCAGAACTTGTTAGGATTTACAATTTGTTAGCTGACAAATTAGACTGTGGAGTGTTAGTTTGTTTGATAGAATTAGGTTAGAGGTTATGGTTTGATTTAGGGTGTTAGTCTGGTTGCAATTTGTGTGATTGGGAGAATGGGGAAACGACGCTAGGGTTGGGAGAGTGATAGTGAACAGTGACAGAGGTAATGAGGATTAGGGTTTGTTGTTAAGCTGAGGTAGTAATGGATTCGGGCCTGGGCCCATGGGGGTCGTGTGCTGATCTTACTCCCCATTACCCAGTGACACCCCCTTTCCCACATGTTTTACGTTTTGGGCCCAGATGGATTCGCTATCCACACCCCCCAGCGGGAGGCCCAATAGATTACCAAGGCGAATAAATGTTGTTCGCCCCCCCCCCCCCCCCCCCCCCGTTTTTATTTTCCATGGTTTTTTATTGTTTTTTTTTTCTGAAGTAATAATGGGCCCAGCGTGATAGCTGGCTGCACCCCCCTCCTGAGCCCAATGCATTTTTGAACTATAGAAAATTACTATTTGCCATGCATATTTTCCATTTTTAATTGATTTTTATTTTTATTTCATGTTTGCATATAGTTTAGTAAAAAAATCATAACAAATTGAAAAATGGTTGTTTTTACATGGGATTTTTTCCTTAATTTTCCTAAAGACATCAAGAAAATTATAAGAAAATAAAATTAGCATTTTAGTCATTTTTCTATTTCTGGTGAATTTTTACATTTAGTTGCTTTTATTGCATTTTAGTTTGTATATCCATTTTGTTGAATTCCGTTTAGCCATTTCCCTTCACATTTTGATGTGATTCTTTTTGCTATGATTAGAGTATAGTATTGGGTTCCCTTAGAGATTTATCTCACATTTTTGTGATTTAATCTTGACTAGTTTTGAATAAAGAATATTAGGGTGATTAGAATTAGGGTTAAACTTGACATAGGTGCGTCATAACACTTAGGTTTTGGGTTTTTAGCTTGAATTAGGAGTTGGGAAATATAGGGTATGTAGGGTAGATGTATAAATCCCCTTAGAATTAATTTTAGGATTTTTAAATAATATACTACTATTTTACTTGACTTTTGTAAATAGTGTGTTTGTTTGGTGTGGCCATTGTGGACTTTTGTATTGTTTGCTTGGGGTTGGGCTTTGCTATGGGGTATGGGGCTTGGATTGGGCTTGTGGAGCATGAGGGAACATAGGAGAAGATTGACTACAAAGATCAAAGTTGGATGCATGAAGATTCTTGTGCTAGAAGATGTTTTTTGAAGACATAGGAAATAGGAATAAGCAGAGCCCTAGAATAGACCAAATTCTTTGTACAAGCATCGATAGCTTCTTGTGCTTCCATTCCTCTCTATGACATAAAGTCCCTCTATGGTATTCACCTCACTCCTTTGGAGGGATAAGTGGCCTTACCTTAGAGGTAGAACTTTGAGAGAAACAGTCTTTTACAATGTTAAACTGTTTGTAGGCTTCCTTTGGTAGTCAATGAACTGTTTAACATTCAACTTATTATGTTAAGTGTTTATCATCTAGGAGAGCTTGCCTTGAAGAATGAAGAAGATCATTGAAGATTGACAAAGATGAAGCTTGTTCATGTCAAAGTTGTGCAACTGTTAAAGCTAGGGTTTACTGCTATTTGGAGCTATCTGTTGTCTGAAGCTGTCTGTTTTGAAGGTGTTTACTGTTTAAGGTTCTTTGTTTGATGATGTTTGGTTTTTCCTTAGAGATGGAGGCTTATCTAAAGCATGGAGATTATTGGAGCTTATTTGAAGAGATTGATGTTTTGCTGTTAATCAACTGTCAGAGTTTGATGTTTTTTAGAGCTGCTGCTGTAGGAGCTGGTGGGCTGTCAGAGCTGGTTTTGGGGTTTTATTTTTCTTTGTTGTATTGTTTGTTAATTTTCCCATTAGGTTTGAAGTGAAGCTGTTTCACTTTGCCTATTGTCTTCTCAGGTTCGAGGTTGAGTGAGGCTCCCTTGCCTTGCTTGTACTGCTGCATCTCATGCATCTTACTGCTTTACTGTACATATGTTGTTTCTTTTCCGTTTATCCCCTAGGATCTCTGTTTCTCTCTACGCAAGAGAGAAATATGACAGACATTAGGTGTTAATCCATGCATGACAACATTAGGGTAGTTTTGATTCCCATTTTAACCATAGGGTTTTAGAGTTCTTTCTCTTCTATCTCCAAGTCATTCAAAATACAGTAATAAGATTTCAAACATCATAAAAAAACAGTTCTTGCGTAAAAGACTGAAAACAAATCAAAAAGTCATTTTTGTCCGCTTGGACTCTGAATCAGGAGAAAACCTTTTTCAGAAGGATAAAAACAATCAAGACAGACTTGTGTCGTACGTAGCCCGAACTACGTCTGCTCTGATCTTTCATGTTGTATGAAAGTACGTAGGCATAGGATGTTGTATCCTAGCGAGCAACCTTCCCCTCCTTTCCCGTAGGTAGGCGAACTACGTTGACTTTGATTTCTCGTTCCAGATGGGAATACGTAGGCATAAAGTGCGATACTTTACCGAGTCATTTTATTTTCTTTTAACCCTTGACCTTTAGGGTAGACAGAATAACAATCCGTACCAGAAAACAAGCGTGGATCCCGTCGAGTACGGCGGACGTGAGGGGTGCTAATACCTTCCCCTTGCGTAATCGACTCCCGAATCCAGGATTTGGTTGCGACGACCATTCCTTTCCTGTTTTGCGTTAGGTTTACTCTGAGCATTTCCTTTCCCTCCTTTGGGATAAATAACGCACAGTGGCGACTCTTATGTTCAGCTGGCGCTGATTTTCGCAGTAGCGACAGCTGGGGACTCTGTTGGGGACTCCAACGGTTCCCTACGCGAGTCAATCCTAGCGCTTGTTTTCCCGTCGTGGATTTTGTATGGGTTTACGTTTCTATATCTTACATTCATCATTATATTATTGTTATTATTGCTATGGGTATGAGGGGGTTCTATGATTGAGAGATAAGTCGGACCTGGGCTTGAGTGCACCTAGAATTAGAGTGGAAATTAGTGGGCGCGTGCATGTACTAGTGTCTCATGAAATCCACGCTCAGACGAGGTTCTTCTGGTTGGCTTCTTTTTCAACCCTTTGGGTTGAGGGGGTTGTTGGTTAGTTGGATTGTCGACTCTGGGGATCGATCATTTGGAAGTTGGCTAAGTGAGGCCTCTTCAGGACATGATGATGCCACACCTTTTGGGTATCGTATCCTCCGTCTTGAAAGTCTGTGACGCCAACGACCGCATAGGATGCCGTACCTTGTGTCAGTTATTAGGACACCTACCTGTGAGAGGGGTTGGGCATGCAGGTAACTTGACCTCCAGATTACCGGTTTTCTTGATTGAGATTCAGTGGTGTGATATTTGAGGATAATGTTATTGGGTCTGTCAGAGACCAGGTTGGAGCATTGTGGATGGTCTTGAGCAGTTTGTGGGTCTATTTGAGGCCAATATGGTGGATTGGACTTCTCAGCCAGGGGCACTTGGTCCCTTGTTGCATTGCTTGCATATTGCATTGTTTGCATCATCATGTGCATATCATTAACGTGTGTCTGTGCTGCAGGTGCATTTTCATACTTCCTGATTCTAGTGCTCCGGACTTCTATCTGTTATTATGAGTACTTTGAGGAAGACTGTTGCGTATAAGTTGCCTACTCCTGATGTGACTTCTCTGTTGGGTCTGATTTCCCTAGCGGATGATGATGTGAGGAGAAGCTTTAGGAAGAGCTATGTGAAGCTACAGAATTTGGTTTGCAGACTAATCACATATGAGTTGAATGGGTTATACACATTGATGCAGTTATATGATCCCTCCTTGAGGTGTTTTATGTTCCAGGACTTCATTTTGGCTCCGACCATGGAGGAGTACACTGAGTTTCTAGAGTTTCCAGTTCAGAACAAAATGCCCTTCATTCACTTTGATGCCAAGCCTCAGTTGGAGGACTTAGCTGTTCCCTTACATATGGATCCGACAGAGTTGTTGTTGACTTCCTGGCATGGAGTTTCTGGGTTTTCTCTCAAGTTTTTGGTTGGCAAAGCCCAAGAATACGCCAAGAGTGGCTGCTAGATTGTGTTTAACATTGTTCTTGCCTTGTGCATCTATGGGATTATACTGTTCCCTAATCTGCCTGAATTCGTTGATTTGGATGCATTCCACTTGTTTGCTGCAGGCAACCTGGTGCCTACCTTGATTGGAGATTTCTATCATTCCTTGCATTATAAGAACGAAAACAGAAGGGGGGAAAATGTCCATTGTTGTGTACCTTTGCTGAATATGTGGTTTGAGAGCCATTTGCCCAAGGGCCCTTTTGTTGAATCTGCAGATACAGCTGAATGGGCTGAGCGTCTAATGGGACTTTCTTCAGAAGACCTTGTATGGTTTGACAGAGATTTATTGGGGTCAGAGATTATCTTCAGTTGTGTCGGGTTTCCCAACGTGCCTTTGATTGGAAGGAAGGGGTGTATTAACTACAACCCATCTTTGTTGGTTCGACAGTTCGGGTATGCTTTGAAGAGTCCACCGAAGGAGGAAGAAGTACAGGAATCTCTGTATTTCACTAGTGACCTGAGTGGGGAATTATTGGCCAAGCTTCAGCACGCTTGGAATCATATCTGCAGAAGAGGGAAACCATTGCTAGGCAAGAATGATTGTCAAGCCTATACGCCTTACAAGGTGTGGATTCAAGAAAGGGTATGACAGGTGCAGATGCCTTTTCCAGCAGTATCACGTCCTGTTCCCATTCCAGTCGAGGAACCGACTACTGTGGCTATTAAGGTATATGAGCAGGTCGTAAAAGAAAAAGAAGACTTGATAAAGATCAATGAAAAGTTAGAGAAGGAATTGGCTCAAATCCGGAGGGAGAAAAACGAAGCTGTGTATTCCTTCCAACAGCAGACTGAGTTGGTAAGCAGGTTAGGTGTTGAATTGGCAGAAGAGAAAAAGAAGCGTGAACGCCTGGGAAAAGAATTCAGAAGCTCTCATGATATGTTAGAGTCCAAGAAGAAGTCACTCGATACCGCCTACCGGGAGATCTCTGTGTTCAACAAAACCTGGAACGCCACGCTGACCGGCAATAAGGAAAGAGAAGACAAACTGAGGCTGCAGATCTCTGAGCTGGAGAGTCAGTTGAAAGCTAGCCAGAAGAGGTTAGAGGAAGAGGTTACGCGGAGGTATGATGTCCAGAATTCCTTGAACAAAGTTATCAAGTGCAAGACGGAGTCTGCATCTCAGAAACAGAAGTTAGATGACTGCTTTGGAGAAGGAGCATGGGAGGAATCTATTTGTGATTTCCGGTGTGTTCTCAAGCGAAGAGATCTACTTATCGAGGGATTGCTTTCTCAGCCAGACCATCAGAAGACTAAAAGGCTGCTGGAAGAGTATCGGGCGTATGGCCACACGTGATCGTTTTATATACTATTGTGTATGCTTTATTTGCATCGTGCTGACCATCACCAGGATTGTTGGTTGAGGTCATGCCTTCTTTGTATTGTATATTGTATTCCCGATTCGGTGGGCTCTTCAGCAATATATGAGTTGTTTTCTTCTGTGAATGTATCTAAGCTTCTTATCACCGCCCTGTCACAGCACTGCACTACACAAGCACATTGGCACTAGAATTGGGGAGTGATATTCCCTAATGCACAGACACACATTGCATTTGCATACATAGCCATATTGCATTACCAGGTAATTATCGAACTGTATCTCATTTCCTGCATCCCTCCAGGTTTTTCAGGATTGAAAGTCAACGTCCTCACCGTACTCTACTCGTACCAACTGCAAAAGAGTTATGGACCAGATGCAAAACGAGATGCAGGAAATGCGTGAAAAGCTGGCGCTGTTCATGCAGACGATGGAGGCAGTTGTGAAGGGGCAGGAAAGCCTGCAGACTTTGGTGCAACCACTGCTGGCGAGGACCAATGGGAATGGAAACGAAGACCACAATTCTGTGCGTGTTGAAACCATTCATGGGGATGGTACTCCTACGGCTGTGGTTCCACCTGTGATAACTCCACCTATTGTAAATGTGAGCAATGGGGCTGGCGCTGGGAATGGTAATACAGGAATTGGTAATGAGACTGTCATTAATAATGTAGGACTTGGAGATGTCAATCTGGGCGGTGGTAACAACAACGGTGGTAATGGCTTTGGTAACAACGGGTTCGGCTATAATGATCAGGGGTTTGATTATGTCAACCAGGATGGGAAGTTCGGCTTCAACGCTCAGGGTTTCGGATATGATGGTTTTGGTAATGCTAATCAGGGCTATGGTGGATTTGGTAATGGAAATGGCGCTGGGTTTCTCAACACTGGGTTTGGACCTGCTGGGGTCACTCAAGGGTATGGTAACAGAGGACGGGGCCCTATGATGAATCAGTCTGGATTTGGTCGCAACAATGGGTATGACGGGTACGGAAATGAGAATATTAATTGGAATGAGGACCAACAAGAAGATGCCTTTTCTGGTAGGGGCATGGATGGACCTGTGGATCCTGTTTAGAGGATCAAAATGCTTGAGGAACAAATGAAGGGTGTAGTAAATCAGAATACTTCTGGTTTAGATATGACTACGATGGGATTGGTGCCTGGCCTAAGGGTGCCGCTGAAGTTTAAAGCTCCCACCTTTGATAAATATAAGGGAGACATTTGTCTGAAGGTGCATGTTCTTTCTTACTACAGACGGATGTCCGCTTACTCAAATGATGAAAGAATGCTGATGCATTTCTTTCAGGACAGCTTATCTAGACCCTCACTTGAGTGATATATGGGGTTGGAGCCCACTCAGATCAAAACATGGAGGCAACTGGCTGAGGCGTTTGTGACACATTACAAGTATAATAGTGACCTGGCACCAAACAGGGTCCAGCTGCAAGGCTTGTCACAGAAAACTGGGGAGAGTTTTAAAGAATATGCACAAAGGTGGCGCGACATGGCTGCAAGAGTGCATCCTCCTCTAGTCGAGAAGGAGATGAATGACATGTTCATTGGAACATTCACATGGATATTCTACGAGAAGTTGTTTCCTGTTGCGTTGAGCAGTTTCTCTGATCTGATCTTGATGGGTGAAATGATTGAGAATAGTATCAAGGTAGGAAGGTTCCAAGCTGGGGAGTCTACTTTGTCGGGAGGTAATAGAAAAGCATTTGGTGGTCGACGTCAAGGTGATTCTAGTGCAGTGTTTGGTGGCAGGGGCAGGGGCAGAGGAAGACATCAGTATGCTCAGCCGCAGCAGATAGCTAGTGTCACGATTCCGATTCCACAACAGAGACAGCCACAACAACAACAACAACAATAGCAACAACAGCAGCAGCAGGGGCAGAATGCTGGCCAAAGAAGATTTCCGAATGCGAAACCGAAAAGAGTGTTTGAAGCGCCTCCTTCCACGTACGCGGAACTTTTTCAGACACTGTTGGGGCTGAATTTAGTTGAAAAGAGGACCTTGGCACTGCCCACAAGACCAACCCTTCCTTATGGGTATGATGTTAACAAACATTATGACTTCCACTCCGGGGCACCCGGGCATGACATAGAGGCCTGTCATGCGTTTAAGCATAAAGTTCAGGATTTATTGGATAGCAAGGCCATAAAGTTTGGACAAGCGGGTCCAAATATAGTACAACAGCCTATGCCCAACCATGGGGCAAATGCTATTTTGACTGAGGAGGATTTGAATCTGGTTACGAATGTTGATGAACTGAAAACACCGTTGTGTGAAGTAAAGAGCAGGTTATTGAAAGGAGGTGTGTATCCGAGCTGCGATGAGTTTTGTCTAGAATGTTGAACCCAAGCTGGGGGTTGTGCTGAATTGAAGAAAGGTATTCAGACCTTGATAGATGAAGGCACACTGCAATTTGATAGAATGGCAGTTGAGAAGCCTGCAGAGGTGTTAGCTGATGAGCAGAGTGATGTTGCTATGGTGACAATTCCATGGAAAACGATAACTATAACAGCACCAGCCAGGCGGCCGATGATCACTATTACAAAGGCAGGGCCAGTCCCTTATGAGAGCACCAAAGCAGTACCATGGACTTATGGGCTGGAAGCATATTGTGATGGGGAGAAAATTGATATCAATGAACGACCAGCTGGGGTTGTGGACAATGTCGTCGGGACCGGAGGAATGACGAGAAGCGGGAGAATTTTTATATCGCCTGAGGTAGAGGCTGAACGAGTGGCAAAAGGTAAAGGGAAAGTGATTGAGAATACTCCTGTGCAGAGGAATGAAAAAGAAATGTCACTGAAAGATGTAGAAGAGTTTATGCGTCTTATCCGTAAGAGTGACTATAAAATCGTCGAGCACCTTCAACAAACGCCGTCGAAGATCTCCATATTGTCGCTGTTATTGTGTTCCGAAGCTCATAGGAATGCGTTATTGAAAATTCTGGACACGTCGTTTGTACCCCCAAGATGTTTCTGTGAATCAGTTGGAGGGGGTGATGGCGCACGTGAACGCAGGCCATAGTTTGGGATTTACGGACTTTGATTTGACCCCGAGGGGAAGAGAGCATAATATGGCGCTGCACGTCTCAGTTGAATGCAGGGGCACGGCCATGTCCCATGTGTTGGTAGATACCGGGTCTTCCTTGAATGTGCTTCCGAAGAAAGCAATGATGAAGTTGGATATCAGGGGGATCATTTGTACGCCTAGTGACTTGGTGGTCAGGGCATTTGATGGTACGCGGATGTCAGTTTTCGGATCTATAACTTTGCCTCTGCAAGTGGGGCCGGAGATTTTTGAAACTGAATTCTATATTATGGACATCCAGCCAGCGTATAGTTGTCTTCTTGGACGCCCATGGATCCATGCTGCTGGAGCAGTCACATCCACATTACACCAAAAGCTAAAGTACATGGTGGGGGATAGTGTCGTCACGGTTTGCAGAGAGGAGGATATACTGGTCAGCCATTTGTCGTCATTCAAGTACGTGGAAGTTGACGGCGAGATTCACGATGACACCCTGTCAAGCGTTTGAGGGGTTGAAAATTAAAGGCAAAGAACCGGTACCCAGTAAAGCTCTGGTGCAGGCAGGCAAAACCAAGGGCTGGGGTCAGGTGGTGGATATTCCCGTGAAGAATGATAGGTTCGGGCTTGGATATCATCCTTCATCATCAACGTCTACTACAGGGGCACCCCGTTTCAAAGGACCAATAACAATTACGGCTAGTGGAGTATGTTACGAGACTATCAACGTTGTTTCAGATTCTGAAGAAGGAGACAGCGACTGTGACATGGACGCCTGGATTCAGCCGAGCGTGCCAGGACAAGGGCTTTGCAATGGTCTATTCAGGAGACTGTTCCTGTGACAACTAAACAGTAATGCTTTGTTTTCTTAATTGTTGAACAATCTGGTGTCCTACCCGGGGCATCGTGATTTTGCTTAGGGCTATTCCGTTATGTACATTGCAATGTTTAAAATCATTAAATAAAAGGCGTTTTTTCATGTATAAATATTGTGATCTCTGTTTTTCTTTTTTTTATTTTTACAATAAAATGGCAATGTGGTTAGTCGCTTTATACACATTTTGAAGCATTTAACCATTTCCTTGCAGGATTACATTTTTAGATGACATCTATGAACCACCTATGACTCACTTCAACTTTGAGCACCCGGTATTTCAGGCCGAAGAAGAGATTGTCGAAGATGGCGACGTGCCAGAAGAGTTGTCTTGGTTGGTAAAACAAGAAGAAAGAATCATTCTGCCTCACGAGGAAGTCATTGAGATCGTCAATCTGGGGTCGGAAGGGGTTGAAAGGAACATCCGTATAGGGGTCGTGCTGCAGAGCGACGTCAAGCAAAGATTGGTCGAAATGCTTAAAGAGTACAGTGATATTTTTGCTTGGTCGTATGAGGATATGCCTGGATTGGATACGGATATGGTTGTTCACCGTCTGCCACTAAAAGAGGAATGCCCACCGGTTAAGCAGAAACTCCGAAGAACTAGACCAGACATGGCTGTGAAGATTAAGGAGGAAGTTTAAAAACAGTGGGATGCCGGTTTCCTAGCTGTTACAAAATATCCCTCATGGGTCGCCAATATTGTGCCAGTGCCAAAGAAAGACGGTAAAGTGAGAATGTGTGTAGACTACCGTGATTTGAACAAAGCGAGCCCGAAAGATGATTTTCCACTTCCTCACATCGATGTGCTGGTGGATAACACTGCTCAATTCTCCGTATTCTCCTTCATGGATGGCTTCTCGGGCTATAATCAGATCAAAATGGCGCCAGAAGACATGGAGAAGACCACCTTCATTACGCCTTGGGGAACATTTTGTTACAAAGTGATGCCCTTCGGACTGAAGAATGCTAGGGCAACGTATCAGCGTGCAATGACGACTCTCTTTCATGACATGATGCATAAAGAGATCGAGGTTTATGTCGATGATATGATTGCCAAATCCCAGACGGAGGAAGAACATCTGGTGAATCTGCTGAAATTATTCAAGAGGCTTAGGAAGTTCAGGTTGAGACTGAAACCTAACAAATGCACCTTCGGGGTGAGATCGGGTAAACTATTGGGGTTTATCGTGAGCGAAAAGGGAATAGAGGTTGATCCTGCGAAAATAAAAGCAATACAAGAAATGTCGACGCCTAAGACAGAAAAAGAGGTGCGCGGGTTTTTAGGGAGATTGAACTACATTGCTCGGTTCATCTCTCACCTAACAGCTACGTGTGAGCCATTATTCAAGCTGTTGAAAAAGTACCAGGCTGTAACATGGAATGAAAATTGTCAAAAGGCGTTCGATAAAATAAAACAGTATTTGCAGGAACCTCCTATTTTGATACCTCCAGTGGCAGGGAGACCCTTGATTATGTATTTGACAGTTCTTGAGGGGAGTATGGGTTGTGTTCTCGGTCAATATGACGAGACAGGGCGTAAAGAGCATGCGATATACTATCTGAGTAAGAAGTTTACTGACTGTGAGTCTCGATACTCAATGCTCGAAAAAACTTGTTGTGCGCTAGCCTGGGCCGCCAAGCGTTTGAGGCAATACATGCTAAATCATACAACCATGCTCATTTCGAAGATGGATCCTATCAAATATGTATTTGAAAAGCAGGCACTATCTGGGAGAATTGCCCGTTGGCAGATGGTTTTGACCGAATATGGCATCCAGTATGTTTCACAGAAGGCTATAAAGGGGAGTGTGTTATCGGAGTATCTTGCTGAGCAGCCTGTTGAGGACTACCAATCGATGAGGTTTGATTTTCCTGACGAGGATATCATGTACCTAAAGATGAAAGATTGCGAAGAACCGTTGCCAGGCGAAGGACCAGAGTTGGGTTCCAAATGGCAGTTGATATTTGACGGCGCTGTGAATTCCTATGGTAGCGGAATAGGGGCAATCATCACTACTCCACATGGGTCGCACATCCCATTTACCGCTCGATTGACCTTTCCGGTTACCAATAATGAAGCCGAATACGAAGCTTGTATTATGGGGCTTGAAGAAGCCATTGATTTGCGAATCAAAAATCTGGATGTATACGGAGACTCAGCTCTGGTGGTGAATCAAATAAAAGGAGAATGGGAGACACGTCAGCCCCATTTGATACCATACATGAATTATGCAAGGAGATTATTGCCTTTCTTCGACCAGGTTGAATTGCATCACGTACCGAGGGCAGAAAATCAAATGGCTGACGCACTTGCGACATTATCTTCCATGTATAAGATTAATTTTTGGAACGAGGCTCCCCGAATTATTATATCTCGGCTTGACATACCCGTTTTCATATTTGCTATTGACGAAGCATCCGATGATAAACCCTGGTATTTTGACATCCAGAATTTCCTGAAGAACAGGGAGTATCCGGCTGGGGCACCCAGTCGAGATCAGAAAACTCTCAGAAGATTGGCTGGTAATTTCTATCTAAATCCGGACGATGTCCTATACAAAAGGAATCATGACTTGGTGTTGCTACGCTGTGTAGACGAGAAAGAGGCGAAGTTGCTCATGGAGGAAATACATGAGGGTACATTTGGTACATATGCTGGTGGGCATGCTATGACCAGAAAGCTGCTGCGGGCAGGTTATTACTGGCTAACTATGGAAACTGATTGTTTCAAGTTTGCAAAGAGGTGTCATAAATGCCAGATTTATGCAGATAAGATCCATGTGCCTCCGAGTCCTCTGAATGTGATGTCATCACCGTGGCCATTCTCGATGTGGGGAATTGATATGATTGGAAAGATTGAGCCGACGGTATCTAACGGACACCGGTTCATTTTGGTAGCAATTGATTATTTCACCAAATGGGTGGAAGCGGCATCATATGCTAATGTGACCAAACAGGTGGTAGCCAGGTTTATCAAACGAGATATTATTTGCAGATATGGAATCCCTGAGCGGATTATTACCGACAACGGTTCGAACTTAAATAACAAGATGATGAAGGAGCTGTGTCAGAATTTTAAGATTGAACATCACAACTCTTCTCCTTACCGACCCAAGATGAATGGCGCTGTCGAAGCGGCCAATAAGAACATCAAGAAGATTGTTCAGAAGATGGTTGTGACGTATAAGGACTGGCACGAGATGCTACCTTTCGCTTTGCACGGTTATCGTACGAAGGTACGCACATCAACCGGGGCAACCCCGTTCTCGTTGGTATACGGAATGGAAGCGGTGTTACCGCTGGAGGTTGAGATTCCTTCCCTGAGGGTGTTACGAGATGTCCAACTCGACGAGGCAGAATGGGTAAAAGACAGGTTGAACCAGCTAAGTTTAATGGATGAAAAGAGGCTAGCTTCTCTAGCATACGGCCAATTGTACCAGAGCCGAATGAAGAAAGCGTATGATAAGAAGATATGTCCTCGCAGCTTTCAGATGGGTGACCTTGTACTGAAGAGGATTCTCCCGCCACAAACAGATCACAGGGGTAAGTGGACCCCTAATTACGAAGGGTCATACGTTGTCAGAAAAGTCTTTTCAGGAGGAGCTTTGTTGTTGTCCACCATGGACGGTGAAGACTTTACGTCGCCTGTGAATTCGGACGCAGTTAAAAAATACTTTGCTTAAAATTGACCCGCTGGACAAAAAAAGAGAGTCCAGGCAAAAATGGGGCATCCTGGCGAACCAAAAACAGAATAAAAGGTTCGGGCAAAAGTTAGGGATAAAATTGAAAAGATGTACACCCGCGAAGTCGAAAACCTACACTGGGCGGCTTCGGCAAAAAAGGGTATCCCGGCGAATTGAAAACCCGCAAAGGGCGATTCACGCAAAAGTTAGGGATTTAAGAAGTAAATGACCGCGGTCCAAATTTGATACTACGTCGCTTGGTGGTTGGGGAGAATACTTTGGGGGGTCGTTTATCAGATACAGTCTCCTCAGAAATTTGAATACCGGGAAAGCGCCAGAGTCAGGCGAGTCATAGGAGGATTAGCTCATGATGTTTGTCTACACCACGTTGCCGACATATGCGCAAATTTGATTTGTCATTGTATTTATGCTTCCTGTGCATACTTGTATATTTGTTATGTGTAACTTCCTCTTTTCAGGAGTTACATCCAGTGTACAAAACTCTGCCTATTCAGAGGCCTAATCAATAAAACATGTTATTCAGTATTTGATACTTGTTCTTTACTGTTTTGTATGTGAAAAACGCCAATGTTTTGATAAAACTAGCAGTTGCATAATGTTGCTGGCCCTTGCCAATAATTGCTAAAACTTCGAATTGACTGAAAATGATGTCACTGACGCTAACTTGAATAGATTTGATTGTATAGACTTGTTTTGTCTCGTTTATGGTGTTGCAGGGTTCTTGCCCATGTAAACAGAGTTTCTGTAGGAATCAGGCAGATGGTATATTTCCGTATGAATCAGGCAGATATTGATAGTAGAACTTTCCGTAAGTAACAGGCGGATGCGAATTTGAAGTTTCTGTAAGAATCAGGCAGATGGCGTACTTTCCGTACGAAACAGGCGGATGATGATAAGAAACTGTCCCGTATGTAGCAGGCGGATGGCAGATGTTTTTCCGTAGGAAACAGGCGGAAGATGATAGAAGTTGCACCGTATGAAGCAGGCGGATGAACTTTGATGTTCCTGTAAGAATCAGGCAGGTAGTCCATATGAAACAGGCGGATAATGATAAAAAGAAGTTGTACCGTATGAAGCAGGCGGAAGAACTTTGTGTTTCTGTAAGAATCAGGAAGATGTGTTCTCCCGTAGGAAGCAGGCGGATGTAAAGAGAACTATTCCGTAAGTAGCAGGCGGATGTGTAGACAAGAATTTCTCTGTAAGAATCAGGCAGATATGTTGTTCCGTATGAATTAGGCGGATGTTAATAAACGTTGTTCCCGTATGAAGCAGTCGGGTTGTAGATGGTATTTCCGTATGAAGCAGGCAGATGATAAATAGAATTTCCGTATGAAACAGGCGGATGATAAATGGTCTTTTCGTATGAAACAGGCGGACAGTGGTAGTTGGTGTTCCCGTAAGTAACAGGCGGGTGATCTTTAAATTCAAATATTGTAGATAAGTTCTTCCGTATGAAACAGGCAGATATAAAGAATTCTCCCGTATGAAGCAGGAGGATATAAAGATTTTTCCCGTATGAAGCAGGCGGGTATATATGTATTTTCCCGTATGAAACAGGTGGATGAACTTTCCGGTATCCAAATAGATGATTCTCCCTTGATAAACAGAGTATGTGAGTTGTGTTCCGATATTTGACAAAAGCATTTTCCCCAAGGAAGTCGCCGTGATTTCCTCGTGTTACTATCCCCAACAGATGTCTTCCTTCGGGTTGACGAAAGGTGAATCCTGACGTGGACAGATTCGCATTTATTGGTGATTCGACGGAATTTGGGTCCAGAGGTGGATAAGGTTACTCCTGTGACGACAGAATCTCTATTCGTGTTGACGAATTGCTTCCTCCGTGTTTACGGAATGTGCGTCCTGATGAGGATAATGTATGCCTATGTTGATAGGATTTCTTCGTGTTGACGAATTGCTTCCTCCGTGTTGACGGAATGTGCATCCTGATGAGGACAATTTATGCCTATGTTGATAGGATTTCTTCGTGTTGACGAATTGCTTTCTCCGTGTTGACGGAATGTGCGTCCTGATGAGGACAATTTATGCCTATGTTGATAGAATTTCTTCGTGTTGACGAATTGCTTCCTCCGTGTTGACGGAATGTGCGTCCTGATGAGGATAATTTATGCCTATGTTGATAGGATTTCTTCGTGTTGACGAATTGCTTCCTCCGTGTTGACGGAATGTGCGTCCTGATGAGGACAATTTATGCCTATGTTGATAGGATTTCTTCGTGTTGACGAATTGCTTCCTCCGTGTTGACGGAATGTGCGTCCTGATGAGGACAATTTATGCCCATGTTGATAGGATTTCTTCGTGTTGACGAATTGCTTCCTCCGTGTTGACGGAATGTGCGTCCTAATGAGGATAATTTATGCTTATGTTGATAGGATTTCTTCGTGTTGAAGTCTTATTTCTCCGTGTTGATGGAATATGGAGTCCTGATGAGGACAAGTTTTATTTCTTCGTGTTGACGGAATATGGATTCCTGATGAGGACAAGTTTTATTCCTATGATGATAGGATTTCTTCGTAAAGACGAATTTATGTCTTTTCGTGTTGACGAAATTTGAGGACAATTGGGGATAAGGTTCTTCCCGTGATGATGGGATCTTTACTCGTGTTGATAAGTTTGTTTCCATTCGTGTGTTGACAAGGTTAGTCCAGTTGTGGACAGATGTGTTTTTGCAAAGATAGTTCAGTACCTGTGGTGTTACATGGTTGGTGGGAGTTAAAATCAGAGTTACTCTCTGACGAATGGTCGGTTGTTACCGTAACAATCAGATTCACTCGACGAAGGTCGTTCCCCAAGCAGTGGTGCAGTTTATTTCTGCGGTTGGCAAATTTCAGGGTTTCTTTGGTATTCAACCGTCTCGTACCTCGAATGTGTGAAGGCCGTTCGTTCTTCATCCAGTCGGGTCCAAGCCGCTTGAATAGGGGCAGCTGTTGCACCCCAAAATTTGACCAACCGGTTCCCATATCTGGTTTATGTTTCAACGCATTTTGCATTCGCATTCGCATACTGCATGCATTGCAATTTTCTCAGTCAGATTGATTTTATCGGGATTGCAGCCCCTGGCGTTTCAGGCAGTTCGGGTCGGTTGGGATAAGTGTATTTTGAGAATTGGTGCTCGTTCCCTGTGGTTTTCAGGTCATCTCGGTGCCTGGGTTTCGTTATGGTTGCGCAATTGTTCTCCAATCGATTTAATCGGCCTCCTGGCAATTTTTAGTTTTTCTCTTTTATTTTCTAGATTTTTACTGCATTTTAATAGATTTTAATAGGTTCGTTTTTTTAATAGACTTTTTTTTATAGAATTTAATAGATGTTTAGATTTTTTAAAATAGATATTCTTTTCTTTTTTTAGATTTAATAGATTTTTAGCCTACTAGATATTAGTTGTTATCATTAAATGGAATAGTTTAAGATAGTTTTTATGTGGTCCTTTTAGATTTTTAAATGGTTTTTTAATATAGAGTTTAATAGATTTTTAGATATTACTAGTTTTTTAATATAGTTTTAGTATAATAGAATAATATAGATTTTATAATAATGCTAGATTAAGTTTTAATGAATTGATTTTATAATTTAGTATAGATTTTAATAGAGTCTTATTGATTTTTATAGATTTAATTAGGATTTTAAATAGATTTTTAGATATTAAATATCTTTTTCTGTTTTAAATAGGATAATTAGGGTTAATTTCGTCTTTTTAGGAGTTAATTAGGATTTATTGTTATTAATTTCGTTTTGTGTCTAGGGATTAATTAGGTCTGTGAGTTTAAGTCAAGTGATCATCAATTAATCATGTTTAATGCACTAATCAGAGTCATTAAGTCTTAGTGGGCCATTAAGTCCAGTTATCCATGTCAGAAAAGCCCAGAAAAATGTCAGGTGTCTATAAATAGTCAGTGCCACGCGTTTGCTTTTTCTTCCGCCACTTCACATAGCATTGACAGCGCATACTCCACTCGTTCTCCTTCCTTCCCACGTGTCCTTCCCTCTTTCTCCTTCAGTGCCACTTGGCTTGTTCTGACGCCACCACCATCACCACCTTGCATGCTGATGCCACGTGTTTTCCACTAACCATCTTTCGCCGGAACACATGCAAGCGGCCGCCGGAGACACCTCTATCCGCCGCAACTGTCACCGGAGTTCGTTGAAGCTCGCCGAAAATTTGTAATTCCTCGGACAATCCACGAGATCATCCTCAATCTTCCCCATCAACCTTCATCCATCCTCGCCGGAAAATTCAAGATCGTCAGAATCTTCATCAGTGTTCAAGTTTTTTTTCCAGAATTCCAAGATCATTCATCATCTTCATCCAGTTCGTCACTCCCCTGATTTCACCAAGAACTTCATCAGTATTCAAGTTTTTTCCAGGAAATTTCCAACGAGTTCAAGAACTTTCACTTTCTTAATCTCCATATCTCCTCCGATTTCAACACTCCAAGATCTCACCGAACATCATAACCACCGAGAATCTTCAAGAAACTCCAGAAATTTCATCAGGATTCGTAGGCCTCTGGTTCTTCTCCTTTTCGTCAAGAACTCTCAGGGTTTTCATCAGAAGCATCCGCGCCATCATCAGTTCCCATAACTGCTCCGTGGATATGCATCGTGCTCGTAGATCTTCATCACGCTCGTGAGGATCGTCCAGAAAGCCTCAAACGTCGTCAAGAGCGTCCAAGCTTCAAGAACCTCCTTAACAGCCTCAAACGTCAACTTCATCATCTCCAGAAAAGCTCCACCATCTTCATCATTTTTCCAGGTTTTCTTCTTCGCTCAGAACTTCTTAGGATTTACAATTTGTTAGCTGACAAATTAGACTGTGGAGTGTTAGTTTGTTTGATAGAATTAGGTTAGAGGTTAGGGTTTGATTTAGGGTGTTAGTCTGGTTGCAGTTTGTGTGATTGGGAGAATGGGGAAACGGCGCTAGGGTTGGGAGAGTGATAGTGAACAGTGACAGAGGTAATGAGGATTAGGGTTTGTTGTTAAGCTGAGGTAGTAATGGATTCGGGCCTGGGCCCATGGGGGTCGTGTGCTGATCCTACTCCTCGTTACCCAGTGACACCCCCTTTCCCACATGTTTTACGTTTTGGGCCCAGATGGATTCGCTATCCACACCCCCCAGCGGGAGGTCCAATAGATTACCAAGGCGAATAAATGTTGTTCGCCCCCCCGTTTTTATTTTCCATGGTTTTTTATTGTTTTTTTCTGAAGTAATAATGGGCCCAGCGTGATAGCTGGATGCACCCCCCTCCTGAGCCCAATGCATTTTTGAACTATAGAAAATTACTATTTGCCATGCATATTTTCCATTTTTAATTGATTTTTATTTTTATTTCATGTTTGCATATAGTTTAGTAAAAAAATCATAACAAATTGAAAAATGGTTGTTTTTACATGGGATTGTTTCCTTCATTTTCCTAAAGACATCAAGAAAATTATAAGAAAATAAAATTAGCATTTTAGTCATTTTTCTATTTCTGGTGAATTTTTACATTTAGTTGCTTTTATTGCATTTTAGTTTGTATATCCATTTTGTTGAATTTCGTTTAGCCATTTCCTTTCACATTTTGATGTGATTCTTTTTGCTATGATTAGAGTATAGTATTGGGTTCCCTTAGAGATTTATCTCACATTTTTGTGATTTAATCTTGATTAGTTTTGAATAAAGAATATTAGGGTGATTAGAATTAGGGTTAAACTTGATATAGGTGCGTCATAACACTTAGGTTTTGGGTTTTTAGCTTGAATTAGGAGTTGGGAAATATAGGGTATGTAGGGTAGATGTATAAATCCCCTTAGAATTAATTTTAGGATTTTTAAATAATATACTACTATTTTACTTGACTTTTGTAAATAGTGTGTTTGTTTGGTGTGGCCATTGTGGACTTTTGTATTGTTTGCTTGGGGTTGGGCTTTGCTATGGGGTATGGGGCTTGGATTGGGCTTGTGGAGCATGAGGGAACATAGGAGAAGATTGACTACAAAGATCAAAGTTGGATGCATGAAGATTCTTGTGCTAGAAGATGTTTTTTGAAGACATAGGAAATAGGAATAAGCAGAGCCCTAGAATAGACCAAATTCTTTGTACAAGCATGGATAGCTTCTTGTGCTTCCATTCCTCTCTATGACATAAAGTCCCTCTATGGTATTCACCTCCCTCCTTTGGAGGGATAAGTGGCCTTACCTTAGAGGTAGAACTTTGAGAGAAACAGTCTTTTACAATGTTAAACTGTTTGTAGGCTTCCTTTGGTAGTCAATGAACTGTTTAACATTCAACTTATTTTGTTAAGTGTTTATCATCTAGGAGAGCTTGCCTTGAAAAATGAACAAGATCATTGAAGATTGACAAAGATGAAGCTTGTTCATGTCAAAGTTGTGCAACTGTTAAAGCTAGGGTTTACTGCTATTTGGAGCTATCTGATGTCTGAAGCTGTCTGTTTTGAAGGTGTTTACTGTTTAAGGTTCTTTGTTTGATGAAGTTTGGTTTGTCCTTGGAGATGGAGGCTTATCTAAAGCATGGAGATTATTGGAGCTTATTTGAAGAAATTGTTGTTTTGCTGTTAATCAACTATCAGAGTTTGATGTTTTTTAGAGCTGCTGCTGTAGGAGCTGGTGGGCTGTCAGAGCTGGTTTTGGGGTTTTATTTTTCTTTGTTGTATTGTTTGTTAATTTTCCCATTAGGTTTGAAGTGAAGCTGTTTCACTTTGCCTATTGTCTTCTCAAGTTCGAGGTTGAGTGGGGCTCCCTTTCCTTGCTTGTACTGCTGCATCTCATGCATCTTACTGCTTTACTGTACATATGATGTTTCTTTTCCGTTTATCCCCTAGGATCTCTGTTTCTCTCTGCGCAAGAGAGAAATATGACAGACATTAGGTGTTAATCCATGCATGACAACATTAGGGTAGTTTTGATTCCCACTTTAACCATAGGGTTTTAGAGTTCTTTCTCTTCTATCTCCAAGTCATTCAAAATACAGTAATAAGATTTCAAACATCATAAAAAAACAGTTCTTGCGTAAAAGACTGAAAACAAATCAAAAAGTCATTTTTGTCCGCTTGGACTCTGAATCAGGAGAAAACCTTTTTCAGAAGGATAAAAACAATCAAGACAGACTTGTGTCGTACGTAGCCCGAACTACGTCTGCTCTGATCTTTCATGTTGTATGAAAGTACGTAGGCATAGGATGTTGTATCCTAGCGAGCAACCTTCCCCTCCTTTCCCGTAGGTAGGCGAACTACGTTGACTCTGATTTCTCGTTCCAGATGGGAATACGTAGGCATAAAGTGCGATACTTTGCCGAGTCATTTTCTTTTCTTTTAACCCTTGACCTTTAGGGTAGACAGAATAACAATCCGTACCAGAAAACAAGCGTGGATCCCGTCGAGTACGACAGACGTGAGGGGTGCTAATACCTTCCCCTTGCGTAATCGACTCCCGAATCCAGGATTTGGTTGCGACGACCATTCCTTTCCCGTTTTGCGTTAGGTTTACTCTGAGTGTTTCCTTTCCCTCCTTTGGGATAAATAACGCACGATGGCGACTCTTCTGTTCAGCCGGCGCCGATTTTCGCAGTAGCGACACATACATACGAAAGTTGTTATTTTTTTTTAAGAATAGGCAAAATTAAAGACATATTCATAACTAATAATTAATGTTGGATCTTATTGATATTTAAACCCATTATAAAGAAAATAAGTTTATTTTGGTAAAATGACCAAAAAGTCCAATAAAAACTAGAGGAAATGGCTATAAGTTGGGAGCATATTCAGGTTTTGATAGGAACTTCATTTGAACACAAATTTAACCTCATTTTTGTATGTCATAATTTTGTTTTATTGGTCAATATTTTCTGTTTCACATATCTTGTAGCACTATGTAGGTATGTTGTTCTGGTCATGGAAATAGTAGTTCCTTGTTGTGAAGTACAGGTACTCCATTTTAGGTCAAGTACCGGTACCAGGTACGTACCGGGTATTGGTACGTGTACGATACGCACCGAAGTCATATCAATATCTCTTTTTTAATTTTTAAAGTTTGTACACCAACCGATACACATTTGGTATCACGTATCCAATTTTTTAATAAAAAAATCGGGTGATATAATTTGAGCTTTTTTTACTGAGTAAAAACTAGGGTAATTACTCTATTTATAAATAAAAACGGGAAAGAAAAACCAAATCTTAATCCTTCTCTTCTTTCACAACCAAGTTCTTCATCTTCTGCTAAGAGAAATTGGAGTACATATGAATTTATTCACTTATTGAAAAGGAATAGGCTCAATCCTGTTAAATATAATTCACAGTGTAAACATATTTGATTTGATATGATTAGATTTGATTTGAATATTTTGGGCCTTTTATGTTTTGGGATTTTGTAAACCTAAAACTATAAACAGGGTGCCTTGCTTTGTATTCAAACACAACATTGAACAGATTTCACAGTTGCAGTTTGAGCAAGTGAACGTTCTATAAGCAATAAGAAATCCCACAATTGTGGGTAACACATTCTCTCCAAATATTTCTTCTCTCATTCTTCTCTTTCTTGTTTATTCTTCTTCTCTTTTGTTATTCTTGATAATTACTTGTTATTACCATTACTATTATATTATGGGTTTATTCATCAATCTTGAGATCAAGATTGAAGGGAATTCTTCATAGGGTGTGAGGTGAATTTCCAACATCTGGTATCTAGAGCTCCGGTTGAGAGATTCAAGGAAGGAAGATAGTGATGGCGATGAACTATCCGAACGGAAACTTTCCGGCGACCCTGCCAATTCTCAAGAAAGACAATTATGAGAATTGGTGCAAGCAGATTAAGGTGATTTTCTATTATCAAGATCTTTGGGATCTTGTGAAGCAAGGAGTAACATCACTTGGGAAGAACGCAACGGAGGCGGAAAAGGTTGTGCATAAAGAATTGAAGAAGAAGGATTATAAAGCACTCTTTATAAATCATCAGTGTGTCGATCTTGATAACTTTGAAAAAGTTAGTGATGTTGATTCAGCAAAAGAAGCATGGGAGATTCTTGAAAATTCGTTTGGAGGCGCAGAGAAGATGAAAGAGGTGAGGTTACAAACTCACAAGAGAACCTATGAGTTGCTTCAGATGGAAGACAATGAAAGCATTACAGATTTCTTCACCAGAGTTACGAAGTTGGTGAATCAAATCAAAGTATGTGGAGAAGCACTGACAACGAAAGTAGTTGTCTCAAAGATTTTGAGATCGTTGGCTCCAAAATTCGACCACATGGTAGTTTCCATAGAAGAGTCAAAAGATCTTTCAGTGTTGACGAAGGAAGAGCTTCAAGGGACTCTTGAGTCTCATGAACAGAGGATGGCTGAGAGAGCTGCAGGAAAGTCGAAAGATATGGCTTTACAGGCGCAGTCAGAAAAGGAAAGAAAAGGCAAAGGTAGCTGGAATGGCAACAAAGGAGGAAACCAGTCGAGTCAGAAGAAACCTTAGAACCAAGGAAACCAAAGAGGTGGCGCTGCAGGTAAAGGAAGAGGTGGTGGTCGAAAGACAGACAAAAGCCACATTCAATGTTTCAATTGCCAGAAGTATGGTCATTATTTTGGTGATTGTCCAGAAAGGAAGAGAAATTAAGAGACTGATGCAAAGCTGGCGAAACATGAAGAAGAAGAAATGTTGCTAATGGTCACAACAAAAGATGAAGAAAGATTCCAAGATCAGTGGTACTTGGACTCAGGATGCTCATCACACATGACTGGAAGGAAAGATTGGTTTGTCAACATGAAGCCCTCGTCGAAGAACACAGTGAAGTTTGCAAATGACAACACTCTAGCAGCCGAAGGTGTTGGTGATGTTTTGATTATGAGGAAAGATGGCAAAAGGTCAACAATTTCCAATGTGTTGTGCATACCAGGCATGAAGAGTAATTTGCTCAGTATAGGGTAGCTTGTCGAAAAGAACTACAAGGTAGTTGTCGAAGACAAGATGATGAGAGTTCTCGACGCAGGTGGTAGATTAATCTTGAAGGCTCCAATGTCTCAAAATAGGACCTTCAAGATTGAACTCAATGTGATGGAGCACAAGTGTCTAGCAACTGCAGCCAGTAGAGATGAGTGGTTATGGCATTTTCGACTAGGTCATCTCAAGTTTAATGACATCAGAGAACTGAAGAGAAGAAATATGGTTTCAGGATTACCAGAAATCGACATTCCAAGGGAAGTCTGTGAGGAGTGTGTTCAGTCAAAACAACACAAGAATAGCTTCAACAAGGATGCAGGAAGGAAGTCAAAGGCAATACTTGAAGTCATATACTCTGATGTATGTGGTCCAATCCAGGTGGATTCGATTGGTGGCAATAGATACTTTGTCACGTTTATAGATGATTATAGTAGAAAGTTGTGGACTTACCTCATCAAGAAGAAAGGTGATGTGATTGAGGTATTTTCCAGATTCAAGTCCATGGTCGAAAGACAGAGTGGTGGAAAGCTAAAAATCATGAGGACTGATGATGGTGGAGAGTATGTATCAAAAGAGTTCGATACACTATGCGCAAAAGAAGGGATTGTGCATGAGGTGGTGCCACCTTACACTCCACAGCAAAATGGGATTGCAGAACGCAAGAACAGAACCATCATGAATATGGTGAGAAGTATGTTGAATGGAAAGCATCTACCTAAAGAATTATGAGGAGAAGCAATTTCGACAGCAACATATATATTGAACAGATGTCCGACGAAGAAGCTTGAAGGAATCACACCAGAAGAATGTTGGTCTGGTGCCAAACCTAGTCTCAGTCACTTTAAGGTGTTTGGATCTATAGCACATAGACATGTGCCAGATCAGTTGAGAAGGAAGCTTGATGATAAGTCGAATCAGATGATCTTGATAGGGTATCATTCGATAGGAGGGTACAAGTTGTTCGACCCGGTGAATAAGCAGGTAGTGATCAGCAGGGACGTGATCATAGATGAGCTTAAAGAATGGGATTGGATTGAGAATGCCAAGAAGGATTCAGTGAGAATCTCTTGTGAAGAACCAGCCACTGAAGTCAAAATAGAAGTTCGAAAGGAACTAGTTGCAGATGAAGCAGGTTCAAGCAGACCTTGATGAACAAGAGACATGCCTGCAAGGTTGCAAGAATGTGTAATTACATCAGATGATGTAGTCGATGAGGAATGTGAGCTGGTACATTATGCTTTCTACGCAGATGTCGAACCAGTCAATGTAGTTGAGGCATTGAAAGATTCGAAGTGGATGAAAGCAATGATTGAAGAGTTAAAGTCCATCGAAGTCAATGGTACCTGGTTACTTGTCAAATTGCCGCAAGGCAAGAAGGCAAATGATACATTGCACCGTGTTGCACCCCAAAATTTGCCTAACCTTTTTCTTACTTAGTTTATGTTTCATTGCATTAGCATATCATTGATCTAGCATTTGCATAGCATAGCATTATTCATTTAGCATGGGCTCAAGTGTGGTTTATATCAAGAGGAGCCTATCTAGAGGTCTTATTCAAGCTTGAGAGGTCACCAAAGTCATCAGGAAGAGGGTTATGCTCTTGAGAAGTTTGGTTGCTTGTATAGGGTTCATCTCCTAACCTGAGGGCCAATTGGAGACCATCAGTGGGTTGTGAAGCCTTGATCATGGATAGGGTATATGGATGGAGCCCATGGAGTGCCTTGAGAGTCATGGTGGAGCTCAGTCAAATCATTATGCCAAGTGTGGGAAGTCACAGTTGAGGGTGTTACAATTAGGGTTTTCATCTGAGTAACCTTGAGTCAACTGTGTAATTGAAAAGGATAAAAACCTATTTCTAAGTCTTTGAAGTCATGGGATGTTGTGTTGAGGCATTTGATATGTCATTTCAAGATCAACTCAAGAAGAATTCAAAGTGTGAGGAGTTGCTAAACTAGGGTTCTCAGGGTAAAATCCCCTATTTAGTGCTTGGCTTCAAGACCCCTTATCTCAAGATACAAGTTTCATCTCAACTTTTGGCCAACATGGAACTTGTATAGAATTGTCTTAGATTTAATTTTAGTACTAGAAGTCCTCCATTGGATTTATATAACTCAAGTTATGGTCCAGACAAGTTACAGGTCATCAGATGAATGCGAAATTTGTCTGCAAAAGTCAACCAACTTCAAAGGAACTTTTAACCTAGAAAGATGTTTCATCTCAACTTTTGTCCAACATGAAAGTTGTAGTTCTTGGTCTTAGCTTTCCAAATTGTACTAAAAGTATTTCATCTGATTTGTAGAACTCAAGTTATGAGGTTTACAAGTCAGGGGTATTTTGGGAAAGTGAGATTATAGGTTATTTGGCATTATAGGTCATTTTCACTATCTTGCACACTTCAAATGAAGTTTTTTCCAACACAAAACTTGCTCAAAATGGGATTTTAAGGTCAACCATGTATCCATAAGGCATTGGTTTGGCTTAGGGCAAGACTTGGTTTGAAGGAGCTTGGTAAAGGGCATTTTTAAAGGCATTTAAGTGAAAAAAAATCAAATTTAATCATGAGTGATCAAGGAATGGAAAATGAGTACTCATTTTGATCAGAAACATCATTTTGAACACAATGACAATATTAGGAAGTCAATTTGGGGTATATTTCATGACATTTCACTTTGTTACTTCATGAATAAGTAACACATCAAAGGTTGGTCATATGATGCAAACAAGGACTCAATTTGGTCCCTACACTCTCCACAGTCCATAAGCATTACAGATGAAGCTTCTTGGAGAAGGAATTGAGTCAGAATCGTAGCTGCCATGTTTGAGCTTTCAAGCAAAAATTGATTTTTGGATATCTCTGTTTGGGCTTTCCATGGGCCTCTAGAATCTTCCATTCACCTCTATATAAGTTCAGAAGAAGGTTCAGTGCAAGGTTGGTGATCATTTGCAGTTGGAGCCAGAGATTGCAGTGAGAGTTTCAAGAGCAAAACTGAAAATCATGTTTGGAGTTTGAGAGTAATTCATGGCAAATTGAAGTTCCTAATAGCTTTATCATTGATCATTGAAGAAATCTGCACAAGATTGGAGTGAGAATCACAGTGCAAGTGCCTCAATTTCAAGCTACAAACCAGGTATGCACTTTTCACGATTGCACCGATTTTAAGTTGATTTAGCATGATTTGATCTATGGTTAAGCTTTAGGAAGATGACTAGATGGTTTTAGGATAGAAACTTGGAAGTTTAGAGACAAATTAAGATGTGATCAACTTTCTGTTTGGCCTCGAATCTACCTGATTATTGAGAGTTAGCATGATTTGAATGGCTTATGATAATCCTTGAAGAGTAAGGAGAAGATCTGTGGAGAAAACATTGAGTTTGGTGATGATCCATATTGTGACATATTTTGGATTCTTGATCGGGTTTTAAAATCTAGGAGGAATTAGGAGAAGCTGATGCCATATTTGGATTCAGGTGGAAAAAATAAGAAGAACGGTATAAGTTTTGTTCATTTTGGTGATGGTTCCATGACCTGCAACTTTGGGTTCACCGGAGAAGACGGTGGCTCAGCCACCGGAACCACCGTCTGGTTCATCTGAGTTTTTCCCTCCATCAGAGTTTGAAAGGTAGACGATGAACTACAACCATTAGATCAGTGGAATTTGAAGACTTAGTCATGAGATCGTACGCACGAGAATCACTCTCAAAGTTGGACTTTGACCAAGCAAAACGCAACGCTTCATTTATGTGCTGGTAAGCCCTGAGCCATTGGATGCCTTGACAAAGTCTCATGGTCCAACTGTCCTCTTATTTTCTCAGCTTTTATTTTTCTTTTATTCATTTTTGATTTATTTTAATTGCTTTCTCCATTTTTAATTCATAATAATTCCATTATTAATCAGAAAAATAAAATAAAAATATGTGGATGCTCCTGATTTTATTTCTGATTTTCTGGTGCTTTTATATTTTATTTTCATGCAATTGTCAATTTAATATGATTTTTTGCATTTTCTTTAATTATTTAATTTTGGCATATTTCCTCATTTTCTTGCTGACTTTTGTTTGAGTGATTGGTATAGAATTTAAGTGAGATTTTTGGTTGGCTGCTAGTATAGAGATGCATGATCCCTTAGGAATTATTTCATAATTTTTAGATGACTTTAGGACTGGTTTTGAATTAGGTTCCCATGACCTTCCATTTTAGGGTTCCCATTTGATACTTGGTGATTTAGGAATTCTTTAGTGGCCTTCCCCTTAGATTTAGTCCCTGGTCTTTCTACTATAGATACCTAACACACGTAGGTTCCCTTAGAAAATTTTATTGGATTTTAGAAGTAGTTTTAGTATTTTTCTTAGATTTAAACTTAGGCTAGTTTTAATATGCTTCTAACATGACTTCTCCTTTAGAATGACCTCAATGGTGGCTCATAGCATAAGATAAATTTCCCATTTCTTTTGGATAGTGCTTTAGACTTGTTAGAGCTTCTGTATGCTTATTTGTAGGATTGCTTGATTTTGGTGTTTTGGTTCCCTTTGAGTAACTTTCCTTAAGCTTGTAAGAATTAGGGTTTTGTAGAGCCTTAGAAGTTGTTCTCTTCTTCCACAAACATGGTTTGCTTTGTGTGCTTTCCATTCTCATCCAATGATTCAAGGTCCCTATGTGGAAGCCTCATCCCTCCTTTGGAAGGATGTGTGGCATACCACAAAAGGTAGAACCTTTGAGGATGCCTATCTTAGATGCATGGTTGAGTGCCATGATAGATTCCTTTTGTTTCCATCATGCTTCCCATCATCATGCAATCATCTTGATGTTGATTATCATCTCTTTTGGTGGATCATTTGAAGCTTGAAGATGAAGCCTTCTCTTGAAGATAGCTTGGACATGAGGATCAGTTACAGACTGTTGGATTGTTTTGCTGCTAGAAGACTGTTTTGTTGTTGAGCTGCTTGTCTGCTGTTTTGTTTGTTGTATTTTATGATTGCTTAGTTGTACTTGTGTGACTGTTTGGTGTGTTGCATTAGAATAGGCTCTCATATAGCTGTTTATAGGCCTAAGTGCATTGAAAGGTTGAGCTTGCTCCCTTTGCTTGTCTGCGTTAGAGGTTGAGTTTGTCTCCCTCTGCTTGTCTGTTACTGTTTGGCTTTGCTTGCTGGCTTAAGGTTGAGTGTAGTCTCCCTTGCCTGTGTTTTGTGTGGCTTGTGCTTGTTTTCTCTAGAAGTTGAGCTTGGCTCCTTCTGCTTATAGTGCTGCATTGCATGCATTTTATTTACAGTCATTTCTTTACAGTTTATTTCTTTTGCTGTTGCTTTCTTTTGCCATGTTCCCCAAGGAACTCTAGCTTCTCTTGTTCAAGAGAAGTTATGACAGACATTAGGGTTCTAACCATGCATGATAACATTAGGTAGCTCTCTCCTAACCTCAACCATAGGATGAACTTTGCATGACAACCTTAGGATTGGACCAGTCCCCTTTAGTGCGTCATTTCTCTTCTCATCTTCAAACAAATCAAAATATGGTAATAAAGGTTAATTGATGTCGTACGCTATGAGCCTTAAGCTACTTGAGAAAGGGTTGTTGGAGAGTTTTTTTCCAACAGCTTGGATGTTTAGTATGACACCCTTTGGGTTACATGCGACGCATTCACTCTCAGGTCATAGTCTCTAGTGCGATATTAGTTGCAAACATCCATAAAAAACACTTCTTCCGTAAAAGACAAAAAGCAAAGATCAAACATCTTTTTATCCTCTGGGACCTTTAATCCTTGGAAACCATTTTCATAAGGAGAGTTTTGTTAACTCTCGGTTCTACCGCAAACGGTAAATGCCTAAGTCTTCGACGAGCGAGCTGCATACACCCACTACCGGAACCGTCTGTTAACCCTACTCGGATAAAAAAGACAAACTTGTGTCTCTTATTATCCCGAACTATGTTTGCTCTGATCTTTCACACCGTGTGAAAGTACGTAGGCACGAGATGCGATATCTCGGCGAGCAACCTTTCCCCGTGACCCGTAGTTAGGCGAACTACATTGACTCTGATTTCTCGTTCCAACTGGGAATACATAGGCATAGAACTGTTGTGTTCTACCGAGTCTTTTTCTTTTTCTTTTCAGGCTAGACCTTTTAGCGTAGATAGATATAACCAACCCGTCAGATAAACACAACAAGCATGGATCCCATCGAGTACGATGGATGTGAGGGGTGCTAATACCTTCCCCTTGCGTAACCGACTCCCGAACCCAGACATGGTTGCGATGACCTTGTCTTATACCTTTTCGTCAGGTTTTTCCGATCGTTTCCTTTCCCTTTCTGTGGGATAAATAACAAAAGGTGGCGACTCTTCTGTTTTGCCGGAACCTTATTTTCGCGGTAGCGACAGCTGGCGACTCTGCTGGGGACTCTGGTTCCCTATGCGAGTCAATCCTAGCGCTTGTGTATTTACCTGTTGGGTTTTATTTATCGCACTTTACTTTCCGCATTTTATTTTCAGTATGATATCATTATTGTGCTATTGTGGGAAGGGGCTCTGATGAGTGATAAGCCAGACCCAGGCTTGAGCGTATACCTAGCATTAGTTGTGGAAAGTAGTGGGCGCGTGCTTGCTTTGCAGGTACTAGTGTCTCACGAAATCCACACTCAGACGAGATTCTCCTGGTTGACTTCTTTTCCGGCCCTTTGGGTTTGAGGGGTTGTTGGTTTGGAGGATTGTTGACTATGGGGACCAATCATTTGTGACTCAGCTGAGTGAGGCCACTTCAAGAGATGATGATGCCATACCTTCTGGGTATCGTATCATTGTTTCTTGAAAGTCTGTGACACTGGGAAACGCATAGGATGTCATACCTTTCAGTGACTAGGTCCATACCTGGTGAGCGGGGTCGGGTTATTGCAGGAAACCTTAACCTTCAGATTACCTGGTTTTCTTGACAGTGAATCAGTATTGTTGGGTATCAGAGGGTTCTTATCATCAGAAATATGGTTGTTCTCGACAGTGCATAATTATTGGTCCTCTTCAGGGTTGTATTATCAGAGCAGTGTTGTGATTGTGTTGAAGCAGAGCCTCGGTCTCCTCAGCAGCACAATCCTGATCCCCTGTTGCATGATTGCATTTTGCATTTTTGCATATTCATTTTCATATCATTAACATGTGTCTGTGTTGCAGGTGCATACATTATCCCCCGGTTCCGGTAATTCTTGCCTTCTATTGTGCTAGCATGGGATCTCTGAAGAAGAATGTGGCCTACAAGCTCCCTACCCCAGATGTTGCTCTACTGTCTAGTTTGATTGCCTTGGCAGATGATACAGTGAAAGGGGAATTCAGGAAATCTTATGGGAAGCTGCTCAGTCTGGTGCATAAACCTTCGGTATATGAGTTGAATGGGTTGTATGCCTTGCTACAGTTCTATGACCCTCCATTAAGGTGCTTCACTTTTCCGGAATTCATTCTTGCACCTACATTAGAGGAGTATGCTGAGTTGTTGGGTGTACCTATTAAGAATCAGATGTCGTTTGTTCACATGGATGCTAAGCCTAATCTGGCTAACCTAGATGTTGCTCTTCATCTGGATGCCTCAGAGCTTCTTCTGACCAGTTGGAATGGGGTCCCTGGATTTTCTCTGCAGTTTCTAGTTGGGAAAGCCCAACAGTGTGCTAAAGACGGTTGTTGGATCGCATTCAACGCCATTCTTTCCCTCTACATATATGGCATCATTTTGTTTCCCAACATGCCGGACTTTATAGACTTGGATGCCTTCCATATCTTCGCATCAGGGAATCCAGTTCCTACCTTGATTGGTGATATGTATCATTCCGTCCATTACAAGAACAAAAATAGAAGGGGTAAAAATGTATTATGCTGTGTGCCCTTACTCTACAGATGGTTTGATAGTCACATGCTCAAGAAGGGTCTATTTGCTTCATCTGCAGCCACAGCTGAGTGGTATGAGCGCTTGATGGGTTTATCAGCAGAGAGCATTGTTTGGTTTGATCGGGATATGCTGGGAACCGAGGTCATATTCAGTTGCAGTGGTTTTCCGAATGTGCCTTTGATTGGAAGAAAAGGGTGCATCAACTACAACCCCTCTCTACTTGTCAGACAATTTGCATATGCTTTGAGAGGTCCGCCAAAAGACGAAGAGGTGCAGGAATCTCTGTACCTCACAGGGCTCTTAGAGGGGGATATGTTAGCCAAGCTTCAGCACGCCTGGAACGATCATCAAACGAGGGAAAGCATTGTTGGGTAAAAGCAATAGTCAAGCTTATGATCCTTATGTGACCTGGATTAAGAGCAGGGCAGAGACAATATGGATGCCTTTTCCACCTGCTAAGCAAGAGCGCCCTCCAGTGGTTGAAGAGCCTACTACAGTGTCTATTCAGTAGTACAATCAGGTGTTAGCTGAGAAGGAAGAACTGAAAAAGGCCGACGAAGAGTTGGAGAGAGAGCTGGTACAACTTAGAAGCGAGAGAAACGAAGCCGTCCACTCCTTCAAAAAGCAGACAGAGCTGGTGAACCGGCTAGGCACGGACTTGACCAAACAGATAGCTGACCGTGAACGTTTGGGTTTGGACTTCAAATCTATCAACGATGTGCTTGCCACCAAGAAACAGAACCTGGATGAGGCATACCGGAGAATCTCCAAATTCAACCAGCAGTGGAATGCCACTATAGCCATCAACAAAGAACGGGAGGACAAACTGAAACAGCAGATCTCCAAATTGAAGGCTCAGGTGAAGGCCAGCGAGAAGAAGTTTGATGAGGAAACTGCTCGCAGGTATGCCACTGAAGACATGCTAAACAAGGCTATCGATAACCTAAAAGATTGCAAGCAGATGTTCGAGTCTAAGAAGCGAAGGTTAGAAGACTGTTTTAGCCCGGGAGCATAGGAAGACTCTGTTGAAGGTCTCCAGTGCACTATTATGCAGAGAGAGTTACTTATCCAAGGGTTACTCACTCGGCCTGATCATCCCAAGACGAAGGAGTTGCTAGAAGAGTTTCGCGCCCGATGTTGCACTTGACTATCTTTGTAACCCTTTGTATTTTCTGATCTTTGCTGTAGGCTGACCATCACCAAGCTTGGTGGTCGAGGTCATGCTATTGGTTCTCCTTGTATTCAGTGACATTGTATTGCTGCCTTGTTGGGCCCTATATATATATATATGAGATGTTATTCCCATGACTGGATCCAGACTTCTTATTATCGGCAATGGAACTCTGGCACTAGAATCGGGGGAGAAATCTCCCTAAAAGCACAGACACACGTTTGCATTTGCATAAATCATTTGCATAGCAGGTACCTTGAGCTATTTCCTAACCCTCTGTCGATGCAGGTTTCAGGATTTCCGATCAGCGAATTCATTGCTACTCTACAAGAAGTAACTGCAAGAAATCTATGGATCAAATGCAAACTGAGATGCAGGAGATGCGCGACAGAATGGTGCAGTTCATGCAGGTTATGGAAACTGTGGCCAAGGGCCAAGAACAACTTCAGACTCTGGTGCAGCCTCTGATTTCCCGAGTTGACGGTCATGGTGTGATACATGGCGGAGTTGCTACTAATCCTTCTCAAGTCGAGACACCTCGAGCGGGTGATGTTGTACCAGTGGTCGTCCTCAATACTGCTGAGAATGGTAATGGAGCAAGGAATGGGAATGTGACTGGTAATGGTAACGGGCATGTGGAAACTGTAAGAACACAGATTGTTTCTTAGTTACATCTCTATGTTTTGATGATAACACTTATGAATTTTGTATTCACGAATTATATACTCTAAATCTGTTCTAGACTGTTTGCTACAGGAACTAAAGAAAATATTCTTAAAAGAGCAAATTTGGATCTGAACAATGATATTATGAAAGGCTTCAAAGGTTCAAGAGCATCTTAAATGAAGATCTGAACGCTGCTCCCAGAAGAATCTGAATGTTGTCTACTGAAGATTCTGAAGCAGGAGCCTCTAAAGAATAGAAGACTCTGAGAGATCAGAAGCTTAGTCATCAGAAGACTCTGAAGATACTGCGTTGCTTAAGTATTGAGAATCTGATATAGAAGACTCTGATCTGATAGATTTACACGCTCAAGCACACTAGCTGCACATACTCTGATTCAGCACAATCTGAAGAACATCCAAGACTCTGAAGATCTAGAAGATCCCTACTCTGGAGATTTTGAAGATCCAGACTCTAATGTTGATAGCTTAACTTATTTTAGTGAAGAAGATTTGAATATGTACGTTAGCATATCTCAACAGCTCTTTCCTCTTTTGTGCTAGACACAAGAACACAGACAAAAAGGTTTTATCTGTGCATTCCATTCTAAGGAAAGTTTCTGCAAAGTGAAAACAAAAGGCATCAGGCTTTTTCAGCACAGCCTCCAATGTAAAGACAAAAGGCTCCAGGCTTTTCAGCACAGCCTTCAATGTTGAGAAGACTTCATGGATCTAAGTGCCTATATAAAGAAGTCCACTCCATCTTCTTCATAAAAAATTGAACGACTTGAAAAAAATCACTCATCAAAGCAAAACTCACAAAACTCTTATTATTTTATTTTGCTATAACATTGTTCTTAACTTAAGAGAAATATCACAGTTGTGATACCTGCTTTTTAGAAGCATTCTTACTCTTGTAATTGTTTTACATTGTTTGTAAAAGGTTTTCCTTAAGAGGATCCAGTTGGGATCAGTAGCTCTTGAGAAGACTAAGAACAGTTGTTCTTAGGTGTTACTATTGTAATCTATTTGATTAAATAGTGGATTAAGTCATTGACTGAGAAAGGCAAATCACTCTTGAGAGGGTGGACTGGAGTAGTTGAGTTCAACGAACCAGGATAAAAATAACTGTGTTTAAATATTAGATTATTTGTCTTACTTATTCAACCCCCCCCCCCCCCTTCTAAGTAATTTTCTCACCTTCAGTTGGCATCAGAGCTCCGGTTCTGCGTGTGCTATCACTTAACCGTGTCAGTAAAGATCCAGTGAGAAAAGTTACTTTGGTATATATATTTGATTGTCATTATGGGTGATGTTTCTACATCCAATACAGCCAGTTGCAACAAATATGAAGGGGATAGAATCAGCACAAAGCCTCCCATGTTTGATGGAGAAAAATTTGATTACTGGAAAGACAGGATAGAAAGTTTCTTCCTGGGGTATGATGCTGATTTGTGGGACTTGGTTATTGATGGCTATGAACATCCTACAAATGAGGATGGCAAGAAAGTTGACAGAAAATCAATGACAGAAGTCCAGAAGAAGGATTTCAAAAATCACCATAAGGCTAGGACAATATTGCTTAATGCAATCTCTCATACTGAGTATGAAAAGATTACTAACAGAGAAACAGCTCATGGAATGTTTGAGTCACTTAAAATGACTCATGAAGGAAATTCTCAAGTGAAGGAGACCAAGGCTCTGGCACTTATACAGAAGTATGAAGCGTTCAAAATGGAAGAATCTGAAAGTATAGAAACTATGTTTTCTAGATTCCAGATCCTTACAGCTGGTCTAAAGGTTCTAGACAAAGGATACTCTACATCAGATCATGTAAAGAAAATCATCAGAAGTCTTCCTACCAGATGGAGACCAATGGTGACTGCCTTGAAGATGGCTAAAGATTTGAACAAGATCTCTTTAGAAGAACTCATCAGCTCACTGAGGAGCCATGAAATTGAGCTTGAGGAAGATGAACCTCAAAAGAAAGAAAAAGGTAAATTTGTTGCTTTAAAATCTAATAAATCTGTTAAAGCTTTGCAGGTTATTGAAGAAAGCTCTGAAGGATCTTCTTCTGAAGAAGATGATGAATTATCCATGCTGTCCAGAAGGATCAACAGGCTCTGGAAGCACAAGGGAAAGAAGTTCAACAACTTCAGAAAATCTGATCATAGAAAGGAATCTTCTGGGCACAGAAGATCTAGCAAGAAAGAAGTTGTATGCTATGAGTGCAAAGAACCTGGGCATTATAAGAATGATTGCCCCAAACTTCAAAAAGAAAAACCTAAGAAGAAGGTTGACAAAAAGAAGAAGGTTCTGATGGCAACATGGAATGACTCAGATGATTCTGAATCATCTTCTGAATCAGAAGAAGTATGTGCTAATGTTGCACTGATGGCCAGCACAGAAGATCAAGAGGAAGGAACCTCAGGATATGAATCAGATTCTGAATCTGATGATGACGCTGAAGAGGTAATGGCTAAACTTACCAAAGAAGAACTTATAAAAGTTTTAACAGAAGTTCTTAAAAGTTATAACAATATCAAACTCAAATACAAGAAGTTGAAAAGCAGTCTTGAATCTGAGATTGATCTTCTAAAGACAGAACTTGTTGAGCAAAAAGAAATTAATCTGAAAATCAAAAGTGACTTTGAAACAACTCAACAAGAATCTGAATCTGAGACTAAGTCATGTGAAAACATTTTAGAAAAATATGACTCTAGCTTTCAGAGATTCCTTACTAAGAGCATAGACAGAAGCAAGATGGCTTCTATGATCTATGGTGTTAGTGGGAACAACAGAAGAGGTATTGGATATGAATCTTCATCTAGAAGTAATCCAAAATCTGTTGACAAACTTTTCATCAAGAAGACACCTTTGTATTCTCAATTTAAATTTGGTCACTTAAATGACATTAAACACATAAGCTCTGAGAAGAATACTTATGTGTTTAAATCCAAGGCAAGTCAGAATAAACATTATGTTGAAAAACAGAAGTTTAGACAAACCCACAAACCAACTAACCCCAAAGGACCCAAGAAGATCTGGGTACCTAAAAACAAAATAATTCCAGTTGCAGATGTTCTTAGCAGCAAAGTCAAGATGCCAATCATGGTACCTGGACTCTGGATGCTCACGACACATGACAGGAGAAAGGTCTATGTTCCAAAGCTTGGAACTTAGATCTGGAGGTGACGTGAAGTTTGGAGGGAACCAGAAAGGCAAGATCATTGGATCTGGCACTATTGGAAATGGTAAACTTCCCTCTATAACTAATGTTTTACTTGTTGAAGGCTTAAAGCATAACTTATTGTCCATAAGTCAATTAAGTGACAATGGTTATGATATTACCTTTAATCAAAAATGTTTTAAAGCTATATGTCAAAAGGATGGCTCTATCCTATTTAGTGGTAAGAGGAAAAACAACATTTATAAAATAAATCTTTTAGAACTTAAAGTTCAAAATGTTAAATGCCTCTTGTCTGTTAATGAAGAGCAATGGGTCTGGCACAGAAGATTGGGCCATATTAATATGAGACGTATATCTCATATTAATAAACTTAATCTTGTCAGAGGACTCCCTAATCTGAAGTTCACTTCAGATGCTCTTTGTGAAGCATGCCAAAAGGGGAAGTTTTCAAAAACATCTTTTAAACCAAAAAATGTTGTTTCTACTTCCAAACCACTAGAACTACTTCATATTGATCTGTTTGGACCAGTGAAAACTGCATCCATCAGAGGCAAGAAGTATGGATTAGTCATTGTTGATGACTATAGTAGATGGACATGGGTAAAGTTCTTAAAACACAAGGACGAGTCACATTCTGTGTTCTTTGACTTCTGCAAGCAAGTCCAGATTGAAAAAGATTTCAAAATTATAAAAGTCAGAAGTGATCATGGGGGTGAATTTGAAAATAAATATTTTGAAAATTATTTTTCTGAAAATGGCATTGCTCATGATTTTTCCTGTCCTAGAACTCCACAACAAAATGGGGTTGTAGAGAGGAAAAACAAGACTCTGCAAGAAATGGCCAGAACCATGACCAATGAGACAAATCTGGCAAAACACTTTTGGGCAGAAGCAATCAACACAGCATGTTATATTCAGAACAGAGTGTCTGTAAGACCTCTTCTAAAAAAGACTCCATATGAACTGTAGAAGAACAGAAATCCTAACATTTCATATTTTCATCCTTTTGGATGTACTTGTTATATACTTAACACTAAAGAAAATCTTAACAAGTTTGATTCCAAAGCACAGAAGTGTTTCATGCTTGGTTATTCTGAACGCTCTAAAGGTTACAGAGTATTCAATACTGAAACACAGATTATGGAAGAATCTGTTCATGTAAGATTTGATGATAAGCTTGGCTCTGAAAAGCCAAAGCAGTTTAAGAATTCTGCAGATAGAGAAGTGATTCTCACAGACTCTGAAGGATCAGAGGCAGAAAAGGCTAAAGAAAAGGAATCTGAAGCAACTCCAGATGCTATTCATATATCTTCTCAATTGGACAACTTACACATTTCTGAAAGATCAAATGTCAGAGGATCTTCTTCCAGAATCAAGGCATCTCACCCAGAAGATGTGATTATTGGAAAGAAAGATGATCCAATCAGGACAAGATCCTATCTCAGAACATCTGAATCTTCATTGTTTAGCTTAGTGTCAATAATTGAACCAACATCTGTGGATGAGGCTCTGAAAGATAATGAATGGATTATTGCCATGCAAGAAGAGCTAAATCAATTCACTAGAAATGAAGTTTGGGATCTGGTTCCTAGACCTAAAGGATTCAATGTTATTGGAACAAAATGGGTCTTCAGGAATAAGTTGAATGAAAAGGGAGAAGTTGAAAGGAATAAGGCAAGGCTGGTTGCTCAAGGATACAATCAACAAGAAGGTATTGATTACACTGAGACATATGCTCCAGTGGCAAGGTTAGAATCTATACGTATTCTTATGTCATTTGCTGCACAGAATAACATCACTCTGTATCAAATGGATGTTAAAAGTGCCTTTCTTAATGGTATTATAGAAGAGGAAGTATATGTCCATCAACCTCCTGGTTTTGAAAGTGAAAACTTTCCAAATCATGTTTTTAAACTAAAGAAATCTCTTTATGGATTAAAACAAGCTCCCAGAGCATGGTATGAGAGGTTGAGCAATTTCCTTCTAAAGAAAAATTTTATCAGAGGAAAAGTGGATATAACTTTATTCTGTAAAACTGTTAAGAAAGATTTGTTGATTTGACAAATTTATGTAGATGATATTATTTTTGGATCAACAAATATTATGCTTGGAAAGGAGTTTGCTAAATGTATGCAGGAAGAGTTTGAAATGAGCATGATGGGAGAATTGAGATTCTTTTTAGGAATCCAAGTCAACCAGACTCCAGAGTGCACCTACATACATCAAACCAAATATGTTAAAGAGCTTCTGAAGAAGTTCAACATGATTGATAGTAAAATGGCAAAGACTCCAATGCACCCTACAAGCACTTTAGGTAAGGAAGAGGTAAGTAAGAAGGTAGATCAGAAACTCTACAGAGGTATGATAGGATCTCTTCTATACTTGACTGCCTCTAGACCAGATATTTTGTTTAGTGTCTGCTTATGTGCAAGATTCCAATCAGATCCTAGAGAATCACACTTAACAGCTGTTAAGAGGATTCTAAGGTATCTGAAAGGTACTACTAACATGGGTCTGTGTTACAGAAGATCTGATGAATTTTCATTAGTTGGATTCTGTGATGCTGATTATGCTGGAGACAGAGTTGAACGTAAAAGCACCTCTAGAAGCTGTCAGTTTCTTGGAAGTCATCTGATCTCATGGTACAGCAAGAAGCAACCCACTATTGCACTATCAACTACAGAGGCAGAATACATTGCTGTTGTTGGATGTTGTACGCAGATGCTCTGGATGAAGAGTCAATTAGAAGATTATCAGATCTATGAGAGTAATCTTTCTATCTTCTGTGATAATACTTCTGCTATATGTTTGTCAAAAAATCCAATCCTACATTCTAAGGCTAAACATATAGAAATTAAACATCACTTCATCAGAGACTATGTTCAGAAGGGTGTAATAAATCTAGCTTTTGTTGATACAGATCATCAATGGGCTGATATTTTCATAAAACCCCTTGCTGAAGATAGGTTTAAGTTCATTCTGAAAAATATTTGTATGGATTTTTGTCCAGAGTAATATTTATCAGAGGCAACTTATCAAATGCAAAATGTTTAAAGATCTGAAGTATTTCATCTGATCATTTGTTCATTTATCTTTGATTGATTTATTTGTGTGAAACTCTGAACTAACAAACTCAGAAGATCTGAACGTTGGAAACGTTTCATTTCTTGAGAGACATCAGATGCACATGCAAGCAAACACGTGTCACTAAGAATCTGAAAAGATTGAGTGCTCAACTGAATTGACGTTTGAGGTATTGCTTTGAAAATCTCATTTTTCTTGGTTTCCCCCCCCCCCAACTGTCATAATTTTAATGTGACATGATTACTTTCATTAAATGCTGTACAAACGTGCGTATGTGTCTTTTGTTGTGCCCAATGCTTGAATTTTTGGTTCTCTATAAATACCACCTATCACACTATTTTCACACTTTTCACATTCACTACACTCATGCGTTTTTGTTTTCTCTTCAACCTCTACCAAAACCCTAAACCCAAATCAAGATCTTCTGCTTCATCAATGGCTTCTACATCAAACACTGCTGAAAAATCCAACAAAACTATAATGTACAAGAAACCAGAACGCACCATATTTACTCCAGTAGCAGATCTTGAAGTTTTGTGTGAGAGCTTCGTTGATCTTGAATCATTAAAGGAAAATGGGTTTGACCTAACACCTACCATTAAAGCTCAAGGCTGGGAGAAATACTTTGAGAGATTGATGGGTCCTGTGTACCCAACTCTTGTAAAGGAATGCTGGATTCACGCTAGCGCTGGTCCTAAGTTTATTCACTCATCTGTTCTTGGGATGGAGATAGTGATTACTGAGAAACTGATCAGGCAACTGTTCAGTTATACCGAATCTGATGGAGTTTCAAACCTTGCTTCTTCACGTATTGATATGGCTGAGGTTTATGAAGAAATCACTGTAGCTGGAACACCAAAAAGTAAGTTTAAAGATCTGAAACCTATCTATAGGATCTGGGCAAAGATATTTATGAGTACAATTTTTCACAGAAAGTCATCCAACTCACCAGACTATGTGAGTTCAGAACATCTGTATTTCATGTACTGCATCAGCCAGAATGTTAAGGTGGATCTGCCCTATCTAATCTTCAGTCATCTTCTGACTCATGTTTAAGAGACTAGAGAAGAGGTCAGAGCTAAAGCTGGGAAAGTTAGAACTTGGATACCTCTGGGAAGACTGATTTCAGACATCCTCATTGAAAACAAGCTGGTAAAGCATCTGACAGATGCAAAGATAACAGAAGATCTGTCGTACATCATTGGATCTGAGATAAATGGACTCAATCTGAAAAGGATGAAAATCATTTCAGAATTGAATGGAAAACTAAGGAAGATAAACTCTGAGGAGGTCCAAGGCAGAAGGATACCCTTGGAAGACTTTCCAATGTTCAGTGCAGATGAACCAAAGGAATTTGTCTGGATTTACATTGCAGAGTATCTGAAGGAAGGAATTCCTCTACCTGCTAATCTTGTTCAGAAAGAAGGAGAAGAATTGCCCAATCTGATGAAGGAAAGGCGTAGTAAGAGGAAAGCTGAAGAAGGATCGGTTCAGAAGAAAAGGAAAGTATCTGAAGTTCCAAGGAAGAAGAAGAAAGGAGGAAAGAAAGCCAGAATCAGTTCTAGAGAAGCCACTCTGGAAGAGGTTAGAGATACTATTCATCAGGTATTAACATCTGATCCTACACTTGCTGTTCATTCACCCCTTTCATCACCACAACTTTCTCCAAACCTTAGTCAAAGAACTTCAACACCCAAACAATCTGAAAATCCTTTATCTGAACCACCCCCATCTGAACCAGTACATTCACAACCATCTTCTGTACCTATTCCCTCTGAACCACAACCTCAAACACTTCAATCAGAAATTCCACCAACAGAAACAATTCAACCGGAAATTCCTCAAACAGAAATTCCACAACCAGCAATGTCACAACCAAATAATTCCCAATTAGAGACTCTCCAACCAGAAACAATCATTTCAGAACCAAACCAACCAGAGACTGTTCAAACTGAACACTCTGAACAACCAATTCCATCAGAAGATCCAAATCTTTCTGACAATATTTTGGATATCGAACCCCTCAATCAATCAATTATAATTTCTTCAACATCTGTTCACTCAGATGAATCCTCTGATTCATCTGATTTTGAATCAGAGTCACTCAAACAAGCTCGTTCTGAAAGTGTTATGAAGGAACATCTTAACATTTCCAAGTTTCATACTCCACCAAACTCTCCACCTCAACAACAATCATCTCAAATTCAACCATCTGAAACTCAAACATCTGAAACCCAAACCATTCCTCAACCATCTGAACTCCCTCAATCTGACATCCAAACATCTCAACCAACATCACCTCAACCACAACCATCTGAACCTACACCATCTGAACCTACTCCTGTTAACACTCCCAATCCTAATCCCTCTGAACAGTCTGAACAGTCAGATCTAGGATCATGTGTTAATACTATGTTTGAAATTTTCAAAAAGGAGATAAATTCTGAATACACTCGTGTTAAGGATGTATGCATGTCTAGTTTGGATCCAACTGTTTCAAATGCTGCTTGGAAGCGCTTCATCTGGATGTTCAACAAAGCTGCCTTAAAAGTGAGAGCTAAATGCTCTAAGCTTGCTAAGACTAGGTTTGCAGAATTAATCAAGGTAACTCTGATGAACATGCCTCCTCCTCCTCCTGTGTTATTTTTGGAAGCTGCTCCTCCAGAAGTTCATGAATCTGATGTGATTGAACAAGCTTCTGAAGAAAACCAATCTGAAGGGAACCCTGCTGCTACTGCGTCTGCTCCCTCTTCATCTGTGGTTGCAGAGCTTGTGAATGATGTGAAGGATATAAAGGATTGGATGATCAAGCAAGAAAAGACAACTGATGAGATCAAGACCTAGATGTCTAAGCAAGAAGAGTCAGCTGCCAAGATGACAGAGCTTCTAACCCTTATTGCATCTCGCCAGACTTAGTTTTATTTGTCGTTTTTGCACATGAACTGCTTTTGTTGTTTACTTTTTGTTGTGTTATGTGTTTTGGCTTCTGCCTGTTTGACTGTGAACTTTGGAATGTTTAAATTGCATGTTGATGTGTTTGCTTCTATATGCTTCTTTTCTTCTGTATCTTTCTGTCTTTAAAAATCTTTTTGATTATGACAAAAAGGGGGAGAAAAAGAGAATCTGAGTATTCACATATAAGCAATTTACTAAAACTGAAATTCAGACATTTTATTAACTTACTTTGAATTTAAGTCTTTCAGATTACATTGATATATCTGACATAATTCATTGAAGTTACCCTGAGACTTTTCCAACCAGAACCTGATCTTCCAAAGAAAATCTAAGTATTCAATCAACTCTGATAACTCTGATATCTTACTCTGATACCTTTACTCTGAAAGAGAATTCAAGCAAGATGATAACCAGGCGCTCTGACTGTAGGAAGTCATAATTATCTGGCATCAAGATTTGATTCTGAAAGTCAAACCTCCTTCATCAAGCTCTGAATCTGAAATATACTTAATCAAAAAGGGAAGTGTTTTCTTTTATTAGAGTATTCATTTCAGGGGGAGATTGTTAATCTCAGGGGGAGTTATAATTCATATTTTTTATTGAACAAAATTTCTCATGTTTTGTCATCATCAAAAAGGGGGAGATTGTAAGAACACAGATTGTTTCTTAGTTATATCTCTATGTTTTTATGATAACACTTATGAATTTTGTATTCAAGAATTATATACTCTAAATCTGTTCTAGACTGTTTGCTACAGGAACTAAAGAAAATATTCTTAAAAGAGCAAATTTGGATCTGAACAATGATATTATGAAAGACTTCAAAGGTTCAAGAGCATCTTAAATGAAGATCTGAACGCTGCTCCCAGAAGAATCTGAATGTTCTCTACTGAAGATTCTGAAGCAGGAGCCTCTAAAGAATAGAAGACTCTAAGAGATCAGAAGCTTAGTCATCAGAAGACTCTGAAGATACTGCGCTGCTTAAGTATTGAGAATCTGATATAGAAGACTCTGATCTGATAGATTTACACGCTCAAGCACACTAGCTGCACATACTCTGATTCAGCACAATCTGAAGAACATCCAAGACTCTGAAGATCCAGAAGATCCCTACTCTGGAGATTATGAAGATCCAGACTCTAATGTTGATAGCTGAACTTATTTTAGTGAAGAAGATTTGAATATGTACGTTAGCATATCTCAACAGCTCTTTCCTCTTTTGTGCTATACACAAGAACACAGACAAAAAGGTTTTATCTGTGCATTCCATTCTAAGGAAAGTTTCTGCAAAGTGAAAACAAAAGGCATCAGGCTTTTTCAGCACAGTCTCCAATGTAAAGACAAAAGGCTCCAGGCTTTTCAGTACAGCCTTCAACGTTGAGAAGACTTCATGGATCTAAGTGCCTATATAAAGAAGTCCACTCCATCTTCTTCATAAAAAATTGAACGACTTGAAAAAAATCACTCATCAAAGCAAAACTCTCAAAACTCTTATTATTTTATTTTGCTATAACATTGTTCTTAACTTAAGAGAAATATCACAGTTGTGATACCTGCTTTTTAGAAGCATTCTTACTCTTGTAATTGTTTTACATTGTTTGTAAAAGGTTTTCCTTAAGAGGATCCAGTTGGGATCAGTAGCTCTTGAGAAGACTAAGAACAGTTGTTCTTAGGTGTTACTATTGTAATCTATTTGATTAAATAGTGGATTAAGTCCTTGACTGAGAAAGGCAAATCACTCTTGAGAGGGTGGACTGGAGTAGTTGAGTTCAACGAACCAGGATAAAAATAACTGTGTTTAAATATTAGATTGTTTGTCTTACTTATTCAACCCCCCCCCCTTCTAAGTAATTTTCTCACCTTCAGAAACCAGCGGTAATGTTAGAGCTGGAAACACTAGTTTTAATGTTGGAACTGAGAATGCTAGTTTTGGTGTTGGTGTTGGAAACACTGGTGTAGGTATTGGTGTTGGCAATGCTGGTTTTGGTGGTGCCAATCAGGGCTATGCCAATCAGGGTTATGGCAATCAAGGCTTCGGTAACGCAAGTTTTGGCAACACAAGCAACAACGGTGTTGGGATGGGTGCTTACAATGTTGGGTTCGGGCCAGGTGTTGTCAATCAGGGTTTTAGTAATGTGGGGTATGGTCCCAGGTTCAATCAGAATGGCTTTGGTCCTAATGTTGCTTATGCTGGGTATGATAATAGGGATTCTCATTGGGGAGAGGATCGTCAAGAAGATGCTTTCCCTCTGCCAGGCAGGGATCTTGAGATGCCCACAGACAATGACCGAAGGTTCAAGATGTTGGAGGAACAAGTGAGAGGTCTTGCCAATCAGAATTCCATGGGGTTGGACATGGGCAATATGAGGTTGGTTCCTGGCTTGAGGGTGCCACTCAAGTTCAAAGCGCCTGTTTTTGATAAGTATAAGGGGGATACTTGCCCAAGAGTTCATGTATGGTCTTATTATCGGAGAATGTCTGCTTATTCTGATGACGAAAAGATGTTGATGCATTTTTTCCAAGATAGCTTGTCTGGACCGTCACTCGAATGGTATATGGGGTTAGAGCCCACTCAGATTGGTAGCTGGAAAGAGTTGGCAGAAGCCTTTGTAAAGCATTACCAATATAACAGCGACCTTGCGCCAAACAGGGTCCAACTCCAAAATCTTTCTCAGAAGAATGGCGAGAGTTTTAAAGAGTACGCCCAGAGGTGGCGTAAGCTTGCATCTAGGGTGCACCCACCCATGGTAGAGCATGAGTTGGTGGATCTTTTTGTGGGCACTTTCTCTGATTTGTATTATGACAGGATTCTTAATTGTACAACGGATAATTTTTTTGATATGATACTCTTGGGGGAACGTATAGAGAACGGCGTCAAGATCGGTAAGATTCAAGCAGGAGAATCTACCTCAGCTGGAGGTGTAAAAAGGTTTTTGGGAATAAGAGGCAGGGGGATACTAATTCAGTATACAGCTTACGAGGAAGAGGTAGAGGTCGAAACCAATATCGTCAGCAACAGATTGCTAGTGTGACAATTCCCGTACCTCAACAACAGCAACAACAGCAGCAGAGCCAGCAGCATCCTGCTCAACGAAGAATTCAGGATAGAGATAGGGCCGTGAAACGAGTATTTAATGTGCCTCCATTGTCGTATGCTCAGCTTCTTCCAACTTTGTTACAATTGCAGCTGGTTGAGAAAAGGACGTTAGCTCCGCTGAAGGGCACGCCTCCTTTTGGTTATGATGCCAATGCACATTGTGAATTCCACTCCGGGGCACCCGGTCACAGCATAGAGAATTGTCCCGCATTCAAGCACAAGGTGCAGGATTTGATAGATAGCAAGGCTATAAACTTTGGTAACGAGGCACCCAATATTGAGAAAAATCTGATGTCGTCTCACAGATCTGCTCAGGTGGGTGCAATCTTGGAAGATATCAGTCTGAATTTGGTTATGAATGTGGATGAATTGAGGACGCCTCTGGGTTATGTAAAGAGCAGGTTGCTGAAAGGGGGAGTGTTCCCTGGTTGTGATACAGATTGTGTTGACTGTTTAGCCCAGCCTGAGGATTGTGATAATTTGAGAATAGGTGTTCAAGGTCTGATTGATGAAGGAACGCTGCAACTCGACTGTACTGCTGAAGAGAAGCCTGTTGAGGCAATAGCTGAAAGGCAGGGCAAAGTTGCAATGGTTACGATCCCGTTTAAGACTGTCACGATATCGGCGCCTCCCAAGCGACCGACTATCACCATAACCAAAGTTGGACCTGTTCCATATGAAAGCACTAAAGCCATCCCCTGGAACTATGGGGCGGAAGTTTATTGCAATGGGGAAAAGATTAACCTGGAAAGCCCGCCGGTTGGGTCAGTTGATAACCTTGTGGGGGCAGGGGGCATAACCCGCAGCGGTAGAATTTTCACGTTGCCAGAAGTAGAAGTTGAGAGAATTGCCAAAGGGAAAGGTAAAGTCAATGAAGAAGGACCTTCTAAGGAGAAGGAAAAAGAGGCTTTGACTAAATATGTGGAAGAATTCATGAGACTAATCCGGAAGAGTGATTATAAAATTGTCGATCATCTACAGCAGACGCCTTCCAAAATCTCGATTCTGTCACTGTTGCTTTGTTCCGAGGCCCATCAGAACGCTCTGCTGAAAGCTCTTGACACTGCTTATGTACCCCAGGAGATATCCGTTAATCAGCTTGAAGGAGTGATTGCGCACGTGAATGCGAGGCATGGCCTTGGCTTTACATATTTTGATTTAACACCCAGGGGCCACAACCACAACAGTGCATTGCATATTTCAGTTGAGTGTAGGGGCACTGTTATGTCTCATGTCCTCGTTGACACTGGTTTGTCCTTGAATGTTCTGCCCAAGAAGGCACTGTTGAAGCTGGATACCCGAGGCATAATATGCACGCCAAGTGACTTGGTAGTGAGAGCTTTTGACGGAACTAGAAGGTCCGTATTTGGATTATTGACTTTGCCAATCCAGGTCGGTCCAGAGGTGTTTGATATTGTGTTTTATATCATGGACATTCAGCCAGCTTATAGTTGTTTGCTCGGACGACCTTGGATTCACTCTGCAGGGGCTGTAACGTCTACGTTGCACCAAAAGCTCAAGTATATGGTCGGTGGTAGCATTGTCACCGTGTGTGGGGAGGAGGACATCCTGGTAAGTCACTTGTCATCATTCAAATATGTCGAAGTGGATGGTGAGATCCATGAGACATTGTGCCAAGCCTTTGAAGGGGTACAGATCAGAGACCAATCTCCTGTCATAAGCAATGGGCCAGAGGTGGCTATGTCTTCATACAGAGAAGCCCAAGCGGTAGTTCAGGCCGGGGAAACTAAAGGTTGGGGTCAAGTTTTGGAGATTCATGTTAAGCAGGACAAGTTCGGCTTGGGTTATCGCCCGTCGTCGTCATCTTCATCACAGAGCGCGCCAAAGTTCAAAGGGCCGATTGTGTTTACTCCAGGAGGAGTCAGTTTTGAAACGATTAATGATGTGTCTGACAGTGAAGAGGGAGATAGCGACTGTGACATGGATTCATGGATCAAGCCCAGCGAGCCAGGACAAAGCCTCTGCAACTGGTCTATTCAGGACTTTATTCAAGTGACGACGAAACAGTAATGCCTTGTTTTTTCGATTATTGTATAATCCTATGTCCTACCCGGGGCATAGCGATTTTATTTCAGGGCCTACTTATTTATGTGTATGTTTTGCTTTAGTCATCAAATAAAGGCGTTTTCTCATGCAAATTTTGTGATTCTTGTTTTTCTGCTTTTTTTTTTTACAATAAAATGGCAATGTGGTTGTATGCTTCGTTTGCATATCATTTGAAGAATTTAACCCTTTCTCTTGCAGGATCCATATTTCAGATGACACCGATCAAGAACTCCCTATGACTCACTTCGACTTTGAGCATCCGATATTTCAAGCCGAGGAAGAGATTGTTGAGGACGACGACTTACCAGAAGAGCTGACTCGACTTTTGAGACAAGAGAAAGTCATTCTGCTCATCAGGAGGATATTGAGGTCGTTAGTTTGGGTTCCGAGGAAATTGTCAGGAATGTCCGGATAGGGGATGCGCTGCAAAGCGACATCAAGTAGAGACTTGTCGAGATGCTTCGCGAGTATAGTGACATCTTTGCTTGGTCTTATATGATGATATGCCTGGGCTAGACACTGATATTGTGGTCCACCGCTTGCCATTGCATGAAGACTGTCCGCCGGTCAAGCAAAAGCTCAGAAGAACGAAACCAGATATGGCTGTAAAGATTAAAGAGGAAGTACAGAAACAGTGGGACGCTGGTTTTCTAGCTGTTACAACTTACTCTCCTTGGGTCGCCAATATAGTACCTGTACTAAAGAAAGATGGTAAGGTACGGATGTGCGTTGACTATCGGGATCTGAACAAGGCGAGCCCTAAGGATGATTTCCCGCTTCCTCATATTGACGTATTAGTCGACAATATTGCTCAATTCTCTGTGTTTTCCTTCATGGACGGCTTTTCGGGCTATAATCAGATTAAAATGGCGCCGGAGGATATGGAGAAAACAACTTTCATTACCCCGTGGGGAACGTTCTGCTACAAAGTGATGCCCTTTGGTTTGAAGAACGCTAGAGCAACATATCAGCGTGTTATGACAACGCTCTTTCATGACATGATGCATAAAGAGATTGAGGTCTAAGTTGACGATATGATTGCCAAATCCCAGACGGAGGAAGAGCATCTGGTGAATCTTCTGAAATTGTTTGAGAGGCTTAGGAAATTCAGGCTGAGGCTGAATCCTAATAAGTGCACCTTCGGGGTGAGATCTGGAAAGCTATTGGGGTTCATTGTTAGTGAAAGAGGAATTGAGGTTGATCCTGCAAAAATAAAAGTTATACAAGAAATGCCAGCGCCAAAAATAGATAAAGAGGTTCGTGGTTTTTTGGGGAGGTTGAACTACATTGCCTGGTTCATATCTCACCTCACAGCCACATGCGAGCCAATGTTTAAACTGTTGAAAAAAGACAAGGTGATTGTCTGGGATGAAAATTGTCAAAAGGCGTTTGAAAGAATAAAAGAGTACTTGCAAGAACCTCCGATATTGATACCCCCAGTAGCCGGTAGACCATTGATCATGTACCTGATGGTTCTTGAGAACAACATGGGTTGTGTTCTCGGTCAACATGACGAGACTGGACAAAAAGAGCATGCGATCTATTACTTGAGTAAAAAGTTCACAGATTGTGAGTCCCGTTACTCAATGCTCGAAAAGACGTGTTGTGCACTTGCCTGGGCTACCAAACGTATGAGACAATACATGCTAAATCATACAACCATGCTAATTTCGAAGATGGATCCGATCAAGTATGTTTTCGAAAAGCAGGCACTTTCAGGAAGGATTGCCCGATGGCAGATGGTACTGACAGAGTACGATATACAGTATGTTTCGCAAAAGGCTATCAAATGTAGCGTACTGTCAGAGTACCTGGCTGAGCAGCCAATCAATGATTACCAGCCAATGAAGTTTGATTTTCCTAACGAGGATATCATGTACCTAAAGATGAAAGACTGCGAGGAGCCGTTGCATGGTGAAGGTCCTGAACGGAGTTCCCAATGGCAATTGATTTTTGACGGGGTTGTTAATTCATACGGAAGTGGGATTTGGGCAATCATTACGACACCCCATGGGACGCACATCCCGTTCACTGCCAGATTGACATTTCTAGTTACCAATAATGAGGCTGAATATGAGGCGTGTATCATGGGTCTCGAGGAGGCTATCGATTTGAGAATTAAAAATCTTGATGTGTAGGGAGACTCCGCGTTAGTCGTGAACCAAATCAAGGGAGAATGGGAGACTCGTCAGCCTAATCTGATGTTGTACATGAATTATGCAAGGAGGTTGTTGCCCTTCTTTGACAGAGTAGAGTTTCACCATGTGCCGCGGGCAGAAAATCAGATGGCAGACGCTCTTGCAACATTGTCTTTGATGTATAAAGTTAACTTCTGGAATGAGGCTCCCAGAATAGTTATCTCTCGCCTTGATAGGCCCGCTTTCATATTCGCCATTGAGGAAGCTTCCGACGGCAAGCTGTGGTATTTTGATATCCAAAATTTCCTAAAGAACCAAGAGTATCCGACTGGGGCATCCAGCCGCGATAAGAAGACTGTTAGGAGGTTGGCTGGCAACTTCTGCTTGAATCCAGATGGTGTTTTGTATAGGAGAAACCATGATTTGGTGCTATTGCGATGTGTGGATGAGAAAGAATCTAATCTGCTCATGGAAGAGGTCCACGAAGGAACCTTTGGCACGCACGCCGGCGGACATGCTATGTCTCGAAAGTTATTACGAGCAGGGTATTATTGGCTGACGATGGAAAGAGATTGTTTCAAGTTTGCAAAGATATGCCATAAATGCCATATTTATGCAGATAAGATTCATGTGCCACCGAGCCCTTTGAATGTTATGGCGTCCTCGTGGCCTTTCTCCATGTGGGGCATAGATATGATTGGCAAAATTGAGCCCACCGCATCCAACGGACACCGGTTCATCTTGGTAGCTATCGATTACTTCACCAAATGGGTCGAAGCAGCGTCTTACGCTAATGTTACTAAACAAGTAGTAGCCCGGTTAAAGGACATCATATGTCATTACGGCATTCCCGAAAGAATCATTACTGACAATGGTTCGAACTTGAATAACAAGATGATGAAGGAATTGTGCCAGAATTTCAAGATCGAGCATCACAACTCATCTCCCTATCGGCCCAAGATGAATGGCGTTGTCGAAGCGGCCAATAAGAACATCAAGAAGATAGTTCAGAAGATGGTTGTAACCTACAAAGACTGGCACGAGATGTTGCCCTTTGCTTTACACGGTTATCGTACGACCGTACGCACATCGACCGGGGCAACACCTTTCTGACTGGTGTATGGTATGGAAGTTGTCCTACCATTAGAAGTTGAGATTCCTTCTTTGAGGGTTTTGCTTGATGTCCAACTTGATGAGGCAGAGTGGATAAAGAATAGGCTGAATCAGCTCAGTTTGATGGATGAGAAAAGACTTGCATTTATCACATATGGTCGGTTATATCAAAGCCGGATGAAGAAAGCTTTTGACAAGAAGGTGCGCCCTCGAAGCTTTCAGACGGGCGATCTTGTGCTGAAGAAGATTCTCCCACCACAATCAGATCACAGGGGCAAATGGACTCCCAACTATGAAGGTCCATATGTCGTTCGAAAGGTCTTCTCTGGAGGAGCCTTGTTGTTGTTTACCATGGATGGCGAAGATTTTACATCCCCTGTGAACTCGGACGCGGTTAAAAAATACTTTGCTTAAAGAGACCCGTTGGATAGAAAAAAGAAAAGTCCAGGCAAAAATGGGGCATCCCGGCGAACCAAGAAAAAAAAGAGAAAAGGTTCGGGAAAAAGTTAGGGACAAAATTGAAAAGATGTACCGCGAAGTTGAAAACCTGAAAAGGCGACTTCGGCAGAAAAGGGTATCCCGGGTGAATTGAAAACTCGCAAAGGGCGATTCAGGCAAAAGTTAAGGATTGAAAAAGCAAATGACTGTGGTCCGAGTTTGATACTGCATTGCTTAGTGGTTTGGGAGCACCTGAGGGTCGATTATCCAAGTCAATCTCTTCCGAGGACGGAGTATCGGGAAAGCGTCGGAGTCAGGCGAGTCATAGGAGTATCAGCTCATGGTGTTTGTCTGTACCACGTTGCCGACATGTATACAAATTACTTTGTACCGCTGTACATAGTTGTATTTATTTTTATAACTTCCTCTTTTCAAGAGTTGCATCCATTGTAAAAACTTTGCCTATTTACAGGCCCGTTATCAATAAACGCATACTATTCAGTACTTGATGTTCGTTTCTTGTTTTAACTTTCACTATTTTGTTTGTGGAAAACGCCGATGTTTTGGTAAACTTGCACGTGCATAAACTTGCAGGTCTCGGCCAATAATTGTTAAAACTTTGAATTAACTGAGCAATTGTCACGGATATTGACCTGGATATTTCCTTTTGTATAAGATATCTTGTTGTTGCTCATATTTTGCAAGGTCGTTACCTTCGCAGCAAACTTCCAAGGGATCGTGTTTCCCTAGCCAGAGTCCCTTAACGTAGGAGCAGGCTCTAGGTGATCTTATTCCTCCGCTGCAGATGGAAGTCGCATTTTTATCCCCAGAAGAGTTGGATGCGAGCTAGCAAGCGGTCAGGCAGTGATGTGCATCCCCAGCGGTGGTCATGTGCACATTTAATCCCCAGTGAAGTCCTCACAGAGTGCAACCAGGTTGTTGGTGGTTTGAAAGGATCATACCCGTGCAGGATTGTTCTTTCTATTCTCCAGCAGGTTGTCTTTCCTCCAATAGGTTGCTCATCCTCAGCAGAGTTCGTAACTCCTGATTTGTCAAGCTATCCCCCAGTAAGATTGTTTCTTCCCCCAGCGGAAGTTCGACTTTGTTCCTCCGACATTTATTTTGCCGGAGCTCCCTCTTTGCATTTGCATCGTGCATGGCATCTACCCAAACGCGTAGCATTTCCATTCCGTATGGAGCATTACGCCATTTTCAAACATATGCATTTTGAAACATAAGCCAGGTTGGTTACCTATTTGTTTTCAGGTGTTTTTTCCCTGCAGGTAATTGGAATTCTTGTTCAGGATGGTTTTCGAATATTCAAATTTTTGGCATGAGATATGTGATGATAACGTTCGTCCTATCAGGTGTCCCTCATCAGAGTTGCTTGATCAAGTTTCTCTTTTTCTCCAGCGGAGTTTTCCTCAGATTGTTGTTACGTCAGTGTTAAAAGATTTCAGGGATTAGACCTTTGGAGTCATTACTTGTTGTCAAGGTAAGTGTCTGGCAGTTGACGTCAGAATTTCCACAAAAGAGTTTTCCTCGGATTGCTGTTACGTCAGCATTAAAAAATCTCATGGATTAAACCTTTGGAGATGTTACCTGTGTTGATGGAGATGTTACCCGTGTTGACGGAGATGTTACCTGTGTTGACGGAGATGTTACCCGTGTTGAAGGAGATGTTACCCGTGTTGAAGGAGATGTTACCCGTGTTGACAGAGATGTTACCTGTGTTGACGGAGATGTTACCCGTGTTGACGGAGATGTTACCCGTGTTGACGGAGATGTTACCCGTGTAGACGGAGATTTTACCCGTGTTGATGAAGATGTTACCCGTGTTGACGGAGATGTTACCCGTGTTGATGGAGATGTTACCCGTGTTGACGGAGATGTTACCCGTGTTGACGGAGATGTTGCCCGTGTTGACGGAGATGTTACTCGTGTTAATGGAGTTGTTACCCGTGTTGACGGAGTTGTTACCCGTGTTTACGAAGTTGTTACCTAAGTTCGCGCTTTACGTAGTGCAAATACTGGTAGTGCCAGATTAGCACTTTTATTTAGTGCTTCGCCCATTTCCATGGAAATGGGAGGTCAAGGATAGTACATTGACCACTCGCGCTTTACGTAGTGCTTGCCCGTCCCTTCGGAGATAAAAGTCAAGGCTGGTATTTTGATGTGGTCATGTGGCTCGGTGCCCGCTTATTGTAGCGTATATTTGAAGATTGTTTGTTGTTGATCTAATATGTGGATTCAATGCCTGTGGCGTCACACAGATGGTTGATGTTAAAATTGGGTTCTGTATCAGATGATTGATCAGTTTGTTGCCGTGACAACCAGATTCAATTCTCTGGATTTTGTTCCCCAAGTAGTTTGTGCAGTTTATTTCTTTGGTTAGCAAATTTTCGGGTTCTTCGGTATTCAACCGTCTTCTACCTCGATTGCTCGAGAGTCGTTCGCTTCTCACCCAGTCTAGTCCAAGTCGCTTGAATAGGGGCAGCTGTTACACCCCAAAATTTGCCTAACCTTTGTCTTACTTGGTTTATGTTTCATTGCATTAGCATATCATTAATCTAGCATTTGCATAGCATAGCATTATTCATTTAGCAGGGGATCAAGTGTGGTTTATATCAAGAGGAGCCTATCTAGAGTCTTATTCAAGCTTGAGAGGTCACCAAAGTCATCAGGAAGAGGGTTGTGCTCTTGAGAAGTTTGGTTGCTTGTATAGGGTTCATCTTCTAACCTGAGGGCCAATTGGAGACCATCAGTGGGTTGTGAAGCCTTGATCATGGATAGGGTATATGGATGGAGCCCATGGAGTGCCTTGAGAGTCATGGTGGAGCTTAGTCAAATCATTATGCCAAGTGTGGGAAGTCACAGTTGAGGGTGTTACAATTAGGGTTTTCATCTGAGTAACCTTGAGTCAACTGTGTAATTGAAGAGGATCAAAACCTATTTATAAGTCTTTGAAGTCATGGGATGTTGTGTTGAGGCATTTGAGATGTCATTCCTGTTAGACTATGGCACGGATCTAGAAGGGGGGGTTGAATAGATCCCAATTAAAATTTGAGTCGGCGCTACCAATTTAAAATTGGTTTTGAAAATTTTTTTTAAGTGCGGAAGCGGCCGAGGAAAATATAGTCTAAAACGAACGGTTATTGGAAAACCGGATATGCGATAAGCCTTTGGATTAATGACAATATGGAAAAGAGAATCACAACACTAATCACACTTATCAATGATCTAATTCACTTGTTAGGATTCCTAGTTCCAATGATTTAAAGAGCAAACCAAAACTAGATACACAGTAAGATAATTTTGGTTTAGGCAATTTGTCAAACACTTGGTGTGCAAAACACTCCAAGTGATATTTATGTTGAGTAAGTGATTCCAACTAGCCTAGTACAATGTCTTATTGTACTTTGGATTCAAAAATAGAGTTTTAACCTCTTACTCAATTGATATCACAGTTTGACAATAGTGCTTATACAAAAATCACTTATTTTTAAGCAAAAACGAAAATGCTAAAAGTAGAGAAGACAAGTATTTGGTGAGGCAGTTCCCCCGTCGTCCTCGCTTCGGGGTACGTCTACCCTCAATTCTAAAACTAGAATTGAGATAGATTTAATAGATATCACATGTTGAATGTAACAGTTTATACAAGGATTGAACAGCAAATATACAACAGAAATCTCAAGATGTTGAATGTTGCTTTCACTCCTTGCCCCTTGATTCAAGATGAATCAATTCCTCCGATCGTTGTTGATAGACCTCCAATTCCAGCCACCTTATTGAATAACCCTTAGTTGCTCAAACCTTCGGCTCTGGCTGATCTCAACTGCAACGAATCGAACCCGAGATCTTCCCCTCAATATCACTGAATTCGCTACTAGACTATTGAAGAACACCTCTTCACAATCACCTTCGCTCAGTTGAGCCTTGATGAAAAATCTCGTCCAAAAACCCCCAAAATTCAAACCAATCTTGGAGGATAAAACCCTAACGGTTTTATTCAAGAAAGAACCTGTCACAAGCTTCAACCCGAACTAGATTACCCAATCTATGCTTCGAACTTTATCACCTTTAATCACTCACAATGCACTTCAAAAATGGTTGTGTGTATTTGATGTGTTGTGAGATGTTGAAGATGAAGATGATGAATCTTGGACACCTATTTCACTCTTTCTTATTCTTGAACACATGAATCCGTTTTTATCAAATGTTAAAATGACATATGTTGCACCCCAAATTTTGACCCCTTAGATTCTCATTATCATTTTAGGAGCATACTCATAAAGTATCTAACCCTAACCCAGTGCAAGTTTTGCTTTGTCAAGTTACAGATGAATCAGGGTTGTGTACAGTCAAATCGAAGCTTTAGGGTTTGTGATCAATCCAAGTTTTAGGCTGATTCAATCATGAAACAAGATCAAGGATGTTATATGAGGTTAACTGAGAATCCAATTTGAGTTTGTTACCCCAGAATCAAGAGCAGTGCATTTCAGGGTACCCGATTAGGGTTTTTGACCGGTAAAAGTCAACTATAGTTTGAATTTGGTGTTGGAAGGTGTTTTAATGATGGGATCATAGTCCATGAAGGTCATATAGCTTAATAAAGTTCATTCAAGAAGTTTCAAAGTCTCAGGAGGTCCAGAGTGTCAACAGACGACTTGGTAGTCACCGATCGATCGTACGGTTGACTGAAAAGTCAACTCTTCAAATGTAGGGAATTGGACTTCAAAGTGTGAATCAAAAATGATCCTTATGTCATATTGCACTTGCCTATCAATTTTCATGACCATTGGATCAAGGATGAAAGAGTAATCAAAAAATCGGGAAATTAGGGTTTTGAAAGGGGCTAAACCATAACTCCTTAACCACACATCCAATTAAGTTGGTTCAAAGCTCATTACAAATCCCAAAAAAGTACCTAAGTGTTCCATGATCATAAAATGCATAGATTTGGAGTTATGACCAAATTCATTTCAAGAAGGGGAAAAGACTTAGAGAAATTTCACTTTTTAAGCTCATTTTTTAGCAACTTTGAGAGACCTTTTGGCCAAGTTCCTTTGAGAATTTGAAACTCATGAAAACGTGAATGTTTTAGAGCTATTTGAGGGCTTTCTAAAAAGTACTAGAACATCTCAATAGCCTTTGTGAGCTGAGAGTTATGGGTTTGGCAAGTTGGTGTTTTCACACTTGAGTCCCACATTGACAAACTTTCAAAAATCATTCCTTTGATCAATTGAACCAATCTCAGATTTTGAAACATGTTTTATCTGATATGTAGAGACTTTTTAGCATGGAAATACAATGAAAATGAAGAGGAAATGGAATTAGCCAAGCTTGCAAGTGGGCTTGCAAGTTGCCTTGCAACTTGCATTAAAATATTAAAACTAGCAAGAGGTGGAAAGTAAGTTCTGCACCAGCCATGAGCCTACACACTTTAGCCTGGCCTTAGACACACTAAACTCATCATGATACTTGACTTCAAGCTTACCTATCAGCCAAGAAAGCTCTTTTTAAAGATTGGATTAAAAAAATGAAAACCTCTCCTTCTTAAGAAGGAAATCTCCAAATCTGCCCACTACCACCATTTGCCTATAAATAGAGGCACTCCCCACCTCATACAAGACATCAGAAGTCTCTCAACAACCAGAGAAACACAAAGCTCTCACTTTTCTCACTCTTGGCTCTAAATTTTCAAAATCACAAATCCACCAAAACCATGAAAAATCTGCCTTGACAGTCCAGCTGCCAAAACCATTTCTCCACACTCAAACTCACCAAAAATCATCCCCACAACCCATAAATATGATATAGAAGGTGTTCCCACCATTGAACCACTCAAAAACCTCCTCATTCAAAAATTCAACTTCCATACCAAGTTACTTTGACCACAATGCACAAAATCAATCAAAACTGGTTCTAGGCATTTTCTTGATGTTTTAATCACTCTAACACCTCACATATATCATTTCTCAACTATCTAAAGTATTAAGGATCATAGGTGGAGTTTATTTCTCCAACTGTCTTGAAGTTTGCATCCTTGCTTCAAAAAGAAGAAATCTCCAAAGCTAGGTGCATTTGAAGTTTTCTCTGGGTTTCTTATTGATCAAACCTGCTCAAAACAGTCTACTAGAGGTATGTAGACACTCCATCTTTGCTTTACACCATAATTTCATGTTTTAGCATTTTGAGTTCATCATGTGTATGTCTTGTATCAAAATTCTGTCATGAACATACCAGTTGTGATCTCATGCCTAGAGGTGTTTAAATGTGTGCTCAAATTCATCCAACATCATGTATTCAATATGTGTGTGAAGTTAACTTGATCAATTTTTCTTAAAATGTTGAACTTCACTTTTTCATTTTTGCATCAAAATGCCAAAACTTGCAACTCAACCCTCATTTTTCATGACAGTCCTCTCTTAGCTTCAAATTATGTTTGAACTCATTCAATATCATGTATGTGTGGTGTGTATATGGTTGGTTCAGTCTAATAATGTTTGGAATTGAATTTGAATATCTTCATGCATTTCACAACCTAACTTTACAACTTGACAGCCAGTTTTCACTACAGCCGGTTTTGAATTCCATTTTATGTTTGAACACACTCATCTTCATATATATGACTTGTGTACATGACTTACTTGACTTATATGTGCATGAAATCAGAACTGAACACCATTATGCATTCTGCTCATGACCTTTGCAACTTGAGCACTATTGTTTCATAGCATTTCGTTTTCAACCTGAGTTTGTGTTTACTCATGAGCATTTATATGGTGTGTGCACATCTCTGTCTTGATGTTAAACTTCATTGTTTTTGAAAATCACATATTTCCCTACTTGCTGCCACAAACAGTTCTGGCACCACATCAACATGTCAAACTTTGCCTTGTTGCTTTTGTGCCTAATTTTTTAGTGTGAGCATGTTTAGTTTCATGTTTGTGGGGTGTAGGTATAAGTTATATGGCCTGTTTTCATCTGGTACACATTTTCACATTCAAAATGCATTGTTCAAGCCAATATGCCATAAACCATACCAAAACCTGTCCAGATTGAAGTATAACTAATTTTGGAGTATGAACACAACCATCTTCATGTATGTGACTTGTATGTGCAGTTAGTTTGGTTTAAACATGCCTAGAATCCACTTTGAACATTTTCATGTATGCAAAGCATAAAACTGCAGCTTATATGCAATTCTCCATGACAGACCTGTTTGAGCTTTTCATTATGTTTGATGCCACTCAATACCATGTATGTGATGTGTATGCATGCTTACCTTGATCATAGTATGCCTAGAACTTGAGTTGGACATCATCATGCCTCATATTCACAACAAATTTGCAACTTGGGCACCCTTTTTCACAACAGTATGCCTTTAACCTGAATTTGTGTTGGAAATCATTCATTGGCATATTTATGGTGTGTGTATGTGATTGGAATGGTATAAAACAAGCTGGAATTGGATCTGCATATCTTCCTGCACCTCACAAACACAAATTGACAGCTTGAGCACCACTTTTCACACCAGTTTGTTTTGCATCAAAATTATGGCTTGGACTCACTTATTAGCATGATTATAGTGTGTATGAATGATGTGTTTGACTTGAATATGTTTGGAATTGAAATTGAACATCTTCATGAGCACATCAATACCATTTTGCATATTGGTTACTACTTTTCACCAGGGCCAGTTTTGAACCTATCATTGTGCCTACATTCATTCATCAAAGTATTTTCAAGGTGTGTATATGATTTGTTTGGTTTGAAACTATTTGGAATTTGATCTTCATCCTAAAATGCATCTCATTCATAACAGATTTGCAATTCACATAGCACTTTTCACCACAACTTGATTTCAGCCATATCTTGTGTTTAAATTCACTCATTAATGTTTATGTGATGTGTGTGTATGATCATATTGATTTAGAACTGGTTGTAACATGAGTTTCATCTCAAAATGCATTCCCAAGCATCACAAAGCAAGTGCTATCGGGTTTTCAAATGGAGGAGGAACTTCAAAATCTAAAAATGCCATCTTGTTCCTCATAAAAAAATACACGATTTAGATTAAAATTTTGTGTAAAACCATTGAGAATTGAGGAAGTTACATATCAAAATGCATTTCATCTTTTGCTTCATGTTTTTGTGCCCAACCTGTTTTAAATGTTACCCATATATTTTGATGGGGTGGCATTTACAAACGGATGTATAGCCACCCCAGTGGTAGTCACCTTGTCACCTAAGCGCCTTGTATCAGCTGAACTTGGGTTCGACCCCTGAGGAGGGCAACCCTTTTGTAATTTTTCACCATTATTTTACCAAACTTCCAAAAATCATATCTCCCTCATTTTTAATCATTTTGCACCCATTCTTTTTTCATTATGTTTGTTTTTATGTCTACTTTCATGACATATTTTTAAATTCCATGTTTGCCTAATTTTTCATCCCTTTTGACTACTTGCAAGTTAAAGTGCATTTTGTAACCGTTTCCACATATGCAAATGAATTTCCCTCTTGTTATACTTGTGAATGACATGATATTTACTTGCCCTCTTTTACTTAATATTAGTCAACATGCTAGGATTTTATTTTGGTTGTTACCATGTTCATTTTGCTTCCTCTGAGGAATTCACTTGAGTTTGATCTGCTGTCGCAGTCCTTGCTTAAACAGTTGCTTTGATTGTTATTAATGCATAGCTTGTGTTTATCTTCAACATGTTTACTTAATGGTTGTCACTATTCTTTTATCTTCATCATACCTAGTATTTTTTTAATTGTTTTTATTTCCCCAAAGTGATGAAGCTTGTTAGCTCTCATCCCAGTTGCCCTCCCTTTCTCTTTCTAGAGGAAAAGTCTTTCTTTTGACCCTTGTGACATGAATGGCTCAGACACCTTTCTCTTGACTTTGTTAAGTCACTTTAACCTTAGTTTAGAAACCATTAGACTTTGCTTTAAGTCTAAAGGACCCACCTGTACTAGGATTATTCTTCAACTAGAACCCTAGGTTAGAGTTTGTCAACTCTATGTAAGAATCATCGTCATGATTTCTTACTTCCCCTTTTGAGTGTTATAATTTAGATTAGGGAGTTTTGTCAAACTCCACACAAATATTGTCATGTTTTTCCCCCTTGAACCTTGATCATCATCAAGTGTTCTTCATCCCTTGTGAGGTGAACTACGATTGCTCTGATTCTATCCTAGTTATGGTACGTAGGCAGAAGATGCGATATCTTTGCGAGCAAACTTAGTGTATATAACCTTAGGTTTCAACTTATACTCTTTCCCAAACCATAACACATTTCACAAAATTATCAAGCAATCAAACAAAAGGTTCCTGTAGAGTACTACAGATGCTTAGGGTGTGTTGCACCCCAAAATTTGCCCAATATTTCTTTACCTAGCTTATGTTTCATTTCATGCACATTAGCATTATCATTTGCATTTCATTGACATGTATGCAGGAGATCAAGAGGTATGATTACCAATCAATTGCTACACAAGACTCTGAAGCTAGCTAAGAAGGTTATTCAGGTGTTCAAGGGTTGATATCCTTGTCAGAGAAGTTGAAAGATCCTCAGAGATAGTGGTTGAAGCCAAGAGGGTGTGTCTCTTAACTTGAGAGTTGTGGAAAGCCATCAGATGATTCTGAAGCCATGAGGTTGGACTTGAGGTCTTGAGAGAGCTCATGAGAAGTTTTGAAGATCACTTTGAGGCCTAGACAGGTCATTGTGCAAGATTAAGAAGCCTCAGCCATGATTGGTGCAGCTAGGGTTTGACTGGGTCAACCCTAAGTCAACTGATGATTTGGAGAAGATTGAGACCTAATCCAAGAGCCATGTGATCATGGATTGATGAATTGAGATTTTATAAGGATGATTCAAAGGTTAACTCATCATGATTGAAGAGTTTGAGAAGTTTCAGGCTAGGGTTTCTAAGACTTGACAGTGTAAAATCCCCTAGTTTGACCCCTAACTTCAAGGCAATTTAACTCAATATATGATTGTCATCTCATCTTGACCCCAAAATTATTGTTATAGAGAATGATCTTAGATTTAATTTGAGTGCTAGAAGTCCTTGATAGGATTTGTAGAACTCATGTTATGGCTTTGACAAGTTACAAGTCATCTGAGGAATGTGAATTTGGAGCTTGAAAGTTACCCAACTTGCATGAAACGTTTGCCCTAGAAGTATGATTCCCATAAACTTTTGGTCAACATGAATGTTGTTCCTTATCCTCTTAGATTTCTAGAGAGTACTAGAAGTCCTTGATAGGATTTGTAGAACTCAACTTATGGCTTGGACAAGTCAAGGGTATTTTGGATATTTGGTGATTATAGGTCATTTGTGATCATAGGCCATTTTCAACAACTTAGAAGTCTCAAATGAAATTTTGTTCAACTAGAAAGTTGCTCAAAATGGGGTTTTAACCTTGAACATGCATAAAGGAGGCATTGAAATGGCTCAAGGAGAGACTTGGTTCAAGAAATTTTGAAAAAAGGAAGAATTAAAAGGATTAAATGACCAAAAATTCAAATAATTCATTTTGTGACCAAATGAAGCAAAATTATAGGTCAAATTGATTGGAAAAATGATTTTAGAAACAATGGCAATGTTAGAATTTTGATTTGAGGTCATTTGCATACCATTCCATTTCATTTCTTCATGATGAAGTAACATATCCAACTCACACCTTTGGCTTGCAAACAAGGAAAATAACACATCAAACTCATTCAATATATCATGAGAAGTTGATTACAAGCATAGCCACGCCCAAAGGGATCCAGAATAGTGACTGCCCTGGATGAGATTTTGAAGAGATTTTGAAAATCCAAAATCTCATTTGGATGATTCCAGAAAGTTCTAGACAGTCCCAATCACTTCTATATAAGTTTCTGAGTGAATTCAGTTCATTTGTTGGAAGGAATTGAAGCAGGTTGCAGAGAGAGCCATTGAATTTTCAGAGGTGCAAGTGAGAATCGGGTTTTGAGTTCAAGGAAGAATCAAGCCAAATCAAGGTGTGAAAAGGCTTTAGGAGTGAATTTGGAGTGTGTCTGCATCATCTTGGAAGTTGAAGTGATCAAAAACCATCTCTGTTACACGTCTGAAACCAGGTTGGTATACTTTGAATTTATGCTTAAATTATAGGGAGATGCTTAGAAATTCATATGTGGTTAGGTTCCCCTATTGATGTAGTTGGATTTAGGATCAGAAATTGGTGAATTAGAGATAAAATAGGTGTGTGATCATTTTCTGTTGAGGCTGATATCTCAAGATTCTTGAAGGAATAATCACGATGGGATAGTGGAAATTGACCAGTGAAGAGTGAGGGTTACATTAGTACCTTTAATTTGGAGAATGGTGAGATTCAAGATTTGGATGAATTCTGAAAATGTTATCGTGTTTTGAGTTAGAGCATGATCTAGATGATTTGGAGTTGATATTCTTGATCAGGATCAAATTTGGAGTGAAATGATGATTTGTTTTGTGATTTTTGATGAACTGTGGAGGTTGTCTCACCGGAGAAGACAGTGGCGCCACTGTTTAGGCCACCGTCTGTGTTTTCCCCCCAAACTGAGTTCAAATGGGGATGATGCACTGCAAGCGTTGGATTAGGGTTTGACCTTGGACTCAGGCGAGCAATGGAGGGCCACGATTGCATTTCAACTCTGAAGAGAGATTTCTAAATGAAACGCATTGTTTCATTTAATTGGTGCTTTGGGCCTAGTACTCAGACTGCTACCTGCACCCCACTTTTGGCCCACTCTGAGAATTAAACTGCATTGGATTGCTATCTGCCACGCATGTTTGCCAATTTCTTTTATTTTCTTTTATTTTTTCTTTATTTCATATGACTTAGAAATTAATTCATAAAAACTAGGAAATTAACTCAATTAATTCCAAACTTTTTCCCCTGATTCATGATTGAATCTAGAATTTTATAGATTAAAAATATTAGGAATTCATGCATTTGTGATTTTATTTGCATTTTTTGAATATTAATTGATATTAAAATGGCCATGGTTGATACCTTGTTTTGTTGAATTTTGTTTGATCATTTGGTGATGCTTCTTGCCTTGATTTTTTGTGTGTAGATAGCATAGATATGCATGTCCCCCTAGTAATTTTCTCACATTTTTGTGATGAAGTTTAGGACTAGTTTTAAGTTGAAACCTTAGGTGCTCTAATTTTAGGGTTTATGCTTAATACCTTGTGATGTAGGTTTTATTTCTAGGACTTGTTGGATGATTTAACCCCTGGATTTTATATGATAGATTCATGATTTAATTAAGTTCCCATAGTTATTTTTGTAGGATTTTACAATTGATTTTAGTATTTTAGTTAGGATTAACTTTAGTATTAAGTTTTAGGTGATCCTAACTTGCTAACTCAACTAGAATGACTTCTTTAGTTCCCTTAGATTAGGGTTTTGCTCTGCTTGCTCTTGGATGGTGTTGAAGACAAACTTGGGTTGCTGAGGAGTGCTTGAAGAAGCTTGGATATGAAGTTTTCCCTTCTTTGTGGTTTGAGTGTTGTTTAGGTGTTAAGATTAGGGTTTGTAAGTAGAGCTTCTAGATAGATTCTCTTCTTTCATAAACATGGAAGGTATTGATCACTTCCATTCTTTCCTATGATATAAGGTCCCCTTGTAAAGGCCTCATCCCTCCTTTGGTAGGATGTGTGGCTCTTCACAAGTTGGTAGAACCTTTAAGGGTTCATTTCTTTGATGATGGAGTGTTTAGTGGTGACCTTTGGTCTTCACTTTGCTTTCCACTATCCAAACCTTGCTCGTGTTAGATGAATCTTTCTCCCTTGCTAGAGGATGGAGTTCCTTGCTAGAAGATTGAAGATGCTAGAAGTTGCTAATTCCCCTTTGTTTGAAGACTGCCATGGGAGCTGAAGCTTGAAGACTAAGATGAGCAAGTTAACACTTGTGAAGGGAATCCAGTTGAGATCAAATAAGGAAAGAGCTGAAGCTTGAGGTTGGAGAACAAGTTGAGGCTTGTGTGGTGATGTGTTGGAAGCTTGGAGAAGCAAGTTGATATTTGATACTGAAGATGATAGCCTTGAAGAGCAGTTACAGACTGAAGACTAAACTGATGTCAGAGGAGCTTTGCTGTGAAGCTGTGGAAGCTGTTGATTTGCTTTCTTGTCTGTTTGCTTGATGTGAAACTGTATTGCTGTGACTTGTTTGATTTGCTTGATGCATTAGAATAAGTTCATACTTAGATTGTGTTAAGATAGGAGCATGATTGCATTAGAGGTTGAGTTGCTCCCTCTGCTTGTATTTTTACTGTATGGCTTTGCTTGCGGGTATTCGGTAGAGCTCAGCTCCCTTGCCTATGTGGTTTGTTATTGTGCTTGCTTGATAGCATGTTATTTCTCTGTATGATTGCAGTTATTAATACTTGGCTTGAGGTCGAGATGAGCTTGTGGAGGCTGATGCCCCGCACACATTTCCTTCCTCACTTGCATTGCATGCATTTTACCGTCGTTTACTGTTTACTGTTTAAGCTGATGCTTTATCTGTTTCTGTTTATCATTGACATGATCCCCTAGGAATCTCACTTCCTTTGAAAAGGAAGTGATGATAGAAATTTAGGTTGAAACCTATGCATGATAACTTCTAGGAGTTCCCTGTTTCAAACCTCAACCATAGGATGAATCCTTGGCATAACAATAATAGGACTTGATAGTCTCCCTTCTAGTTGAGCCTATTCTCTCTTCTCATCTCAAAACAAATTAAAACACAGTAATAAAGGTTAACCGATGTCGTGCGTTACGAGCCTTAAGCTATCTGAGAAAGGGTTGTCGGAGAGTTTCTTTTCAACAGTCCGGATGTTTAGTATGGTACCCTTTGGGTGACATGCGACGCATTCACTCTCAGGTCATAGTCTCTAGTGCGATATTGGTTGCAAACATCCATAAAAAACAGCTCTTCCATAAAAGACAGAAAACAAACTTCAAAACTTTTTGCCCCATGGGCCCGTAATTCAAAGGAAGCTTTTCTGAAGAAAAGAGTGTCGTTAACTCCCAGTTCTACCGCAAACGGTAACGCCTAAGTCTCCAAGGGTCGAGCCGCGTACACCAAACTGCCGGAACTGTTTGTTAACCCTACTCGAAAAAACAGATGAATCTGAACTCCCGTAATCCGTATTATTCCGAACTACGTAAGCTCTGATCTCTCATATTTGTTGAGAGTACGTAGGCACAATACTGACGTATTGGCGAGCCACCTTCCCCGTAACCCGTAGTTAGCCGAACTACGTTGACTCTGATTTCTCATTCTCTGATGAGAATATGTAGGCATAAAGTGCGACTCTTTGCCCAATCATTTTCATTTCTTTTTTAAGCCAGCCTTGATAGGTAGATAGATAAAACCAACCTGTCAGATAAACACAACAAGCATGGATCCCATCGAGTACGATGAACGTGAGGGGTGCTAATGCCTTCCCCTTGCGTAACCGACTCCCGAACCCAGACAACGGTTGCGATGACCTTGTCTTATACCTTTTCATCAGGTTTTTCCGATCGTTTCCTTTCTCGTTCTGAGGGATAAATAACGAAAGGTGGCGACTCTTCTATTTTGCCGGCACCTTATTTTCGCGGAAGCGAGAGCTGGCGACTCTGCTGGGGACTTGATAGTTTCTTGGGATCCAACGTCCCTTTTTGCGAGTTAGTTCGGGGATTCAACGTCCCCTGCGAGAGTCAATCCTAGCACTTGTATGATTACTTGTTGGGTTGTATTTATTTATCGCACTTTATTTCCCGCACTTTATTTTCAGTATGATATGGTTATCTATGCTGTTGTGGGAGGGGAATTCTGATGAGTGAGAAGCCAAACCCAGGCTTGAGTGTACCTAGCATTAGTTGTGGAAATTAGTGGGCGCGTGCTTGCTTTGCAGGCACTAGTGTCTCATGAAATCCACGCTCAGACGAGGTTCTCCCGGTTGACTTCTTTTCCGGCCCTTTGGGCCTGAGCGGTTGTTGGTTTGGAGGATTGTCGACTCTGGAGACCGATCATTTGAAATTCGGCTGAGTGAGGCTGCTTCAGGAGACGGTGATGCCACACCTTCTGGATATCGTATCATCTCTCTTGAATGTCTGTGATGCTGATGACCGCATAGGATGCCGAGCTTGTGTCAGTTTAGGTCCATACCTGTGAGCAGGGTCGGATTTGTTGCAGGAAACCTTAACCTTCAGACTCACTCAGGGGTTTCTCCTCATCATCAAATATATGTGTGTTCTTGACAGAGCAGATTTATGGTCCGATATCAGGGTTTTCTTCTCATCAGAGATAGGGTTGTTCTTAACAGAAAAGTATTGTGGTTTTGTTGACACAGAACCTGCATCACCTCAACAGCACAGTCGTCTTGATCTCCTGCTGCATGATTGCATTTTGCATTGTTTTGCATACTCATTTGCATTTCATTAACGTGTGTCTGTGTTGCAAGTACCTTTTCCCCCGGTTCAGGTTTTCTTGCCGTCCATTGTGCTATTATGGGTTCTCTGAGGAAGACCGTGGCTTACAAGCTCCCCACTCCTGATGTTGCTCAGCTGACTGGTTTGATTGCTTTGGCAGATGATTCTGTGAGAGGTGAATTCAGAAAGTCTTATGGGAAACTGCTCAGCCTGGTTCATAAACCCTCTGTGTTTGAGATGAATGGGTTGCATGCCCTGCTGCAGTTCTATGATCCTCCTTTGAGATGCTTTACTTTCCAGGACTTTATTCTCGCACCCACACTAGAGGAGTATGCTGATTTGTTAGGTGTGCCTATCAAGAGTCAGATGCCCTTTGTTCACATGGATGTTGCGCCTAATCTGGCTAGCCTAGCCCCTTCACTTCATCAGGATGCCTCCGAGTTGGTCTTGTCTAGTTGGAACAGGGTTCCCGGTTTCTCCTTGCAGTTCTTAGTGGGAAAGGCCCAGCAGTGCGCCAAAGACGGATGTTGGATCGTGTTCAACGCCATCCTTGCTCTGTGCATATATGGCATCATCCTGTTCCCCAATATGCCCGACTTTGTAGACTTCGATGCCTTTCACATCTTTGCAGCAGGGAATCCAGTCCCTACCTTGATTGGAGATGTCTATCATTCCGTCCACTACAAGAACGAGAACAGAAGGGGTAAGAACGTCTCGTGTTGTGTGCCCCTACTCTATAGATGGCTTGATAGTCACCTACCCAAGAAGGGCCCCTTTGCTTCGTCTACAGCCACAACTGAGTGGTCTGAGCGCTTGATGAGTCTGTCAATGGAGGATATTGCCTGGTTTGATAGAGATAGGTTAGATACTGAGATCATCTTCAGCTGCAGTGGGTTTCCGAATGTGCCTTTGATAGGCAGGAAGGGCTGTATCAACTATAATTCACCCCTGTTGGTCCGACAGTTTGCTTATGCTTTGAGAGCTCCGCCGAAGGATGAAGAGGTGCAGGAGTCTCTGTACCTCACTGGACTTCTAGAGGGGGATATGTTATCTAAGCTTCAGCACACTTGGAATGGTATCTGTAAGCGGGGAAAGCCGTTGCTGGGGAAAAGTAATAGCCAAGCCTACGCTCCGTATGTGACCTGGATCAGAGCCAGAGCAGATATCATAGGGATGCCGTTTCCTCCTGCCAAGCTAGAAAGCCCTTCAGTGATTGAAGAGCCTGCCACCGTGCCTATTCAGCAGCATAATCAGGTGTTAGCTGAGAGAGATGAGCTGAAGAAGGCAAATGAAGAACTGGAGAAAGAATTGGCTCAACTCAGAAGCGAGAGAAGTGAAGCCGTCCATTCCTTCAAGAGGCAAACAGAGCTGGTGAACCAGTTAGGGACGGATTTGACTAAGCAGATGGCTGAGCGCGAGCGTTTGGGTCGGGACTTCAAAGATGTCAATGACGTACTGGCCACTAAGAAGCAGCACTTGGATGAAGCGTACTGGAGAATATCCAAGTTTAATCAGCATTGGAAGGCCACCCTAGCCAACGGCAAGGAACGGGAGGATAAACTGAAACAGCAGATCGCCAAGTTGAAAGCTCAGGTGAAGGCTAGTGAGAAGAGGTTTGATGAAGAAACCGCTCGCAAATACACCGCTGAAGGCTTGCTCAACAAGGCTCTTGCTAACCTGAAGGAGTGCAAACTGACGTTTGAGTCCAAGAAGCGGAAGTTAGAAGATTGTTTCGGCGAAGGAGCATGGGAAAACTCAATTGAAGGTCTTCAATACACTATCTCGCAGAGGGAGTTACTCGTTGAAGGGTTGCTCACTCGGCCTGATCATCCAGAAACGAGGAATCTGTTAGAAGAGTTCCGCGCCCGTGGCCTTGCTTGACTATATTTGTAATCCTTTTGTTTTGATCATTGTTATATGCTGACCATCACCAGGCTTGTTGGTCGAGGTCATGATATTGATTATGCTTGTACTCCGTGACGTTGTGTACTGCCTTGATGGGCTTTCTTTATATATATGAGATGTTATTTCCATGACTGGACTCGGACTTCTTATTATCAGCACTGGCACTCGGGCACTAGGATCGGGGAGGAAATCTCCCTATCGCACAGACACACGTTTGCATTTGCATGAAGCATTTGCATAGCGAGCACTTTGTCGTTTTTTCTAACCCTTTGTGTATGCAGGTTGTTCCAGGATTGATCAAAGACCAATCCACTGCTATCCGACCAGAGCAAATCAAGCTAGAGCAATGGAACAAGTGCAGACTGACGTTCAGGAGCTCCGAGAGAGGATGGACCGCTTCATGGAGCTCATGCAAGTGGTTGCCAACGGCCAAGACCAGCTCAGAACATTGGTCCAGCCTCTGATCTCAAGGGTTGACAACAATGGTGTACTCCATGGTGGGAGTGTTCCAACCCCTCCACCTGTTGAAACTCCTCAGAACGGTATCCCCGTGGTCGGGGGGAACGGTAGTGGTAACGGCAATGTGATCGCTAACATGGGGCTCAATGGTAATACGACTGGCGTCGGTAATGGAAATTTTGAAGCTAATGTCAATGTTGGACTGGGCAACAGCAACACGGGTGTTGGAAACCTGTATGGGCCTCAGCCATGGTTAGAAGACCGTCAAGAAGATCTGTTCTCACAGAAGGGTGCTGAAGGAGAACTGACTGCTGAAGCACGTCTAAGGTTTAAGGCGCTCGAGGACAAAATGAGGAATTTCGAGAACCTGAACACTATGGGTGTCGACATGTCTAAATTGGGATTGATTGCTGATTTCAAGGTGCCTCCTAAATTCAAGGTACCCGAATTTGAGAAGTACAAGGGCACCACCTACCCTCGCGTCCACCTAAGGTCATACTACCGGAAAATGTCCGCTCACTCTGAAGACGAGAAGTTGCTGATGCACTTCTTTCAGGATAGCTTGTCCGGGCCATCCTTGGAATGGTACATGAGTTTGGAGCCTACTAGTGTGCGCACGTGGAAGGAACTTGCTGAGGCATTCGTGCACCATTACCAGTATAACAGTGACTTGGCTCCGAACCGGGTTCAACTGCAGAACTTGTCACAGAGGAACAACGAAGGGTTCAAAGAGTACGCTCAGCGGTGGCGCAAATTGGTAGCTAGAGTTCAGCCGCCGATGGTTGAACGGGAGCTTGTTGAGATGTTTGTAGCCACCCTCCCGGGGGTTTATTACGAGAAATTGGTCAGCGGTATGTCCGGAAACTTCTCAGATCTCATCATCACGGGCGAGCACGTTGAAAATGGGATCAAACTGGGGAAAATTCAAGGTGTCGATCTAGCCTCAGCTAGAGGAGGAAAGAAACTGTATGGTGGCAAAAGGCGGGAAGGAGAGACGAGCGTCGTGTCCAACGCTCGAAGGAAAGGTAAAGGCCCTCGCCAGCAGGTGGCTAGCATAACCATCCCTGCAGTCCAACAACCCCAGCCACAACAGCAGCCGAACCAGCAAGGGTACAGAAAGTATCAGAACAGGGCACCTCTGTCAAGCCATCACCTCGAGACGCCGCCCATGTCCTATGCTCAGCTATTACAAACTCTGCTTCAGTTGCAGTTAGTCCAGAAGAGAACCCTGGCTCCCTTGACAGGGGCACCTCCGCCGGGTTATGACGCGAATGCAACATGTGAGTTTCACTCGAGGGCACCACGCTACACGATAGAAAACTGCAAAGCCTTCAAGCACAAGGTGCAGGATATGGTGGATGCTAAGATCATCAATTTCTCAGATAATGTGCCAAATGTCACGAAGAACCCTATGCTGAATCATAGGGGAGGTGGGGTGAATGCCATTATTGAAGACGAGAATTTAGATGTGTTGACTGATGTCAGGGATCTGAAGACACCACTTAGCTTCGTCAAAGCCAAGCTGATGAAGAGAGGATCTTTCCGGGCTATGGAGAATTGTGTATGGGCTGTGTGACTCGTCCTGATGGATGTGAACAGCTGATAGAAGGGATTCAGAGTCTGATGACCGAAGGAATCTTGCAGTTTAGCCGAAGGGCCGAATGTGGATCTGGAGAGGTAATGCTGAAGCAAGATGATGAGGTTGCCACCATCACCATCCCTCGCTGGACGATCACTATTTCTGCACCCAGACCGCCCACAATTACCATCACGAAGGCTGGGCCGATACCTTTTGAAAGCACCAACACTGTCCCGTGGCATTATGGGGCAAACGTTTACTGTAATGGACAGAAGTTGGAACTGGAACCCTCTGGGCAGTCTGTAGATAACCTAGTGGGCACGGGCGGAATCACGCGCAGCGGAAGGGTATTTGCTCCACCGGAGGTTGTGGCGAACAAAGCCGAAATAACCGATAAGGGAAAGAGTAAAGTCGTTGAAGAAACCCCTCGTGGGGTAGAGAAGGACTTACTGGTAAAGGACGCTGAAGAGTTCATGAGGTTGATCAAGAAGAGTGACTACAAGATCGTGGATCACCTCCATCAAACACCCTCGAAAATTTCCATCCTGAATTTGTTGTTGTGTTCGGAGTCACATTGCAACGCGCTGTTAAAGGTCTTGAATACCGCGTATGTGCCGCAGGAAATCTCGGTCAATCAGTTGGAAGGGGTCGTAGCCCACGTGAATGCTGGAAACGGGTTAGGGTTCACTGACCTGGAGCTGACGCCGAAGGGAAGAAACCACAACAGCGCCCTGCATATCTCGATAGAGTGTAGGGGAACGATTATGTCTCACGTGTTGATGGACACCGGGTCGTCGCTCAATGTTCTTCCGAAGAAAGCATTGATGAAGTTAGATACTCGAGGATTGATTTGCACACCCAGTGATCTGGTTGTGAAGGCTTTCGATGGAACCAAGCGTCATGTCTTTGGAGAGGTAACGCTGCCAATCCAAGTTGGGCCAGAAACTTTCGACGCATTCTTCTACATTATGGACATCATGCCTGCCTACATCTGTCTCTTAGGCCGGCCATGGATCCATTCTGCTGGCGCCGTGAGCTCCACGTTGCACCAGAAGCTCAAGTATGATGTCGGAGGCAGCATCGTGACTGTTGGTGGCGAGGAAGACATAATGGTGAGCCATTTGTCGTCCTTCAAGTATGTTGAGATGGATGGGGAAATCCACGAAACCCTATGTCAGGCGTTTGAAGCTGTTAAAGTCAAGAACGTGGCTCCTGTAATCACTAAAAAACCGGAGATGACTCTCTCTTCCTTCAAGGAAGCCCGGGTCGTTGTTCAGGCCGGATCTACCCCAGGCTGGGGGCGAATTCTAGAAATACCTAACAAACAGGACAAGTTTGGGTTAGGATACTCTCCTGCGGCTTAAGCCTCCTCTTCTCACAGTGCGTCGCGAGGTAAAGGGCCGATCCAGTTTACAAGCGGCGGAGTAATATTCGAAAGTGTCAACGCAGTGTCTGAAGACGGCGAAGATAGCGACTGCGACCTGGACTCTTGGATCCAGCCAAGCAAACCAGGCGAGAGCCTCAACAACTAGTCCATCAGGGATACCATCCAAGTGACAGGCAAAGAGTAATGCTTTACTTTCTCCAATCATTGTACAACCCTATGTCCTACCCGGGGCATAGTGGTTTTATTGTCAGGGCCTTGTTTGGTTATGTACATGCATTTTACCAATAAATCAAAAGGCGTTTTTCTTCGCATTCAAATGTTGTGATTTTTGTTATTCCTGTTTTATATTTGTTTTAAAAAACAATAAAATGGCAATGGGGTTTGTGCTAACCTGCATATCCTTGTTTTAAGCTTAACCCTTGTTATTGCAGGATCCACATAACAGATGACATCGATTCTGGGCCTTCTACGACTCACTTCGACTTCAATTGCCCGATCTATCAAGCCAAAGAAGAGATTGATGAAGACAAAGACCTTCCCGAAGAGTTGGCCCGCTTGCTGAAACAAGAAGAGAAAGTTATTCTGCCTCACGAGGAAGAGATTGAGATTGTGAATCTAGGTTCCGAAGAACTTGTCAGGAACGTCAGGATAGGGGCCGCGTTGCAGAGTGATGTCAAGCAGAGATTAGTCGAGATGCTTCAAGAGTATAGTGACATCTTTGCTTGGTCATACGAAGATATGCCTGGACTTGATACTGACATCGTGGTCCATCACTTGCCGCTGCGAGAAGATTGTCCTCCCGTTAAGCAGAAGCTTAGAAGGACACGACCAGATATGGTCGTTAAGATCAAAGAAGAAGTGCAGAAACAGCTTGATGCTGGCTTCTTAGCGGTCACTACTTACCCTCCGTGGGTCGCCAATATAGTGCCTGTACCGAAGAAGGACGGTAAGGTACGGATGTGCGTCGATTATCGGGATTTGAATAGGGCGAGCCCTAAAGATGATTTCTCGCTCCCCCATATTGATGTGTTGGTCGACAATACAGCTCAGTTCTCCGTATTTTTGTTCATGGATGGCTTCTCCGGCTACAATCATATCAAGATGGCGCCGGAGGACATGGAGAAGACTACGTTTATCACCCCTTGGGGGACATTTTTCTACAAGGTAATGCCTTTCGGTCTGAAGAACGCGGGGGCTACTTACCAACGAGCAATGGTCACTTTGTTTCATGACATGATTCATCATGAGATTGAAGTCTATGTTGATGACATGATTGCGAAGTCCCAAATGGAGGAGGGACATTTGGTCAATTTGCTGAAGCTTTTTGAGAGGCTTAGGAAGTTCAGGTTGAGGCTGAATCCTAACAAGTGTACTTTCGGAGTACGGTCGGGAAAACTACTGGGGTTTATCGTGAGTGAAAGAGGCATTGAGGTTGATCCTGCGAAGATAAAAGCGATACAAGAAATGCCAGCGCCAAAAATATAAAAAGAAGTTCGTGGTTTCCTGGGCAGAATAAACTACATTGCAAGGTTTATCTCTCAGCTCACGGCCACGTGTGAACCGATGTTTAAACTGCTAAAAAAGGACCAGGCGATTATCTGGAACGAGGATTGCCAGAAGGCATTTGATAAGATAAAGCAGTATCTACAGGAACCTCCGATCTTGATACCCCTAGTGGCCGGAAGACCCTTAATCATGTACTTGACAGTTCTTGAGAATATTATGGGGTGTGTTCTCGGTCAGCACGACGAGACGGGCAGAAAGGAGCATGCCATTTACTATTTGAGTAAAAATTTCACAGACTGTGAATCTCGTTACTCAATGCTGGAGAAAACGTGTTGCGCACTCGCGTGGGCTGCCAAACGTTTACGACAGTACATGCTCAATCACACGACCATGCTAATTTCGAAGATGGATCCGATCAAGTACGTCTTCGAGAAGCAAGCGCTTTCGGGCAGGATTGCCAGATGGCAAATGGTGTTGACGGAATATGACATTCAGTACGTTTCCCAAAAGGCAATCAAGGGTAGCGTATTGTCTGAATACCTCGCCGAACAGCCGATCAAAGATTATCAGCCGATGAAATTTGAATTCCCTGACAAGGATATCATGTTTCTCAAAGTGAAAGATTGTGATGAATCGTTGCCCGACGAGGGGCCAGATAGGAAATCCCAGTGGAAATTGATATTTGACGGGGCGGTTAATTCTTACGGAAGTGGCATTGGGGCAATCATCACGACTCCCCACGGGTCCCACATCCCGTTCACTGCGAGACTGACGTTTCCGGTCACCAATAACAAAGCGGAGTACGAAGCATGCATCATGGGTCTAGAAGAGGCGATTGATTTGAGAATCAAGAACCTAGATGTATATGGTGACTCGACACTTGTGATCAACCAGATTAAAGGGGAGTGGGAGACTCGTCAATCGAATTTGGTGCCGTACATGAACTATACCAGAAGGCTGCTTCTGTTCTTTGATCGAGTAGAACTCCATCATGTGCCTAGAGCTGAAAACTAGATGGCTGATGCCTTAGCCACGTTGGCTTCGATGTATAAAGTCAATTTTTGGAATGAAGCTCCAAGAATTGTCCTTTCTCGTCTTGATAGACCTGCATTCGTCTTTGCGATCGAGGAAGCCTCTGACGGTAAGCCATGGTTCTATGATATCCAGACTTTCCTTATGACTAAGGAGTATCCTGCGGGAGCGTCAACCTAGGATAAGAAGACTCTGAGGAGGCTGTCTAGAAATTTTTATCTCAATCCTGATGGAGTTTTGTATAAAAGAAACCACGATCTCGTGCTACTCAGATGTGTAGATGAGAAAGAAGCGAGTATGCTCATGGAAGAAGTCCATGAAGGCACATTTGGTACGCACGCCGGCAGGCATGCTATGACGAGAAAGATCCTGAGAGCAGGATACTACTGGCTGACGATGGAGTCGGATTGCTTCAAATTCGCGAAGAGATGTCATAAATGCCAGATTTATGCTGATAAGATTCATGTGTCGCCGTGCCCGTTAAATGTCATGTCCTTCCCATGGCCGTTCTCCATGTGGGGCATCGACATGATAGGCAAGATCGAGCCCACTGCATCTAAGGGTCATCGCTTCATCCTAGTAGCTATCGACTACTTCACCAAGTGGGTGGAGGCAGCCTCATATGCTAATGTGACCAAGCAGGTGGTGGCTAAATTCATAAAGAGGGACATCATCTGTCGATACGGAATTCCCGAGCGGATCATTACTGATAATGGTTCGAATCTGAATAACAAGATGATGAAGGAGTTGTTCCAGAGTTTCAAGATTAAACACCACAACTCATCTCCTTACCAGCCGAAGATGAATGGCGTCGTTGAAGCGACCAATAAAAACATCAAGAAGATTGTACAGAAGATGGTTGTGACCTATAAGGATTGGCACGAGATGTTGCCATTTGCACTGCACGGTTATCGAACAATGGTACGTACATCAACCGGGGCAACTCCTTTCTCACTGGTGTACGGTATGGAAGTTGTCCTACCGTTAGAAGTTGAGATCCCTTCTTTGCGAGTTTTGGTTGACGTGAAACTCGATGAGGCAGAATGGATTAAGAACCGACTAAACCAACTCAGCCTGATGGACGAGAAGAGATTGGCATTGATTGCATATGGTCGTCTGTACCAGAGCCGAATGAAGAAAGCTTATGATAAGAAGGTGCGTCCTAGAAGCTTTCAGACGGGTGATCTCGTCCTGAAGAAGATTCTTCCTCCACACTCCGATCACCGGGGCAAGTGGACTCCCAATTACGAAGGTTCGTACGTTGTCAACAAGGTCTTCTCGGGAGGAGCCTTGTTGTTATCCACGATGGATAGCGAAGATTTTGCATCCCCGGTGAACGCGAACGCAGTTAAAAAATACTTTGCTTAAAAAAACGACCCGCTGGAAAGAAAAAGAATATCCAGGCAAAAATGAGGCATCCCGGCGAACCATAAAAAAGGGAAAAAGGTTCGGGCAAAAATTAGGGATATAAAAGAAAAATGTACACCCGCAAAGTCGAAAACCTGGAAGGGCGACTTTGGCAAAAAAGGGTATCCCGGTGAATCGAAAACCCGGAAGGGCGATTCAAGCAAAAGTTAGGGATTTGAAAAAGCAAATGACTGCGTTCCGCGTGTGGACTCTCATTGTTTAGTGGTTTGGAAGACCGGAGGACCGTTTATCTGAATCAATCTCTTATGAAGCTGAAGAATTGGAGAAGTATCGAAGTCGAGTGAGTTATAGAGGGATCAACTCATGGTGTTCGTCTACGCCACATTGCCGACATTTGTGTATATACTGATGTATATTTATGTTTTTATATTTGCGCAGCTTCCTCATTCCAGGAGCTTGCATCTGCTGTAAAACACTTTCACCCATTCAGGGGTTCATCATCAATAAAAATATACTATTCAGCAATTCTGCTTGTTTGTTTAGCACCTATCTGTTTTGTTTGCGAAAAAGAACGCCGATGTTTTTGATAAAATGCGCATACATAAACTTACTGGCCTAGGCCGCTGATTGTTGAAACAATGAATTACTTGAACATTGTCACAAGATAATAACCTTGACAGGTCCCTTTGAGAAGGGTATCTTGTCTGTTTGTTTGTGTTGTTGCAGGTATAGCATATTCCAGGCAGTACTCTGTATGTTTCCCCAAGCAGAGAAGATTCTCTCCCCAATCAGATGTATCCTGAAGGATCGTCGTCTCCCTAGCTGAGTCATATCCTGAAGTGTGCAGAACTCGATAGTACAGACTAAAGTCTTCAGCGGAATTGAAATTCCCCACAGAGTCGTACTCTCCCCAATAAGCAGGATGTTTCCTTCTTCCCCGGCCGAGTTTGCAAATCCCCAAGAGAGCTGAGTCCTTGGAAGCCGTGCGGGCCATGATTGGTTTTCCCCAGTAGAGTGTTGAATAGCTGATGCTATATTTCCCCATCGGAGTCGTTACCTCCAGGAAAGTGTTGTTGCGAAGGCCGTGCCGTCTATTTCCGTGATTGACATCGTCTTCCTCAGCAGTCTGTGGTTTGAATACCCGGTTGAGCGAGTCCCAGTTCTCGTAGAACTTTGTCCCCCTGTAGCAGTCGACTGAAGTTCGTTTCCCCAAGTTTTGTCCAATTGAGATTGGTGTGACTTCTTCTCCTCGGCAGGATGATTCCTTCCTCCACTAGAGTGGTTCTTTCTCCTTGACAGGAGGCTTTTCCCTTCAGCATTTATTTTGCTGATGGGGTCATAGCATTTTGCATGATTACATGGCATTTACCCTAAATGCGTAGCATTTCCACCGTGTGGAGCATTGCGCCATTATCAAACATATGCATATAAAACATGAGCTAGGTCTTTACCGTTCTTGTTTTGCAGATGTTCCTCCGCAGGATGGTTTGCTCAAGATGATTCTTAGAGTCTCCGGCAGAGTTGTTTGCTCAAGATGATTCTTGAACTCCCCAGCGAAGTTGATTGCTTAAGATGATTCTTAAAATCCCTAGTGAATTCGCCAGAGTTGGTTGCTCAAGTTGATGATTAGAGTCCCCGGCAGAGTGATTGCTCAAGATGATTCCTGAAATCTCCAGCAGAGTTATTGGATCAGGATGATTCTTAAAGTCTCCGGCGGAGTTATTTGTCCAAGATGATTCTTGAAGTCCTCAGCAGAGTTGATTCACCCAGAATGATTTCTGGATCCCCGAAGCAGAGTTACTTGATAGTTCTCCAGAATCCCCAGCGGAGATGTGAAATCCCTAGCAGATTTCTAAATAGCAAAGTTGAAACTTTCCTGGAAGACTTACTGATGAAGTCCAACTGTGGAGTCGAAGCAGTCCTCCCAGCTGATGCAGAGTGCCTGATGGCAGAAGATCGGATATCCCTATTTGGTTCATGATTGACCGAGGATTCTATTCCCGACTTACTGACGAAGTCCGGCTGACGCCCGAAAATTTCTTTGAATGCCTGGCGGCTTAGTTAACTCGGTTGTTGAAAGTCCCTAATGACCTGATGAGTCCATAGGCAACGATAAGGAGTTCTTCTGCTATGACGCAGAATGCCTGACGGCATGATCAACCAGCCATTACCGGTTACCGAGTGACCTGCGACCCCTTGATGACTTGAGGACGAAGATCTACAGCAAAGTCGGATGATCATCCTGACGGAGATTCGAGATTAGACCCTTCACTGTTTACCGTGTGGTCAATTCCCCAGCAAGTTGTCGCGCAACTATCATGTTCAGTTTTGAAGATGTTCATATCAATCAGAGTATTGTTTACCGGTGCGTGGTTGGCAAATCACCAGTTACCGTGCAACCAGTGATCCCTCGATGATTTGAGGACGCAATGATATCAGATAAATTAGAGAATCATCCTGACGGAGATTTAGATCAGTAATTCTCCCGCTAGTTGTCGTGCAGCTATTATTTCAGTTTCCGAAGATTTGTCCCCATCAGAGTACTGTGTACTTGTACAGTTGGCAAATTTCTGGGTTTGTTGGTATTCAACCGTCTCGTACCTTGATTGTTTGAGAGTCGTTCGCTTCTCACCCAGTCAGGTCCAAGCCGTTTGAATAGGGGCAGTTGTTGCACCCCAAAATTTGCCCAATATTTCTTTACCTAGCTTATGTTTCATTTCATGCACATTAGCATTATCATTTGCATTTCATTGACATGTATGCAGGAGATAAAGAGGTATGATTACCAATCAAGGGCTACACAAGACTCTGAAGCTAGCTAAGAAGGTTATTCAGGTGTTCAAGGGTTGATATCCTTGTCAGAGAAGTTGAAAGATCCTCAGAGATAGTGGTTGAAGCCAAGAGGGTGTGTCTCTTAACTTGAGAGTTGTGGAAAGCCATCAGATGATTCTGAAGCCATGAGGTTGGAATTGAAGTCTTGAGAGAGCTCATGAGAAGTGTTGAAGATCACTTTGAGGCCTAGACAGGTCATTGTGCAAGATTAAGAAGCCTCGGCCATGATTGGTGCAGCTAGGGTTTGACTGGGTCAACCCTAAGTCAACTGATGATTTGGAGAAGATTGAGACCTAATCCGAGAGCCATGTAATAATGGATTGATGCATTGAGATGTTATAAGGATTATTCCAAGGTTAAATCATCATGATTGAAGAGTTTGAGAAGTTTCAGGCTAGGGTTTCTAAGACTTGACAGTGTAAAATCCCCTAGTTTGACCCCTAACTTCAAGGCAATTTAACTCAAGATATGATTGTCATCTCATCTTGACCCAAACATTATTGTTGTAGAGCATGATCTTAGATTTAATTTGAGTGCTAGAAGTCCTTGATAGGATTTGTAGAACTTAAGTTATGGCTTTGACAAGTTACAAGTCATATGAGGAATGTGAATTTGGAGCTTGAAAGTTACCCAACTTGCATGAAACTTTTGCCCTAGAAGAATGATTCCTATGAACTTTTGGTCAACATGAATGTTGTTCCTTATTCTCTTAGCTTTCTAGAGAGTACTATAAGTCCTTGATAGGATTTGTAGAACTCAACTTATGGCTTGGACAAGTCAAGGGTATTTTGGACATTTGGTGATTATAGGTCATTTGTGATCATAGGCTATTTTCACCAACTTAGAGGCCTCAAATGAAATTTTGTTCAACTAGAAAGTTGCTCAAAATAGGGTTTTAACCTTGACCATGCATCAAGGAGGCACTGAAATGGCTCAAGGAGAGACTTGGTTCAAGAAATTTTGAAAAAAGGAAGAATTAAAAGGATTAAATGACCAAAAATTCAAATAATTCATTTTGTGACCAAATGAAGCAAAATTATAGGTCAAATTGATTGGAAAAATGATTTTAGAAACAATGGCAATGTTAGAATTTTTATTTGAGGTCATTTGCATACCATTCCATTTCATTTCTTCATGATGAAGTAACATATCCAACTCACACCTTTGGCTTGCAAACAAGGAAAATAACACATCAAACTCATTCAATATCTCATGAGAAGTTGATTACAAGCATAGCCACGCCCAAAGGGAGCCAGAATAGTGACTGCCCTGGATGAGATTTTGAAGAGATTTTGAAAATCCAAAATCTCATTTGGATGATTCCAGAAAGTTCTAGACAGTCCCAATCACTTCTATATAAGTTTCTGAGTGAATTCAGTTCATTTTTTGGAAGGAATTGAAGCTGGTTGCAGAGAGAGCCATTGAATTTTCATAGGTGCAAGTGAGAATCGGGTTTTGAGTTCAAGGAAGAATCAAGCCAAATCAAGGTGTGAAAAGGCTTTAGGAGTGAATTTGGAGTGTGTCTGTATCATCTTGGAAGTTGAAGTGATCAAAAACCATCTCTGTTACACGTCTGAAACCAGGTTGGTATACTTTGAATTTATGCTTAAATTATAGGGAGATGCTTAGAAATTCATATGTGGTTAGGTTCCCCTATTGATGTAGTTGGATTTAGGATCAGAAATTGGTGAATTAGAGACAAAATAGGTGTGTGATCATTTTCTGTTGAGGCTGATATCTCAAGATTCTTGAAGGAATAATCACGATGGGATAGTGGAAATTGATCAGTGAAGAGTGAGGGTTACATTAGTACCTTTAATTTGGAGAATGGTGAGATTCAAGATTTGGATGAATTCTGAAAATGTTATCGTGTTTTGAGTTAGAGCAGGATCTAGATGATTTGGAGTTGATATTCTTGATCAGGATCAAATTTGGAGTGAAATGATGATTTGTTTTGTGATTTTTGATGAACTATGGAGGTTGTCTCACCGGAGAAGATGGTGGCACCACTGTTCAGGCCACCGTCTGTGTTTTCCCCCAAAACTGAGCTCAAATGGGGACGATGCACTGCAAGCGTTGGATTAGGGTTTGACCTTGGACTCAGGCGAGCAATGGAGGGCCACGATTGCATTTCAACTCTGAAGAGAGATTTCTAAATGAAACGCACCGTTTCATTTAATTGGTGCTTTGGGCCTAGTACTCAGACTGCTACCTGCACCCCACTTTTGGCCCACTCTGAGAATTAAACTGCATTGGATTGCTATCTGTCACGCATGTTTGCCAATTTCTTTTATTTTCTTTTATTTTTTCATTATTTCATACGACTTAGAAATTAATTCATAAAAAATAGGAAATTAACTCAATTAATTCCAAACTTTTTTCCCCTGATTCATGATTGAATATAGAATTTTATAGATTAAAAATATTAGGAATTCATGCATTTGTGATTTTATTTGCATTTTTTAATATTAATTGATATTAAAATGGCCATGGTTGATACCTTGTTTTGTTGAATTTTGTTTGATCATTTGGTGATGCTTCTTGCCTTGATTTTTTGTGTGTAGCTAGCATAGATATGCATGTCCCCCTAGTAATTTTATCACATTTTTGTGAAGAAGTTTAGGACTAGGTTTAAGTTGAAACCTTAGGTGCTCTAATTTTAGGGTTTATGCTTAATACCTTGTGATGTAGGTTTTATTTCTAGGACTTGTTGGATGATTTAACCCCTGGATTTTATATGATAGATTCATGATTGAATTAAAATCCCATAGTTATTTTTGTAGGATTTTACAATTGATTTTAGTATTTTAGTTAGGATTAACTTTAGTACTAAGTTTTAGGTGATCCTAACTTGCTAACTCAATTAGAATGACTTCTTTAGTTCCCTTAGATTAGGGTTTTGCTTTGCTTGCTCTTGGATGGTGTTGAAGACAAGCTTGGGTTGCTGAGGAGTGCTTGAAGAAGCTTGGATATGAAATTTTCCCTTCTTTGTGGTTTGAGTGTTGTTTAGGTGTTAAGATTATGGTTTGTAAGTAGAGCTTCTAGATAGATTCTCTTCTTTCATAAACATGGAAGGTATTGATCACTTCCATTCTTCCCTATGATGTAAGGTCCCCTTGTAAAGGCCTCATACCTCCTTTGGTAGGATGTGTGGCTCTTCACAAGTTGGTAGAACCTTTGAGGGTTCCTTTCTTTGATGATGGAGTGTTTAGTGGTGACCTTTGGTCTTCACTTTGCTTTCCACTATCCAAACCTTGCTCATGTTAGATGAATCTTTCTCCCTTGCTAGAGGATGGAGTTCCTTGCTAGAAGATTGAAGATGCTAGAAGTTGCTAATTCCCCTTTGTTTGAAGACTGCCATGGGAGCTGAAGCTTGAAGACCAAGATGAGCAAGTTAACACTTGTGAAGGGAATCCAGTTGAGATCAAATGAGGAAAGAGCTGAAGCTTGAGGTTGGAGAACAAGTTGAGGCTTGTGTGGTGATGTGTTGGAAGCTTGGAGAAGCAAGTTGATATTTGCTACTGAAGATGATAGCCTTGAAGAGCAGTTACAGACAGAAGACTGAACTGATGTCAGAGGAGCTTTGTTGTGAAGCTGTGGAAGCTGTTGATTTGCTTTCTTGTCTGTTTGCTTGATGTGCAACTGTATTGTTGTGACTTGTTTGATTTGCTTGATGCATTAGAATAAGTTCATACTTAGATTGTGTTAAGCTAGGAGCATGATTGCATTAGAGGTTGAGTTGCTCCTTCTGCTTGTATTTTTACTGTATGGCTTTGCTTGCGGGTATTCGGTAGAGCCCAGCTCCCTTGCCTATGTGGTTTGTTATTGTACTTGCTTGATAGCATGTTATTTCTCTGTATGATTGCAGTTATTCATACTTGGCTTGAGGTCGAGATGAGCTTGTGGAGGCTGATGCCCCGCACACATTTCCTCCCTCACTTGCATTGCATGCATTTTACTGTCGTTTACTGTTTACTGTTTAAGCTAATGCTTTATCTGTTTCTGTTTATCATTGACATGATCCCCTAGGAATCTCACTTCCTTTGAAAAGGAAGTGATGATAGAACTTTAGGTTGAAACCTATGCATGATAACTTCTAGGAGTTCCCTGTTTCAAACCTCAACCATAGGATGAATCCTTGGCATAACAACAATAGGACTTGATAGTCTCCCTTCTAGTTGAGCCTGTTCTCTCTTCTCATCTCAAAACAAATTAAAACACAGTAATAAAGGTTAACTGATGTCGTGCGTTACGAGCCTTAAGCTATCTGAGAAAGGGTTGTCGGAGAGTTTCTTTTCAACAGTCCGGATGTTTAGTATGGTACCCTTTGGGTGACATGCGACGCATTCACTCTCAGGTCATAGTCTCTAGTGCGATATTGGTTGCAAACATCCATAAAAAACAGCTCTTCCATAAAAGACAGAAAAAAAACTTCAAAACTTTTTGCCCCGTGGGCCCGTAATTCAAAGGAAGCTTTTCTGAAGAAAAGAGTGTCGTTAACTCCCAGTTCTACCGCAAACAGTAACGCCTAAGTCTCCAAGGGTCGAGTCGCATACACCAAACTGCTGGAACTGTTTGTTAACCCTACTCGAAAAAACAGATGAATCTGAATTCCCGTAATCCGTATTATTCCGAACTACGTAAGCTCTGATCTCTCATATCTGTTGAGAGTACGTAGGCACAATACTGACATATTGGCGAGCCACCTTCCCCGTAACCCGTAGTTAGCTGAACTACGTTGACTCTGATTTCTCATTCTCTGATGAGAATACGTAGGCATAAAGTGCAACGCTTTGCCGAGTCATTTTCGTTTCTTTTTTAAGCCAGCATTGATAGGTAGATAGATAAAAGCAACCCATCAGATAAACACAACAAGCGTGGATCCCATCGAGTACGATGGACGTGAGGGGTGCTAATACCTTCCCCTTGCGTAACCGACTCCCAAATCCAGACAACGGTTGCGATGACCTTGTCTTATACCTTTTCGTCAGGTTTTTCCGATTGTTTCCTTTCCCGTTCTGAGGGATAAATAACGAAAGGTGGCGACTCTTCTGTTTTGCCGGCACCTTATTTTCGCGGAAGCGACAGGGTGCTAACACCTTCCCTAGGTATAACCAACCCCCGATCCCCAAATCTCTTAGCATTGTCGTTACATCGCGAAAAAGATTTTTCTTTCTTTAGACATTTCCTTTGGATAAATTAAAGTTCGGTTGTAAAAGAATTAAGATTCAAGTTAATATAATAGCTTGATATCCTATTTTCACCGCAACAACATAAGTGGTTGAACATGTATATATAGTACCAGACCAACCAAAGACATAACAACTTTTCAAATAATAGAGGGAATCACTTAAAAACTGCATTTCCGCGTGAACGGTCGACCACAGCAGGTCTGTGCATCGACGCATAGCCTGCACTTTTGGAAATCTGTAAAATGTATCAGTATGCATCGACCATACAGTCGGCGTGCGCTGACCCGTTGAAGAGAAATTTCTTCATGCGCCGACCCTGCGGTCGACTCAAACCTTCATGCGCTGACCAGTGGAAAAATGCACGGATGCATGCGCCGACCCTATGGTCGACTCATGCCCTGCAAACCTGCAAAAATTGATGTTCTTGTGGTTTTTCATGCCTCTTGTCACGACCACATTTTATCTACACATATTACATTTATTATAACAGTTTTTAGACAAATGTAAAAGGATATGGTAGGTGATACGTTGCATTTGTTTGGTAGAGTTGGAATATACAATTGTCAATTCGTCCATGGTTGTAATTCGTCATCATCAAAACCTATATCGAGTGATGTCTTGCAGACTCGTGTGATGTGTGGAGGTTTTCCTTCACAATTCCAAGATCAACTCAAGAAGAATTCAAAGTATGAGGAGTTGCTAAACTAGGGTTCTCAAGGTAAAATCCCCTATTTAGTGCCTGGCTTCAAGACCACTTATCTCAAGATACATGTTTCATCTTAACTTTTGGCCAACATGGAACTTGTATAGCATGTTCTTAGCTTTAATTTGAGTACTAGAAGTCCTCGATTGGATTTATAGAACTCAAGTTATGGTCCAGACAAGTTACAGGTCATCAGATGAATGTGAAATTTGTCTACAAAAGTCAACCAACTTCCAAGGAACTTTTGACCTAGAAGGATGTTTCATCTCAACTTTTGGCCAACATAAAAGTTGTAGGTCTTGGTCTTAGCTTTCCAAATTGTACTAGAAGTCTTTCATCTGATTTGTAGAACTCAAGTTATGAGGTTTACAAGTCAGAGGTATTTTGGGAAAGTGAGATTATAGGTCATTTGGCATTATAGGTCATTTTCACTATCTTGCACACTTCAAATGAAGTTTTGTCCAACATAAAACTTGCTCAAAATGGGATTTTAAGGTCAACCATGTATCCATAAGGCATTGATTTGGCTTAGGGCAAGACTTGGTTTGAAGGAGCTTGGTAAAGGGCATTTTTAAAGGCATTTAAGTGAAAAAATTTCAAATTTAATCATGAGTGATCAAGGAATGGCAAATGAGTACTCATTTTGATCAGAAACATCATTTTAAACACAATGGCAATATTAGGAAGTCAATTTGGGGTATATTTCATGACATTTCACTTTGTTACTTCATGAATAAGTAACACATCAAAGGTTGGTCATATGATGCAAACAAGGACTCAATTTGATCCCTACACTCTCCACAATCCATAAGCATTACAGATGAAGCTTCTTGGAGAAGGAATTTATTCAGAATCGTGGCTGCCATGTTTGAGCTTTCAAGCAAAAATTGATTTTTGGATATCTCTGTTTGGGCTTTCCATGGGACTCTAGAATCTTCCATTCACCTCTATATAAGTTCAGAAGAAGGTTCAGTGTAAGGTTGGTGATCATTTGCAGTTGGATCCAGAGATTGCAGTGAGAGTTTCAAGAGCAAAACTGAAAATCGTGTTTGGAGTTTGAGAGTAATTCAAGGCAAATTGAAGTTCCTAATAGCTTTATCATTGATCATTGAAGAAATTTGCACAAGATTAGAGTGAGAATCACAGTGCAAGCGCCTCAATTTCAAGCTACAAACCAGGTATGCACTTTTCACGATTGCACCGATTTTAGGTTGATTTAGCATGATTTGATCTGTGGTTAAGCTTTAGGAAGATGACTAGATGGTTTTAGGATAGAAACTTGGAAGTTTAGAGACAAATTAGGATGTGATCAACTTTCTGTTTAGCCTCGAATCTACCTGATTATTGAGAGTTAGCATGATTGGAATGGCTTATGATAATCCTTGAAGAGTGAGGAGAAAATCTTTGGAGAAAACTTTGAGTTTGGTGATGATCCATATTGTGACATATTTTAGATTCTTGATCAGGTTTTAAAATATAGGAGGAATTAGGAGAAGTTGATGCCATATTTGGATTCAGGAGGAAAAAATAAGAAGAACGGTATAAGTTTTGTTCATTTTGGTGATGGTTCCATGACCGGCAACTTTGGCTTCACCGTAGAAGACGGTGGCTCAGCCATCGGAAGCACCGTCTAGTTCATCTGAGTTTTTCCCTCCATCTGAGTTTGAAAGGTAGACGATGAACTACAACCATTAGGTCAATGGAATTTGAAGACTTAGTCATGAGATCGTACGCACGAGAATCACTCTTAGAGTTGGACTTTGACCAAGCGAAACGCGGCGCTTCATTTATGCGTTGGCAAGCTCTGAGCCATTGGATGCCTTGACAAAGTCTCCAGATCCAACTGTCCTCTTATTTTCTCAGCTTTTATTTTTCTTTTATTCATTTTTTATTTATTTTAATTGCTTTCTCCATTTTTAATTCATAATAATTCCATTATTGATCAGAAAAATAAAATAAAAATATGTGGATGCTCCTGATTTTATTTCTGATTTTCTAGTGCTTTTATATTTTATTTTCATGCAATTTTCAATTTAATATGATTTTTTGCCTTTTCTTTAATTCTTTAATTTTGGCATATTTCCTCATTTTCTTGCTGACTTTTGTTTGAGTGATTGGTATAGAATTTAAGTGAGATTTTTGGCTGGCTGCTAGTATAGAGATGCATGATCCCTTAGGAATTATTTCATAATTTTTAGATAACTTTAGGACTAGTTTTGAATTAGGTTCCCATGTCCTTCCATTTTAGGGTTCCCATTTGATACTTGGTGATTTAGGAATTCTTTAGTGGCTTTCCCCTTAGTTTTAGTCCCTGGTCTTTCTACTATAGATACCTAACACATGTAGGTTCCCTTAGAAAATTTTATAGGATTTTAGAAGTAGTTTTAGTATTTTTCTTAGATTTAAACTTAGGCTAGTTTTAATATGCTTCTAACATGACTTCTCCTTTAGAATGACCTCAATGGTGGCTCATAGCATAAGATAAATTTCCCATTTCTTTTGGATAGTGCTTTAGACTTGTTAGAGCTTCTGTATGCTTATTTGTAGGTTTGCTTGATTTTGGTGTTTTGGTTCCCTTTGAGTAACTTTCCTTAAGCTTGTAAGAATTAGGATTTTGTAGAGCCTTAAAAGTTGTTCTCTTCTTCCACAAACATGGTTTGCTTTGTGTGCTTTCCATTCTCATCCAATGATTCAAGGTCCCTATGTGGAAGCCTCATACCTCCTTTGGAAGGATGTGTGGCATACCACAAAAGGTAGAACCTTTGAGGATGCCTATCTTAGATGCATGGTTGAGTGCCATGATGGATTCCTTTGGTTTCCATCATGCTTCCCATCATCATGCAATCATCTTGATGTTGATTATCATCTCTCTTGGTGGATCATTTGAAGCTTGAAGATGAAGCCTTCTCTTGAAGATAGCTTGGACATGAGGATCAGTTACAGACTGTTGGATTGTTTTGCTGCTAGAAGACTGTTTTGCTGTTGAGCTGCTTGTCTGCTGTTTTGTTTGCTGTATTTTCTGATTGCTTGGCTGTACTTGTGTGACTGTTTAGTGTGTTGCATTAGAATAGGCTCTCATATAGCTGTTTATAGGCCTAAGTGCATTGAAAGGTTGAGCTTGCTCCATTTGCTTGTCTGCATTAGAGGTTGAGTCTGTCTCCCTCTGCTTGTCTGTTACTGTTTGGCTTTGCTTGCTGGCTTAAGGTTGAGTGTAGTCTCTCTTGCCTGTGTTTTGTGTGGCTTGTGCTTGTTTTCTCTAGAAGTTGAGCTTGACTCCTTCTGCATGTAGTGCTGCATTGCATGCATTTTATTTACAGTCATTTCTTTACAGTTTATTTCTTTTGCTGTTGCTTTCTTTTGCCATGTTCCCCTAGGAACTCTAGCTTCTCTTGTTCAAGAGAAGTTATGACAGACATTAGGGTTCTAACCATGCATGATAACATTAGGTAGCTCTCTCCTAACCTCAACCATAGGATGAACTTTGCATGACAACTTTAGGATTGGACCAGTCCCCTTTAGTGCGTCCTTTCTCTTCTCATCTTCAAACAAATCAAAATACGGTAATAAAGGTTAATTGATGTCGTACGCTACGAGCCTTAAGCTACTTGAGAAAGGGTTGTTGGAGAGTTTCTTTCCAACAGCTTGGATGTTTAGTATGGCACCCTTTGGGTGACATGCGACGCATTCACTCTCAGGTCATAGTCTATAGTGCGATATTAGTTGCAAACATCCATAAAAAGCACTTCTTTCGTAAAAGACAGAAAACAAAGATCAAACATCTTTTTTTCCTCTGGGACCTTTAATCCTTGGAAACCATTTTCATAAGGAGAGTTTTGTTAACTCTCGTTTCTACAGCAAACGGTAAACGCCTAAGTCTCCGACGAGCGAGCTGCATACACCCACTGCTGGAACCGTCTGTTAACCCTACTCGGATAAAAAAGACAAACATGTGTCTCTTATTGTCCCGAACTACGTTTGCTCTGATATTTCACGTCGTGTGAAAGTACGTAGGCACGAGATGCGATATCTCGGCGAGCAACCTTTCCCCGTGACCCGTAGTTAGGCGAACTACGTTGACTCTGATTTCTCGTTCCAAACGGGAATACGTAGGCATAGAATTGTTGTGTTCTGCCGAGTCATTTTCTTTTTCTTTTCAGGTCAGACCTTTTAGCGTAGATAAATATAACCAACCCGTCATATAAACACAACAAGTGTGGATCCTATCGAGTACGATGGACGTGAGGGGTGCTAATACCTTCCCCTTGCGTAACCGACTCCCGAACCCAGACATGGTTGCGATGACCTTGTCTTATACCTTTTCGTCAAGTTTTTCTGATCGTTTCCTTTCCTTTTCTGTGGGATAAATAACGAAAGGTGGCGACTCTTCTGTTTTGCCAGCACCTTATTTTCGCGGTAGCGACACACCGATCCCTGTGGAGATTATATAAATTCCGGAGGGAATCTTTCCAAAACTAAATTTTTGCTTCTTGTTGCTTTACTGCAGTTCAAACAAATGGCTAGTTTATAACAATTATATACACACATTTAATTATCTAATCGATTAGAAAGGCTTTACAATAGATTATACAATGGTTATAAATAGGCATTCCTTCTCCTTTCTCTTCATCTCATTCTACCTTCTCTCTTATCTGCATATTCGAGCGTTTTAGAGAAAATTATCTTCTTCATCTATTCATCATGATCAATGGCACCAAAAAGGTCACACACCTCCAAAGTCTCTTCCTCCACTACTTTAAATTTTCTCAACCCAATAGCAAGAAACCAAATTCAATTCTTACTATGCTGAAAGAAGTCTACGCGACTCTAGTTATTTGGAGGAAAATATTTTCCAAAGTTATGGTTTTGTTCAAGATTTTGCGGAAGCAATTTTGAAGAAATTCATCTGCAAAGTACCCAAAGAAATATTTCCCACTTCAATGAAAATGTTTTATGCCAACCTCAACTACATAAATGGATTTATCACCACTGAAGTAAAGAAACACCAAACTCGTTTAAGTCTTGATGAATTCACACACACACACATGCAATTTTCCATACAACGAGATCGATTATGATGATAGTGAGAAAGGTAATCATTTTAACACTTTAGAGGCTTATATTTATTTTATAGATGATCCAACCTCTATCATTACTACTCCATTTTGTGAGTGCTAACTACAAATTCAACCGAGTTTTGAATGATATCAAACAAGGAACAAAGTAGTATACCGTGCGCTTTTGTAGGACAATATCAACCTACATTTAGATGCTCATTTGTCCCCTTAGCCTTAGGATGCATAAAAGAGTCTTTGAACAAGTTTGATATGTCTTTAAGTGTCAACATAACTGTATAGGCCGACCTATACATAATCATGTCGACTTATGGAAGCCTTTGCTTTAGTACAGGTCAACACATACATATTTCAAGTCGGCTCTCACGCTCTAAGAATGAATCATATACGCTCTACCCATAGGTTGCCTCTCAGGTCGACGTATAGGCCAGCCTGAACACCTTCATAGGCTGACCTATGCAACTTAAAACTTGAAAAATTCTTTTTGCATCTTGTTTTTCTTGCATCCTCTTTGCCTTTCTTCCACACACACATATATATATGCTCATACTTGCATCTTATTCTAGGCAAGGTTCCTAGTGAATAAGACCTAAACAAAACAATACTACAAAGTTGCCCATCATCTTCATCCATTCTTCTTTGGATACACACAATTGAACTACACATAATCATTTTTTGATTGGGTGACCATCTAAATTAAGGTTGATAACTTCTAATTAGGTTTGGTGTAACTGAGAATATTGGGTTGAGAACTTTGTGTCTTTAAAATAAGAAAACCAAGATGGAGTTTTCCTTCAAGATCATGTTGATTTGAAGGTTTTGGACAAGATCACGTCAACACAGATTCGACCGAGTGAAGGCCTTGAGAAAAGGTAGTTTCCTTCCAAGGGAGTAACGCGAGACGGTGAATTGTGTTTTGGAATCTAAGGTTTTAACAAGTTGCGTGCTTGGGGAACTATCTAAACAAATATTTGTATCTCTTTATCACTTTAATTTTCTTTAATTGTTGTTCTTGCAAATTATCGATTTTGTTATTGTTTCAATTAATTTGATTAGAAATTATTTTCAACTTTCTTTTAAATTGTTATTGTTGATATAATCACAATCACTTTGGTTATAATTGGCTTTTTACATCAACAAAAAAAATCAAAATTTCAAATGTGATCAATCATACACAAAGTGTTCAATAAATTGTTTGTTTGTATTTTTATCACTTTGTATTCATTGGAAATAAGCATTACGAATAATTTTGCATTTAATTGACTCGTAGCTTGATTGTTGTTAGACATTTACATTCATTATCATTCCATTTGGTTTGTGATACGTATATAGCTTTTCGATAGTAGGTTCGGTTAGACAATTCGATCCGGGTCATTTTTCTGTTGTGCCATATTTTTGACAACAGATATTTGCCAAAAGTTTTGGTTATAAAATTTGTGATCTATTCACTAGATCGAAGCCTATCATCTAACACATTTATCATTGACATAATACGCCAGAATATTTGCCTAATTTACTATGTGGTGAATCATATTCTTTTCCCAAGGAAAAACAACTCCAGCCACATAAAGAAATTCGACACTACTCCAGTTAGGTTGTTAGCTAATAAAGTTGAGAAGAATTGGGTTGATGCAGTGTCCATCATATGTTGGGGAGCATAAAAAAGAACACGCTTATTCCATATCACAAACTAGCCATAAAAATCTTGGAGCAAACTGGATTTGATTTAGAGGAGGAAAGAAATATTAGACACTCAAGAATAAGAAAAAACACTCTAAGCTTAATGAGGATAAGAGTCGAAAAGTAGATACTAATTCAACTACCTCTAAAAGCACCACCAAGAGCATGTGCTCAAGTAGAAAATTTGGAGAGCCCTGATCATAACATCTTTCACACCTCCTCTTCAAAGACTATCCTTAACAATCTCCTCCAAAATCAACAAAAAATGACAAAAATGTAAAGGAGGACTATATTTGAGGATTCATCGCTGCAACCTAACTCATATCTCCAATCATATCCAACAATGATGATAAAGAGGCAAATTAGTTATATTCTTAATTGTTTGCATGTTTGATCTTGCTTTCCTTCTCTTTTTTTATTAAACTTATTCTATTTACCATATCTATATGTTTTCTCTTCATTGGTAGTAAAATTTACAAATTGTTCAAGGATTAAGACATTTTAGATTTCTATATATATATATATATATATATATATATATATATATATATATATATATATATATATATATATATATATATATATATATATATATATATATATATATATATATATATATATATATATATATATATATATATATATATATATATATATATATATATATATATATATATATATAACGCTATTAGAAAATTAGTCACATTGATAAATAATTCAAAAAAAATTCACGTTGATAAATTAAACACAAATTCCATATAACTCTCCGGAGTGACTAAACTTAGAGACGAAAATTTTTAAAAGACCATTATCTGAAAGACAGTTTTAAAGGATTGAAATGGAAAGGCCATATTTGAATTATTTTTTTACCTAAATAACCCAATTTTTCAAAAAAAAAAACCAAAATATCCCACTTTTCAAAAATATTCCCAAAGTACCCCAATTAGGGTTTCTGAGTACCCAAGGGCGCCATTCCAATTGACGGCCCTTTGTTAAAGGCATAAGGGTGTCACTAACGGGATTGGAGACACCTCATGCAGTCTCCAATCCAATTGGCGCCTGTGTTATAGCCTCATAAGGGAGTCGTCAATTCATCTAGAGACTCCTTAGAAACTGAATTTTTTTCTACAAATAGAGGTGTTATGATCATTTACTTCCATATCTCATCTCATATCTTTGTTCTACTGATAACATGTATCGTTGCCGGTGTGGAAAAGTCGTTTATTCGAGAGAGAAGCCTCTGATGGACATCCTGTTTTGGAACATACAAAATTTCAATCAACTTAAGTGGGAGTTAAATCGGTGGTTGGAAGGAGACATTAGTGAAGGGGAAAAATTTGTAGTATCGAGAGACTTAATCGACTGTGTGGATGGGTTCGTGTTAAGACCGACAAAGATGTGAGGGAAGTCATGTTTGGACCGAATGAAGTTAGTTTGATTGTTGTAATCAGTTAGGGATGTTGTAATCACCTAGTTAATGTTTTATGTTTTATGAAATTAGTATGTGTTGTGTGTTGTTAATGTTGTTTGTTGTTAAGAGCGTTGTAACAAAGACTCATCAATATATACAAATATTTGGTTACAATAAATGAAACGATAAGCTAAATCATGATGCAGATGTTCCTCCGACGTTGGGACAATTTTTTCAGTTGTGTCCGAACTGACGATATATACTGCATAATCTTATCATTTTATCAGTTGTATCCATTTCGATTCTTATACGCTTGTTGTTTGGGGTGTCCCTTTTTCTTTCTTCTTATTTCATCATTGTGCCAAACTATGTCACCTTGGTATGAAGGACAATAATCCTCCATTGGTAGCACTGCGAAGCCTTCATTGTATACATTCAGAACATTAATCGCCTTGTAAACATAAGATAAATAGCCATAAGCATCATGGCGAGCATGTGCGCATACCGCAATGGCATGTGAGCAAGGTACACGAAAGGCCTGGTACTTGCCATAGTCACATCAACATCTCTTTAGTCTAACAACATAAGATAAATTAGGCCTCCCCTCATTATGGTATATTATTTCTTGTACACTGAATGTTTGCCTATGACGGTCAAAGACTGTAACTGCATGTGTGCTGGCTCTAATAGTAACCTCTTTCATCAATTTCATTATTCTTTCACTAAATACTTGATTTGACGTTAACACTACACTCCATCTTTCGCCTCTTGTTGTAAAAAGTGATGTGAGGGCAAAACCTCATAGATAGATGCGCTAGTTTCGATGATGTCAAAACTCAGTTCCATAGAAAAATGTATGTTGGACGTTGTCACCATGTCATATTTGCACGTCTTGTCTCTCATAAGTCAAACACTTGTCAAAAATATGATTGTTGCATATAAAGATGGCCAAATCTATGTTTCATATAGGGTTGACTTAGTTGGTCTTGCTAGCCATACTATAGGTTTCATCAAAAGAGTCTTAATGCATAAAAATTGGCATTTTTGTCTATTTCAGGGCTTTGAGTCGACTCAAGCATACTCCGGTCGACTCATACAGCTAGTCATTTTAATGAATTACTCTCAGGAGGGCTCACGTCGACCCTCCGGTCGACTCATACTGTAACCATTTGTATTTATCTAAATTTGCATGTTGTGCGTCGATGCATGCTTGCTCCGGTCGATGCATAGTCCTTATTTTTATATAATCATGTATACGGGTAAGCTCAGGTCGACCCTCTTACTGCGTAGGTCGACCGCTCGCTATGTTGAGTCAAAATTCTGTTATTTCAAAATTGTTTTGGGAATTTGTTTTGTTTGTTAAGTCAATTATGTCTTGTATATAAGTTGAGTTGTGTTATTCCTTTCACATCAACTAAGAAAATAAGAAAAGTGAAATTTACGTTTCGATTTTGTTCTCATCATCTTCATTCTCTTCATAGCATTTCACAACAACTACACATAATCACTTTTGTTGTGCATTGTGCATGTTCGAGGTGATAACGTCCAAAGCCGAAGATTAGTTTAATCTGGTTTGGGTTGAGTAATCGGAAGATTTTTCTTGAATAAAACCGTTAAAGTTTTGTCCTCCAAGAATCTCGGAGTTTGGGGGTTTTTGCACGAATCGATCCATCCCAAATTCAGCCGAGCGAAGGTAATCAAAGAGCTGGAGGTTCTTTCGATTTAGTAGCGGTAAATGGAGGATTGTGAATGGAAGATTTGGGTTCGACACGTGGGTGACGGAAATCAGCCGGGATAGATTTGAAGACCGAGGGTTGTTCAAAGAGAGTGTCGTAGTCGAAGGTTTATTTACCGTGTTCGAAGGACTTGATTCAACTTGAATCAAGGGGCAAGAAGAAATAGGCTCTACAATAATAAATTGTGTTCGATTGTTTGATCTTTATTTCCTTCTTGTATAAACACTGACCAACATGATATATCTATCTATATACAGGTCTCAATTCTATTGTTAGAATTAAGGGCAGACGTACCCCGAGCGAGGACGACGAGGGAACTGCCTCAACAAATCATTGTGCCTTTTTCTTTATATTTATATTGCTAAATTTCTGAGTTTTTAGTGCAAACGATTGTGTCAATCAAATTATGAGTTAAGTTATGCTGAACTATTTTTAAGCTAATTACAATCATTGATTGTAATAGAAAACTTGAGCACTCAACTCTCAAAACAGAATTCACTTGTAGTGCCCTGCACTCCAAGTGTTTGATCAATTGTGTGAACTAAAAACATTTTGAGTTGTCTTTTCAAATTATCTATATTTTAAAGGTATTGGAACTAGTCACACCTTATAGTGAACAAAATCTGATTGAAGTGTGATTAAAGTGGTGATTCTCAAATCTCGTTTATCAAATTCCATAGGCTTTACGCATATCTGGTTTTCTAGTAACCGTTCGTTTTAGACGTGTATAGTTCCTCGACTGCTTCCGCCTTAAACATTTTTAAAAACCAATTTTTGGTAGCGCCGAATCTGTTTTAAACAAGCGATCTATTCAACCCCCCTTCTAGATCTGCATCGTCGTCTATAAGTGGTACCAAGAGCACCGGTTCATTGTGTGCTTCAAGTATAACTTACTAGGAAATGGCTAACGAACCTAAAGGGGCTTATAATAGAGCACCTGTTTTTAATGGAGAAAACTATAGTTACTGGAAAGACTGTGTGCGTGTGCATATAAGTTCCATTGACAAGAAGGTATGGAATGTTATTTTGAACGATCCTATGGAAATAACCATGACCGATGAAAATAACAGGATTGTGCCTAAGCCTGAAGCACAATGGAATGATGATGACGAGAAATAGTATAATTACGATTGGAAAGATAAAATTATTCTAATCTCCTCCTTGGGAGTTGACGAATACTATAGAGTTTCCCATTATTTGACTGCTAAGGCTATGTGGGACTCATTGCAAGTTGCCCATGAGTGAACCAATGATGTCAAACTAGCTAGAATCAATAATTTAACACAAGAGTTTGATCTCTTTCACATGGAACAAGGGGAAACCATTACTGACATGCTGTTAGATGCCCGATTGTGCTTATTTGAGCTATCAAATGTGGGCATTTTTCGCTCCTTTTTGTCTAATTTCGGTTCAAAACCGCCTTGCTTTTGTTGATATGCAATATGATGTGAAATGCTCTTGGTCCTTTTAATTTGTGTGTTATTGTGCAGTATTTGAGCATGAAAGAGTAGAATTTAAAGACACAAGAAAGTTGACAAAGGAATCAAGAAAGTTTAAGAGCAAAAGCATGTTCGCTAGGCGAACATCTGGCGAGTGTTGCAGCAAGTTGTTCGCTAGGCGAGCTCGTAGCGAGTCGCTAGCGAACACTCCCAGACTTGGGCAGAATCAAATTGGCATCATTCGCTGGCAGCGAGGAAGGTGGCGAAGAACTCTCTAGGCGAGCACCTAGCGAGCAAGTAGCGAAGCATTCCAGAATATTTTCCTCAGTCCTCGCTAGCATGTTCGCTAGGCGAGGAGGTAACGAGCGTTCGCTGTGAGCTCGCTAAGCGAACAAGGTCGCGAGCGTGACAAGACAACAACTTTTTCTATAAGTAGCTATTTGTACTTGTTGAGAACATACCATATTTTTACTAGTTCTGTTTTTAGAAGAGATTTTTGTGACCTAGAAACCCAATATCTCCCATTTCTTCATCTCTTGACATTATTCTACAAAAAGAAGGTGGATTCTTCGACTCGGATGTTCATCAACCTTCTTTTGAAACTTCTTTTGCAAGCTACCATGAAAATGAGTAGCTAAGTTCTTCATTTTGTCAAGGTTAGATGTAGGTGATCATTAAGCTTTGTATGTATATGGATGATCTTCATTTGTAAACTCTTGGATGATGAATATATGGTGAAAACCTTGCTTTATTTATAACTTTTTGTGTTGGTTTATGATTGAAAGATATTTTCCAACTCTTGACCTAGGTTTTCATCCATCTATTTTCTTAAGCTAGAAATAGTTTTGAATGTGGTTGTTCATGAAAATATGAAACCTAAATGTTGTCATTTTTGATAAATTATGTGAGAAATCAACAATGGATCAAAATGGGAAAAAATCACAATGTGAGTTAGAAATAATCACATTGGGAGGATGTTGTGAATGTGTTTATCATCTAAAGGAGTTTACGCGTATTGTTGATCGAACATATACAAGCAAAGCGATTACCGAACCCTAACTTTGACAATCTTTATTAAATCGTAAAATCAATCTTTTACTGCAATTTATTACTTTTTATGCAAGATACCGTGACTAAAAACCAAACCCCTTTTGTTACTAAAAAGTTAAGAACTTGACAACTGTCGAACAACGGCAATATCTCTGATTCCCTATGGATACGATAACAAAAACCCGACACTCTACCACTGTTCTAACAAAATGGCGCCGTTGCCAGGGAGTTTGAATTGATATTGCGAACATCACAATAGTTGACGGATTTTTAACTCTTAAATTTTTGACTTGTGCTTGTTAATTTGTTTGGTTTAGTGTGCAGCTTTTGTTTTATACGAGGACAGATTCCTGAGGACCAAATTCTTTTTGATCTCGAGATCGAAAGAACCGCAAGGAGACTGAATAGCAAAACAAGACGGAGGAGGCAACTTGCTAAACAACGACAAGAACAAGGAGAAGGTTCTTCTACAATACCACCACCACCTTTCATACCCATTATGGATCCACCACCACCACCGCTCGTTTCCACACCATGTATCAACAGTCCAAGAAATACTGCTCAGTTTGCCAACCACATGGGAAGGCAAGCCGAGATGAAGACGGGAACTCTTAACTTGTTATACGGAAGTCCATTCACCAGAATGGACCATGAAGACCCCTTTGCTTTTCTCACCAAATTTTATGAGATAACATTGGCGGCGAGAGTTGATCAAGCTCAAGAGGTATCGTTGTTCAAAAGACTTTTTCCACATGCTTTGCTCGGTAAAGCCAAATATTGGTACTTGGATCAAACACCGGCGGTCATGAAGGATTGGAACGTGTTAGAAGAGAAGTTCATTGAAAGATTTTTCTCTCACAACCGGTTCATGGAATCCAAAACGGAAATTTTTGTGTTTTCTCAAGGAGCCAACGAATCATTGAACGAGGCATGGGAAAGATTTAAATCCATGCTTCAAAAGTGTAAAGGTCATGGTTTTGACGAGTTAACGCAAATCCACATTTTCAAAAACAGCCTTCAACCAAATTGTAAGACTTTATTGGATACCACTGTGGGTGGTTCTTTGTTGTCTAAAAGCACCGATGAAGCTATGAATATCATCAACCGTATGGCTCTAAATGACCTTCAAAGTCAAAGTAGAGGAAACACTTTGAAGAAACTGGGAGTGCTTGAACTTGGGACAAATGATGCTATCCTTGCACAAAATAAACTCATTTCACAACAAGTGGAACTCTTAACTCAACAAATCAAAGAGATGAAAGAGTCTTCAAAAGCTAAACAAATAGCTTGTTGTGAGCTTTGCAAGGGTGAACATGATACCAGATTTTATCCAACTCCCGGGTTCGAAGAGGTAAATTACATGGCGAATCAACGAGACTACCAACCGAGGCAACAACAACAACAACCACCGTATCAACAACATTCTCAAAATCAACTACAACAACACTATCAGCCAAATCAAGGGTACCAACTAAGGAGTAACTATCACCATAACCAAGGTTATGGGGGAGGTAACTCTAGTCATCAAAATCCTTATCAACCTCAACAACCGCCGGTCGTAAATTCAAAGTTGGAAGAAACATTGACGCAATTCATGAAAATGTCAATGGCTAATCAAAAGAGCAATGATGCGGCAATCAAAAATCTTGAAACTCAAGTCGGACAACTTGCTAAGCAACTAGCGGAACAACAATCCGGACCTTCTTTTTCGGCGAACACGCAAACAAATCCAAAGGAGCATTGTAAAGCGATAATGATTGTTGCACCCCAAAATTTGACCAACTGGTTCCCATATTTGGTTTATGTTTCGACGCATTTTTGCATTTCGTATTCGCATACCGCATATGTTGCATTTTCTCATTCATATTGATTTTATCGGGATCACAGCCTCCCCTGGCGCTTCAGGCATTTTAGACCAATACGAGGATTTATTTTGAGAATTGGTGCTCGTTCCCTGTGCTTTCAGGCCATTTCGGTGTCCGATTTTTACCGCTTATTTCACTATAATCGCGTAGTTGTTCTCTAATCGATTTAATCGGCTTCCTGGCATTTTTAGATATTTTTCCTTTTATTTTCTAGATTGTTAAATAGATTTTAATAGATTTTAATAGATTTTTTATAGATTTATTTGAGTTTTTTCTAGATATTAAATAGTTTTTTTAATATTTTCTTATAGATCTAATAATTCTTTTAGAATTTTAAATAGAAATATTTTTTAAATAGTTATATAGATCTTTGTTTTGATATTAAATAGTATATTTTTAATTGGTTTAATAGGATAACTCTCTTTTTTTCTATTTTTTAATAGGGTTAATTAGGGTTTATTTTCTTTGTAGAATTAATAGAGATTTAATCATTTCTTTTTAATTAGAGTTTAATTTCTTTTTTAGGATTAATAGAGATTAATATTAGATTTTAATCACTTTTTTTAATTAGAATTAATTAGGATATTAGCATTTAATTTTCAGTTAATTAGTGTTAATTAGGTTCAGAGTTTAAGAGTCTTAATTAGGGTTAATGATCATTAGAATCTTGAGTGTATTATTAATTGAGTCTTAGTGTATTAATCAGTTTTTTTAAAATCAGAATTAATCAATTTTGTATGGGCCATTATCCATTTTCGTGGGCCCAAGTCCAAGTCCAGAACGCCACTTGTCATCTATATATTGCTGCCACGCGTGTGTTTCTGCTTCCTTCCACCTCATTCTCACTTGCACTCAGAAAGTGCCAACGCACCACTCCACTCACTCTCTCCCAAGCCACGTGGCCTCCATGCAGCCACTCCACCACCACGTGGCTCCCTCTCCCTCTCGCCACTTGTCCACTCACCATCCCCTCACCGGAAATTCCACTGCCGGCCATGCAACCACCCTAACCACTCGCCGGCGATCACCCTAACTATCTCCGACCGCTGCAACTGTCGCCGGAAACGGCCAAATCCACCGCCGATCTTCATCATCTCCTCCACCTTGTTCATCTTTTTTCCAGAACAAACCTCCATCTCACCAAACTACTCGCCGGAAACCACATTCTCTCGCCGGAAACTTCATCCACTCCACCGGATCTTCATCAATCTTCATCATCCTCATACTGTTTTTTTCCAGAAATTACAATAATCATCAAGATTCGCCTTCGTCTTTGAACCATTTTCCAGTTTTGTTTTCCAGATTATCCTTGATCTTCAACCGTTTCTCCAGATTCTCCTCAAGAACTTCAAGAACACTCTTCGTGTTCATCAAGATATTTTCCAGAAATCGTCCGAATCTTCAACATTCATCAGCATCCTTCCAGAATTTTGCGTATTCTCTCACGATCTTCCAGAAGATTCAAGAATCTCCATCAGTTTCGCCAGATCGCCTTTTCAAACCTTCAGCAATCATCATTATCCGTCAAGAACTATAGATCTCCAACGATCTTTTCAGCTGATTCCCAGATTCTTCATACCTCTTCACCGAACTTCATACATCCATTAACAAGATCTTCAGGATCTTCGTGATTGCTCCAGATCTCTTCCGTATACATCCGTATCTCCAGATTCTCCAGGATTTGCAAAGGTCTTCAGTCAAGAACATTCATACGTGTTCCCAATCTTCATCCGTCAATCTTCATCAGTGAACTTCAATCAGCATCGAGGAAGGTTGAAGCGAAGTTGAGTTTGGGAAGGTGATGAAGTTTGTTGAGAGAGACGGAAGGTGTTTGAATGGAATTTTGGAGAGTGAGATGGAGGAGAGGATGAAACGGAGAACGAGAGAGAGTGTGAGAGAAGAAATAGCGGAAAGAAGAATGAACAGTGATTGAGACTAGGGTTTTTGGTTTCTATTCAGAATGTGAGAGAGGAAAGAGGATCCGTTGGCTGACTGGGCTTGAGGCCCATCTGCTCATTTTTTTCTCCCTCACTATCTGTTTTTTTGTTGTTGATTGTTTCGTGGGTCAAGCCCTATATTTTTCTAACACACCCGCATTGTCACTATTCGCCCCCTCCCCATTTGTGTGTGTGTGTGTGTGCTGTTGGGCTGGGCCAACTGCAATTTCATTTGTGCTGGTTGTACCCCTGTAACAATTACTAACCCCCCTGTGCATTTTATTAGTGTTAACATTTTTTTTACAATTTTAATTGTAATGTTTTTAGGGATAGTTGAATATTTCCTAGAATTTTATTAATTCTTAGCATAAGAAATTATAGGTTACTTCCCTTTAAGAGCATTAAAGCATATTTTTGTATAGGAATTATGGAGTTTATTTTCCTAGAATATTATAATGCTTGGCATAGGTTTTAAGAGTAATTTTTAGGAGATTCATAGATTTAGTTCTTTTTAGGATATATTTTCATTAGAAGATTATTTTTGCCGTATTTTATGAGTAGCATTTTATTTCCATTTCGTCATCGGATTTCTCTCTTATTTTCGTTTCTATCTGATTTTTTATTCTCGATTTTATTTTTGGCTGGCCGTGTGACACGATTCAATTGGAGAATGATTTTCGATATCATTTCTCTATCTTGTCTTTGACACGGATAATAATACGCTACCTCTGAGAGTTCGATTTCTCGTATAAGTCGAACCATGATGGTCTAAGCGTTACATTGTTCTTGATTCAAGCATCATCATCAAGGATCCAGAGAGGAGAAGATTGGAATGGAGCTTGCGCACATGTCAAGGGTCAACAGAACCACTCCTTTCGGTAACATCTATCTAATTCAAGTCTTTTAATCAACCGTCGAGTGTTGTGAGATCGTTAGATACGTAGGAAATGGTTGCGGGAGGGTCACTCTCACGTAACTTGGATGTTTAGTGTATCATCCTTAGGGTGATATGCAACGCATTCACTCCTACGTCTTAGGTTCTTGCGTGTGTGTCCCGAGTTCCTTCCCGTTTAGGCATAGACCTGCTTCCTCTTTGTTCTCGCCCCGTGCGAGCGAAACCCCTTTTCTCTCGCGTTCAGGCGATAGAGACCCCTTTTCTTGCCCCCGTGCAATCGAGACTCGTTTTCCCCGTCGAACTACGTTAGCTCTGATCTCTCGTGTCAGACGAGAGTACGTAGGCATAGGATGCCGTATCCTAGCGAGCTCCCTTTTCCCTTTTTCCCCGTTTTAGTTGTAGTAGGCTGAACTACAGTTGCTCTAATTTCTCATATCGAATGAGAATATGTAGGCATAGGATGCGATGTCCTAGTGAGCACATTAACAACTAACATTTCTGTTCTCTCGCTGCCGTGCGATCGAGACTTTCCCGCTGACGACTGACGTTATCCATTTCTCTTGCCCTTGCGCATTTGAGACCAGACCGTAGTTCTAGTTCCCGTAGGTTCCCGTACCTTTCAAACCGACTTAATCTCTCACTCCTGTGTGATCGAGAACATCCTGTCTAGCCGTAGTTAGCCTGAACTACGGAAGCTCTGATCTTCCACGCTGTGTGGAAGTACGTAGGCACAAGACGCGAAGTCTTGGCGAGCCAATTCCCTGTAGTTTCCTGAACTACGATGACTCTGACTTTCTCTCTTGAGAATACGTAGGCATAGAGTGCGATGCTCTACCGAGTCAGTTTCCCTCCGTTTAGATTTAGCAGCCATAGATAGATTGTTCTGCATCCTTTAGACAAACCAAGCAAGGGTGGATCCCGTCGAGTACGACGGACGTGAGGGGTGCTAATACCTTCCCCTTGCGTAACCGACTCCCGAATCCAGGATTTGGTTGCGATGACCATTCCTTTCCCGTCTTTGCGTTAGGTTTACTTCGAGCGTTTCCTTTCCCTCCTTTGGGATAAATAACGCACGGTGGTGACTCTTCTGTTTAGCCGGCGCCGATTTTCACAGTAGCGACCAGCTGGCGACTCTGCTGGGGACTGCGATGGTTCCTTATGCATTTGGGATCCAACGTCCCCTAAGAGAGTCAATCCTAGCGCTTGTTTGCTTGTCTTTGGATGTTTACCTTTTGTGTGTTGTATTTTACTGTATTTACAATTTCCGCATTTCGTTATTATTTGTTGCTGTTGTGCTGTTGGGTGGTTGTTCCTTTGAGAGAGAAGCCAAAACCCAGGCTTGAGTACACACATAGATTTAGACAGAGAGTAGTGGTTAGCCTGCTTGCTTAGCTCGCACCAGCTAGCCGTGAAATCTCACTCGGACGAGATTCTCTTTGATGCTTCTTGCCTGGCCCTTAGGGCTCGACAAGTTGTATGACCCGAGGATTGTCGACTCTGGGAACCTATCAATTGGGAATTCGACTAAGTGAGGCCTCTTCAAGGGATGATGATGCCACACCTTCTGGGTATCGTATCATTGCTCTTGAAAGTCTGTGACATTGATACCCGCATAGGATGTCGTACCTTGTCAGATTAGGTTCATACCCGTGAGTGGGAGGGTTTTGCAGGAAACTTAACTTCCAGCCAACCCGATATTTTGGTCTTCTCTTCAGAGCGAACGTACTCAGTCAGCAGCGCAGCAGTATTCAGAGATTTGTGGAGGCTGTGATCCCGTGTTTGCTGCATATTGTATTGCATTTGCATGAACATTGCTTGCATCATACTGCATACCATCCTCCAGCTAGCCAGAGTCTGATCCAGCCGTTGTTTTGATTCTAAAGGTGATTATCCGGTGTTTGGCCTGAGCGACTGTTGATTGTTAAAAGACGACCAAGGGGTTGAAGCAGATTTGAGCAGTAAAGTCAGTTGAAGGTTATTGGTAGATATGTCTGAGAGCAACTTCCAGTCTGCTCACACCTTGGCAGGGTTCACTATGACGACCAACCCTCTGTATGGTTCTACTTCCGAGGCAGACTTTCCGCAAGTGAACAACCTTACTGCATACCAGTTTGTGCAACCTCCTGTTATGGACCGAGATCGACGTGAGCAGTTTGTTGTCCTCAATGAATGACCTCCTCTTATCAATAGTCAAGGTGTTGTTTTCCCTGTGCCGAGTATCCGAAGAGAGATCCCAGTATCAAGGACTGTAGACCCAAGAGCTCTTGAGTATGATAGAAGGCTCCAAGTGTTGGAAGAACAAGTTAAAGCCTTGAAAGTCAAAGATGCTGTTAACCTGAATGCTGCAGACATGTGTTTGGTTCCTGGCCTGGTGTTACCTCCTAAGTTCAAAGCGCCGAGATTTGAGAAGTACAGAGGAGATAGCTGTCCGAAGCAACATTTGGTGATGTTCTGCCGAAGAATGACTTCGTTTGTGCAAAACGACAAGTTGATGATTCACTGCTTCCAAGATAGCCTTGCTGGGGCATCTTTGCGTTGGTATATGCAGTTAGAGAGTAATCAGATTCGATCATGGGTGGATTTAGCCAGAGCTTTTCTGAAGCAGTATGATTACAACCTAGACGGGGCTCCTCATCGCATGCAGTTGCAAGAATTGTCTCAAGAGAAAGATGAACCCATCAGGAAGTATGTTCAGAGATGGAGAGAATTTGCTGCCAGAGTGCAACCACCGCTTTTAGACCGAGAGCTAACAAGCCTGTTTGTAGCCTCACTGCAGAGTCCGTACTACGAAAGAATGCTTGGAGTTACGTCAAATTTTTCTGACTTGGTAGGATTTGGGGAACGCCTTGAGCATGCCATAAAAATAGGGAAAATTCAGATTATTTCAAACGGTCAGGCTAGTGAAACTGAATCTCTCTATGACTACCAGAATGAAGAAGGAGTTGTGATCAATGCAATCGTGTCAGATGTTGAGTATCCTCGAGATGAACCAGTGAAACCTGTTGGTTCTTCATCTTCTCAGAGATCAGTACCTCCTGTGTCTTGTTATGCTGGACAGACCACTGTGCCTAGGACACCATATCAGGAACCTTATGTCGCTTCCCTTACAAATCAGCGAACTCGTGGTCGAGGTTATCAGAATCATCGCCCAAATCAGAATCGACCTCGTAACAACTTGGGACGAAGGAATGCTCCTTCTCACCCAGTGCCTATGCCGTATAGCCAGTTGCTTCCATCTTTGATCCAGAGCTCTTTGGTGGAACCTAAAGCTCTTAAGCCTGTGCCAGAACCTTACCCTCCTGGGTACAATCCCCACGTTCAGTGTGGTTACCATGGCGGATCTTCAGGGCATTCAACTGAAGATTACAAAGCTTTTCAGGCGAAGGTACAACAATTGATCGACCAAGATTGCATTTCCTTTCGAGAAGGATTTCTGTTTGTTCATACCAACTTCTCAGCTGTCTAAGCTCGTAGATTCAGAGTTTGTATTTGCAAGAAGCCAGTGATTCAGACAGGTAGGCACCCTCAGCATTGGCAGTCCTCAGACTTTTATATCATTTGCATTTGTAGTTTCTCTTCTGTTAGTTACTACTTGTTGTTAAACATTATTTGTTTCGAATGGTAATATTGATAAAGTGACTATGCATTTTTCTGAATTAATCATGTCGATGTCGCTCATTTATTGCATTGCACCGACACTTGCATTTCATTTACTCCACTTTGTCACTATGATTAGCAAAGATTGGAGGGAGGATGACGAAACTGAATACTCATAACCGATGATCGTATGCTTTTAGATAAAACCTTGCCGATGACGTATAAGGCATTGTTTCAAATCCCTAAACACTGGAGATATAAGGAGTTAGTCCCTTGTTAACCACTTCGAGCCAGGAAGTAGAAGTTTTTTCGGACTTTTAAACCCTCACATCTTAACCTGGGGCAGGGTAGTTGTCAGTTAGCTTGATCGAGCGTTCAAGTCTTATAGAGGTGAGTTGCCTTTCGAGGACCAATCACATCTTATTTTTCCCCAGAGGTCGTACCTCGTCAACCACAATGGTTAAACCTCACCAATCAGGAGTGAGACAGTTGCAATCCTTTCGGAGCAATCAGGACAACCAGTGTCGCACGACTTGTTCCAAGAAAGAAATAAGAAAGCCCGCTAAGTAAAAAGAAAAAGAAAAGCTGGAAAGCATATACTTAGGCAAAAATCAGGGCATCCCGCTGGACTTCAAGCAAGAAAAAACGAAAAAAAACTCAAAAGGAGTCAGTCCAGGAAAAAATTAGGGAATCAAAAGAATGAAAAAGGATATAAAAAGAAAAATCCTCGAACAAGGACAAAGTCATGTGGATACAGACACCGAAAACGAAAAAGGAGTAAATGTCACTCCCGAAAACCTTGTGAATTCTTTAACCACTGGTCCCAATATTCAACATATCTCTCGAAGAGGCGAGCGCTTGAGCCAAGTTAACTGAACTTTAGGATCGGAGATCATCACGTAGAAGGGGTGGGTACAAATCAAATTTGAGCCTAATATCCTTTGTTTCACGAACTGTGAACCTAACCACGATACAACCCTTAAAAGACCTAATTGAGGTAGGGTTTATTCTGAAAGCGCATTACGATAAGGTTGAGTAACCTGACTCCTACATGATTTGCTAATCATATCCTTGTTGTATTTTTCACTGATCAAATTAGCATTACGTTTGAACTCTTTGGTTCATTCGTCACTCACTATCATGACACGTAAATGAGTGACAACACAAAAATTTTTAAAAAATCTGCATGAACACTGCATTAAAATTACCATTCGGGATTAAACAATTTTACTTGCAGGTCAGTAGTTGACATGAAAGAAATTCCAACAGGGAATAGTCAAACAAGACTGAACAAGTCAGCAGTCTGGATCAGAATGGTGTATGTTGTGAAACCCTGTGAATCTGGGGCATTGACTTTCAGTAAGTTCAGAATCAGTTGGTCGGAGGACAAGTCCCAAAGCAGCAGTTGATTAAGGGACAATTTAGTCAAGAAGCAGTTGATCAGAAGTGAATCTTCTCGAGAGCCAATCAGGGGCAATTATCCAGAATGCTGTGATTTGAGGGCAGATCCTCCCAGTGGGTAATCAGATCAGGTTAAGTCGCTTATACGCTCGTTCAAGGGGCAAGTCACCTCAGAGATAGTGAGACCAACTGGGTTGATAATTGTTTGATTGAGGTTGAATCCTTTTTGTTGTACAGATACCGGGGCAAGTCATCTCGAGGTCGTATTGTAGCAAGCTGCTTTCTGTTCAGAGTGATCTTCCCAAGAGTTGGATTGGGGCAAATTAAGTTGCATTGGGGCAAGCTATTCAAGCAAGTCTGTTTATCCCCAGCCAGAGTTGAGTATCGAGGAATCGGGTCGTTACTCTTATCAAAAACCTTGACCTTCTGAAAAAGGCCTTACCGTTGTTGGATCGTTATCCTACAGTTTAAACCTGTTACGTGTCAGAACTTTGTAACCGGACCGTTTCCAAAGTCCAATTTTCGCCTGGAAAACCGATAACCAGTTCCCGTCTGGTCCACCTTTCTGTAAATACCAGTTCTCGCCTGGTACCTGTCTTCGTTTAACCAGTTCTCGCCTGGTACATGGTATCTTTCAACCAGTGGTCGTCTGGTCAACCTTTCTGTAAACATCAGTTCTTGTCTGGTGTATGTTACCAGTTCTCGTCTGGTCACTGTTTCTTTAACCTATTGTTGTATTAGTTCTCGTCTAGTGCATGTTAGCTTTCAACCAGTTCTCGTCTGGTCATCCTTTCCTTAATCTATTATTCGATCAGCCTCGTATGATGATCAAACCATAAAATCCATTCTCGTCCGATAAACTAATCTATTTTGCTATCAGTTCTCGTCTGGTAGTCTACCCTTGAATGCTAGTTCTCGTCTAGTATTTTCCCTATCTTCCATTTTGTAAATAACCAATTCTCATCCCTAAACCAGAAAAAGCCTAAAAAATATCCGACACGGTAATTCCCAGTGACTCGCATGTTATCACATTCCCCGATACGAAGCTCGATTGATACTAGTTCCCGGATTAATGTTCTGCATTCCTTATGGATTTTGTTAAATCAGGAGTACTTTTCCTCAGCAGATGGAAGTCACGTATTATCCCCGGAAGAGTTAATATTGTATTTTATCCTGCGTCGGAGTAGGATCAGGAGTATTCTTAGCAGATTAAGATTGATATCCGTGACAGAAGGGGCATTCCCAGCAGTGCGCTGTGCACAATCGACCCCAGTTTGGTTAATCCCCACAGAGTACAATCAGGTTGCCAGTGGTTTAGAAAGAATATCGCCGTGCAGGGCCGTCCTTCCCTTTTCTAGCATTTATTTTGCTGAGATGATTCTGTGATAACCGGTTACCTTCAGTGGAGTTGACTTTGCCTCCGGCATTTATTTTGCCAAGTGGTTTTAGACCTGGTGTTCTCTGGCAGCCTGCATTTACATTTGCATTTGCATATACTGTCATATTTGCACCTATCTAGAACACATAGCAGATCCATGCCGTATGGGGCATTGCATCTATCAAAACATGTGCATATCATTTCCACGCCATATGGGCATTGCATCATTATCAAACATACGCATGTCGAAACATAGACCAGGTTGGTTACCTCTTGGCTTTCGAGTATGTTCCCCTGCAGAGTTGCTTGTTTAAGTTTCTCTTACCCCTCCAGCGGAGTATTTCTTCAAGATTGTTGTTATGTCAGTATCAAAAGGCTTCGTGAGTCGATTTTTGGAAGTTGTCGCCTATGTCGCAGTAAGTGTCTGGCAGTGTGATTTCAGAAAATCCCCAGTAGAGTCATTCTCAGATTTATTGTCGTGTCAGCATTAAAGATTGAAAGATTGGACTCGTACTGTGTTACCCATTTGATTGATGGAGTTAGCTACTGCAAAGATAGGCAGAGAAGCTGTAGTCAGATTATTTCCCGTAGTGATGGCCGAGTTATTACCCGTAGTGATGGCGGTGTTATTTTCCTGTAGTGATGGCAGAGTATTACCCGTAGCAATGGCGGTGTTGTGTACCCGTAGTGATGGCGGTGTTATTTTCCTGTAGTGGTGACAGAATATTTCCCGTAGCGATGGCAGTGTTATTTTCCTGTAGCGATGGCAGAGTATTACCCGTAGCAATGGCGGTGTTGTGTACCCGTAGCGATGGCGGTGTTATTTTCTCGTAGTGATGGCAGAGTATTACCCGTAGCGATGGCGGTGTTATTTACCCGTAGCGATGACGGTGTTATTTTCCTGTATTGGTGACAGAGTTATTTCCCCAGTTGAAGTCGCCAGAGTTATTCCCGGTGTTGTTGATAGAGTTACCAGTAAAAAACGTCAGAAAAATTGTATGCTGTTAGCAGAATTATTCATACCCGTTTGGTTGATGGAGTCACATAGAAAAAAAAAACTGTGATTAGTTGTGTTTGCATCAAAGGATAAGCTACTGTAAATAGACAGAGACGCTGTATATAGTGAGTTTCCAGAATCAAGTACTGCGATGATAGGCAGAGAAGTTGTATTGCGTATTGATAAGATTAATCCCCATAGCAAAGATGGAGCATAATTTGGGGGATTTTGTTCTTCAAGCAGTTTGTGCAGTTTATCTCCACGGTTGGCAAATTTCAGGGTTCTTTGTATTCAACCGTCTTCTACCTTTGAATGTTGAAAGTTGTTCGCTCTTCAACCATTCAGGCCCAAGCCGCTTGAATAGGGGCAGCTGTTGCACCCCAAAATTTGACCAATCGGTTCTCATATTTGGTTTATGTTTCAGCGCATTTTTGCATTTCGCATTCGCATACCGCATATGTTGCATTTTCTCATTCATATTGATTTTATCGGGATCACAGCCTCCCCTGGCGCTTCAGGTATTTCAGGCCAATACGAGGATTTATTTTGAGAATTGGTGCTCGTTCCCTGTGTTTTTAGGCCATTTCGGTGTCCGATTTTTACCGCTTATTTCACTATAATCGCGTAGTTGTTCTCTAATCGATTTAATCGGCTTCCTGGCATTTTTAGATTTTTTCCTTTTATTTTCTAGATTGTTAAATAGATTTTAATAGATTTTAATAGATTTTTTATAGATTTATTTGAGTTTTTTCTAGATATTAAATAGTTTTTTTAATATTTTCTTATAGATCTAATAATTCTTTTAGAATTTTAAATAGAAATATTTTTTAAATAGTTATATAGATCTTTGTTTTGATATTAAATAGTATATTTTTAATTGGTTTAATAGGATAACTCTCTTTTTTCTATTTTTTAATAGGGTTAATTAGGGTTTATTTTCTTTGTAGAATTAATAGAGATTTAATTATTTCTTTTTAATTAGAGTTTAATTTCTTTTTTAGGATTAATAGAGATTAATATTAGATTTTAATCACTTTTTTTAATTAGAATTAATTAGGATATTAGCATTTAATTTTCAGTTAATTAGTGTTAATTAGGTTCAGAGTTTAAGAGTCTTAATTAGGGTTAATGATCATTAGAATCTTGAGTGTATTATTAATTGAGTCTTAGTGTATTAATCAGTTTTTTTAAAATCAGAATTAATCAATTTTGTGTGAGCCATTATCCATTTTCGTGGGCCCAAGTCCAAGTCCAGAATGCCACTTGTCATCTATATATTGCTGCCACGCGTGTGTTTCTGCTTCCTTCCACCTCATTCTCAATTGCACTCAGAAAGTGCCAACGCACCACTCCACTCACTCTCTCCCAAGCCACGTGGCCTCCATGCAGCCACTCCACCACCACGTGGCTCCCTCTCCCTCTCCCTCTCGCCACTTGTCCACTCACCATCCCCTCACCGGAAATTCCACTGCCGGCCATGCAACCACCCTAACCACTCGCCGGCGATCACCCTAACTATCTCCGACCGCTGCAACCGTCGCCGGAAACGGCCAAATCCACCGCCGATCTTCATCATCTCCTCCACCTTGTTCATCTTTTTTCCAGAACAAACCTCCATCTCACCAAACTACTCGTCGGAAACCACATTCTCTCGCCGGAAACTTCATCCACTCCACCGGATCTTCATCAATCTTCATCATCCTCATACTGTCTTTTTCCAGAAATTACAATAATCATCAAGATTCGCCTTCGTCTTTGAACCATTTTCCGGTTTTGTTTTCCAGATTATCCTTGATCTTCAACCGTTTCTCCATATTCTCCTCAAGAACTTCAAGAACACTCTTCGTGTTCATCAAGATATTTTCCAGAAATCGTCTGAATCTTCAACATTCATCAGCATCCTTCCAGAATTTTGCGTATTCTCTCACGATCTTCTAGAAGATTCAAGAATCTCCATCAGTTTCGCCAGATCACCTTTTCAAACCTTCAGCAATCATCATTATCCGTCAAGAACTATAGATCTCCAACGATCTTTTCAGCTGATTCCCAGATTCTTCATACCTCTTCACCGAACTTCATACATCCATCAACAAGATCTTCAGGATCTTCGTGATTGCTCCAGATCTCTTCCGTATACATCTGTATCTCCAGATTCTCCAGGATTTGCAAAGGTCTTCAGTCAAGAACATTCATACGTGTTCCCAATCTTCATCCGTCAATCTTCATCAGTGAACTTCAATCAGCATCGAGGAAGGTTGAAGCGAAGTTGAGTTTGGGAAGGTGATGAACAATGTTGAAAGAGACGGAAGGTGTTTGAATGGAATTTTGGAGAGTGAGTGGAGGAGAGGATGAAACGGAGAACGAGAGAGAGTGTGAGAGAAGAAACGGCGGAAAGAAGAATGAACAGTGATTGAGACTAGGGTTTTTGGTTTCTGTTCAGAATGTGAGAGAGGAAAGAGGATCCGTTGGCTGACTGGGCTTGAGGCCCATCTGCTCATTTTTTTCTCCCTCACTATCTGTTTTTTTTGTTGATTGTTTCGTGGGTCAAGCCCTATATTTTTCTAACACACCCCCATTGTCACTATTCGCCCCCTCCCCATTTGTGTGTGTGTGTGCTGTTGCGCTGGGCCAACTGCAATTTCATTTGTGCTGGTTGTACCCCTGTAACAATTACTAACCCCCCTATGCATTTTATTAGTGTTAACATTTTTTTTACAATTTTAATTGTAATGTTTTTAGGGATAGTTGAATATTTCCTAGAATTTTATTAATTCTTAGCATAAGAAATTATAGGTTACTTCCCTTTAAGAGCATTAAAGCATATTTTTGTATAGGAATTATGGAGTTTATTTTCCTAGAATATTATAATGCTTGGCATAGGTTTTAAGAGTAATTTTTAGGAGATTCATAGATTTAGTTCTTTTTAGGATATATTTTCATTAGAAGATTATTTTTGCCGTATTTTATGAGTAGCATTTTATTTCCATTTCGTCATCGGATTTCTCTCCTATTTTCGTTTCTATCTGATTTTTTATTCTTGATTTTATTTTTGGCTGGCCGTGTGACACGATTCAATTGGAGAATGATTTTTGATATCATTTCTCTATCTTGTCTTTGACACGGATAACAATACGCTACCTCTGAGAGTTCGATTTCTCGTATAAGTCGAACCATGACAGTTTAAGCGTTACATTGTTCTTGATTCAAGCATCATCATCAAGGATCCAGAGAGGAGAAGATTAGAATGGAGCTTGCGCGCATGTCAAGGGTCAACGGAACCACTCCGTTCTGTAACATCTATCTAATTTAAGTCTTTTAATCAACCGTCGAGTGTTGTGAGATCGTTAGATACGTATGAAATGGTTGCGGGAGGGTCACTCTCACGTAACTTGGATGTTTAGTGTATCACCCTTAGGGTGATATGCAACGCATTCACTCCTACGTCTTAGGTTCTTGCGTGTGTGTCCCGAGTTCCTTCCCGTTTAGGCGTAGACCTGCTTCCTCTTTGTTCTCGCCCCGTGCGAGCGAAACCCCTTTTCTCTCGCGTTCAGGCGATAGAGACCCCTTCTCTTGCCCTCGTACAATCGAGACTCGTTTTCCCCGTCGAACTACGTTAGCTCTGATCTCTCGTGTCAGACGAGAGTACGTAGGCATAGGATGTCGTATCCTAGCGAGCTCCCTTTTCCCTTTTTCCCCGTTTTAGCTGTAGTAGGCTGAACTACAGCTGCTCTGATTTCTCATATCGAATGAGAATATGTAGGCATAGGATGCGATGTCCTAGCGAGCACACTAACAACTAACATTTCTGTTCTCTCGCTGCCGTGCGATCGAGACTTTCCCGCTGACGACTGACGTTATCCATTTCTCTTGCCCTTGCGCATTTGAGACCAGACCGTAGTTCTAGTTCCCGTAGGTTCCCGTACCTTTCAAACCGACTTAATCTCTCACTCCTGTGTGATCGAGAACACCCTGTCTAGCCGTAGTTAGCCTGAACTACAGAAGCTCTGATCTTCCACGCTGTGTGGAAGTACGTAGGCACAAGACGCGAAGTCTTGGCGAGCCAATTCCCTGTAGTTTCCCGAACTACGATGACTCTGACTTTCTCTCTTGAGAATACGTAGGCATAGAGTGCGATGCTCTACCGAGTCAGTTTCCCTCCGTTTAGATTTAGCAGCCATAGATAGATTGTTCTGCATCCTTTAGACAAACCAAGCAAGCGTGGATCCCGTCGAGTACGACGGACGTGAGGGGTGCTAATACCTTCCCCTTGCGTAACCGACTCCCGAATCCAGGATTTGGTTGCGATGACCATTCCTTTCCCGTCTTTGCGTTAGGTTTACTTCGAGCGTTTCCTTTCCCTCCTTTGGGATAAATAACGCACGGTGGCGACTCTTCTGTTTAGCCGGCGCCGATTTTCGCAGTAGCGACAACGACGAGAAGTGGAAGGGAGTTGGTTAGTGAGAGTAAAAAAAAAGATGAGAGTGAAAAAAGAGAGGATGAGAGAAAAGACGAGGAGAAAAAAATTGATGATAGAATTGATGGTGAAGTTGAGGAGGAAAGTGAGGAAGAAGTTGAAAAGAATGAAAAAAAGGTTGAAGTTGAAAATAAAGAAAGTGTAGAAGTAGAAAATAATGAAAGTGAAAAAGTGAAGGTGGAGGAAGTGAAGAAGAAAAAAGAGCAGAATTCTAGAGCGTTTAGAGGAAAGGAGGTAGTGAGCACTACTCCGGTCCAAAACCTACCATATCCATATGCTCCATCTAGGAGAGAAAATGAACGGCATTATGCCCGGTTCATGGATATTTTTAAATAACTTCAAATAAACATTCTGTTTGTCGAAGCTTTGGAGCAAATGCCAAAGTATGTCAAGTTCATGAAAGACATACTTACTAAAAAGCGGAGGTATACGGAACCGGAAACAATTGTTCTTGATGCTAGTTGTAATGCCATCATCCAACGGACTCTTCCGAGAAAAGAGGTTGATCCGGGAAGAGTTACCTTGCCGGTTACTATCGGTGATGAATATGTCGGGAAAGGGCTAATTGATTTGGGGTCAAGCATTAATTTAATACCTTTTTCTATTGTGAAAAGGCTTGGCAACATTGAGATGAAAGCCATCCGGATGACGTTGCAATTGGCTCATAAGTCAACTACCCATCCTCATGGGTTAGCTCAAGACGTATTGGTTAAAGTTGACAAATTCTTCTTTCCGATTGATTTCATTGTGATTGATATGGAAGAGGATGATGATGCTCCGCTAATCCTAGGCCTACCCTTCATGAAAAGCGCGCGAATGATGGTTGATGTTGATGACGGTTTGATGAAAGTGCGAGTCTAAAATGAAGAAGTCACTTTTGATCTTTTTGAATCTATGAAGCATTCAAAAGATAATCGTGATAGTTTCCGAATTGATGTAATTGAAGAAGCAACTTTGGAAGTATCTAAGCATATTCATGTGACATCTCCTGTGGAATTAACTCTTGATGACTCTTTTACAATTGAAGAAGAACAAGCTCTTGAGAAATGTTTAAAGGAACTTGATAATCTTAAAGAGTTGCAACCATGGGAAGTCGAAGAGGAAGTGTTGAAAAAGGAGGTCCATGAAGAAAAACCACCAATTGAATTGAAAATGCTACCTTCTAACTTGAAGTATGCATTCCTTGATGAAACCGAAGAGAAGTCGGTTATCATAAGCAACCTTTTGTCTAAAAATGAAGAATCCTATTTAATTGATGTGTTGAAAAAGAATAAAGAAGCAATGGGATGGACTCTTTCCGATCTCAAAGGAATTAGTCCTTCTTATTGCATGCACAAGATTTTAATGGAAGAGGATTTTAAGTCGGTGGCTCAACCTCAATGCCGCTTGAATCCTACTATGAAGGAGGTTGTTAGGAAAAAGGTTGTAAAATTGTTGGATGCAGGAATGATCTACCCAATTTCGGATAGCCCTTGGGTGAGTCTGGTGCATATGGTTCCAAAAAAGGGTGGAATTACCGTCATTCGAAATGAAAAAGATGAATTGATCCCGACGAAGGTGGCAACGGGGTGGAGAATGTGTATTGATTATAGGCGGTTGAATACCGCAACTCGAAAAGACCATTTTCCACTTCCGTTCATGGACCAAATATTGGAAAGACTTTCGGGCCAAAAATACTATTGTTTCCTTGATGGCTATTCCGGGTACAACCAAATTGCAGTTGACCCGGCCGATCACGAGAAGACGGCTTTCACATGTCCGTTTGGAATTTTCGCATACAGAAAAATGCCCTTTGGGTTATGCAATGCACTGGCGACTTTCCAACAATCTGTGCAAGCTATATTTGCCGACTTGATCAAGAAAACGATGGAAGTGTTCATGGACGACTTCTCCGTGTTTGGAAGTTCTTTTGGTTTATGCTTGGATAATCTGGAAACGGTGCTTGAAAGGTGTGTAAAAACAAATCTCGTGCTTAATTGGGAGAAATGCCACTTCATGGTAACCAAGGGGATAGTGCTCGGACATAAAGTCTCTTCAAAAGGGCTTGAAGTGTATCGAGCAAAAGTTGACATGATTGCGAAGTTGCCTCCTCCAGTAAATATGAAGGGAATCCGAAGGTTTCTTGGGCATGCCGATTTTTATCGGCGCTTTATTAAAGACTTCTCAAAGGTAGCTAGGCCTTTGAGTAATTTGCTCGCCAAAGACCAGGTATTTCTCTTAACTGAAGATTGTTTACATGCTTTTAAAATTTTGAAGGAAAAACTTGTTACCGCTCCAATTATAGTCGCTCCGAATTAGAACTTAAATTTTGAGCTCATGTGCGATGCTAGCGACTATGCAATTGGAGCGGTGTTGGGCCAAAGAAAGGAAAAAAATTTCATGTTATACACTACGCAAGTAAAGTTCTAAATGAGACGCAAATTAATTATGCTACCACCGAAAAAGAATTACTTGCGATAGTGTATGCGCTAGAAAAATTTCGGTCTTATCTTATTGGTTCTAAGGTGATTGTGTATACCGACCATGCGGCGATTAAATATATGCTCACCAAACCGGATTCAAAGCAAAGGCTCATCCGTTGGATCCTCTTGTTACAAGAATTTGATATTGAAATTAAGGACAAGAAAGGATCGGAAAATTTAGTGGCGGATCATTTATCTCGCCTTGTTAATGTGGAGGTTACATCTTCTGAAAAGGAAATCCGAGAAGAATTTCCTGATAAAAAACTTTTTAAAGTTCAAGTTAGGTCGTGGTTTGCGGACTTTGTGAACCATAAGGCTAGTGGTTTGGTGCCACCCGACCTAACTCCGAACCAAAAAAGGAAGTTCCTCTCGGATTGTAATTATTATGTATGGGATGACCCATACTTGTTTAAGTTGGGTGGTGATAACATTTTGAGAAGGTGTGTTACCGGCGATGGAGCGCGAAGTATCCTTTGGCACTGTCACAACTCGCCTTACGACGAACATTTTAATGGGGCAAGAACAGCCAGTAAAGTCCTCCAATCAGGATTTTATTGGCCTACTATTTTCAAAGACGCAAATGCCCATGCGCAAAGTTGTGACAGTTGCCAAAGAAGTGGCAGGATAGGTAAGAGAGATGAGATGCCTCTACAAAACATTCAATAAGTTGAAATATTTGATTGTTGGGGTATCGACTTTGTTGGACCTTTCCCACCATCTTTTGGAAATGAATATTTGCTTTTCGCGGTTGATTATATTTCAAAGTGGGTTGAGGCGATTGCCTCGCCTCGGGCGGATTCTAAAACGGTCATAATTTTTTTAAAGAAAAACATTTTTTCCCGTTTCGGAACCCCCCGTGTGTTGATTAGTGATGGAGGATCACACTTTTGTAATGCACCATTGGAAAACGTTTTAAAACATTATGGTGTAACACATAGAGTGGCGACTCCATACCACCCACAAGCAAACGGGCAAGCTGAGGTCTCTAATCGAGAGATTAAAAGAATCCTTGAAAAAACCGTGTCTAATTCTAGAAAAGAATGGTCGCAAAAATTGGACGAAGCATTGTGGGCGTACCGCACCGCTTACAAAGCTCCGGTTGGGCTAACTCCATTTCAATTGGTGTTTGGTAAAACTTGCCATTTGTCGGTCGAAATGGAGCACAAAGTCTTATGGGCCTTAAAATTTTTGATTTTTGATAAAGAGTTGGCCGGTGACAAAAGAAAGGTACAACTGCTTGAGTTGGAGGAGATGCACGATACCGCATATCACTCAAGTTGGTTGTATAAAGAAAAAGTCAAAGAATATCATGACAAGAAGCTCCAAAAAAAAAGAATTGGTGCCCGGGCAGTTGGTATTATTGTTTAATTCCAGGTTGAGGCTTTTTCTCGGAAAATTTAAGTCAAAATGGTCCGGGCCATTTCGTGTGAAAGAGGTAAAAACTTTTGGGGCTGTTGTGATTGAAGACATGGAAAAGAAGGACAATTGGACGGTAAATGGCCAACGTTTAAAGGTTTATCTTGGCGGCCTAGTTGATCGTGAAAGTTGTGCCTTCCTTCTGGATGTTTCGGTGTGAGCATCTTGGACCGTCGAGCTTATCCGACGTTAAACAAGCGCTTGTTGAGAGGCACCTCAACATTGTAGGTATTTGCTGTTTTGGTTGTGTTTTGTTGGTGTCTACAAGGTGGAAGCATGCTGAAAATGAACTTTGGCTGCTGCCCTGAAATTTGTGAAATTTTGTCATGCTCGCTAGCACGTTCTCTAGGCGAGCATGCAGCGAGCATTCGCTATCTGTTCGCTAAGCGAGCATACGCGTATATGGAATTTTAAGTTGTTTAGTGGGCCACTCTTGTAGGCCTAAAATCTGTTTTTCTTTTGTAACTTAGTCATTCTCATTCACTCTCACTCTCACACTTCCAACTGCACTTACACAACATAAGAACTCTACTCTCTATTCTCTTGCAAGCCCTAATTTGTGTGTATCAATCTCCCTGCTGCAATCAGGTTTAATTTTTTTCCTCTCTTTTGTTCTTCATTGTTTAAGTTGTAAAAAAAATTAGGATTTAGGTTAACTGTTGCAAGTTAGGGAATTGAGAAATTTTAGGTTTGCATGTGTACTAAGAACAATGCCTTTCATGTTTCATCAATTAGTTCTGGAATTGTGTTGAACAACTTAGGATTCTTGATGTTTGGGTCCAAAACAGTGGCTGATTTTGAACTTTCGCAGCACTCGCTAGCTTGTTCGCTAGGAGAGTCAATAGCAAGCATTCGCTATGGACTCGCTAGGCGAGCAAGCCAGCAAGCATGACATAACTTGTTTTTTATTTATGATGACTGATAATCTTGTGCTGCTGTTTGTTGGTATTTTCTGTGGTTTGTGTGCAGATGGCCTCAGGTAGTCATGGTAAGAAGCGAAAAGTTGCCAGCACCTCCCATACGGTTCCAATCCAATTTGATACCGAAAAGTTCCTCGGGGCAAAACAGGTCATCTGCTTTGTGGCGTTACAAAAAAGGAAGATCCTGTAAGAGCACAGATTGTGTCTTAGTAATATCTCTATGTTTTGATGATAACATTAATGATAATTTGTATACAAGAATTATACCCTCTAAATTTGTTCTAAACTGTTTTCTACAGGCACAAAAGATTTTAATCTTAAAGAGCAAATTTGATGTGAACTATAAATTCTGAATGGCTCAAGAGCATCTGAAGATTAGAAGAATCTGAAGTATAAGAGCTTAGTCATCAAGATTCTGAAGATACAACACGCTGCATATATTATCAAGAATCTGAATGAAAGAAGACTCTGAGTGAAGAGACTCTGAATGAAAGAAGACTCTGAGTGAAGAGACTCTGAATGAGAGAAGACTCTGATCTGAGTGAAGACTCTGATCTAAGAGCATGTTACGCTTCAAGCACACAGCTGCACCAGACTCTGATTCAGCAACATCTGAAGAACATCTTAGGCTCTGAAGTTTCCAGAAGATTCTGAAGACTGAAGACTCTGATATTGATTGTTGATCTGAACTATCTGAAGAATTATTTGAAGAAGATTATTTTAATATATCCGTTGGAATATGCCAGCAAATCTTTCCTTAATTGGGATAGACATAAATCTCTGCAAGAATATTATTCCTCTGATACATTCCATATATGGTAAATTCACAGCTCAGCAGACAATTGCTACACCCACATTTTGTGCGCCGTCTCTCTGCTGCAATAGTACAAAGGACAGTACTATTTGATATTGGAAATATCTTCTCCAACGGTATTATATTCTCTCCAATATTCAAGTGGCTATATAAAGGATATCATAGCACTTTCTTCAGTGTGAAAAAAAAGAGACGAAAATTGAAAAACTTCTCTCAAGCGAAGAAACTCTCAAGCTCTCATATTCTTTATAGTTCATACTTTGTTCTAAACTTAGAGAAATAACACAGTTGTGTTTATAGCTTTCATAGAAGCAATTCATTACTCTAACATTGTATTACATTAATTTGTAAAGGAAGTTTTCCTTAAGAGGATCTAGGTTAGATCAGTAGCTCTTGAGAAGACTAAGAACAGTTGTTCTTATGTGTTGCTATTTGTAATCAGTTGATTTGAATAGTGGATTAAGTCCTTGTTGAGAAAGGCAAATCACTCTTGAAAAGGGTGGACTGGAGTAGTTGAGTTCAACGAACCAGGATAAAAATACTTGAGTTTTTATCTTTGATTATTTTCTGTCATACTTATTCAACCCCCCTTCTAAGTATTTTCTCACCTTCAGTTGGCATCAGAGCTCCGGTTCTGCGTGTGCATTCACTTAACCGTGACAAATAAAGATCCAGTGAGAAGAATACTCTGTTATTTATTTGGTTGCTAATATGGGTGATATTCCTACATCAAGCAACAAATATGAAGGAGACAGAATCAGCACCAAACCTCCAATGTTTGATGGAGAAAAATTTGATTATTGGAAAGATAGACTTGAAAGTTTTTTCTTGGGGTATGATGCTGATCTCTGGGATTTAGTCATTGATGGATATGAACATCCTACTAAGGATGGCAAAAAGATTGATAGAAAATCAATGACTGAGGAGCAGAAGAAAGAATTCAAGAATCATCACAAAGCCAGAACCATACTTCTTAATGCAATCTCTCATACAGAGTATGAGAAGATTACCAACAGAGACACTGCTCATGATATGTTTGAGTCTCTCAAAATGACTCATGAGGGAAACTCTCAGGTGAAAGAAACAAAGGCTCTGGCGCTGATACAGAAGTATGAAGCGTTCAAGATGGAAGAATCTGAGAACATTGAGACTATGTTTTCCAGATTTCAGATTCTAACAGCTGGGTTGAAAGTTCTGGACAAGGGCTACTCAACATTTGATCATGTCAAGAAGATCATCAGAAGTCTTCCTACCAGATGGAGACCTATGGTGACTGCATTGAAGCTGGCCAAGGATCTGAACAAAATCTCATTAGAAGAACTCATCAGTTCTTTGAGAAGTCATGAGATTGAGCTGGAGGAAGATGAACCCCAGAAGAAAGATAAAGGTAAATCCTTAGCTTTTAAATCTAACAAATCTGTTAAAGCTTTGCAGGTAAATGAAGAAAGCTCTGAGGAATCTTCTTCTGAAGAAGAAGATGAACTATCCATGCTGTCCAGAAGGATCAACAAACTCTGGAAGCACAAAGGGAAGAAGTTCAACAACTTCAGAAGATCTGATCAAAAGAGAGAATCTTCTGGACACAGAAGATCTGGCAAGAAAGAGGTCACTTGCTATGAATGTAAAGAACCTGGACACTACAAGAGTGAATGTCCCAAACTTCAAAAGGAAAAACCCAAAAGGAAGTTTGATAAAAAGAAAAAGGTTCTGATGGCTACATGGGATGACTCAGATGAATCTGAATCATCTTCTGAATCTGAGGAAGAATGTGCAAATGTTGCGCTGATGGCCAACACAAATGATCAAGATGAAGGAACGTCATCATCTGAATCTGAGTCAGAATCAGACTCTGACTCTGAAGAGGTATTTTCTGAACTCTCCAGAGCTGAACTTGTTGAAAGTTTATCTGACATGTTGGAAAGCTACAGCAAGATTAAACTCAAATACAAGAAGCTGAAAAGCAATCTTGAATCTGAGATTGATCTTCTGAGAACAGAACTTGTTGAGCAGAAAGAAATAAATTTAAAACTCAAAAATGATTTAGAAACAACTCAACAAGAATCTGATACTGAAACAGAGTCAAGTGAAAATATTTTAGAAAAATATGACTCCAGTTTTAAAAGATTCCTCACTAAAAGCATAGACAGAAGCAAAATGGCTTCTATGATCTATGGTGTTAGTGGGAACAACAGAAGAGGCATTGGATGTGAATCTTCCTCTGGAAGCAATCCAAAATCTGTTGATAAACTCTTCATCAAGAAGACTCCTCTGTATTCTCATTTTAAGTTTGGTCATCTGAATGATATTAAACATACAAGCTCTGAAAAGAGTACTTATGTGTTTAAGCCAAGGGCTAGCCAGAATAAACACTATGTTGAAAAACAGAAGTTTAGGCAAAACCACAGAACATCTAACCCCAAAGGACCCAAGAAGATCTGGGTACCTAAAAGCAAAATAATACCTGTTGCAGATGTTCTTAGCAGCAAAATCCAGACACCAATCATGGTACCTGGACTCTGGATGCTCACGACATATGACGGGCGAAAGGTCTATGTTCCAAAGCCTGGAACTTAGATCTGGAGGGGACGTGAAATTTGGAGGGAACCAGAAGGGCAAGATCATTGGCTCTGGTACAATAGGTAATGGTAACCTACCCTCTATTTCTAATGTTCTGTTAGTTGAAGGATTGAAACATAATCTATTGTCCATAAGTCAATTAAGTGACAATGGTTATGATATCATCTTTAATCAAAAATGTTGCAAAGCTGTATGTCAAAAGAATGGTTCAATCCTATTCAGTGGAAAGAGGAAAAACAACATTTACAAAATTAACCTTTCAGAACTTAAAGTTCAAAATGTAAAATGCCTTTTATCTGTGAATGATGAGCAATGGGTCTGGCATAGAAGATTGGGACATATTAATATGAGACGTATATCTCAGATTAATAAACTCAATCTGGTCAGAGGACTCCCTAATCTGAAGTTCAATTCAGATGCTCTGTGTGGCGCATGTCAAAAGGGTAAATTTTCAAAATCTCATTTTAAACCAAAAAATGTTGTTTCCACTTCTAGACCATTGGAATTACTTCATATTGATCTGTTTGGACCAGTGAAAACTGCATCCATCAGAGGCAAGAAGTATGGGTTAGTCATTGTAGATGACTACAGCAGATGGACATGGGTAAAGTTTCTAAAACACAAGGATGAGTCTCATTCTGTGTTCATTGACTTCTGCAATCAAGTCCAGACTGAAAAAGAATGCAAAATTATTAGAGTCAGAAGTGATCATGGTGGTGAATTTGAAAACAAATATTTTGAAAAATATTTTTCTGAAAAAGGAATTGCACATGATTTCTCCTGTCCTAGAACTCCACAACAAAATGGAGTTGTAGAGAGGAAAAATAGAACATTGCAAGAAATGGCCAGAACCATGATCAACGAGACAAATCTGGCAAAATACTTTTGGGCAGAAGCAATAAATACAGCATGTTATATTCAGAACAGAGTGTCTGTAAGACCTCTTCTGGAAAAGACTCCCTATGAATTGTGGAGAAACAGAAAGCCCAACATTGCTTATTTTCATCCATTTGGATGTATTTGTTATATGCTTAACACTAAATATCATCTGAACAAGTTTGATTCCAAAGCACAGAAGTGTTTCATGCTTGGTTATTCTGAACGCTCTAAAGGCTACAGAGTATTCAATACTGAAACACAGATTGTGGAAGAATCTATTCATGTTAGATTTGATGATAAGCTTGGCTCTGAAAAGCCAAAGCAAGTTGAAAGTTCTGCAGATAGAGAAGTTATTCTCACAGACTCTGAAGGCTCAGAGGCAGACAAGACTGAAGACAAAGACTCTGAAGCAAACCCAGATGCTACGCCTCTAACTTCCCAACTTGACAATCTGCATATTTCTGAAAGACCAACAGTCAGAGGATCTTCTTCCAGAATGAAAGCTTCTCATCCAGAGGATGTGATAATTGGAAAGAAAGATGATCCAATAAGGACAAGAGCATTTCTCAGAACTTCTGAATCTTCCTTCTGTGGCTTAGTGTCAATTATAGAACCAACATCTGTTGATGAGGCTCTGGAAGATAATGAATGGATTTTAGCTATGCAAGAGGAGCTGAATCAATTCACAAGGAATGAAGTCTGGGATCTGGTTCCAAGACCTAAAGGTTTCAATGTCATTGGAACAAAATGGGTTTTCAGAAATAAACTTAATGAGAAAGGAGAAGTTGAAAGGAACAAAGCAAGACTGGTTGCTCAAGGCTACAGTCAACAAGAAGGCATAGACTACACAGAAACATATGCTCCTGTTGCAAGGAGTTTGCTAAATGTATGCAGGCAGAATTTGAGATGAGCATGATGGGAGAATTGAGATTCTTTCTGGGAATCCAAGTAAATCAGACTCCAGAGTGCACCTACATACATCAGACCAAGTATGTTAAAGAGCTTCTGAAGAAGTTTAACATGCTGGATAGCAAAATGGCAAAGACTCCAATGCATCCTACAAGCACTCTAGGTAAGGAAGAGGTAAGTAAGAAGGTAGATCAGAAACTCTACAGAGGTATGATAGGATCTCTTCTTTATTTGACTGCTTCTAGACCAGACATTCTGTTTAGTGTTTGTTTATGTGCTAGATTCCAATCAGATCCTAGAGAATCACACTTAACTGCTGTTAAGAGGATTCTAAGGTATCTGAAAGGTACTGCTAATGTTGGTTTGTGTTACAGAAGATCTGACGAATATTCACTAGTTGGATTCTGTGATGCTGACTATGCTGGAGATAGAGTTGAGCGCAAAAGTACTTCTGGAAGCTGTCAGTTTCTTGGAAGTCATCTGATCTCGTGGTACAGCAAGAAGCAACCAACAATTGCACTATCAACCACAGAGGCAGAATACATTGCTGCTGCTGGATGTTCCACTCAGATGCTCTGGATGAAGAGTCAACTAGAAGATTATCAAATCTATGAGAGTAATCTTTCTATCTTCTGTGATAATACTTCTGCTATATGTTTATCCAAAAATCCAATTTTACACTCTAAGGCCAAACATATAGAGATTAAACATCATTTCATCAGAGACTATGTTCAGAAGGGTGTAATAAATTTAGCCTTTGTTGATACAGATCATCAATGGGCAGATATTTTCACAAAACCCCTTGCTGAAGATAGGTTTAAGTTTATTCTGAAAAATATTTGTATGGATTTTTGTCCAGAGTAATATTTCTCAGAGTCAACTTCTCAGATGCTAAGTGTTTAACACTCTGAAGTATTTCATCTGTCTTGCTTGTTTAATTTATCTGTGAATTTTTTTTTGTGTGAAACTCTGAACTGACCATCTCAGAGGATCTGAAAGTTGAAAACGTTTCATTTCTTAAGAGTTATAGAATCACATGCAAGCAAACACGTGTCACTCAGAATCTGAAAAGATGGAGTACACCTACTGATTATGACGTTTAAGGTATTGCTTTGAAAATCTCAATCTGTCTTGATTTTCCCCCAAATGTCATATCATAATTAAAAATGATTACTTTTCATTTAATGCAAACGTGCGTATGTGTCCTATATGTGTCTGTTGTGTTTCCCATGCTTGCTTTGTTTGTCTATATAAACCATTCTCATAACACATTCACACTTTTCACATTCTCAAACACATATGCGCTTTTGTTTGTTGTTCTCTCTCTTTGCAAACCCTAAAAGAACTCAGAAACCTTCATCTTCTTCATCATCGTCAACAATGGCATCTACTTCAAACGCTGTTACTACCAAAAATGCTACCACTGTCATAGAACCAGTACGCACTCTCCTAACTGTTGTTGATTCACTAGAAGTACTGTGTGAAAGTTTCGTGGACTTAGAAGATCTTGCTGAAAATGGGTTTGATCTGATTTCTTCAATCAAAGCACAAGGCTGGGACGGTTACTTTGACAGGCTTATGGGTCCTGTGTATCCAACGTTAGTGAAGGAGTTCTGGATCCATGCAGATGCTACTCCAAAGTTCATTCACTCCTCTGTGCTGGGAAAAAAGATAGTTATCACTGAAAACCTGATAAGGAAACTCATAGGTTTTAAGGCAACTGATGGAGTAACCTCTCTGTCTTCTGCGCGTGAAGACCTGAAAGATGTATGTCAAGAAATCTGTACTACTGGTGAACCTTGTAAGAAGGTTAAGTTCTTGAAACCCACTTACAAGATATGGGCTAAGATTTTCATGAGCACCATCTTTCACAGACCCTCTTCAAACTCTTCTGATTATGTTAATGCTGAACAACTTTACTTCATGTATTGTTTACACCAAAACATTCAGATTGATCTTCCATATTTGTTATTTAATCATCTGGTGTCTCACGTCAAGGAAACAAGGGAAACAGCCAGAGATAAATCTGGAAAAGTCAGAACATGGATCCCTATGGGAAGGCTGATTTCAGATATTCTGATAGAAAACCAACTTGTGGCGCATCTGCAAGAGGCTGGGTTGACAGAAGATCTGACTTATATCATTGGCTCTGAAATAAACGGTTTAACTTTGAGAAGGATGAAACTGGTTGATGATTTATCTGAGAAACCAAGGAAAACTAACTCTAAAGAAGTTAAGGGAAGAAGGATTCCTGTTAAGGATTTTCCTTTATTCACCTCAGATGAACCTAGAGAAATTATTGCTGAGTATGTTGCTCGCTGCCTAAGAGATGGTGATGAGATTCCTGCCAATCTTGTGCAGAAGGAAGGCCAAGTTCTTCCTGATTTGACAAGGGAAAGAAGACGTAAGAGAAAAGTTGATAGTGAAGGTCATCAGAAGAAAAGGAAGCATTCAGATGCTGAAAAGAAGAAGAAAAGAAAGAAGCTGAAGAAGGTTCAACCAAATCCTCCTGCAGCAACTTTTGAAGAAATTAGAGATACTCTGAAACAGGTATTTAACACTGATTCTAATCCTGTTCATCATTCTGATACCCCCACACCCTCTGACTCCCCACTTAGATTTAGAAGATCCAGACCTTCTAAAACTTTTATCTCTAAACCTTCTTCTGTCCCCCCTCATACACCACAATCCAAGCAACCAACAAACATACATACAGAAATTCCACAACAAACTCAACAAACAACACCACAACCACAAAACACTATCCCAGAATATACCATTCCAGAGGATGTTCACCCTGAACACTCTGACCAACCTGAATATCTCGTTGATCCTGATGAGATATTAGATGTCACACCTTTAAACCAGTCTGTCAATTTATCTTCAACTTCTGAAAAATCTAACCACTCTGATGCATCATCTGATGATGAATCATCTGGTTACATTAATGAATGCTTGAATGATCTCAAACAACCTCGTTCTGAGAGTGTTTGGAAACAGCTGTTTAAATCTCCAACTTCTGAACATCCACCTTCTCCACAAAATTCCCCAACTCAAACTCTCACTCCACAACCTATTGAAATCCAAAACACTCCACAACCAACAGAAACCCAACCAATTCCCTCAATACCTCAACCACAACATTCTGACCAACAAACATCTGAACCACAAACCAACCAACCAACATCTGAACCACAAATCAATCCTCAACCTTCTGAACCACAAACATCTGAACATCCATCTTCACAACCTCAACCTTCTGAACAAACACCACAAACACAACTAACCCAACCAAGAAAACCCAGAATCCCTGATGAAGCAGAATTGGGATCACGTGTTTATACTCTGTTAAGAGATTTTGATAAGGATAATGTCTCAGACTTTGCTGACATTATGGATGTTTGCATGACTACTATGGACAAAGAGGCTGCTAACGCTGTTTGGAAGAAATATCTTTACAGACTGAATAGGGAGGCTTTGAAAATCAGGACTCAATGTCTTAGATTGTCAAAAGTAAGGTTTGCTGCTTATCAAAAACGGATTAAGAGAAACACTCCTCCTATTCTTCTTCTAGAAGCTCCTCCACCTCCAGAAATTCCTGCACCTGATGTTACTCAGACTGTTTCAGAATCTACTGTTTCAGAATCTACAGATCTTCAGAAGGATGTCAAAGAACTTAAGGATTTTATGGTTGATCAAAAGAAAACAAATGAAGAAATGAAAACTTGGATGGCTAAGCAAGATGAAAATTCAGAAAGGATTACAGCACTGCTGCAACTCATTGCTTCTCAACAAGCCTCATCTGCTAAACCTACTTGTTGTTTTGCACAAGTTTTTCATGTTTTGCTTTGTTTTGATTTTCTTCTGATATGTTTCGTATGTTTTTATCTGAATCTGGATGTTCTCTTGACTTAATGACAATGATCTTTTTGCTTATCTGGATATGTGTTTCTTCTGCATCTTTACTGTCTTTTAAAATTCTTTTTGATTATGACAAAAAGGGGGAGAAACAAAATAGAATCTGATTGTTCAAATCTATAAGCAATTATCTGAACTAAGTCAGACATGTTACTAACATTCTTTGAATTTAAGTGTCCCAGATATTATTAAAAAATCTGACAAATTTCATTGAAGTTTTTCCTGAGATCTATCTTTTCAGAACCTGATCAAAAATAGCTAAATCTGAGTAGACCAGACTCTGATATCTAACCTTGAGTACTATGATCTAAAAGATAACTCAAGACAGGAAATGGCAAGATAAACAACCAGGTGTTCTGAAGTTGTTCATCTGGCATCAAGCTTTAATATGGCATCAAGCTTTAATATGGCATCAAGCTTTGACTCTAGAAGTCAAACATATGTCAACCAGGCTTCAATCAGGCTCTGAATCTGAAATGTACTCAACCAGAAAGGGAAGTATCTAATTCCATTAGAGTATTCATTTCAGGGGGAGATTGTTAATCTCAGGGGGAGTAATTTTAATTCATATTTTTATTGAACAAATTTCTCATGTTTTGTCATCATCAAAAAGGGGGAGATTGTAAGAGCACAGATTGTGTCTTAGTAATATCTCTATGTTTTGATGATAACATTAATGATAATTTGTATACAAGAATTATACCCTCTAAATTTGTTCTAAACTGTTTTCTACAGGCACAAAAGATTTTAATCTTAAAGAGCAAATTTGATGTGAACTATAAATTCTGAATGGCTCAAGAGCATCTGAAGATTAGAAGAATCTGAAGTATAAGAGCTTAGTCATCAAGATTCTGAAGATACAACACGCTGCATATATTATCAAGAATCTGAATGAAAGAAGACTCTGAGTGAAGAGACTCTGAATGAAAGAAGACTCTGAGTGAAGAGACTCTGAATGAGAGAAGACTCTGATCTGAGTGAAGACTCTGATCTAAGAGCATGTTACGCTTCAAGCACACAGCTGCACCAGACTCTGATTCAGCAACATCTGAAGAACATCTTAGGCTCTGAAGTTTCCAGAAGATTCTGAAGACTGAAGACTCTGATATTGATTGTTGATCTGAACTATCTGAAGAATTATTTGAAGAAGATTATTTTAATATATCCGTTGGAATATGCCAGCAAATCTTTCCTTAATTGGGATAGACATAAATCTCTGCAAGAATATTATTCCTCTGATACATTCCATATATGGTAAATTCACAGCTCAGCAGACAATTGCTACACCCACATTTTGTGCGCCGTCTCTCTGCTGCAATAGTACAAAGGACAGTACTATTTGATATTGGAAATATCTTCTCCAACGGTATTATATTCTCTCCAATATTCAAGTGGCTATATAAAGGATATCATAGCACTTTCTTCAGTGTGAAAAAAAAGAGACGAAAATTGAAAAACTTCTCTCAAGCGAAGAAACTCTCAAGCTCTCATATTCTTTATAGTTCATACTTTGTTCTAAACTTAGAGAAATAACACAGTTGTGTTTATAGCTTTCATAGAAGCAATTCATTACTCTAACATTGTATTACATTAATTTGTAAAGGAAGTTTTCCTTAAGAGGATCTAGGTTAGATCAGTAGCTCTTGAGAAGACTAAGAACAGTTGTTCTTAGGTGTTGCTATTTGTAATCAGTTGATTTGAATAGTGGATTAAGTCCTTGTTGAGAAAGGCAAATCACTCTTGAAAAGGGTGGACTGGAGTAGTTGAGTTCAACGAACCAGGATAAAAATACTTGAGTTTTTATCTTTGATTATTTTCTGTCATACTTATTCAACCCCCCTTCTAAGTATTTTCTCACCTTCAGATCCTCCCTAAAAAGAGGTTCATAATTGACCCACAAGGCGAGTACAGAATGTTTGCGGGGTTGATTAACAGTAAAAGGTGAGACAGGTTGGTTTCCCCACTCGAGAACTACAGTATTGATATAGTGCATGAGTTCTACGCGAACACGCTTCCTAACGACGACGAACCCTTCACATGGACGACAAGAGTGATGGGCCGTCAGGTCACTTTCGATAGGGATTCCATTAACCGAGTGCTTGGCGAACCGCTCTATCTGGGAGCAAATGAATTGGACAAGTACACCAGAGACCTGAGGTTGCAAAGAGATACCGATGCCATTTCCGCTGCCCTGTTGCTAGAGGGTAAATCGGTTGAGCTAAACCAATATGGATATCCTATGAGATATCATAAGGAGGACATGATTCTTATAGCTCAGTTGATTTTACTTCTGGTTCTGACAAACATTGTGCCAAAATCCCACACATCGACCGTGCCGATCCCAGTGGCACACCTTGTCCATTGCATACTCACTAATGTCCAGATTGATGTGGCTCAGATTATTGCTAATGAGCTGAAGTCAATTGTTGAGAGCGGTCTAAAGTCGGGGGCACGAGTTAATTGCCCCCTTGTTTTTCCCTGCCTCATTATGGCCTTATGCTCCCAGTCGAGGATGAAGCTTCCATCCCGCAGTTTGGTGAAGATCCTGGCCGCTATTGATGACAAATATGTGGATAAGTACTGTCGACCAAAGAACTACAAAAGTGGTGCAGCTGCTAGTACAGGGACTACTGATGGTTCCGGCGCTTTTTCTCAAGGGTTCGACCATTTTCAGCAGGCAGTGTGTAACTACAACTGGGATTGGATGGCGGCAACGCAGCAAGCTGTGTTGGATATTCACGATTCTATGCAGGTATTGCAGCTTCAGATCCGTGACCCCTCCGTTGAGCGTCCTTTGATGACGCGTGAGCAGTTTATGCAGCACGCGAACTGGCCTGTGGACATGCCTGTTTTTGGAGAGGGGGCGGGTGCTAGTGGTCCTGCTGGTGATGATGATGCTGATGATGATGGTGATGATGATGTTGAGGGAGAGGAAGATTTTGATGACGATGGCTCTGATGATGAGGAGTCTGAGTCCGAAGAGGACTAAGTTTTTATCTTTTTCAGTTTTAGTGTTTTGTTTTATTTTCAGATATTTTGTTTTGATTTTGGTATTTTGGGTTGTACTTTTTAGGGTGTTTTGTCCCTCGCGCACATTATTTTTATTCTAATGTTTAATGTTTTGTTTTAAATTATTGTGTTTTATTTCAAAATTTCTCTGTGTAATAATTTTTGTGGTTGTTGGGTGTCAAAACCTTCTAGATTGGTTGCTCTCTGAAAGAAGTATCCAATGAAGGTGCATCCGAGCTTGGATGGCAATGATAAAAATAAACAAGCGAATAAGGCTAAGGTGCATGGTTACCTTCGGTTAGAACTTTAGAATGCATGAAGAACTTTATTCTTGTTGTAATTGAATATTGTTCTTTTTGCAACATGATTGAATGAATGATTCACTTAGGACTTAAGACCACAAATTGTGAGGAAACCTCCATTGTACAAATAAATGTTGGATTCTAATGAATTGTGTTGATTCTCTTAATTCATGTTTTGTCTTTTATTATTGTGAATTTGTGGGAGCAATTAGAAATGATCAAGGCATTTGTTTCTTTCGAGCACAACCAGTTCCAAATACAAACTACCCATGAGCAGAGAGTATTTGTTAACCCCTTTGAGCTTAAACAGTTGAATCTCAGCTTGAAACAAAGCGAGACTTCAAAAATCTTTTTCTTGAAAACCTGAAATTTTTTGACTATTGTTCTTTTGCCGTCAAAAGTAAAGAGCATTCACTTATGAAGGAAGTCGAAGATAAGTTGGGGAGAACGATATTGTAAGTTGGTAGTTTGCCACAACTCTTGAAAAACCAAGCAAACATTGAAAAGAACTTAGAAAAAGAGAAACACTTGTTTTGTGAATACAGTGTGAAAAAGAAAAAAAAAGTGATCAAAAGAAAAGAATGAAAATGAATGCTTGCTTGGAAGAAAAAAATTGAAAAAAATTGAGTTGTGAAATAAGAGTTGTGAAGGTTTCAAATGAGAAATAAGTTAAATGAAGTTGAGATGTGTGAATAGTTGTACAGTGAATGTCTCTTTTGCGTCGGCAACTTCGTTTTCAATGGCTTTAGATATGTCCCTTGTTTGTTAACCTGACCAAGCTACAACCGGAAAAGGCCTTAGTGATCTTCGTGCTTCCGCATTTTCATTTATAATTGTTAGACATTGTATGAATTGAATTGAGTTTGGCATTGTTTGTTAGAGAGTGAGATTGTGCCCGCGGTTGTAAACGCGTGATCTCTTCAATCCTTATTCGAAGAGGAGTGATAGGGTGATTCATTCAGGATATCATTGTTGTGGATTGATGCATGTTTTGTATTGCTTTAAGGATTTAGTTTTTGTGTATTGTGTTGTTCTAACCATTGGGAACACATGTCTGGTTAAGTTGCTTATTTTTGAGCCATTTGATCCAATTTCGGATAAACCTTTTTATTTAAGCAAATCCTCTTGTTCTTCAAGAGGCATACTTTGCTTGAGGGCAAGCAAGATTCTAGTTGGGGAGAGTTGTTAGGTGCCCAATTGTGCTGATTTGAGCTATCAAATGTGGGCATCTTTTGCTCCTTTTTGTCTAATTTCAGTTCAAAACCGCCTTGCTTTTGTTGATATGCAATATGATGCGAAATGCTCTTGGTCCTTTTAATTTGTGTGTTATTGTGCAGTATTTGAGCATGAAAGAGTAGAATTTGAAGACACAAGAAAGTTGACAAAGGAATCAAGAAAGAACAAGAGCAAAATCATGTTCGCTAGGCGAACATCTGGCGAGTGTTGTAGCAAGTTGTTCGCTAGGCGAGCTCGTAGCGAGCCGCTAGCGAACACTCCCAGACTTGGGCAGAATCAAATTGGCATCATTTGCTGGTAGCGAGGAAGGTGGCGAAGAACTCTCTAGGTGAGCACCTAGCGAGCAAGTAGCGAAGCATTCCAGAATCTTTTCCTCAGTCCTCGCTAGCATGTTCACTAGGCGAGGAGGTAGCGAGTGTTTGCTGTGAGCTCGCTAAGCGAACAAGGTCACGAGCATGACAAGACAACAACTTTTTCTATAAGTAGCTATTTGTACTTGTTAAGAACATACCATATTTTTACTAGTTCTGTTTTTAGAAGAGATTTTTGTGACCTAGAAACCCAATATCTCCCATTTCTTCATCTTTTAACATTATTCTACAAAAAGAAGGTGGATTCTCATCCAAGTTGGATTCTTCGACTCGGATGTTCATTAACCTTCTTTCGAAACTTCTTTTGCAAGCTACCATGAAAATGAGTAGCTAAGTTCTTCATTTTGTCAAGGTTAGATGTAGGTGATCATTAAGCTTTGTATGTATATGGATGATCTTCATTTGTAAACTCTTGGATGATGAATATATGGTGAAAACCTTGCTTTATTTATAACTCTTTGTGTTGGTTTATGATTGAAATATATTTTCCAACTCTTGACCTAGGTTTTCATCCATCTATTTTCTTAAGCTAGAAATAGTTTTGAATGTGGTTGTTCATGAAAATATGAAACCTAAATGTTGTCATTTTGATAGATTGTGTGAAAAATCAACAATGGATCAAAATGGGAAAAATCACAATGTGAGTTAGAAATAATCACATTGGGAGGATGTTGTGAATGTGTTTATCATCTAAAGGAGTTTATGCGTATTGTTGATCGAACATATACAAGCAAAGTAATTACCGAACCCTAACTTTGACAATCTTTATTAAATCGTAAAATTAATCTTTTACCGCAATTTATTACTTTTTATGCAAGATACCGTGACTAAAAACCAAACCCCTTTTGTTACTAAAAAGTTAAGAACTTGACAACTGTCGAACGACGGTAATATCTCAGATTCCCTGTGGATACGATAATAAAAACCCGACACTCTACCACTGTTCTAACACATGCAAAAGAGATTTTCTCATCTTATCAATAGACTAAATTCACTTGGTAGGTCAGTTGCCAATGATGTTGCTACTAGAAAAGTCTTAAGACGTCTTACCAGGGAATGACAACCAAAAGTAACCGCCATAAAGGAAGCATATGATCTTATGACCTTGGACTTTACAACACTCTTTTGAAAGCTTCAAGAACACGAGCAAGTGCTTCTTAGTCTCGAGCAATTTGAGAAAAAGGAAAAGAAGGAGAAAACGAAAAATGCGGAAAAGAATTCCATAGCTCTAAGGGCTTCTTGTTCAAAGTCCCATGCAAAAGAGCTGAGTGATTGCGATACGAGTGATGACGAAGATGACGAAAAAAATAAGGATACGGGGGAGTTTATGAAGCAATACAATCGTTATGTCAAGAAAAATGGTATCCAACATTCTGAAAAGAATATAGTCAATTTCAGAAAACAATCAAGATATTCTAAGAATGACGATAACAAAGGAAGTAGAGCAAAAGAGTCGTGCTTTAACTGCGGAAATGTTTGACATTACAAGCCGAATTATCCCTTGATTAAAAAGGACAAAGGAAAGGAGACTAATCGATCACACAAGAAGCAAGTTAAGCCGAGAAGATATTACATCGCTTGGGAAAGCGATGGCGAGTCATCCGAGGATGATAGTTCTATTGACGAACAAATCAGTCAACCTTTGTCTCTTCACTCATCAAAAGAAGAAAAACAAAAAGGTACGACATGCAAAATACGATAATTATACTAGATTGTCTCATTCTGAATTGCAAACTGCTTTTGACATCTTACATCATGAAGCCAAAGAAGCCTTTAAAAGGCTAGCCTCAAATAAAGAAATTTTTGCTCACTTAGAGCAAAAGATTATTGATTCCGAAAGGAAACTAGAGGCTTTAAAGGCTTCCATAGTGGAAGGAAAAAAAGTGGATTGTGAGAAAATAAGAAAAATAGTAGTTAACTTCGGGTGCGATACTTTTTACATTTGGCAAAATGAGGTTAGAAATCTCAAGGCCAAACTTAACAAGGCTCTAAAACCTAAAATCACATTTGCTATCGATAAAGCACATTTTAGAAAGAGTATGGTTAATCCCTATCAAAAATACACACATGTGGTAAAAAATCATGATAGTAAAAGTGATACAAGAGTTAACTTTTCTTGTTTGTATTGTTGCAAGAAGGATCACACCATTGCTAAATGTCGCTTTAGGAGATTTTTGGTTCCTAAAGGGGTTTATCAATGGTTTCCTAAATGCGACGATGTTTTCAATCACAACCAAGGACCCAATAAACAATTGGGTACCTATTCTTGTTAATTGTGTTCATAGGTACAATGTCTTGAGACTACCGAGAGAAGATGAATTCTCAACAGTGGCTACTCAAGACACATGACAGAAGACATATCTTCTTCATTGACTTTGTGGCAAAGAAGAAGGGATTTGTAACCTATGGAGACAACAACAGGGGAGCAATACTTGGAAAAGGTAGTGTAGGTAATCCCTCATCTACTACTATCTCTGGTGTATTACTAGTTGAGAGCCTTAAACACAACCTCATTAACATTAGTCAATTATGCGACAAAGGATACAAAGTATCATTTTCAAAAGATTGTTGCTTAATTGAACACAATGATAAAATGAAGGATGTGTTTAATGGTCTGAGGGTAAATAATGTCTATATGTTGGATTTGAGTGAAGTATCATTGACTAGCAATAAATGTCTCATGACAATGAGTGAGGACTCATGGTTGTGGCATAGACGTTTAGCGCATGTCAATTTTGAGTTGCTAAATAAGATGGTTTCAAAAGATCTAGTTATTGGCTTGCCCAAAAGCAAGTTCACCAAGGACCACTTATGTGATGCATGCCAAATGGGGAAGCAAACAAGGATCTCGTTTAAATCTAAAAACATTATTTCAACTACGAGACCTCTTGAACTTCTTCATATGGATCTATTTGGGCCATCTATAATTAAAAGTCTAGGTGGCAACTATTGTGGTTTTGTTATAGTCGATGATTTTTCTAGATTTTGTTGGACTATCTTCTTGGCTAGCAAGAGTGATACATTCTTCTCCTTTGAAAATTTTGCTAAGCTTTCTCAAAATAAGTTAAAAACAAACATCATATCAATCAGAAGTGATCATGTGGGTGAGTTCGAGAATCATCTTTTTGAGGAATATTGTGGTAGACACGAAATTGATCATAACTTCTCCACTCCTCGTACCCCTCAACAAAACGGGGTTGTGGAGCACAAAAATCAAATTTTGGAAGAGTTAGGAGAACTATGATCAACGAAAGTGGACTTCCTAAGTATTTCTGGGCTGATGCCATTAGTACGACTTGTTATGTAACACCCCGATTCTGAATTTCCCATTATTTTGTTGAGTCTTTTAATTTATTTGGTTAATTGTTATTTTATTGTGGAATTATATGATAATATGTTATGTCTGTATGTTGTGGTATTTTATTATTTGGAGAGTTTTGGGAATTAATTAGAGGGTGTTTTAGATAATCCTTGATTAATAGTTATTTTGAGAGAAATAGAATAGAAAGAGTATAAGTGGAAAAGAGAAAGAATAGGGAGAATAGAAACCAAAAGGAAAGAAAAAGAAGAGAAAGAAAGGAAGAGAAGAGAAAAGAGGAGGAAGAGGAGAAAAACCAAGAATCATCAAGAATTAACTTCTAAGCTTTCGATTGATCGGGTAAGGGTATGAAACTTTATTATTCTTGCAATGTGTATGATTATGTGTGTTCTTGTTGGTTTTGTTTTGGATTGGGGAGAGTTTTACTCATTTTTCATTCTAGGGCATAATACGGATTTAATCGATAGAACCCGAGTTTTCGTTGGTAAAAGTGAGATTAAGTAGTAGCATTTATATCAGGTGATGTTAGGCTAAGTACTAGAATGAGTTGGGACTTAATCGGGTGAATCCAAGAGTTTTGGAGTGGAAGAACAGTGGGAAAATTCTGAGTTCGCAGACACTCGCTAACACATTCGCTAGGCGAGCCGGTTGCGAACATTGGCTAAGCGAGAAACAGCGAATAGGTAGCGAACGGTCCTAGACTTGGACATAATGCATGTTGTGGTATTCACTGGTAGCGAATGGGGGTAGCGAAGGTTCGCTAGGGGTTCGCTGAGCGAGCGAGGTAGCGAACGAAGTCAGAGGCTTCTGTTTGCATTCGCGAGCTTGTTCGCTAGGCGAACAAGTAGCGAATACTCGCTAGAAGCTCGCTAAGCGAGCAGGGTAGCGAGCATGACAGGTTGTGTTTTCTTTAATGTTTCCATCCGTGGTCGGATTTCTGACTTAACTTTGATTATTTCCTTGCTCGAGGCATCGATCATGCCGAGTTATATTGTGTTGTGGGTAGCCGTATGGCGTGAATCCTAGATTGTGTGATGTGGCCGTTTGACAATTTTGTGCAATTGTTCGAATTAAATGGGAATGTGTGGTGATATTAATGTGAATGCGTATATTTGTATATACTTGTATAATATGAATAATGCATGAATACGTTTGTAAACATGTGTGGATTCTAAGAGTGTATTGAGTCGTGTTGCATGTGTAGCATCATGATTGCATTCTTGTGTGTCTGATCCCGCGTAGGATCTACAAAAACCTCGTGTGCCCTTGTGGGGTGTGAGCGATGGTTTAATTACTTTGATCCCTAGGAGGATCTGCAGAAACGATCGTGTGCCCTTGTGGGGTGTGAGCGATGGTTTATTTTTGATTCCGTGGAGAATCTGCAGAACAGTTGTGTGCCCTTGTGGGGCGTGAGCAACCGGATTGTGTGCCCGTGTGGGGTGTGAGCAATCCTGAAACATCGTGTGCCCATGTGGGGTGTGAGCGATGGGTGAATATCGTAGGCCCGACGGGGAGTTACTTTGGTAACGAGCGATGGTTCCATTTTGGTTCTTCAATTGAACCTGCTGAACGAGTCGGTACCGTATTTGCATCTGCATAGAGTCGTGAGTCGGTCTCTATGAGTTGCATTATCATTTTATATGATGTTTTGGTGAAATGAACATAATTGTAAATGTTTAAGTGAAATGCTATGAATTGTGAAACATGAATTGGTGATTGTGATTGATTATGTACGTGTACATTGTGATGTATTGTGACAAGTTGTGGTGAGAAATGTGAATTGCGTGTATGTTATAATTGTGTTTTATGATATATATAATTTTATGCATTGTTTGTTATGATAATGTTTCTCACCCTTCTGCTATTTTATAATGCTCTATGAGGCATTGCAGAGTAGGATGCTGGAGGTCTTTTGTGAAGCGAGTCTTCATTTCTTTTGGTCAGATGGCTCTGATATGTAACACTGGGTAGTTAGGAATTGTTTTGATTCTTTTGTGATACATCTGTGTATGTATCTGCTGCTGAATGTTTTGTAAACTCAACTGACGAATTGAATTCATCTGAATGATGTATATGATGCTTATGTTAATGAAGTGATTTCAATGTTTAGATGTTTCCGCTTTATTCTAAATGTTGATATGTGGGTTTTAAGCGCTATGCTTTGTTTTTAGTTGAGATTTACCCCTTTTGTTACATATCTTTATGAGCAGGTATTACTTATGTTTCGTTTTGATGATAATGTAACGCGCCTCTTTTATACCATGTTTTAATTTATACTCTGATGAAACTTTTATTAATTACTTATATGATTTTTTAATTGTTTATTTGGGGGTATAGAAAGGGGGTGTTACATGTTACGTTTTAAATAGGGTGCTCATTCGCCTTATTCTAAACAAGACACTGTAAGAATTTTTAAAAGGGTGGAAGCCAAATGTGTCTCACCTACATGTCTTCGGTTGTAAGTGTTTCGTGTTAAACAATGGAAAAGAAAGTCTAGGTAAATTTGATTCCAAGGCAGAGGAAGGTATCTTCCTCGGATACTCTCAGTCAAGTAAAGCCTATAGAATATACAACAAGAGATTACTTACTGTCGAAGAGTCTGTTCACGTAACATTTGATGTGTCTTATCCGAAAAGTGTTGGAAAAGGTAGTTCATTTTATGGTGCAGGTGTATCTTCTGAATACATACTCAAAGGTGCTGAGACGGGAATTGATCAACCTGACCCAGCCAAAGTTGAGGAGGAAAAAGATCACCACCATGAGGAGATTGAGGAAGTCCATCCATCCAACAAAGATGATCTCCCTCCAGCATAGAAGTCTTCCAAAGACCATCCCATCGACAATATCCTCGGTGATATCTCAAAGGGAATGACGACTCGATCAAAGCTAAGTAATTTTTGTTATCATTTCACTTTCGTTTCTCAAGTAGAACCTAAAAACCCAAAAGAGGCTTTACTCGATGAACATTGGTTCCTATCAATGCAAGAGGAACTTAATCAATTTAAAATAAATGAGGTTTGAGACCTTGTCCCTCCTTCGCGAGACCATCGAGTAATTGGCACCCGATGGGTGTTGAGGAACAAACTAGACGAAAATGGAGTAATAATACGTAATAAGGTGTGTTTGGTCGCGCAGGGGTATAACCAAGAGGAAGGCATCGACTCTAAGGAGACTTATGCACCGGTTGCCCGAAAACAGAGTAATAACACATAATAAGACGCGTTTAGTAGCGGTAAATGGAGGATTGTGAGTGGAAGATTCGGGTTCGACACGTGGGTGGCTGAAATCAGCCGGGGCAGATTTAAAGACCAAAGATTGTTCAAAGAGAGTGCCGTAGTCAGAGGTTTATTCACCGCGTTCGAAGGACTTGAATCAAGGGGCAAGAAGAAATAGGCTCTACAACAACTAATTGTGTTCGATTGTTTGATCTCTATTTGCTTCTTGTATAAACATTGACCAACATGTTATATCTATCTATATACAGGTCTCAATTTTATTGTTAGAATTGAGGACAGACGTACCCCGAGCGAGAACGACGGGGGAACTGACTCAACAAATTGTTGTCTTTTTCTTTACGTTTATATTGATAAATTTCTGAGTTTTAGTGCAAATAATTGTGTCAATCAAATTTTGAGGTGAGTTGTGCTGAACTATTTTTAAGCTAATTACAATCATTGATTGTAATAGAAAACTTGAGCACTCAACTCTCAAAACAAAATTCACTTGTAGTGCCCTGCACTCCAAGTGTTTGATTAATTGTGTGAACTAAAAATATTTTGTGTTGTCTTTTCAAATTGTCTTTACTTTAAAGGCATTGGAACTATTCATACCTTATAGTGAATAAAATCTGATTGAAGTGTGATTAAAGTGGTGATTCTCAAATCTCGTTTATCAAATTCCATAGGCTTTACGCATATCCGATTTTTTAGTAACCGTTCGTTTTAGACGTGTATAGTTCCTCGACCGCTTCCGCCTTAAACATTTTTAAAAACCAATTTTTGGTAGCGCCGACTCTGTTTTAAACAAGCGATCTATTCAACCCCCTCGTCTAGATCTGCATCATCGTCTAACAAGTGATGACAACCTATAATATATTGATTTCACCAAAGCGATGATTGGAAGGTTTCTAATTCCTTTAAATACCCCTTTCACGGACTCCACAAGGTTTGTCGTCATGTGGCCCCAAAGACATCCACCATCAATGACCCTTGACCACTTTTCGAGTGGAACGTTATCCAACTAGTTTCCTGCATTTGCATTTGACATCCTGATTTCGTTAAGGTAGTATTGAAATGTTGGTTGAGTTAGAGCATACCTGACATTCATAACTTTTTTGCGAAGGTTTTTGTCTTTGATTGCATGCATGAAGTTTTGTGCAATATGTCTAATGCAATATACATGGGTAAAAGGGTGATTATGCCACCTGTTATCATGGTTATTGTAGGCACTCTCTATAGCAGCATGCTTGTCTGAAATCAAACAGAGATTGGTTTGTGGAGCGACATGTGTTTTGAGATTTTTAAGGAAGAAACTTCAAGCAGAAACGGTCCCAGCCTCAACCAGAGCAAAGACTATGGGAAAGACATTATTGTTAATGTCTTGTGTAACAACCATAAGTAAGGTACCCTTGTATTTTCTGTAGAGCCATGTTCCATCAATTTGAATTACAGGTTTGCAGAATGCAAAACCTCTTATGCATGGTTGAAACGACCAAAAGAAATAGTGAAAGATGATATTTCCATCAATAATAGTTCTATCTAGCCTACATGCTGGCATTGTCTGCATGATTGCAACAATTTCCGGTGTGTATGTCTTTACCGCTACCAAAAATTGCGGTAATTCCTTGTACGAATCCTCACAGTTGCCAAATACTTGTTCAACAACCTTTGTCCTTGCAATCCATGCCTTCTTATACGAGGGAGTATAATTATATCGCGTCATGATATGAGAGATTATTATACTCACATTGAGTGAAAGATCCTTGTCAACAAGTGGCAAAATGTCTTGACATATCAATTATGCGCTTAGCTTTCAGTGGCCCTGAACGATATTGTTAGAACACAGATTGGTTCTTAATAATTACTCTTTGTTTTGATGATAACTGTTAGGAAATTTATATTTAAGAATTATATACTCTAAAATTTGTTTGAGAGTTTTATTGCAGATTAAATTTATATTGACTCTCTAGAAGCAAATCTGCCATTGAATACAAGAAGCTATCATGACTCTGAAGCGCCAGATGCACCTCACAGAAGAATCTGCTTGCTCCTTACAGAAGATCCTGAGCATAGTCTCCAGAAGGATCTGAAGAAAGAAGCTCCAGAACATTCTGAGTCAGAAGCATCTGAAGATAATCAGAAGCATCTGAAGATAGTCAGAAGCATCTGAAGCTGAAGCATCTGAAGTATAGAAGAATACTGACTGAAGAGTTTCTCAAAGCATTAGTCTACAGAAGTTTCTGAAAGTACCTACGCTGCCTAGTACTAAAGTTCTGTGTCAAAATGCTCTGATGATCTACACGCTAGAAGCACACTCGCTGCAGAAGACTCTGATACAGCATAGTTCTGAATCTCATCAGAAGACTCTGATCCATTCAAATTCTGAAGAACTTGCTGAAACTGAAGAAGTGTTTTTCAAGAATGTATCCGTTGGAACTATTCAACGTCTCTTTCCTTATTTGTGCTAGACACACTTACACAGACAAAAAGGATTTATCTGTGCCATCTATTTCAAGGAAAGGTCAGTACATGTGAAGACAAAAAGGCTCAGACCTTTTGAGACTCTCTTTTCAACGTGCATGATTCAGCTGCCTATAAAAGGAGCTCCTCACTTCATTCTTCAGTGCTACACGCTTGCTGAAAGAAAATATAACATTCTATAAGCTCTCATTCTTATATTCTTCATAGAATCTCATTGTACTTAAACTTAAGAGAAAAATCACTGTTGTGATTATAGCTTTATAGAAGCATTAAAAACTCTTGTATTTAATTTACATTGATTGTAAAGGATATTCCTTAAGAGGATTCAGTGTGAATCAGTAGCTCTTGAGAAGACTAAGAACTGTAGTTCTTAGGTGATACTATTGTAATCAGTTTGATTTAATAGTGGATTAAGTCCTTGTTGAGAAAGGCAAATCACTCTGGAAGGGTGGACTGGAGTAGTTGTTTAACGAACCAGGATAAAAATAATTGTGTGATTATTTTTAAGTATTAATTTTCCATACTTATTCAACCCCCCCCCCCCCCCCTTTCTAAGTATTATCTCACCTTCAGTTGGCATCAGAGCTCCGGTTCTGAGTGTGTTATCACTTAACAGTGTCAGTAAAGATCCAGAGGAGATATAATTTGATCAATATATTTATTTGTTATCATGGCTGATAATTCAATGTCAAATATCAACAATAAATATGAAGAGAGGGATAGGATCAGTACCAAACCTCCAATGTTTGATGGAGAAAAATTTGACTATTGGAAAGATAGAATAGAAAGTTTTTTTCTTGGGTATGATGCTGATCTTTGGGATTTGGTCATTGATGGATATGAACATCCTACTGGTGAGGATGGCAAAAAGATTGATAGAAAATCAATGACTGAAGTGCAGAAAAGAGATTTCAAGAATCATCACAAAGCCAGAACTATATTGCTTAATGCAATCTCTCATACTGAGTATGAGAAGATTACTAACAGAGATACTGCTCATGACATGTTTGAATCACTCAAAATGACTCATGAGGGAAACTCTCAGGTTAAAGAGACAAAGGCTCTGGCGCTCATATAGAAGTATGAGGCATTTAAAATGGAAGATTCTGAAAATGTAGAAACTATGTTTTCTAGATTTCAGATTCTTACAGCTAGTCTGAAAGTTCTGGACAAGGGTTACTCAACGTCAGATCATGTCAAGAAAATCATCAGAAGTCTTCCCACCAGATGGAGACCATTGGTGACTGCATTAAAGATGGCAAAAGATCTGAACAAGATCTCCTTAGAAGAACTTATCAGTTCTTTGAGAAGCCATGAAATTGAGCTGGAGGAAGATGAACCCCAGAAGAAAGATAAAGGTAAATCCATAGCTTTAAAATCTAATAAAACTGCTAAAGCTTTGCAGGTTATTCAAGAAAGCTCTGAAGAATCTTCTTCTGAAGAAGAAGATGAGTTGTCCATGCTGTCCAGAAGGATTAACAAGCTCTGGAAGCACAAGGGAAAGAAGTTTAACAACTTCAGAAGATCTGACAACAGAAAGGAATCTTCTAGTCACATAAGATCTGCCAAGAAAGAAGTGGTGTGCTATGAGTGCAAAGAACCTGGGCACTACAAGAATGACTGCCCTAAACTTCTGAAAGAAAAACCTAAGAAGAAGTTCAACAAGAAGAAGAAGGTTCTGATGGCAACATGGGATGACTCAGATGAGTGTGAGTCATCTTCTGAATCAGAAGAAGAATGTGCAAACGTTGCACTATTGGCCAGGATAGAGGATCAAGAGGAAGGTACCTCTGGATATGAATTAGAATCTGAATCTGATGATGATGCAGAAGAGGTAATGGCTAAACTTACCAAAGAAGAACTCATTAAAGTTTTAACAGAAGTTCTTAAAAGTTACAACAACATCAAACTCAAATACAAGAAGCTGAAAAGCAATCTTGAATCTGAGATTGATCTTCTGAAAACAGAACTTGTTGAGCAGAAAGAAATAAATTTAAAAATCAAAAATGACTTTGATAGAACTCAACAAGAATCTGATTCTGAAACTAAGTCTTGTGAAAATATTTTAGAAAAATATGACTCCAGTTTTCAGAGGTTTCTCACTAAGAGCATAGACAGAAGCAAGATGGCTTCCATGATCTATGGTGTTAGTGGAAACAACAGAAGAGGCATTGGATATGAGTCTTCATCTGGAAGCAATCCAAAACCTGTTGACAAACTTTTCATCAGGAAGACACCTCTGTACTCTCAATTCAAATTTGGTCACTTGAGTGACATTAAACACACAAGCTCTGAAGAGAGTACTTATGTGTTTAAACCAAAGGCAAGTCAGAATAAACATTATGTTGCAAAACAGAAGTTTAGACAAACCTATAAACCAACTAACCCCAAAGGACCCAAGAAGATCTGGGTACCTAAAGACAAAATAATTCCTGTTGCAGATGTTCTTAGCAGCAAGGTCAGGACACCAATCATGGTACCTGGACTCTGGATGCTCACGACACATGACAGGAGAAAGGTCTATGTTCCAAAGCCTGGAACTTAGATCTGGATGGGACGTGAAGTTTGGAGGGAACCAGAAGGGCAAGATCATTGGATCTGGCACTATTGGAAATGGTAAGCTTCCCTCTATTACTAATGTTCTGTTAGTTGAAGGATTGAAACATAATCTATTGTCCATAAGTCAATTAAGTGACAATGGTTATGATATAATCTTTAATCAAAAATGTTGCAAAGCTGTATGTCAAAAGGATGGCTCTATCCTATTCAGTGGAAAGAGGAAACACAAAATTTATAAAATTAACCTTTCAGAACTTAAAGTTCAAAATGTAAAATGCCTCTTATCTGTGAATGATGAGCAATAGGTCTGGCATAGAAGATTGGGGCATATTAATATGAGACGTATATCTCAGATTAATAAACTCAATCTGGTCAGAGGACTTCCTAAGTTGAAGTTCAACTCAGATGCTCTGTGTGAAGCATGTCAAAGAGGTAAATTTTCAAAATCTCATTTTATATCAAAAAATGTTGTGTCTACCTCCAGACCATTGGAATTACTTCACATTGATCTGTTTGGACCAGTGAAAACTGCATCCATCAGAGGCAAGAAGTATGGGTCAATCATTGTAGATGACTACAGCAGATGGACATGGGTAAAGTTTCTAAAACACAAGGATGAGTCTCATTCTGTGTTCTTTGACTTCTGCAATCAAGTCCAGACTGAAAAAGATTCCAAAATTATTAAAGTCAGAAGTGATCATGGTGGAGAATTTGAAAATAAACATTTTGAAAAATATTTTTCTGAAAAAGGCATTGCACATGATTTCTCCTGCCCTAGAACTCCACAACAAAATGGAGTTGTAGAGAGGAAAAATAGAACATTGCAAGAGATGGCCAGAACCATGATCAATGAGACAAATCTGGCAAAACATTTTTGGGCAGAAGCAATTAACACAGCTTGTTATATTCAGAACAGAGTGTCTGTAAGACCTCTTCTGGAAAAGACTCCCTATGAATTGTGGAGAAACAGAAAGCCTAACATTTCTTATTTTCATCCTTTTGGATGTATTTGTTATATGCTTAATACTAAAGATAATCTGAACAAGTTTGATTCCAAAGCACAGAAGTGTTTCATGCTTGGTTATTCTGAACGCTCTAAAGGCTACAGAGTATTCAATACTGAAACACAGATTGTTGAAGAATCTATTCATGTTAAATTTGATGATAAGCTTGGCTCTGAAAAGCCAAAGCAGTTTGAAAGTTCTACAGATAGAGAAGTGATTCTCACAGACTCTGAAGGATCAGAGGCAGAAAAGGCAAAAATCAAAGAATCTGAAGCAACCCCAGATGCTACACCTTTGACTTCCCAACTAAACAACTCGCATATTTCTGATAGACCAACTTTCAGAGGATCTTCTTCCAGAATCAAATCCTCTCATCCAGAAGATGTGATAATTGGAAAGAAAGATGATCCAATAAGGACAAGATCATTTCTCAAAACTTCTGAATCTTCTTTATTTGGCTTAGTGTCAATAATAGAACCAACATCTGTAGATGAGGCTCTGGAAGATAATGAATGGATTATAGCTATGCAAGAAGAGCTGAATCAATTCACCAGAAATGAAGTATGGGATCTGGTTCCTAGACCTAAAGGATTCAATATTATTGGAACAAAATGGGTCTTCAGAAATAAGCTGAATGAAAAGGGAGAAGTAGAAAGGAATAAGGCAAGGCTGGTTGCTCAAGGATACAGTCAGCAAGAAGGTATTGATTACACTGAGACATATGCTCCAGTGGCAAGGTTAGAATCTATACGCCTTTTTATTTCTTTTGCTGCACAGAATAACATCACTCTGTATCAGATGGATGTTAAAAGTGCTTTTCTTAATGGTATTATAGAAGAAGAAGTATATGTCCACCAACCTCCTGGCTTTGAAAATGAGAATTTTCCAGATCATGTTTTCAAATTAAAGAAATCCCTTTATGGATTAAAACAAGCTCCCAGAGCTTGGTATGAGAGGTTGAGCAACTTCCTTCTGAAGAAAAATTTTATCAGAGGAAAAGTGGATACAACTTTATTCTGTAAAACTGTTAAGAAAGATCTGTTGATTTGTCAAATTTATGTAGATGACATTATTTTTGGATCAACAAATATTACGCTTGGAAAGGAGTTTGCTAAATGTATGCAGGAAGAATTTGAAATGAGCATGATGGGAGAATTGAGATTCTTCTTGGGAATCCAAGTCAATCAGACTCCAGAGTGCACCTACATACATCAAACCAAATATGTTAAAGAGCTTCTGAAGAAGTTCAACATGGTTGATAGCAAAATGGCAAAGACTCCAATGCATCCTACAAGCACTCTAGGTAAGGAAGAGGTAAGTAAGAAGGTAGATCAAAAACTCTACAGAGGTATGATAAGATCTCTTCTATACTTGACTGCTTCTAGACCAGATATTCTGTTTAGTGTCTGCTTATGTGCTAGATTCCAATCAGATCCTAGAGAATCACACTTAACAGCTGTTAAGAGGATTCTAAGGTATCTGAAAGGTACTGCTAACATGGGTTTGTGTTACAAAAGATCTGATGAATTTTCATTAGTTGGATTCTGTGATGCTGACTATGCTGGAGACAGAGTTGAACGTAAAAGCACTTCTGGAAGCTGTCAGTTTCTTGGAAGTCATCTGATCTCATGGTACAGCAAAAAGCAACCTACCATTGCACTATCAACTACAGAGGCAGAATACATTGCTGCTGCTGGATGTTGTACTCAGATGCTCTGGATGAAGAGTCAATTAGAAGATTATCAAATCTATGAGAGTAATCTTTCTATCTTTTGTGATAATACTTCTGCTATATGTTTGTCAAAAAATCCAATCTTGCATTCTAAGGCAAAACATATAGAAATTAAACATCATTTCATCAGAGACTATGTTCAGAAGGGAATCATAAATTTAGCCTTTGTTGATACAGATCATCAATGGGCAGATATTTTTACAAAACCCCTTGCTGAAGATAGATTTAAGTTCATTCTGAAAAATATTTGTATGGATTTTTGTCCAGAGTAATATTTATCAGAAGCAACCTCTCAGATGCAAAATGTTTAATGATCTGAAGTATTTCTTCTGTTCATTTATTCTATTCTGATTATTATTTCTGATGTAAAAATCTGAACTAACCATCTTTAGAAGATCTGAACGTGGCTAACGTTTCATTTCTTGAGAGAATTCAGAACAACATGCAAGCAAACACGTGTCCCACAAAATCTGATGAGGTGGCGTGTGCACAACTGAAAAGACGTTTGAGGTGAAATTTGAATAGTAAATATCTTGGTTTTCCCCCCAAATCTGTCAGAAGCATTTATTATTTGAAATGATTTTATTCTTTTCATTTATTGCTGCTCAAACGTGCTTTATTTCTGTCTTTTGGTGTGCCTATGTGATTAGTATAAATACCTGTTGTGTATTCACTTTCACACTTTTCACTCTCAGAATTTATATGCATTTTCATCTTTTGTTCTCTCTTCATAAAAACTAAAAACCTAAGTGTTCTAAAAAGCATTCTTCAATGGCGTCTTCTTCATCAACAACTGCACAGTTTCAATCAACAATGGCTGCTGTGACTTCAGATAACCTAGGTGATAATCCATACACTCCTCCTCAGAGAACTCTTCTCACACCTGTTGATAAGTTAGAAGTATTGTGTGAATCTATGGTGGAATTTGATTCTTTGGCTGACAATGGGTTTGATTTTCGCTCCATTGTTAGAGCTCAAGGTTGGGTAAAATACTTTGATAGACTGTTTGGACCAGTTTATCCTCTGCTTGTTAAGGAATTCTGGATTCATGCATTTGTGTATCCAAAGTTTATTCTATCATCTGTGCTGGGAAAGGAGATCATCATCACAGAGGATCTGATTAAAAGACTGATTGGTTATGAAGAAACAGATGGTGTTTCACATCTGCCAGCTGGGCGTGTTGATATGGATGAAGTTTATGAAGAGGTTATGACTGCTGGACAAGCCTCTAACAGATTCAAAGATCTGAAACCTGACTACAAGATCTGGGCCAAGATCTTCATGGGATGCATACATCACAGAAAGTCAACAAATTCCCCAGATTATGTCAACAATGAACAGATCTATTTTATGTACTGCCTTAGTCAGAGTAATAAGGTAGATCTTCCTTACTTATTGTTCATGCATCTGTGGAATCACATCAACGCATCCAGAGAATCTGTAAAAGAAAAGGGCCAGAAGATCAGGACTTGGATACCTTTTGGAAGGCTGCTCTCAGATCTTCTCACTGAAAATGGTTTAGTGGCTGCTCTGTATGATGCTGGTGTTACAGAAGAACTAGAGTTCATTATGGGAAAGCCTCTGAACGCTAAAAGTCTTCTGAGACTTAAGATTATAGATGAACTTACTACTGCTCCAAAGAGGTTAAATATGGCTGATTTGAATAAAAGAGTTCCAGTATCAGATTTTCCTCTATTCTTTGCTGAAGAACCAAGACACATTGTTCTGATGTATATAAAGGAATGCAAAAGGGAAGGAGTGTCTGTTCCAGCCAATGTGTTTCAACTTGTTAAGCAACCACTGCCAGATGCAGAAGAAGAAGAAGAAGAAGAAGAAGAAGTTCCACTTCAAAGGAAAAGATCTCAGCCTGTAGCAGAATCTGAACCTGTCCAGAAGAAGGTTAAGATTGCTGAGAAACCAAAGGATCTTCTGAAGAGAAAGGACTCTGGAGAAGCTGCCTCTGCATATGCTAAAAGGATTAAACTCAAAGGTACTAAAGCTTCTGTTACTTCTAAAAATGTTGTTATAAATGATTCATCTATTAAGTCTGTACCCAAACCCCCTGTCACTCAAACAACATCTGTTGCTGCCCCCAGTTCTGTATCACCTCAGAAACAACCTACTGCGTCTGTATCAAAACCACCTCAACCCAAACTACACATCAAACACTTCACTCCACGTCCATCACCAACTATTCCACAATCAACAGAACCACAACAAATAGAACCACGAACATCAGAATTACCACAAAATTCTGATAAACAAAAATCTGCTCAACCACAAATAGAAACTCAACCAATAACTTCTGATCATCCAGAAAAACAAACCACAGAAGATCAACCAGAAAAAGACTCTGTCATTCCTCCATCAACAATTCCATCTTCTGAACCTGTAGCACCTGTTACTTCTGAACCCTCTAAAGTAACTTCTGCTCCTGTTTCATCTGAACCACCATCTCAACAACCTGATATTCCTTCAGAACCATCTCATATCCCTGAGACAGAAGTTCTTGACATCACTCCATTAAAAACAGTGTTTCAAGTCTCTTCTACCTCTTGTACACCTGAAACATCTTCAAATTCATCTGAATCAGAAATTCATCCTGATTTTCTGATTAATCCATCTGACAAATATCATGTCCATGACCCTGAACCTGAATCAACCTTACCTACCAAATCTACCATTCCAGAACCTATGCCTCCTCCTGTAACTTCATCTGAGATGATTGTTCCTACTTCTAATCCATCATCATCTGGAATATCTTATGCCCAAGTGTCTTCTCTTTATCATAACTTATCTTATGGTTTCAAACTTAAAGATTTTTATGATAGAGTGGAGCCCTCTGAACCCTTGAAACCTCTGAAACCTAAACTCAAACCGACCCTTCCATCTGTAATCCTTTCATATATTAAATCTATGGAAAATGAAGGATCCTTAGCCCCCATATCTGCTACATCTGGTAAAGCTGCTGTTTCAGCTCTGCATCCTGCATCTGACAACACAGTTGCATCTGATAAACCATCAAACTCTGCTTTCGTACCATACTCTAATGCATTCTTTGATGTTGTTTACCCACGCACCAGACCTCAACCAAATCTGCTTAATGCTTTAAACAGATCCCTTCCTCAGAAACCAGAAATTCCATTCTTTCCATATGTTCCCCCTCCTCTGATTTCCATTCCTAAATCACTGATTCCACCAACTCCAAAACCTAAACAGATGACTCTGGAAACCTTGCTTAAACCTCCACCCAGACTTAATATTGAACATTTATTTCAAACGTTTTTGCAAGAAATACAGATGTCTTTAGGTACTGTTCAGAAAAGATGTTCTGAAACTATGGATGCAAATGAGACTGAAATCATCTGGAAAGGATTTTTGAATAGATTCAACACTATAGCTTCTAATCTGAAGAACATCTGTTCTGATGATGCAAAGCTCAGAGCTGAAAGAACTCAATTCTGGATTGAAAACAAGACTGAACCTCTACTTTGTTTGGATGCTCCTCCACCTCCTCCTCCACCAGAACCAACTGCCACTGCATTAACTATGACTCTGGTAGAACCCTCTTCAGGATCTCCAGAACATATGGCAATTGACTCTGTTCAGGATACAGAACCTCCATCATCAGAGATAAAGACAGAAAATCCAGATTTGGGAGACAAGATTGCTGCTCTGGAAGCTGGTCAATCTGAAATCAGATCTTGGATGGCGAAGCAAGACAAGAAATCTGAGGACATGTTAGAATGGATGTCTAAACAAGATGAGAAGAATGAGACAATAACCAAGTTCATGTCAAAGCAAGAGCAATCACAATCTGAGATCACAGACCTATTGAAGATGCTTTTGTCAAAACATTCTTAGATTTTTTTTCTCATGTTTGTGCATCTGTTGTTTTTGCATCTGAATGTTTTTGTTATATCTTCTGATGTACTTTTGCTCTGTTATGATTAATTGAATCAGATTGTTATTCTCCATTGAATTATCTGCTATTGTCCCTTTTATTTGTTTTTATTAAAAGTTTTTTACTTTTTGCTTATGACAAAAAAGGGGGAGAAAATAAAGATCTGAACTATTTAATATAATTTCACTAGAATGAATCTTCAGACATATCTAATCTTTCTAATATCTAAATTGACTATTTCAGAACATTTGATAAGAACTCACTATAAAAGAATCTCTGAGCTTCTCAGATCATTTATCTTTTATCAAACTCTGAATCTCATATCTGCAAGATATTCTGACCCTTAATTATTACAAAGACAAACAAGATCTAACTCTGAAGATTACTCAAGATAAAAAGGGAAGTTTCTATTCCTTTTTCATATTCAACTCAGGGGGAGATTCATCATCTCAGGGGGAGTTATAATTCTTTATGTTCAATTAAATAAAATTTCTGATACTTTTTGTCATCATCAAAAAGGGGGAGATTGTTAGAACACAGATTGGTTCTTAATAATTACTCTTTGTTTTGATGATAACTGTTAGGAAATTTATATTTAAGAATTATATACTCTAAAATTTGTTTGAGAGTTTTACTGCAGATTAAATTTATATTGACTCTCTAGAAGCAAATCTGCCATTGAATACAAGAAGCTATCCTGACTCTGAAGCGCCAGATGCACCTCACAGAAGAATCTGCTTGCTCCTTACAGAAGATCCTGAGCGTAGTCTCCAGAAGGATCTGAAGAAAGAAGCTCCAGAACATTCTGAGTCAGAAGCATCTGAAGATAATCAGAAGCATCTGAAGATAGTCAGAAGCATCTGAAGCTGAAGCATCAGAAGTATAGAAGAATACTGACTGAAGAGTTTCTCAAAGCATTAGTCTACAGAAGTTTCTGAAAGTACCTACGCTGCCTAGTACTGAAGTTCTGTGTCAAAATGCTCTGATGATCTACACGCTAGAAGCACACTCGCTGCAGAAGACTCTGATACAGCATAGTTCTGAATCTCATCAGAAGACTCTGATCCATTCAAATTCTGAAGAACTTGCTGAAACTGAAGAAGTGTTTTTCAAGAATGTATCCGTTGGAACTATTCAACGTCTCTTTCCTTATTTGTGCTAGACACACTTACACAGACAAAAAGGATTTATCTGTGCCATCTATTTCAAGGAAAGGTCAGTACATGTGAAGACAAAAAGGCTCAGACCTTTTGAGACTCTCTTTTCAACGTGCATGATTCAGCTGCCTATAAAAGGAGCTCCTCACTTTATTCTTCAGTGCTACACGCTTGCTGAAAGAAAATATAACATTCTATAAGCTCTCATTCTTAAATTCTTCATAGAATCTCATTGTACTTAAACTTAAGAGAAAAATCACTGTTGTGATTATAGCTTTATAAAAGCATTAAAAACTCTTGTATTTAATTTATATTGATTGTAAAGGATATTCCTTAAGAGGATTCAGTGTGAATCAGTAGCTCTTGAGAAGACTAAGAACTGTAGTTCTTAGGTGATACTATTATAATCAGTTTGATTTAATAGTGGATTAAGTCCTTGTTGAGAAAGGCAAATCACTCTGGAAGGGTGGACTGGAGTAGTTGTTTAACGAACCAGGATAAAAATAATTGTGTGATTATTTTTAAGTATTAATTTTCCATACTTATTCAACCCCCCCTTCTAAGTATTATCTCACCTTCAGATATTTGTGGTAATGCAACTGTGAGGTGGCTCTATGGAAGCTATCTTCCAAGAATCGCTTCTCTTGCTGTAAGACGTAGCAAGCCAAAACTTGCAAAATGGATTACGACAAATAATGACATACCTTCTCGAATCAGTTCGGTGTATATTGAAATCAACAGAGTTATCCATGTGATATTTTTAATGGCTCGTACACAATCTTCCTTGGTACGAAACTGGTCTCCCACATTTAATTCATTATCTGACCGTATATACGAGTTGTGAACATATCTGCAAATCTCTCATAGTCTTGCAAGCCCAAGTCCGTCATATGTTGAGGCAGGCAATATGCATGACCTGGAGGTACTAGAACTTATTCGTCATCTTCAATGTTGTCGTTCAATAGTTGATTGGCTAACGTCTTGCTTCCTTCTTCTTCTCCATCAATGACGTTGACCTCCGATTCAGTTTCATCTGGGTATTCTGATTGGGTTTCATCTGGGTCTACAACTGTTGATTGATCGATGATCTGAGACCCAACCACAATACCAAGAGCGTCCCTCATACCATCTTCAACACACTGACTACTATCCAGAAACCCAATATGGCTATGTCCCAAACACAACATCAAGATATAGCCATAATGAGGGTACATCATACCATAACCATAACGCCCAAACATCTTTCCATAGCCAAAACGCTCCGACATCATACCCTAGCCTACACACTCAACCATCTCAATAACCTTATGACTTTCAAACACCACTATCATTTCAACCTTTCACCGACGAATCATTCACACCAATGTCCCCTTTCAACCGTCCAGACCGCACACCAATGACCCCTTAATCACATATGAACTACTTTGTCATGGGTCGCGCACTCAGTTTCAACGCACAAGACCTAATGGAAATGCAAGAAATCCTTAGGGAACCATCTGAGAATGTTCCTGAGACTTCAACTCCTCAAACACCTGACATGAATCAACAACGAGGGGGCCAGGCGCAACGAGTTACAATGACTAGGGGATGTGGTACCGGTGGCCGATATGACCCACCCGGTCACCAACATTAGTTTATGTAATAGTTTTTTAATTAATGATAATATTATTTATTTTTCGTAAAAAAATTATAAAATATACCATGTCTCTAGATGAATTGGCGACAAGGTATTAAGTCCATAACACAAGCGCAAATTAGATTGGAGACTGCATGAGGTGTCTCTAATTCAATTGGCGACACCCTTATGCCCTTAACAAAGAGTCGCCAATTAAAATGACACTCTTGGGTACTCAGAAATCCTAATTGAAGTACTTTGGAAATATTTTTTATTTATTTTTTAAATTGGATTATTTAAGTAAAAAATTCACCATATTTAAGCATAAAATAAATAGAAAACTTTCTACATTCCCAAATTAAATAATCTCCTTTACATTTTTGTCAAAAGAATATTTATTAAACCGAAAACAAAAAGAGTAACAACCCTACTGTCTGAACTGAAGCCAAACCCTCGTCTGTCCCTCACTCGTTCCAACAATGAGTCACAAGGAGGTATCCGCCGTAACACTCGGCGGCAAGGGTTCATCTCTCTCTTCCTCCTCCGTCTACGCCACCGCCACTGGCCAATCTCAAGTCCGAATAGACTCATCCGCACTCGAACGGTTATCCTCAACGCCGTCGCTAAAGCAAAAAATCAACATCCCCGAATTCCTAACCCTAGAAGAAACAAGAGCCTTCCTCATCGTCCTTCTCAACAAACTCCTCCTCTGCAACTCATCAAAGCACGTTCCGTTATGCATATCAGAAGCACTCAATTTGAATCATAAGAGTTTTCATTTCGAAGAAGAACTTGATGTGACTGAAGACGAGCAGTCATTGTTGATCAATAATGCATGTTTAGGGTTGATTGGTGTTTCTGCGGTTTTGGATCATCAATCGACGGCATTGTCTGCTTTTGCTGATGTGGCTGCAGCGTTTTCTTGTGAGGCGTTGAAAGCTGATGTGAGTGTTTTCAATTTGATGGATTCCGGTGATGGACATAGTTCTAAGGAGGAAGTTGGAGTTGCTGGTGATATGAGGATTTTGCTGAATGGATCTAAGTTTGTGGGAAAAGAAACTGTTTCTTCGGTGGTGAAAATTCCGAAAATTCATGGGATTATTAGGGAGAAGGCGAAATCAGTGCATGCTAGAATGCGAGTTGAGTTGAATTCCGGTCATAAATTGGGGAAAATTGAGCTTGGGAGTGAGCATACTGTGTGTAATGTGTTGTTGCCATTGGCAATGGCATTGAGGGAATTGGGTGAGTGTAGTTTTGCTCGTGCGCAGAGTAACTTGTTGTCTATTGGTGGTGATGATTTGAGATCGAAAGTTGGTGAAATCTTTGGGAAAGAATGTCCAACTGATGCTAGTTTGGTTAGTAGTTTTAATGAATCTTTTAGTTTGTATTCTGGAAAGGTGTATGATAAGTTTGCACATGAAATCAATGTGTTGTTTGGCCTTGTGTGGAAAATTGTGGCATGGGAACTCGTGACTGCTTATGCTGTACTTGAGGCTGCTGAGTTGAATGAAAAGATCCAAGGTGCTACAGAAAATGGAGAGAATTCTAAAGTAGAAAAGAAGAAGAAAAAAGCTGTTTTGGGAAAAGGAACTAGTTCGATTTTGCAGTTGATTAAGGATAGGCTGCAGAGTGATGAAAAGAGTGATGTAGAGAAATTAGGGCTATTGGAGACTTGGGTTGCTGATTTTCTATTGTTTTTGGATTTGGCAAGACCTGAATTCAATGAATTTTTATTGAAAGTAAAGGATGTTGTAGAAAGCAATGAAAGCAGAAGATTGCCCAAGATTCCTAAGGTAATTTTACTGTATTCTTTTATGAATGAATAAAGTTAACTTTGTTAGGCATGTTATAATTCTCTTAACTTTATCACTTTTTTATAGACAAATAATAACTATGTTTTAACATGGTAATTGATGATATCTCTACCCAATGCATTTGCGCACTGTTTTGAGCATTAAAAACGGTTCATCTAAATGGGCAGTTATTCAAACTTTTGTTGAATATACCAATCTATGAAATAGTTAAGTTTGATTGATATAAGCTTATGTATTGTATCATCATATTTCGTTATGATTTGCGTAAATATAAAATCAGAATGTAGATAACTACTATGTTAAGGCTATGTATTTTTTGTATTTGAATGCTACCTTAGGTTTTTTATTTTATTTTACTATGATTCTGTATTAGTACTACTTTTGTGATTTGAGCCTACAACATTTCTTACAAGTTTAAGTAGACCCTCGAGTATGGCAATCTTGGTAGAACTATAATCTGATCTGATAATGACACAAGCGTGATAATTTCATTGTTAGATCATATTTCAAGTAATCTTGTACATGGTGTTATTGTTAATCATAGACAATCCAATTCTTACCTCATGTAATGTGGAATTGGTGTTATTTCTTTAACTTATATTGAGACATTAAGTTAATGGGTTGTCTATCAATAATGGATTTTTTTAATGTTTATTTCTGTTCCTGGTTGGGATGCAATTGTTGGTAGTCTTACCTTGAGTATCACAATGTGACAATATCAGGGGACACGTGATTTTGCTAAAGAACAAATGACAATTAGAAAGAAAGCATTTTCAGTAATAGAAGAAGTTTTTGAGAGGCACGGTGCCACAGCCTTGGATACACCCGTCTTTGAATTGCGAGAAACTCTCATGGGAAAATATGGGGAAGACTCAAAGTTGATTTACGATCTTGCTGATCAGGTACATATGTTTATTGCTTGTTCACTTCTTGACAAGTTGAGTTGATTTATGACAATTTTTCTCCAAATAAAAATGATGAGAAAAAAAATTAAAGCATTCAAAATAATGAACAAATTTGGATGTTTTTGCTCTGTAGAATATTCCCTTCTGATATTTTTGATTGCTTTCATGAATCTAGACTTCTGCTTTTTAAGACAGACCAGCGTTAAGGTCCTCAGTCATAATGGTTCCCACTTCCCACCGAAACCATAAATAAAATTGAATTTCATTTCAAAGCTAACTGGTAACAACTTGTTTGACAGGGTGGGGAGCTCTGTTCTTTGAGGTATGATTTGACAGTTCCATTTGCTAGGTTTGTAGCTATGAATGGTTTGACATCTTTGAAAAGGTACCAAATAGCTAAGGTCTACAGAAGGGACAACCCATCTAAAGGAAGATACCGTGAGTTTTATCAATGTGACTTTGATATTGCTGGTCCAGCTGAAAAAATGGCTCCAGATTTTGAGGTTGTGAGAATTTTGACTGAATTGCTTGATGAGCTGAACATTGGGGATTTTGAGGTAAATTTTTATAACATTCATGCTGCAAAAAATATTGGTTTTCTGAATTTGTAGCAGTGTTGTCAAATATCAGTTATGGCAGATATCAGTGGCAGATTTATGGCTCTCTGCCACAGCCAAATTTGTGAAGGACGGTGAAGCCATGATGCAATACGTCGGATATGGCAGCACTATATGTTGTTTTTTGGGTTCTCCACCATGATCCGCCATCCATAACACTGATCTATAGAACTATCTGCCATCCATAACACTGATCTATAATAGAACTATTTAGACATTACCGAGTTTGTGATTTGATAGTTCTTTATCCTTTATTTTTCATTGTCTGTTTATATGTATTTTGGTGATCAGTTTTTCACATGGCACAATATCAGAATATGTATTAGTATATGTGCCGGGATTTTAAGTTTTCATTATATATTTTGAAGTAGAACTTTTAATAGCATATTTGTCGGCATCAAGTCTTAGACATATGTTGCTATCCACCTACAGATTGATGTCTTTTTGCAATGTCGTGCTAAAGCTGAACGATTTTAATCAACCCGACTCGTTTCAATTATGAGATTGCCTGCTGGCTAATGATCTTGTTAAATGTTACTAGTTTACGCATCCCTGCTTATTTGCTATAACTTACCCGTATAATATCATTAGTTTGGATGTGCCTGGTGATTGAGTTTTGTGCACCTGTGATCTTGTTAAATTTGACTAGATTACTCATCCTAGCTTATTTGCTATAATTTAACTTTATAATATCGGACGTCTGGTGATTGACCGGGCTTTTCCAATTCAGTGTTTAAGTTTCCTTTTTAATAATGTCTTCAAATTATATATTGTGTGTTATGTTATGACCTTTCTGTTGTAAATCTTTTCATTTCACAGGTGAAGTTGAATCATAGAAAGTTACTGGATGGCATGATGCAAATATGTGGAGTGCCTCCTGAAAAGTTTAGGACTATATGTTCAAGTATTGACAAATTAGACAAACAATCGTTCGAACAGATAAGAAAAGAAATGGTGAGGACCTATGTTGTTTGTTTCTATTTCCTTTATAATTATTTTTATTTTGATTGAGTGTTCCAATTTTAACGTGCTTAAACTGTTCTGTGTTGCACATTTTGAAAGATGTAGGCTTTTATTTTATTTTCATTTTCTAAATGCTTTATATAGTTTATGCTTTATCAATCGGAAATAGTTTGATTTAGGGATGGAATTCAAGTTGGTGCCTTTGCATTTTTTTTGGTAAATATTGTTGCATGATTTATTGAGGATGCCATCACCCCGTCATTGGTTACTTACTACACCGAAACATTTTCTATTGTTGTTTCTTCATTTATGATGAGTGTCTGGATTGCATTATTTTCGATTTTGCATCCATCTTCTGTTCTGCTGTTACTGGTAACCTGTACAATTTCAATTGTTGGACTTGATCAAATGAAAATGGCTTATTGAATGCATTAGACTGAGTGTTTTATCTTTTAAGTCTGGTGTTATTATTTTTTCTTTTTTTGAAATATATGATAGCGTCATTTTATTGTACTTGGAGGATTAACTTGCATTTCATCAATCTGATGTGGGCTGGAGTGAGTTGAACAAATATTGTGAGTAGTGTCATTTAATATTTTGTTTACATTTTCCTTTATTAAAAACTGCATTCGCAATTTAAATGTTCGGAGAACTATGCAAGTATATTGCATTACAATGGCAAAGGATTTTGAGACTTACGATAGTTGTTGGCTTGTTGCCTTTTAGAATATGTCTGATGTCTGATGACAATTCTTTGTAACATTAATATTCACTCTAAACTGTTAACATCTGGAAGGTATCTTTTGTAATGCCATGATTTCTTAAGTTTAGTAATGTGGTTTTTACTAACGTCCACGCTGTATGTAATGCCATGATTTCTTTTGTAATGCCATGATTTCTTAAGTTTAGTAATGTGGTTTTTACTAACGTCCACGCTGTAGGTGGAAGAGAAAGGATTAACTGCTGAGACAGCCGACAGAATTGGAACTTTTGTTAAAGAAAAAGGACATCCTTTAACATTATTATCTAAACTTAAACAAGAAGGCAGTGCTTTCTTAGAAAATGCTGGATCTGTTGACGCATTGAATGATCTGGAAATTTTATTTAAAGCTCTGGATAAATCAAAACGCCTTGATAAGGTGGTTTTTGACTTAAGTCTTGCCAGAGGTCTTGATTATTATACTGGAGTTATATTTGAAGCTGTTTTTAAAGGGGGTGCTCAGGTAATCTCATGTCTTTAAATCTTATCTTCATTCTGAGATGTTTATTCTCTAGTCCCTTCATTCTTTGAGGGGCACAATTCATTATATCAGCCCAGATATAGTGGATGTTCACTGTCTTGTACAACTTTAGATGCAACAAGCTAGATCCATTTTCACAATTTGTTTTAAATCATGCTAGTCTAAACACAAGATGTAATGAAGAATTAGAAGTACTTTTCTGGGGTTAAACAAAAGGAGCTTGTACACTAAAAATAGGGTTGAAAAGAGATGAAGTAAATTAGTTGAAAAGTCATTTTAATTTTTAATAATTAAAATTTAAATCTAAGTCATATCAGGGAGCAGAAGCTTTAGACTTTTTTTTTGAAAGAGATATTAACTTTAATAGGGAAAGTTTTGTATGAAAGATTGTAGATTGAAACATTGTTAATGGTTTTAGACTTTAGTGGACAAGATAATAGGAGATGAGAGAGTGGGGTTTAAGGTTCAATTCTTGTTTATATGGGTTCTAATAGTCTGCCTTCTAAATTAGGATTTAGTTTTCAATGGTTTTTGCGGTGAGTTTAAGTAAGAACTAGTTTGGTTTTTGATGATTTGATTTTATGCTGTAGGATTTAAGTCTGCGTAGTAAGATTTATTTTTCATCTTTTGTTAGAAAATGATTTTGTTGGTTTCTATGTTTTTTTAACCCTTGATTTTTGAAAAGGAGTATATTGCATTCGGATGTTCAGAGAAATTGGAGTGTTTTTGAAATGATGGTTCTCTTTGTCCTCGCATCTCGGTTTTATCTTTTGCTGCTGTAGGAGTATTTCTTATCTTTCAATGTTGTATGCCTTTTTTAAAAAACAAAATTGAGCAATTAGATGATCATTTCATCCCCAGATCAACACATAATCAAGAAAGATCAAAGTTGCTGCAAAAATGTTTAGTTTTTTATTAATTCATTATTCTTTTTTAATTTTGCTACAAAGTTGCAGTCTAACTGGTTGTCCACTCCAAGTTAAATAACCAACCTGCATTCCTAAAAATTCAATGCCCTTTCTTTTTCTGTTGTGTGGCATTTTAATTTTAATTTCTAATGTAGCTAAGCATGTAATGTAGGATATATATAGTGGTTAAACTACTTTAGCACATTTCCTATATATGATTAGTAAATGACAAAGGTGGTGCAAAAAATTCCATTTTGTATGGTTGTATCAGTGGCATTGCAATTCTGTTCATTCTATATTGTAGAAAAATTCAGTGATCAGCAATCAGCGCTAATTTTAACTTAAAATAGCAAAGATAGAGATGGGTCTCAACACAATTTTCTCATCATTTTTCTGCAATTATTTTTAAGGTTTTGCTAATAAGTGCCTGGGGTTTTGGGCACATATCTTGGAATTTGTGTATTCAATTCTTTGAAGTTTAAAAATTGTTCATTTAAACAGGTTTCTTAACACGTTTCCTTAAGACACTTGTTAGCATTTGCCTTATTCTTATCCAGAAAGCATATGGATTATATATGATGAAATAATTTGAAGCTCTTGATTCTTTAGGATGGCTTATGATAGTCATGTTTTTTCATTGCATATAGTCTCCTATGTCTTGTTTCATTTACACAGTTACTGAAATCTTTTGCTTATATTTAGTGATGGTTTTTACACAGGTTGGTTCAATTGCTGCTGGTGGTCGATATGATAACCTTATAGGAATGTTTGGTTCAAAGCAAGTTCCAGCAGTTGGTGTAAGTCTGGGAATCGAAAGAGTATTTGCCATAATGGAGCAACAACAGAAGGATCAGAACCAGGTGATCATAATGCTTGATAACTAACTTCTGTAGTTTTTTTTTTACGTCAAAAAGAGAAATCTTCCATGATTATTCCTTATACCAAAACCCATTTTAACATCTAAACATAACTGCCATTGCATAATTCTGCCGCTGATTATTTCCTAAACCCATCAGACAGATACTCATACAATTTCTTATGATGTTTGGCTGATGACTTAAGTTCAGTACCAGTGGGGTGCATTTATTCACTAGTGATGTTTACAGCTCACTTTTACCTATTTTCTTTTTCTTTTTGTTGTTTCTTTGGCGTGAAAATGATAATAAAACTGATCTTAGTTGTTTCCTTTTGGTTATAATCTTACAAAATTCATGTCCTTTTCAAGTTATGAACGTTCGAGTTACATTATTGCATCGAAAGACAACCACTATTTTCCTTTTTATAATTTTTTGTTTTTTCTAGTTGGCCCGACCAACCAAGACAGAAGTCTTAGTGAGCATATTAGGGAATGACGTAACACTAGCTGGAGAGCTAGCTGGTGAACTATGGGATGCTGGTGTGAAAGCAGAATTCTTGGTGAACAAAAGAAGACCGAAACACTTTGACTATGCAAAAGAATCAAGAATCCCTTGGATGATACTCGTTGGTGAGCAGGAAATAAAAGAAGGCACAGTGCAGTTGAAAAGCCTCGAGTCAGGTAATGATGTGAACATAAACATTCCTAGAGGAAATTTTGTGGAGGAACTTCGGAAGCGGTTAAACCTGTAAGCCCCCGTATTTGCAGCACCCTACATAGCTTGTGTTTGGGAGTAGGTGTTTTCACAGTGATATTTTGTGGCAATTAAGTTAAGTGAGACACCTCACATTGGCACTACTGTGGTTCCACCATTCGCACCGCCGTTTAAAAAATATGCATTGTATTTCAATGTTTGTTGTACGTTAGAGTTGAAAGAGTATATGTAGGCCTTTTCTATCATTTGTTGTTTTGTATTCATTTATCAAATTTAGTTGAGAGAATAACTTGTGAAGGCCTTGAGTTTGCTTTTATTGAAAAAGATTAATTTTTTATTCAGTAAGATCAATCAAGACTTTGGCTCCCAAACTAAGCAGGAAAACAACCTTTACATTATGTTGTTTGTTTATATTTTTCTTTCAATTTGTATTTGGTTGTATACCTTCCAATTTGTATTTGGTTGTATACCTTCCAATTTTAAAAGTTACTTTGAAATAAACCAATTTGAATGAAGTTGAAGGAATATATTCATTGCATTGTGTAGTGATGTGGAAACACAATTACACACAGGGATGAATCTTTTTTGGCTGGTTGAATCTATCATAGCCTCTCAATGAGAGGGTGTTCGTGGAAACATAATCCGATGTCAAACATAAGACAATTTAAAGTAAGGTTTTGGATGAAATTGTAGAGTTTGACTTGAAAAAACAATTAACATGATCTTGTTTTTATAAGGTTTTGGGTGAAAGTGAAGTAGGGTTTAACTTCATAAAAATTGGTTTTCAAGTCCCCTTGCTTCACAAGAGATTCTCACTATAATCAAAATATGATTACAATTGCTTATGCAATCTGCATAAGACTTTTACAATTGTTCAGACTCAAGGTTCAAGACTTCTGCTCAAGCTCCTCACTCGAGACTTCTTGCTCAGGTTTCATGAACCCAAGACTTCCTTACTCAGGCTTTCAGCGTAAGATTTTTGTTCTAAGTCCCATGAAACGAGCCTCCCTGCTTGAACCCCTCTGGTCAAGACTTATTGCTCAAATTCCATGTACTGAGCTTTCTTGCTCAAGCCTTCTGCTCTAGGTCCCAGAAATGAGCCTCGCTGCTTGCACCCCTCTGGTTAAGACTTACTGCTCCAAATTTTATGCACCGAGCTATCTTGCTTATCCCACATTGACTCAAGACTCCGTGCTTAATCAATCTACTTGATTAAGACTTTCACTGCTCAAGCACATAGCAAGAGACTTACGTGGCTCAAACATCTTGACTCGAGACTTCCTTGCTTGTATCCCAAGGATACAAGACTTCTGCTCAATCAGCCTAGTTGATTAAGACTTTCACAGCTCAAACACATAGTAAGAGACTTACGTGGCTCAAACATCTTGGCTCAAGACTTCCTTGCTTGTATTCCAATGCCACAAGACTTTTATCTAAACTGCTGAACAAGCTCAGCAGAATAGAGAACAAGGTGTACATGATACAAGTATCAGAGGTACGAGGAATCACCATAACAAAGACCTAAAGCACTTAAGATTTCTAAGGTATTCAATGTGTAAGAAATCTTAAGGCTTTTATAATTACAACCTACATCATAAAATCTGCATATACAATGTGTTGATAATTGCTGATCTTGTTACTCTTTCTTCTGGTTGATCCTTGTTAAAGATTCAGTTTGAACCTTCAACCATATTTATGGCCTTTTCAGACACTGGCCGTTGAAGAGGAAACTTGATCAAGAGTCTTTGCTGTTACTCTATAGTACAAGAGCCGTTGAAGATAGATACACCAGAAGATCTTGATTAAATGTAATATGTTTAACCTTTGAGTCTTTAAGAGATTATTTACTATTAAAGCTGTTGAGATTAGATATCCATAAAGCATCTCAGCTTTTCTTGAGCCTTGCAATCTGTAGACTCTAGCTGACAAACTGATTTGACAATACAACTTGCTTTCTGCAGTACAGGCACCTTCAGCTTTATCACCAACTTCGAATGGTACCAAAAGCCAATTTGCATTCACTAAGTGTAGAGACAATTATGTTTTTAGTTCTAATGCTGAGACCTTCAACTTCAGAGTCTACGCCAGACATCACTTAGCAAGTGTTCTTCAAATTCTGCCACTAGAAGCTAGCAATTCAACAACTCTCAAAGTGTGCTTAATGCAAAACAAATTATGACTATAATATTTACAAGTATTAGAACCTGCACGCATGCAATACACATCAAATAAACCATTGTTCTTTCAATACTTTGTTATCATCAAAACCCAAGGAAAATATGTCATGAACAAATCTTGTTCTAATAATCTCCCTTTTTTTGATGATGACAAACATAAGTATTTAAAGGACAATGTTGGGCAGTTTTAATTTTCTCTGCAACATCAAGGTAAGAGAAAATTACAACTGCATTACTTTTTCTTAGAAGTAGTGCCTAGTATGAAGCCCAACATTGTCGTGTGAAAAACATAAGTACTTTTTCTTAAAATTGAATTACTTTTTCATACTAGGCACTACTTTTAAGAAAAAGTAATTCAGTTTTCTTAGTAACATCAGAGTATAAACCCCCCTGAGTCAAACAGTTCCAAGGTTGAGGTTTGTAAGCCCCCCATTAGTTCCATATTTAAGAAGACCAAAAATAATATTTTAACTTCCTTTGGCAACATCAAAATACGAGGTTTGTAAGCTCCTTCTAAGTCTGATAGGCTAAGTCTAAGATTTTTAAGCTCTTCCTTAGTTCTATGTACAAGAAAGTTAAAATGTGTCGCTCGAGCAAGATAATCATAAAAAAAATATAAATAACAAAATTATGAATGACCAGTATGTACAACTGAATAGGTACTCAATGAATTCAGTTTCTAATTAAATACTTACCATTATTTCTCCCCCTTTTGTCACATAAAAAAGAAATAAAAAGAGAAGAAGAAGAGAATTATAGTCATAAATGCATCACATGCCATCATTACAGGATCAATTTCCAAGAAATTGAAAAATGATCAAGTAACATGGAGTCATTAAGGATTGTATAGTGCATGCTTTAAATTTTTAGTGGTCGTTACTGTTCCAAGAATCAAGCAAGGATTAAATAAGTCGTTTGAGTTACTCATAAGTCATTATAAAAGCAATCCAGACCTAGTTCATTTTCATCAACATCCACCAGAGTCATGGAGTCGTCAGCTGAGAGTCATAAGACTTCTGTAGTGACAGAAATCTATGAGAGCTCTACAAGAAAAGATGTCCAGAATATACATAAACGAGCTATTTCTGAGTCATCCACCACTGGGCCTGTTCCCTTGGTAAAGCTCACTTCTGAAGAGGCGACGTCAGCAACTCCAACACAACCTAAAGGGTAGGTTCATTAGAAGCTGCGATAAAGCCCATAAGAAAGATAATGAAGAGGTCAAAGAGAAGAAGACGGTCCAACAAGATGTTCTACCATCCAATCTCAGAGGTAGAAGAGGAAGAAGCTGATGAGGATGAACTAGACATGAATTATGACAACTATTATCATCATAAGGCTCAGGATGACTTAGATAGGGATTTATACTAAGCACTAGCAGTTCCTTATGAATCAATATTATGTAATCATTCTGCTTCAATTAATGAAAAAGTATTTTTTGACCAAATTTTGTTTATTGCATGCAAATACTTTCAATAACTTCCCTTTGATTTTCTGATAAACATTAATGAAGTAAAGGGACACCAGAAGCAACAATTAAACGAGTTAAGTATAATATTCATAACTATTAAAGAATATTTAATATGTGAAGGCTCTAAGATTTGGCCAAATTTTGGTAAAACATGATGTTGAACAAGATGTTCTAACATGAAGAAATCTGTAAAGAACAACATGCCAGACATGATGTCCTATCTTGAGGACTCGACATCCTGGTCTGATACAACAGATTTGTTGCAGATCTGTTCTAAGATTTAAGATGCAATTAAAACATGGATCAAGGAATGATTGAACAGAGATTTCGAAGCCTATGGATTACTGAAGACTATAAAAGGAAGACCAAGACTGGGAGAAAAATAGGAATCCTCGTTAAGTTTTTAAAGTAAAAATAAGGGTTTAGGATTTTGAGAGTCGTGTGGCTTTCTTGTATTGTAAGTCACCCTTTGTATCAGGTTTGATACATTATGATATACATAGTTTTCATATTCAAAAACCTTTAGGTAATGAATTGTATATTATTCTTGGATGAAACATTTAAACAAATTTAAGTATTAGTGTTATTCACGAGTACTGACTGAATATTATATTGAAATGAATGTCTTTCAATTGAACAGTTTGATACAATCACCGCAGATTGTGACTGTTAGATATCACTGATGTGATTTAGGAATTGAGATGGGTTTCTCTTATATAGATGGGTTTCTAAGTAGAAGTTTCATTGGGTAGGGATTAAGTTAGGAGTTGTAAACTGGAGGTTGTTTAGCTCAGAATTAATACTATTGATAGTGAATTCATTCCTGGCTTGGTAGCCTCTGGATGTAGGTGTTGTTGTACATCGAACTGAGTCATCATATCTTGGTGTTATTTATCATTCTGTTGTATATTTCATTTATTCTTATACTCTCAAATATATGTCCAAACAGATGTTGAAACTTCTGTCATGACACTGTTATGACTTTGAAATATCAGAATGCTCTTGTTCTGTCCTTGTTTATTTAAGCAGAGATCAATGTCTCGACATCTAATGGGACATCTGAGATCTGTATACTAGAATTTCAATTGGTATCAGAGCAGACATCCTGTTCTGTTACTGGATGAGTTCTAGGGAAGATACTTTCTAGTCTTTTGAACAAGGAAGGAGATTGTGTGATTATACCATCCATTACTATTGTGTTTAAGGAGATTGAAATCTAGGAGGATAACCTTCTAAATCCATCATGACAACTACTGATGGTTGTCTGTTACTTCTGTGTAGATTCTTCCACTGCTGTTGGTAATGATGCTATTGTTACACATGATGCCTTATAAAATGTTCTGACATCTCACCTGGCTTGCTGAAGATGGTGTCAGCCTTTTTAAATGTTCATGTCATCACTAGCTGAGAGTGATATAAAGGAGAAAGCTTTATGATCTGTCTTCCACTGAAGGATCTTCCTATGTTGCTTGGGAGACGGTGTCAACCAGGTACCATGAAGGGTATTAAGAGGAATAAGGTTGAGTTGAGGTCTTGTTTATCAAATTCATGATCCATGGATTCAGTAAACACACTATGCCTTGTTTAAGGTAGCCAAGATACTTGAGTTCTATCTAAAGTCCACTCATAAAAGCACTTCTGAATGTGTTTTATAAATAGAGTTCAGAAGAGAAGATGGTCTTCTAAGGAAGATTTATGCCTTGAGTGTTTCTTTCTAGGTTGTTGATAGAGTAAGGAGGGGTGTCTTATGAAATTTGGTGATTGAAGAATACTGAATTGGGATTTAAAATCAGTTGCTACTTGTGGCCTTAACAAGTATTTAATTGATTATCCTTTTTGATTGGTGTTTAAGAAAGATGATGTCAAAATGTCACTCCTGAAGGTACAACTTCAGAATGTTGCAAGAACTCAAGAACCTTTTCTATGTATCTGTTATGTCTTAAAGAATGGATACAGTCAGTATCATCTGTGGTGTTCTCAATAGGTCCTTATCTTGTCCTTAAATGTAATCTAGGTATGTAACTCTTTAATGACTTCAAAACCAATTTCAATGGTATGTTCATGAGAAAAGGAAGTGATGTTCAACCAAATGTTGAAACATCACTTTAGAAGAGTGTGCGCAGAATCTTGTTGATCCAAAGAGTGAACTTCTCGGGGTGTTGGTCCTGTCCCGAGTTTTGGAGTGTTGGCTCCTAGATGGGTTCGGGGTGTTGGCCCTGTCCCGAGTTGTGGAGAGTTGTCTCCCAAAATGGTACCACATGCATGTGCACAGTTGAGTCACATGAAGTCGCATAATTACGCTAGTTGTATGTTAATGTTGTTTATGTGAGATATGGATTAATCGCAGTTGTTGTCGATGATGTTTATGATTTCGAAACCTATAATGCTGTGATGGGTTTCCGGCATGTTTTCTATCATGCTTTATGTTACATTATTGATATCTCACCCTTTTCCGTTGTATGTTACCTCCTCTGGTGGTAATTTGCAGGTAGTCAGGAATAAAGCATAGTTCCCGTTAAGATGTCGTTGGTTGCTCTGATACGTAGCACTCTTGGGGGGATGGACGATTGCTGTTATTATCTTAGTCGATGTTATTGTTGATTGAACTTGTTACGATGTTTTTATTAAATTGCTTTAAGAGAACATGTTGTATACTTTATCGAACTTCCACCGGAAGTAATGACGAGTTGTTTTATGATTAAATGGTTAAGTAATACATTGGTGATTGGTCATCCAATTTCGTGCTACGTATGATATTTTCAAGTTGTTGCATAATGATTGTTGTCTGTCAGGTTGAAGTGTAACATCTCTGATATGAGGAATTTTGCCCATGTGACGACCGTCACAGGCTCATGACGACCGTCATGCAGTCAATGTTTGCGCTGCTGCGCTTTGTTTGCTATATGAATTGTTGTTTTTCCTGTTATCCGCAAGTTTAGATTTGGGGTGTTACATTAGTGGTATCAGAGCATGTCAGTCCGTCCGGCCAAGTTGTCTAGTGTCGTCGAGTCAGTCGTCGTGCCTAACACTAGAGTCTCGTTAATTATGAAATCTGACTGTTGGTTGTTGCAGCTTAAGTGAAATGGCTGGGAGGAATGATGCTGCAATTGCTGCTGCTCTGCAAGCTTTAGCTAATGCTATGGAACATCAGCCGAATCCTGCTGGAGATGCTGGGTCTCGCAGTTTGGCAACGTTTCAACGGGAGAATCCGCCTACCTTCAAGGGTAAGCATGATCCTGATGGTGCATTGGAGTGGTTGAAGGAAATGGAGCGAATCTTTCGTGTGATGGATTGTACTCCAGCACAGAAGCTCCGTTATGGGACTCATATGCTAGCAGTCGAAGCTGATGACTGGTGGCTAGAGACCCGTCCAGTGTTGGAAGCTGCAGGTGAAGAAGTTACTTGGACTGTATTCCGTAGGGAATTTCTGAAGAAGTATTACCCGAAAGATGTCTGTGGTAAGAAAGAGATTGAATTCCTTAAACTGAAGCAAGGAGACAGATCTGTTACTGAGTACGCGGCGAAGTTCAAGGAGTTGGCTAAGTTTTACCCGCACTACAGCGCAGAGACTGCTGAATTCTCTAAATGTATCAAGTTTGAGAACGGATTGAAGTCTGAAATCAAGAAAGTAATCGGGTATCAGAAGATCCGTGTCTTTGATTCATTGGTTGAAAGCTGTAGGATTTATGAAGAGGATAGCAATGCTCATTACAAGTTGGTGAGTGAGAGGAGAGGCAAATCACAGCAGAGTCGTGGTAAGCCTTATGATCCTCCAGCTGGCAAAGGAAAGCAGAAAGTAGCTGACGGCCGGAAAGCTAGTAGGGGAGATGCTCCTGCTAGTATTGTTTGCTATAAGTGCGGAAAGCCAGGTCACAAGAGTAATGTATGTAATTATGGATCATTGAAATGTTACCGTTGCGGATAGTTGGGACACGCTGTTGGTGAGTGCAAACGCAAAGGAATGGTTTGTTTCAACTGCGGTGAAGAGGGACACCTGCGAGACAAGTGTCAGAAGCCTAAGAAGGAACAGAATGGCGGAAGAGTGTTCGCGCTATCTGGGACTCAGACATCCAGTGATGACAGATTGATTGAAGGTACTTGTTTCATTAATGGTAGTCCTTTACTTGCTATTATTGACACTGGTGCGTCTCATTGCTTTATTGCTGCAGATTGTGTTGAACATTTGGGTCTTATGTTGTCACACATGAGTGGAGAGATGGTAGTTGAGACCCCAGCTAAGGGATCAGTAACTACGTCTCTTGTGTGTTTGAAATGTCCTCTGTCGATGTTTGATAGAGATTTCCTGGTTGACTTAGTTTGTTTGCCATTAAGTGGGATAAACATAATTTTGGGTATGAACTGGTTAGAGTATAACTGCGTTCATATTAATTGCTTTAATAAGTCGGTGAGATTCTCTACTCCCGAGGAGGAGGGAGCGCGTTGGGTAACTACCAAACAGATGAAACAGATACTGCTAGAAGATGCTCAGGTGTTTGCATTGGCGGCATCATTATCCATTGAGAATCAAGCGATAATCGATGAATTGGAAGTTGTTTGTGATTTCCCTGAGGTGTTTCCAGATGAAATTCCTGAAGTTCCTCCAGAACGGGAAATTGAATTTTCTATTGATCTTGTACCCGATACCAGACCTGTGTCTATGGCACCGTACAGGATGTCTGCATCTAAATTGGCAGAGTTGAAGAAACAGTTGGAAGACTTACTTGAGAAGAAGTTCGTTAGACCAAGTGTATCACCGTGGGGAGCTCCGGTATTGTTAGTGAAGAAGAAGGATGGCAGTATGAGGTTGTGTATTGACTACCGGCAACTGAACAAAGTTAAAATTAAGAACAAATACCCGCTTCCGAGAATTGATGACTTGATGGATCAATTGGTTGGAGCGCGAGTGTTTAGTAAAATTGATTTGAGGTCGGGGTATCACCAGATTAAGGTAAAAGATGATGATGTTTAGAAAACTGCGTTCAGAACCAGGTATGGACACTATGAGTTTACGGTAATGCATTTTGGCGTTACTAATGCGCCAGGAGTTTTCATGGAATACATGAACCGTATCTTCCATGAGTATTTGGATCGATTCGTGGTAGTATTTGTCGCTACTGTGAAAATCGGCGCCGGCTGAACAGAAGAGTCGCCACCGTGCGTTATTTATCCCAACGGAGGGAAAGGAAACGCTCGAAGTAAACCTACCGCAAAGACGGGAAAGGAATGGTCATCGCAACCAAATCCTGGATTCGGGAGTCGTTACGCAAGGGGAAGGTATTAGCACCCCTCACGTCCGTCGTACTCGACGGGATCCACGCTTGTTTTCTAGTACGGACTGTTATTCTGTCTACTCTAAAGGTCAAGGGTTAAAAGAAAATAAAATGACTCGGCAAAGTATCGCACTTTATGCCTACGTATTCCCGTCTGGAACGAGAAATCAGAGTCAATGTAGTTCGCCTACCTACGGGAAAGGAGGGGAAGGTTGCTCGCTAGGATATTGCATCCTATGCCTACATACTTTCATACGGCATGAAAGATCAGAGCAAACGTAGTTCGGGCCACGTATGACACAAGTCTGTCTTGATTGTTTTTATCCTTCTGAAAAAGGTTTTCTCCTGATTATGGGTCCAAGCGGACAAAAATGACATTTTTGATTGGTTTACAGTCTTTTACGAAAGATCTGTCTTTTAGGATGTTTGAAATGTTTATTGTATTTTTGATTGCTTTGAGGTGAGAAGAGAAAGAACTCTAACCTAGGGTTAAAATGGGAATCAAAATCTACCCTAATGTTGTCATGCTTGGATGGAATCCTGATGTCTGTCATATTTCTCTATTGCGCAGAGAGAAACAGAGATCCTAAGGGATAAACTGAAAAGAAACAACATATATACAGTAAAGCAGTAAAATGCATGAATGCAGCGGTACAAGCGAGGCAAGGAAGTCCCACTCAACCTCGAACCTAGAAAACAATGAGCGAAGTGAAACAACTTCACCTCAACCTCATGGGGAAAATTAACAAACAATACAGTCAAGAAACTCAAACAATACATCAACAGCTCTAAACAGCACCAACAACTCTAAACAGCAAAATCTGACAGCACAAGCTCCTTCTTCTATCAGTCTTCAAGGCAATGAACTTTATCCTCAATCTTCAAGGGCTTCTTCAAAGCAAGCTCTCCAGCAGAGAAATGATTACAAGAGGATTTTGAATGTTAAACAGTCTGTTGAGCACCAAAGGTGGCCTACAGAAAGTTAACATAATACAGACTGTTTCTCTCAAAGTTCTATCTCCTAGATACAGTCACTAATCCTTCCAAAGGAGGGATGTAAGTATTAAGGAGAGACTTTTAATCATTGAGAGGAATGGAGGCAAAAGAAACCATCCATGTTTATGAAGAAGATTTCTATTCTAAGGCTCTACCTATATTCTATATCCTATGGTCTTCAAACAGCTCCAAGCAAGCCAAGCAATCTTCATCAAGCTTTGATTTTGATCTTCAACTTTGTCTTCATTAGGATCCACCATCATGCTCTTCAAACCAAGCCCACACCCCAAGCAAAAGCCCAAAAAGCCCACACAACAAAATAAACCCCAAAAATGGGCAAGCCAAGCAAGCACACAATTGTAAAATATACTAAAAATAGTACTATAATATTTACAAGCCTAATATTAATTCTAAGGGAAATACTATATCTACCCTATATACCCCATAGGTCCCATACTCCAATTCAATCTAAAAACCCAAAAATAAAATGTTCAAGTGCACCTATGTTATGTATAAACCCTAATCTAACTATCTTAATATCAACTAATAAAAATTACCTAAAAATACTCCTAAAAATCATGGAATAAAATCCAGGGGTACCTAATGTGTGTATCTAATTGCCCTAAAAAGATTGGCCTAAAAAAAGTAAGGGGAACTACCTAAACAAAAATATACAAAATCATGTACAAACTATATTCAATAAAAAAAACAACTAAATGTAAAATATTCACAAAAAATAAAGAAAATACCTAAAATAATATTTTTATTTACTTATAATTTTCTTGAAACCATTATCAACATGTAGCGAAAACTCCCAGGTCAAAAAGATCATTTTCCAATTTTTTATGATTTTCCAAAGTTGTAAAGAAAAATGAATTAAATGAATTAAAAAAAGAAAATACTTTGGTGCAGATAGCAAGAAATTATAAAGCAGCAAGCATTTGGGTCCAGACGGGGGGTGCGCGTATCAAAGCGCCCTAGGCCCATGTCCAACATCAAAACAATTCAGAAAATGCTAAAGAAAATCAACAAATTCGTGGTGTGGATAGTAACCAGAAATAGTGTAATGCAAGGTTGGGCCACGAAAGGGGGTGCCAACATCAACAACCAACTTAAGCCCAATGCCTCTTGTTAAATGAAACGATGCGTTTCAGCATCAGCCAGCCTTCACAACTTGAAGCTCAATCTGGACCACACGATGATAAGTCAGTCAACACTTCTAACATGATCCAAAGGTCCAAAACCCTTCTTCCTCATTTGAATGAACATTGGAGCCAAAAACTCCATTGATGAACAAGCAAAAACACACTCTGATCCACATACGAACTCCATCAATCCTTGATCAAAAATCAAATTGTAAAGCCCTAACATGCTCTATTTTCTTCCCTGATTTTATCTATGGCCTTGAATTCAATTGATATGAACCCTAACCTCAAACACGATCCTCACTCCAAAATTGATCAGAAAATCAATCATCACCAATCATCAAATTAAGTGTCCCAATCTCTTCCTTGTTCAACACTGATCATGTCTAACCATAAACCTAAGGCTATAACTCCATATCCATCATGTTCTTGGTTGAAACAGAAATTAGGTCACTATATCAATCATCACCAAATGGCTTCAAATTCTCCAGAAAGATTCACCTAACCACATACTAACCTCCTAACCTAAAGATTCATGCCAATTCTAACTAAATCGAGCCATGGTTTGAAAGTTACTAACCTGATGAAATGATGAAAACAGATGGTGGAATCCTTCAATTCAATGCTTGTCCTTCTCCAGATTCCTTCAGTATGATCTTTTCTAGCTTCTGTATGCAACCAATCTCCTTGGAAGTGCTTGATTTTCTGAATCAGATTTCAAGTTGCAGGTGGAAAAGTGGGAGATCAAGAACACGATCCAAGCTTGAATTCTCTTAGATTTTGATTGATACACCCTCAGAAACACCAAAGGAACTGAATAGGATCAACAAATTGGATTGATTGTGAAGAAATTGGAGAATTCGAAAGTGACTTGCAATGGAAGAAGATGAAGTTCAATCTCTGAGTTTGGCACCAAATGAATCCCAACCTTGATCTTGATCAACTCAAATGACTTTATAGATGATGTAGGAAGGATCTAGAAGTTGCTGGAATGATCCTATGAGAAATTGGATATCTCATGCTATGGTATTATCCTTTAATGAGTTCAAAAACCAGTTGGAGTTTGGACTGTTACAGCACATGAACAAGGCTTGAATTTCTCTCCAAATGAGAAATAGAAGGTGCTTGGATGGTTCCTTGCATTGTAATCCACTCCTAGCTTGGTTTGGCAAATGTGACTTCTTATATAAGTAACCAATGACAAGTCCAATTTCTTGACCTCAAATTCAAAATCTAATGATGTCAATGATATTAAAATGTATTTTCCCTTCAATTTGGTATATCACATGATGCATTTTAGCCTTGGATCAAAAAATCCCAAATTTGGTCACCTGAAAATGGACTTTTACCTTCCATATTTGGTCAATTTTATCATTTTGAGTTCCATGCATTTCCAAACTATCATGACCTCTTACTTAGACTCAAAACATCATTTTGAGCAAGTTTGATGTTGAACATTTTTTCATTTGAAGTTTGCAAGTAGGAGTTTTAGGCATATGCTTGAAATGACCTATAATCTTACATTTCCTAAAATACCCCTAGCTTGTCAAGATCATAAGTAGAGTTCCACAAATTAGAATGAGGCATACCATACCTCTTTAGAAAGCTAAGATCATGAGGAACAACTTTCATGTTTACCAAAAATTCATTTTAAAACTCCTTGTGGGGAAAAAGTTGCTTGGAAGTCAAGTAACTTTCATAGATAAATTCCAGTGTCCTCAGATGACCTGTAACTTGCAAGAACCATATCTTGAGTTCTATAAATCTCCTTGATTCCTTCCACCACTTAAATTAAATGTCTTGAGATGCTCTACAAGTTTCATGTTGGCCAAAGATTCATTTGAGACTTGTATTTTGAATTATTTTGCTTGGAAGTTTGACCTAAATCAGGGGATTTTACACAGAAACCCTAATTTAGAAACTTCTCTTCTTCTTGATTTCTTTTGATTTCTCCTTGGCACAACACCACATATATATCCACATATCAAATGATGAATCCCACATCCTTCAAATAGTCCTTGATACCCTTCAATCAAGCATTTGACCTAGGGTTGACCCAGATGAAACCCTAGTTGACTGTCTTCAATTGTAGCTCTTGTAACCACACCAATAACTTGTCTTACTTTCAAAATGACCCTCTAGGTCCTCCATGATGTCTACACACATTCCATGCCTCAGTTCATAGCCCACAATCTCTTTGATGATCTTCAAATACTCCTCAGATAGGCTATAAATCCACTGCTTGATATATTAACTTCTCAAAGCTTCACCTTCCTTCCTGGTGACTTGAATAAGCTTGAACTTGAATAAAAACCTTTTGGATATGCTTCTTGAGATGAAAATGGCACTTGATCCCTGGTTGGATGGCTGGCCCATGCTATGCTATGCAAATGAATGAACCATGTATATGATCTACTATGCAAATGATAAAGCTATTGAAACATAAACCAGGTAAAACAAGTTGGTCAAATTTTAGGGTGCAACAGCTGCCCCTATTCAAGCGACTTGGACCCGACTGGGTGAAGAGCGAACGGCCTTCAAACAATCGAGGTACGAGACGGTTGAATACCAATAAACCCGGAAATTTGCTAACTGCAAAAATAAACGGCACCCCTGCTTAGGGAACACCCTCCACCAATTGGACTCTGATTGTTACAGTAACAAATGATCGATCGTCTGATACAAATCTGATTTTAACATTAACTTGTCAATATAGGAATAAACTTAGTGACTTCACCGGAGAGATACTTCTGTCAAATGTCTGAACACATTCTGCCTATCGTGGGACCACCGTTTATCTGAATACGAAAAAATCATCCGCCTGCTCCATACGGAAAAACTATCTACTCCCGCCTGCTTCATACGAGAAAACTATCATATTTGCCTACTTCATACAGAACAAGTGATCTTGATATCCGCCTGCTTCTTACGAAAGAACTTATCTGTCTGATTCTTACAGAACAATTCTTTTGATATCCGCCTGCTACCTACGGAATAAACTCATCTGTCTGATTCTTACAGAAAGAGCTTTCAAATGCATCCGTATGCTTCTTACGGTGCAATCCATTACATGTCCGCCTGCTCCCTGCGGAAGAACTTATCTGTCTGATTCTTACAGATATCCGCCTGCTACCTACGGAATAAACTCATCTGTCTGATTCTTACAGAAAGAGCTTTCAAATGCATCCGTCTGCTTCTTACGGTGCAATCCATTACATGTCCGCCTGCTCCCTGCGGAAGAACTTATCTGTCTGATTCTTACAGATATCCGCCTGCTACCTACGGAATAAACTCATCTGTCTGATTCTAACAGAAAGAGCTTTCAAATGCATCCGTCTGCTTCTTATGGTGCAATCCATTACATGTCCGCCTGCTCCCTGCGGAAGAACTTATCTGTCTGATTCTTACAGATATCCGCCTGCTACCTACGGAATAAACTCATCTGTCTGATTCTTACAGAAAGAGCTTTCAAATGCATCCGTCTGCTTCTTACGGTGCAATCCATTACATGTCCGCCTGCTCCCTGCGAAAGAACTTATCTGTCTGATTCTTACAGAACACTTCTTTTGTTCTTATCCGCCTGTTTCATACGGAAAGACTATCTTGCACATATCTTCTTTGCCTGTTTGCAACAACAGCTAACTCTACTGGGGATATTCTGAAAAATAAACACCGAGCACTCATCTCATCAACAAGTGAACACTCCTAAAATTTTGATTTTATGAAACTCTGAAATGCTGCCGCAGCGACCAACTTGAAAAGACGTTCCGCTGTTCGGATCCCATTCATTAATAACTCTGTGGGGAAAACTGAATCACATCATCACCTGTCTCACAGCAAGACTCCGATTGTCTGAAAATACATTTGATCTTTTAAACTCCATACTCCTATCGGAAAAAGGATAAACTCCATATTCCTGTTGATAAATAAACTCTAAACTCCTGTCGAGAAACAAATCATGTACTCCTGCTGAGAAATAAACTCCGTACTCCTGTTGAGAAACAAATCCTGTACTCCTGTTGAGAAATGAACTCCATACTCCTGTTGAGAAATAAACTCCGTACTCCTGTTGAGAAACCCCTAAAATGCAAAAGGTTAACCAACCTGACTTATGTTTCAAAATGGGCATGTTTGATAATGGCGCAATGCTCTGTGCAATATGGAAATGCTACGCCTTTTTGGTTTGGTGGATGCAAATGTGACACTATATGCCAATGCAAATGCAGGTTCGAACTGCTGGGATAGCCCTGATAAGCTTGCTTCATCAAATCTGCCGTCGAGGACAAATGTCATCCTGCTGGGGAGTGAACGGGTATCACAAAGTATTCTGGCAAAATAAATGCCAGGACACACAACCAACTCTGTCGGGGAGAGTTTTAACCTTCGATTTCCACTGGGAGGAAAGAAAACACTTGTTGAAAAGAGAGAAATCCGCTGAGGGATAAAACGACTCTCTTGGGGAAAATCAACTGACTCCGTTGGGGAGAATAAATGACCCTACTGGGAAGGGAATCTCTGCTAGGAAGAGTGGACTGTCTGAGTACCACTCACAACTTTGGAGCTATTAGTCTTCTGAGGCTAAACAACTCTGCTCGGGATAGGGAATCCTTTTGGGGGATACCACGCCGTCTGAAAACAGCCCACAATCTTGGAATCACCAAACTCTGCTGAGGGCAAACGACCCTGCTGGAGAATGTCCTTCGGATAAGCTGCAATTAGCTGGGGAATTTGATCCTTCTTTAGTAAGGAACATTGTCATCTCAACTTCAGGGAATGAAGCGCGACCTGCACGGGGATTCACTTCACATAATGATCAAGTCTTTTCGTCCCGCCTCTGGTTAGGACTGCAATCTTCTGATCGTCCACCTCATATGGGCAAGAACCCTACAACACCACAAACGAGACAAGACAAATCTATACAACCAAATCTATTCAGGTTAGCATTAGTGACATCATTTTCAGTCAATTCGAAGTTTTAGCAATTATCGGCAAGGGCCAGCAACGTTATGCACTCGCTAGTTTTATTAAACATTGGCGCTTTTCATATACAAAACAGTAAAGAACAAACATCAAATACTGAATAACATGTTTTATTGATTGGGCCCCTGAATGGGCAGAATTTTGTACATTGGATGTAACTCCTGAAAAGAGGAAGTCACGCATAACAAATGTACAAGTAAGCACAGGAAGCATAAACACAGTGACAAATCAAATTTGCGCATATGTCGGCAACGTGATGCAGACAAACATCATGAGCTGATCCTCCTATGACTCGCCTGACTCTGGCGCTTTCCCGGTATTCACCCTTCTGAAGAGATTGTATCTGATAATCGAATCCCTAAATTATTCTCCCGCACCAATGCGATGCAGCATCAAATCCGGACTGCAATCATTTGCTTTTCAAATCCCTAACTTTTACGTGAACCGCCCTTTGCGGGTTTTCAGTTCACCAGGATACCCTTTTTTGCCGAAGCCACCCAGTGTAGGTTTTCAACTCCGCGGGTGTACATTTTTCAACTTTTATCCCTAATTTTTGCCCGAACCTTTTATTCTGTTTTTGGTTCGCCAGGATGCCCCATTTTTGCCTGGACTCTCTTTTTTCTGTCTAGCGGGTCAATTTCAAGCAAAGTATTTTTTAACTGCATCCGAATTCACAGGCGACGTAAAGTCTTCACCGTCCATGTTAGACAACAACAAAGCTCCTCCTGAAAAGACTTTTCTGACAACATATGGCCCTTCGTAGTTAGGGGTCCATTTGCCCCTGTGATCTGTTTGCGGCGGGAGAATCCTCTTCAGCACAAGGTCGCCCGTCTGAAAGATCCGAGGATGTATCTTCTTATCATACGCTTTCTTCATTCGGCTCTGGTACAACCGACCATATGCTAGAGAGGCTAACCTCTTCTCATCCATTAAACTCAGCTGGTTCAATCTGTCTTTCACCCATTCTGCCTCGTCAAGTTGGACATCTCGTAGTACCCTCAGGGAGGGAATCTCAACCTCCAGTGATAACACTGCTTCCATTCCGTATACCAACGAGAACGGGGTTGCCCCGGTTGATGTGCGTACCGTCGTACGATAACCGTGCAAAGCGAAAGGTAGCATCTCATTCCAGTCCTTATAGGTCACCACCATCTTTTGAACAATCTTCTTTATATTCTTATTGGCCGCTTCAACAGCGCCATTCATCTTGGGTCGGTAAGGAGAAGAGTTGTGATGTTCGATCTTGAAGCTCTGACACAGCTCCTTCATCATCTTGTTATTTAAGTTCGAACCGTTGTCGGTAATTATCCGCTTAGGGATTCCATACCTGCAAATGATATCCCGTTTGATAAACCTGGCTACCACCTGCTTGGTCACGTTAGCATATGATGCCGCTTCCACCCACTTGGTGAAATAATCAATTGCTACCAAAATGAAACGGTGTCCGTTAGATGCCGTTGGCTCAATCTTTCCAATCATATCAATTCCCCACATCGAGAATGGCCATGGTGACGACTTCACGTTCAGAGGACTCGGAGGCACATGGATCTTATCCGCATAAATCTGGCACTTATGACACCTCTTCGCAAACTTGAAACAGTCAGTTTCCATAGTTAGCCAGTAATAACCTGCCCGTAGCAGCTTTCTTGTCATAGCATGCCCACCAGCATGTGTACCAAATGTACCCTCGTGTATTTCCTCCATGAGCACCTTCGCCTCTTTCTCGTCTACACAACGTAGCAGCACTAAATCGTGATTCCCTTTGTACAGGACACCGTCCGGATTCAGATAGAAATTACCCGCCAATCTCCTGAGAGTCTTCTGATCGTGACTGGATGCCCCAGCCGGATATTCCTTATTCTTCAGGAAATTCTGGATATCAAAATACCAGGGTTTATCATCAGATGCTTCGTCAATAGCAAATATGAAAGCAGGCCTGTCAAGCCGGGATATTACGATCTGCGGAGCCTCATTCCAAAAATTGACTTTATACATGGAGGCTAATATGGCCAGGGCGTCAGCCATCTGATTTTCTGCTCGCGGCACATGGTGCAATTCAACCTTGTCAAAGAAAGGCAACAATATCCTTGCATAATTCATGTACGGTATCAAGCTGGGTTGACGTGTCTCCCATTCTCCTTTTATTTGATTCACCACCAGAGCTGAGTCTCCGTATACATCCAGATTTTTGATTCGCAAATCAATGGCTTCTTCAAGCCCCATAATACAAGCTTCGTATTCGGCTTCATTATTGGTAACTGAAAAGTTCAATCGGGCAGTAAATGGGATGTGCGACCCATGAGGAGTAGTGATGATTACCCCTATTCCGCTACCATAGGAATTCACAGCTCCGTCAAATATCATCTGCCACTTGGAACCCAATGCTGGTCCTTCATTCGGCAACGGTTCTTCACAATCTTTCATCTTTAGGTACATGATATCCTCGTCAGGAAAATCAAACCTCATTGATTGGTAGTCCTCAATAGGCTGCTCAGCAAGATACTCCGATAACACGCTCCCCTTTATAGCCTTTTGTGAAACATACTGGATGTCATATTTGGTCAAAACCATCTGCCAACGGGCAATTCTTCCAGATAGCGCCTGCTTTTCAAATACGTATTTGATAGGATCCATTTTCGAGATGAGCATGGTTGTATGGTTTAGCATGTACTGCCTCAAACGCTTGGCGGCCCAAGCTAGCGCACAACAAGTTTTTTCGAGCATTGAATACCGAGATTCACATCCAGTAAACTTCTTACTCAGGTAGTATATCGCATGCTCTTTACGCCCTGTCTCGTCATGTTGACCGAGAACACAACCCATACTCCCCTCAAGAACCGTCAAATACATAATCAAGGGTCTCCCTGCCACTGGGGGTATCAAAATAGGAGGTTCCTGCAAATACTGTTTTATTTTATCGAACGCCTTTTGACAATTTTCATTCCATGTTACAGCCTGGTCTTTTTTCAACAGCTTGAATAATGGATCACACGTAGCTGTTAGGTGAGATATGAACCGAGCGATGTAGTTCAACCTCCCAAAAAACCCGCACACCTCTTTTTCTGTTTTAGGCGTCGGCCTCTCTTGTATTGCTTTTATTTTCGCAGGATCAACCTCTATTCCTTTTTCGCTCACGATAAACCCCAGCAGTTTACCCGATCTCACCCCGAAGGTGCATTTGTTAGGGTTCAGTCTCAACCTAAACTTCCTAAGCCTCTTGAATAATTTCAGCAGATTCACCACATGTTCTTCCTCCGTCTGGGATTTGGCAATCATATCATCAACATAAACCTCGATCTCCCTATGCATCATGTCATGAAAGAGAGTCGTCATTGCACGCTGATATGTTGCCCCAACATTCTTCAATCCAAAGGGCATCACTTTGTAACAAAATGTTCCCCAAGGCGTTATGAAGGTAGCCTTCTCCATGTCTTCGGGCGCCATTTTAATCTGATTGTAGCCCGAGAAGCCATCCATGAAGGAGAATACGGAGAATTGAGCAGTGTTATCGACCAGCACATCGATGTGAGGAAGTGGAAATTCATCTTTCGGGCTCGCCTTGTTCAAATCACGGTAATCTACGCACATTCTCACTTTACCGTCTTTCTTTGGCACTGGCACAATATTAGCGACCCATGAGGGATATTTCGTAACAGCTAGGAAACCAGCATCCCACTGCTTTTGAACTTCATCCTTAATCTTCACAGCCATGTCCGGTCTAGTTCTTCGAAGCTTCTGCTTAACCGGCGGACATTCTTCTTTTAGTGGCAAACAGTGTACAACCATATCTGTATCCAATCCAGGCATGTCTTCGTACGACCAAGCGAATACGTCACTATATTCTATGAGCATTTCAACCAGTCTTCGCTTGACGTCGCTCTGCAGCGCGGCCCCTATACAGATATTTCTCTCAACCCCTTCCGACCCCAGATTGACGATCTCAATGACCTCCTCATGAGGCAAAATGATTCGTTCTTCTTGCTTTACCAACCAAGATAACTCTTCTGGAACGTCGCCATCTTCAACAATCTCTTCTTCGGTCTGAAATACCGGGTGCTCAAAGTCGAAGTGAGTCATAGGCGGTTCAATGATGTCATCTGAAAATGTTATCCTGCAAAAGGAATGGTTAAATGCTTCAAAACACATACAAAGCGAGTAACCACGTTGCCATTTTATTGTAAAAATAAAAACAGGAAAAACAGAGATTACAACATTTGTACATGAAAAACACCTTTTTATTTAATGATCAACGATGCAATGTACATAGCAGAATGACCCTAAAGCAAAATCACGATGCCCCGGGTAGGACACCGGATTGTTCAACAATTAAGAAAACAAAGCATTACTGTTTATTTGTCACAAGATTAGTCTCCTGAATAGACCAATTGCACAGCCCTTGTCCTGGCACGCTCGGCTGAATCCAGGCGTCCATGTCGCAGTCGCTGTCCCCTTCTTCGGAATCCGAAACAACGTTGATGGTCTCGTTGTATACTCCACTAGCCGTGATTGTGATTGGTCTTCTGAAACGGGGTGCCCCTGCAGTAGGCGTTGATGATGACGGTTGATATCCCAGCCCAAATCTGTCCATTTTCACGGGAATATCTAGGACTTTGCCCCAGCCCTTGGTTTCACCGGTCTTCACTAGAGCCTGAGCCTCCTTGTATGATGATACCGCCACCTCTGATGCTTTACTCGGCCCTGGAACTTTGTCTTTGATGCGCAACCCTTCAAAGGCTTGACAGGGTGTTTCATGAATCTCGCCGTCGACTTCCACGTACTTGAATGACGACAGATGGCTGATCAATATATCCTCCTCTCTGCAAACTGTGACCACACTGTCCCCTACCATGTACTTCAGCTTTTGGTGCAAGGTAGACGTGACTACCCCAGCACCATGGATCCATGGTCGTCCAAGAAGACAACTGTATGCTGGCTGGATGTCCATGATGTAAAATTCAGTTTCAAAAATCTCCGGCCCTACCTGCAGAGGCAAAGTTATGGATCCAAAAACTGACCTCCGTGTACCATCAAATGTCCTGACCACCAAGTCACTAGGTGTACAAATGATCCCCCTGATGTCTAACTTCATCATTGCTTTCTTTGGCAGCACATTCAAGGAAGACCCGGTATCTACCAGCACGTGGGACATGACTGCGCCCCTGCATTCAACTGAGACGTGCAACGCCATATTATGCTCTCTTCCCCTCGGGGTCAAATCAAAATCCGTAAATCCCAAGCTATGGCCTGCATTCACGTGCGCCATCACCCCCTCCAACTGATTCACAGAAACATCTTGGGGTACAAAAGACGTGTCCAGGATTTTCAATGACGCATTCCTATGGGCTTCGGAACACAATAACAGTGACATTATGGATATCTTCGACGGCGTTTGTTAAAGGTGCTCAACAATTTTATAGTCACTCTTACGGATAAGACGCATAAACTCTTCTACATCTTTCAGTGACGTTTCTTTTTCATTCCTCTGCACAGGGACCTCCTCATTCACTTTTCCTTTACCTTTTGCCAATCGTTCAGCCTCTACCTCAGGCGACATAAAAATTCTCCCACTTCTTGTCATCCCTCCGGTTCCGACGACATTGTCCACAACCTCAGCTGGTCGTTTACTGATATCAATTTTCTCCCCCTCACAATATGCTTCCAGACCATAAGTCCAGGGTACTGCCTTAGTGCTCTCATAAGGGATTGGCCCTGCCTTTGTGATAGTGATCGTTGGTCGCCTGGCTGGCGCCGTTATAGTTATCGTTTTTCGGGGAATTGTTACCATATCTACATCACTTTGCTCATAAGCTAAAACTTATGCGGGTTTCTCGACTGCCGTTCTGTCGAATTGTAACGTGCCTTCATCTATCAAGGTCTAAATACCCTTCTTCAATTCAGCATAACCCCCAGCTTGGGTCCAACACTCTAGGCAAAATTCATCGCAGCCCGGATACACACCTCCTTTCAATAACCTGCTCTTTATTTCACACAATGGCGTTTTTAATTCATCAACATTCATGATCAAGTTCAAACCCTCCTCAGTCAAAATAGCATTTGCCCCATGGTTGGGCATTGGCTGTTTTACTATGTTCGGACCTGCTTGTCCAAAATTTATGGCCTTGCTATCCAACAGATCTTGCACTACATGCTTGAAAGCGTGGCAAGCTTCTATGTCATGTCCGGGCGCCCCGGAGTGAAATTCGCAGTGTTTGTTGGTGTCGTATCCGTACGGAAGTACCGCCCCTTTAGGTGGTGCTAGAGTCCTCTTTTCTACCAAATTTAACCCCAACAATGTTTGAAGCAACTCTGCGTAGGTAGAAGGAGGAGCGTCGAAAACCCTTTTCGTCTTCTGAAACCTTCTCTGTCCATAATCCTGCCCCTGCTGCTGTGGTTGCTGCTGTGGCAGTATCTGTTGTAGTGGTATTGGTTGTTGATGAAATGGAATTGTGACGCTTGCCACCTGTTGCTGATGATTGTACTGATTCCGTCCTCTGCCCCGGCCTCGGCCTCGGCCCCCGAATACTGCACTTGTGTCACCCTGACGGAGACCACCAAAAGCTTTTCTGTTACCTCCAACTGAAGTGGACTCCTCAGCTTGGAATCTCCCCATTTTAATATTACTTTCAACCTTCTCGCCCATCAAAATTAGATCCGAGAAACTGCCCAAGGAAGCGGGAAACAACTTATCATAAAACATACCGGTGAACGTTCCTATGAACATATCATTCATCTCCTTCTCAACCAAAGGAGGATGAACTCTTGCAGCCATGTCGCGCCACCTCTGCGCATATTCTTTGAAACTCTCATCTTTCTTCTGTGACAACCCCTGCAGCTGGACCCTGTTCGGTGCCAGGTCACTATTGTACTTATAATGAGTCACAAACGCTTCGGCCAGTTGCTTCCATGTTTTTATCTGAGTAGGCTCCAACCCCATGTACCATTCAAGGGAAGGACCAGACAAGCTGTCTTGAAAGAAATGCATCAGCATTCTCTCATCATTCGAGTAAGCGGACATCCGTCTGTAGTATGACCGCACATGCACCTTCGGACATGTATCTCCCTTATATTTGTCAAATGTAGGAGCTTTAAACTTCAGCGGTACCCTCAGGCCAGGCACCAAACCCATTGTGGTCATATCTAAACCAACAACACTTTGGTTCACGACACCTTTCATCTGCTCCTCGAGCATCTTGATTTGCTGAGTGTTGTCTACAGGACCTTCAAAACCTCCACCAGAGAAAGCATCCTCTTGTTGGTCTTCCCTCCAATTACCATTCTCATTTCCGTATCCATCATACCCATTGTTACGACCAAATCTAGTCTGGTTCATCACAGGACCCCGTCCCCTATTACCATACCCTTGAGCGACCCCAGCAGGTCCAAAAGACATCATTCCAGCACCATTTCCGTTACCGAAACCACCATATCCCTAATTGGTATTACCAAATACATCCTGTCCGAAACCCTGAGCGTTGAAACCGAACTTCCCATCTTGGTTAGCATAATCAAACCCCTGGTCGTTATAGCCAAATCCGTTGTTACCAAAGCCATTACCACCATTGTTATCACGCCCAGATTGGCGTCTCCGAATCCAACGTTGTTAATGACAGTTTCGTTACCCATTCCTGTATTACCATTCCCGGCTCCAGCGCCGTTGTTCATGTTCGCAGCAGGTATATTTACCACAGGTGGAGCCACTGGTGTAGGAGTACCATCCCCATGAAGGGTGTCAACACGTACAGAATTGTGGTATTCGTTTCCATGCTCTGCATTTCTTACCAGCAATGGCTGCACCAAAGTTTGCAAGTTTTCCTGTCCTTTCACAATTGTCTCCATCGTTTGCATGAACAGCGCCAACTTCTCACGCATGTCTTGCATCTCGCTCTGCACCTGGTCCATAACTCTTTTGCAGTTGGTACGAGTAGAGTATCGGTGAGGACGTTGACTTTCAATCCTGGAGAAACCTGAAGAATACAGGAAATGAGATACAGTTCAATAATCACCTGTAATGCAATATGAATGTGTATGCAAATGCAACATGTGTCTGTGCATTAGGGAATATCACTCCCCAATTCTAGTGCAAATGTGCCAGTGCGGTGACAGTGATAGCAATAAGAAGCTCGAAACATCTCATACATTGCAGAGAAACCCATCAAGTTAGGAATACAATATCAATGAGCGTACAAATAAGAAGGCATGACCTCAACCAACAATTCTGGTGATGGCCAGCACAATGCAAATAAAGCATACACATCCATACAGGAGATAGTCAAGTGCAACCATACGCCTGGTACTCCTCTAATAACCTCTTAGTCTCGGGATGATTTGGTTGAGTAAGCAAACCCTCGACAAGTAGATCTCTTCACTTGAGAACACGTCGTAAATCACCAGCCGATTCCTCCCGTGCCCCTTCTCTGAAGCGATCCTCTAACTTCCGTTTCTGAGACACAACCTCCTTCTTGCACTCAATGGCTTTGTTCAATGAGTTCTGTAGACTATATCTTGCCATAACCTCCTCTTCATACTTTCTCTTGCTAGCCTTCAACTGATCTTCGAGTTCAGAAACTTGCTGCCTCAATTTGTCTTCCCTCTTTTTGTTGTTGGTTAGCGTAGCATTCCACATTTTATTGCACGAAGAGATTTCCCGGTAGGCGGCATCGAGTGACTTCTTCTTGGACTCTAACATATCATGAGAGCTTCTGAATTCTTTTCCCAGGAGTTCACGCTTCTTTTTCTCTTCTGTCAGTTCAGCACCTAGCCTGTTTACTAACTCAGTCTGCTGCTGGAAGGAATACACAACTTTGTTCTTCTCACTCCGCATCTGAGCCAATTCCTTCTCTAACTCTTCATTGATCTTTATCAAGTCTTCTTTTTCTTTCACAACCCGCTCATAGACCTCAATAGCTACAGTAGTGGGTTCCTCCACTGGAACGGGAACAGGACGTGATACTGCGGGAAAAGGCATCTGTACCTGTCCTACCCTTTCTTGAATCCACACCTTGTAGGGCATATAGGCTTGAAAATCATTTTTGCCTAGCAATGGTTTCCCTCTTCTGCAGATATGATTCCAAGCGCGCTGAAGCTTGGCCAATAATTCTCCACTCAAGTCACCAGTGAAATACAGAGATTCCTGTATTTCTTCCTTCGGCGGACTCTTCAAAGCATACCCAAACTGTCGAACCAACAAAGATGGGTTGTAATTAATGCATCCTTTCCTTCCAATTAAAGAAACGTTGGGAAACCCGACGCAACTAAAGATAATCTCTGACCCCAATAAATCTCTGTCGAACCAGATAATGTCCTCTGAAGAAAGCCCCATTAGACGCTCAGACCATTCAGCTGTATGTGCAGGCTCGACAAAAGGACCCTTCTTGGGCAGATGGCTCTCAAACCACCTGTTCAGCAAAGGCACACAACAATGGACATTTTCCCCCCTTCTGTTTTCATTCTTATAATGTAAGGAATGGTAGAAATCTCTAATCAGTGTAGGCACCGGGTTGCTTGCAGCAAACAAGTGGAATGCATCCAAATCGACGAACTCAGGCAGATTAGGGAATAGTATAATCCCATAAATGCACAAGGCAAGAACAACGTTAAACACAATCCAACAGCCACTTTTGGCATATTCTTGAGCTTTGCCAACCAAAAATTAGAGAGAAAACCCCGGAACTCCATGCCAGGAAGTCAACAATAGCTCTGCAGGATCCAAATGCAAGGGAACGGCTAAGTCTTCCAGCTTAGGCTTAACATTATAGTGAATGAAAGGCACTTCGTTCTGAACCGGCAATCCTAGAAACTCAGCATACTCCTCCATGGTCGGAGCCAAAAGGAAGTCCTGGAACATAAAACACCTCAAGGAGGGATTGTATAACTGCATCAATGTGTATAACCCATTCAGCTCATGTGTGGTTGGTCTGCAAACCAAATTCAGTAGCTTCCCATAACTCTCTCTAAAACTTCTTCTCACATCATCGTCAGCTAGGAAGATCAGACCCAACAGAGAAGTCACCTCAGGGGTAGGCAACTTATACGCAACAGTCTTCCTCAAAGTACTCATAATAACAGATGGCAGTTCGGAGCACTAGAATCGGGAAGTATGCAAATGCACCTGCAGCACAGACACACGTTAATGATATGCACATGATGATGCAACCAATGCAATATGCAAGCAATGCAATCACGGGATCAAGTGCCCATGGCTGAGAAATTCAATCCACAACACTGGCCTCAAATAGACCCACAAACTGCTCAAGATCATCCACAATGCTCCAACATGGTCTCTAACAGACCTAATAACACTGTCCTAAAATACCACTGAATCTCAATCAAGAAAACCGGTAATCTGGAGGTCAAGTTACCTGCATGTCCCAACCCCTCTCACAGGTGGGTGTCCTAATAACTGACACAAAGTATGGCATCCTATGCGGTCGTTGGCGTCACAGACTTTCAAGACTGATGATACGATACCCAGAAGGTGTGGCATCATCATGTCCTGAAGAGGCCTCACTTAGCCAACTTCCAAATGATCGGTCCCCAGAGTCGACAATCCAACTAACCAACAACCCCTTCAACCCAAAGGGTTGAAAAAGAAGCCAACCAGAAGAACCTCGTCTGAGCGTGGATTTCATGAGACACTAGTACATGCAAAGCATGCACGCGCCCACTAATTTCTACTCTAATTCTAGGTGCACTCAAGCCCAGGTCCGACTTATCTCTCAATCATAGAGCCCCCTCATACCCACATCAATAATAACAATAATATAATGCTAAATGTAAAATACAGAAACGTAAATCCATACAAAATCCACGACGGGAAAACAAGCGCTAGGATTGACTCACGTAGGGAACCGTTGGAGTCCCCAGCAGAGTCGCCAACTGTCGCTACTGCGAAAATCGGCGCCGGCTGAACAGAAGAGTCGCCACCGTGCGTTATTTATCCCAACGGAGGGAAAGGAAATGCTCGAAGTAAACCTACCGCAAAGACGGGAAAGGAATGGTCATCACAACCAAATCCTAGATTCGGGAGTCGGTTACGCAAGGGGAAGGTATTAGCACCCCTCACGTCCGTCGTACTCGACGGGATCCACACTTGTTTTCTAGTACGGACTGTTATTCTATCTACTCTAAAGGTCAAGGGTTAAAAGAAAATAAAATGACTCGGCAAAGTATCACACTTTATGCCTACGTATTCCCGTCTGGAACGAGAAATCAGAGTCAACGTAGTTCGCCTACCTACGGGAAAGGAGGGGAAGGTTGCTCGCTAGGATATCGCATCCTATGCCTACGTACTTTCATACGGCATGAAAGATCAGAGCAAACGTAGTTCGGGCCACGTATGACACAAGTCTGTCTTGATTGTTTTTATCCTTCTGAAAAAGGTTTTCTCCTGATTATGGGTCCAAGCGGACAAAAATGACATTTTTGATTGGTTTACAGTCTTTTATGCAAGAACTGTCTTTTATGGATGTTTGAAATGTTTATTGTATTTTTGATTGCTTTGAGGTGAGAAGAGAAAGAGCCCTAACCTAGGGTTAAAATGGGAATAAAAATCTACCCTAATGTTGTCATGCTTGGATGGAATCCTGATGTCTGTCATATTTCTCTCTTGCGCAGAGAGAAACAGAGATCCTAAGGGATAAACTGAAAAGAAACAGCATATATACAGTAAAGCAGTAAAATGCATGAATGCAGCGGTACAAGCGAGGCAAGGGAGTCCCACTCAACCTCGAACCTAAAAAACAATGAGCAAAGTGAAACAGCTTCACCTCAACCTCTCGGGGAAAATTAACAAACAATACAGTCAAGAAACTCAAACAATACATCAACAGCTCTAAACAGCACCAACAGCTCTAAACAACAAAATCTGACAGCACAAGCTCCTTCTTCTATCAGTCTTCAAGGCAATGAACTTTATCCTCAATCTTCAAGGGCTTCTTCAAAGCAAGCTCTCCAGCAGAGAAATGATTACAAGAGGATTTTGAATGTTAAACAGTCTGTTGAGCACCAAAGGTGGCCTACAGAAAGTTAACATAATACAGACTGTTTCTCTCAAAGTTCTATCTCCTAGATACAGTCACTAATCCTTCCAAAGGAGGGATGTGAGTATTAAGGAGAGACTTTTAATCATTGAGAGGAATGGAGGCAAAAGAAACCATACATGTTTATGAAGAAGATTTCTATTCTAAGGCTCTACCTATATTCTATGTCCTATGGTCTTCAAACAGCTCCAAGCAAGCCAAGAAATCTTCATCAAGCTTTGATTTTGATCTTCAACTTTGTCTTCATTAGGCTCCACCATCATGCTCTTCAAACCAAGCCCACACCCCAAGCAAAAGCCCAAAAAGCCCACACAACAAAATAAACCCCAAAAATGGGCAAGCCAAGCAAGCACACAATTGTAAAATATACTAAAAATAGTACTATACTATTTACAAGCCTAATATTAATTCTAAGGGAAATACTATATCTACCCTATATACCCCATAGGTCCCATACTCCAATTCAATCTAAAAACCCAAAAATAAAATGTTCAAGTGCACCTATGTTATGTATAAACCCTAATCTAACTATCTTAATATCAACTAATCAAAATTACCTAAAAATAATCCTAAAAATCATGGAATAAAATCCAGGGGTACCTAATGTGTGTATCTAATTGCCCTAAAAAGATTGGCCTAAAAAAAGTAAGGGGAACTACCTAAACAAAAATATACAAAATCATGTACAAACTATATTCAATAAAAAAAACATCAAAACAATTCAGAAAATGCTAAAGAAAATCAACAAATTCGTGGTGTGGATAGTAACCAGAAATAGTGTAATGCAAGGTTGGGCCACGAAAGGGGGTGCCAACATCAACAACCAACTTAAGCCCAATGCCTCTTGTTAAATGAAACGATGCGTTTCAGCATCAGCCAGCCTTCACAACTTGAAGCTCAATCTGGACCACACGATGATAAGTCAGTCAACACTTCTAACATGATCCAAAGGTCCAAAACCCTTCTTCCTCATTTGAATGAACATTGGAGCCAAAAACTCCATTGATGAACAAGCAAAAACACACTCTGATCCACATACGAACTCCATCAATCCTTGATCAAAAATCAAATTGTAAAGCCCTAACATGCTCTATTTTCTTCCCTGATTTTATCTATGGCCTTGAATTCAATTGATATGAACCCTAACCTCAAACACGATCCTCACTCCAAAATTGATCAGAAAATCAATCATCACCAATCATCAAATTAAGTGTCCCAATCTCTTCCTTGTTCAACACTGATCATGTCTAACCATAAACCTAAGGCTATAACTCCATATCCATCATGTTCTTGGTTGAAACAGAAATTAGGTCACTATATCAATCATCACCAAATGGCTTCAAATTCTCCAGAAAGATTCACCTAACCACATACTAACCTCCTAACCTAAAGATTCATGCCAATTCTAACTAAATCGAGCCATGGTTTGAAAGTTACTAACCTGATGAAATGATGAAAACAGATGGTGGAATCCTTCAATTCAATGCTTGTCCTTCTCCAGATTCCTTCAGTATGATCTTTTCTAGCTTCTGTATGCAACCAATCTCCTTGGAAGTGCTTGATTTTCTGAATCAGATTTCAAGTTGCAGGTGGAAAAGTGGGAGATCAAGAACACGATCCAAGCTTGAATTCTCTCAGATTTTGATTGATACACCCTCAGAAACACCAAAGGAACTGAATAGGATCAAAAGATTGGATTGATTATGAAGAAATTGGAGAATTCAAAAGTGACTTGCAATGGAAGAAGATGAAGTTAAATCTCTGAGTTTGGCACCAAATGAATCCCAACCTTGATCTTGATCAACTCAAATGACTTTATAGATGATGTAGGAAGGATCTAGAAGTTGCTGGAATGATCCTATGAGAAATTGGATATCTCATGCTATGGTATTATCCTTTAATGAGTTCAAAAACCAGTTGGAGTTTGGACTGTTACAACACATGAACAAGGCTTGAATTTCTCTCCAAATGAGAAATAGAAGGTGCTTGGATGGTTCCTTGCATTGTAATCCACTCCTAGCTTGGTTTGGCAAGTGTGACTTCTTATATAAGTAACCAATGATAAGTCCAATTTCTTGACCTCAAATTCAAAATCTAATGATGTCAATGATCTCAAAATGTATTTTCCCTTCAATTTGGTATATCACATGATGCATTTTAGCCTTGGATCAAAAAATCCCAAATTTGGTCACTTGAAAATGGACTTTTACCTTCCATATTTGGTCAATTTTATCATTTTGAGTTCCATGAATTTCCATCACAACCTCTAACTTATACTCAAAACATCATTTTGAGCAAGTTTGATGTTGAACATTTTTTCATTTGAAGTTTGCAAGTAGGAGTTTTAGGCATATGCTTGAAATGACCTATAATCTTACATTTCCCAAAATACCCCTGGCTTGTCAAGATCATAAGTAGAGTTCCACAAATCAGAATGAGGCATACCATACCTCTTTAGAAAGCTAAGATCATGAGGAACAACTTTCATGTTTACCAAAAATTCATTTGAAAACACCTTGTGGGGAAAACGTTGCTTGGAAGTCAAGTAACTTTCACAGATAAATTTCAGTGTCCTCAGATGACCTGTAACTTGCAAGAACCATATCTTGAGTTCTATAAATCTCCTTGATGCCTTCCACCACTCAAATTAAAGGTCTTGAGATGCTTTACAAGTTTCATGTTGGCCAAAGATTCATTTGAGACTTGTATTTTGAATTATTTTGCTTGGAAGTTTGACCTAAATCAGGGGATTTTACACAGAAACCCTAATTTAGAAACTTCTCTTCTTCTTGATTTCTTTTGATTTCTCCTTGGCACAACACCACATATATATCCACATATCAAATGATGAATCCCACATCCTTCAAATAGTCCTTGATACCCTTCAATCAAGCATTTGACCTACGGTTGACCCAGATGAAACCCTAGTTGACTGTCTTCAATTGTAGCTCTTGTAACCACACCAATAACTTGTCTTACTTTCAAAATGACCCTCTAGGTCCTCCATGATGTCTACACACATTCCATGCCTCAGTTCATAGCCCACAATCTCTTTGATGATCTTCAAATACTCCTCAGATAGGCTATAAATCCACTGCTTGATATATTAACTTCTCAAAGCTTCACCTTCCTTCCTGGTGACTTGAATAAGCTTGAACTTGAATAAAAACCTTTTGGATATGCTTCTTGAGATGAAAATGGCACTTGATCCCTGGTTGGATGGCTGGCCCATGCTATGCTATGCAAATGAATGAACCATGTATATGATCTACTATGCAAATGATAAAGCTATTGAAACATAAACCAGGTAAAACAAGTTGGTCAAATTTTAGGGTGCAACAGTATTGATTGATGATATCCTAATTTATTCGAAGTCGAAGGAGGAGCATGTTGAGCACTTGAGATTAGTGCTGCAAGTGTTGAAAGAAAGGAAGTTGTTTGCGAAACTGTCGAAATGTGACTTTTGGTTGGAGGAAGTTAGCTTTTTGGGTCATGTTATATCAGGTGATGGGATTGCCGTAGATCCATCTAAGGTTGATGCCGTGTTGAAATGGGAAACTCCGAAGTCGACAACGGAGATTAGAAGCTTTTTGGGACTTGCTGGTTATTATAGAAGGTTTATTGAAGGTTTTTCTAAGTTGGCCCTTCCGTTAACTAAGTTGACTTGTAAAGGGAAGACTTTTGTATGGGATGCTCAATGCGAAGCAGGTTTTATGGAGTTAAAGAAAAGGTTGACGTCTGCTCCGGTGTTGATCTTGCCTAACGCAGAAGAACCGTTTGTTGTATACTGTGATGCTTCTAAGTTTGGTTTAGGAGGAGTACTCATGCAGAATAATAAAGTAGTTGCGTATGCCTCAAGACAGCTGAGAATCCATGAGAAGAATTATCCCACGCACGATTTAGAACTTGCTGCCGTTGTTTTTATGCTGAAGATTTGGAGACATTATCTGTATGGCTCGATATTCAAAGTGTTCAACGACCATAAGAGTTTGAAATACTTGTTTGACCAAAAAGAGCTGAACATGAGGCAACGAAGGTGGCTAGAGTTGTTAAAGGATTATGATTTTGGGTTACATTACCATCCGGGAAAAGCTAATGTTGTAGCTGATGCCTTAAGCGGCAAGACTTTGCATATGACAACAATGATGGCTAAAGAATTAGAGTTGATTGAGCAATTCAGAGATCTGAGTTTAGTTTGTGAAGTAACACCGAAGAGTGTAAAGTTGGGCATGTTAAAGATTAATAATTAATTTCTGGACAGCATTAGGGAAGCTCAGAAATTAGATGTGAAGTTGGTGGATTTAATGCCTGGAGTAGATCATGCGGAAGATAATGATTATCAGTTGGATGCGCAAGGAGTGTTGAGATTTCGTGGTCGTATTTGCATTCCTAATAATGCAGATATGAAGAAAGCAATTCTGGAAGAGAGTCACAGAAGTAAGTTGAGTATTCATCCAGGAGCGACGAAAATGTATAATGATTTGAAGAATCTGTTTTGGTGGCCTGGTATGAAGCGTGATGTAGCATGTTTTGTGTATGCATGTTTGACTTGTCAAAAGTCGAAAGTTGAGCATCAGAAACCTGCTGGGTTGATGCAACCGTTAGAAATTCTAGAATGGAAATGGGACAGCATTTCAATGGACTTTGTAACGGGTTTGTCGAACACTTTGAGAGGATGTGATTCTTTTTGGGTGATTGTTAATAGGCTTACAAAGTCAGCTCACTTTATTCCTATTAACATCACTTTTCCAGTATCGAAGTTGGCAGAGATTTATGTTAGAGTGGTTGTTAAGTTGCATGGTGTTCCGTTGTGTATTGTGTCGGATAGAGATCCGCGGTTTACTTCTGAGTTTTGGAAGAGTCTGCAACAGGCTTTGGGTTCTAAGTTGAGGTTGAGTTCAGCATACCATCCTCAAACAGATGGTCAGACTGAACAGACTATTCAGTCTTTAGAAGATTTGCTGAGAGCATGTGTACTTGAGGAAGGTGGTTCGTGGGATACATACCTTCCGTTGATAGAGTTTACTTATAATAACAGTTATCACTCTAGTATCGGAATGGCACCATTCAAAGTTTTGTATGGTCGGCGGTGTAGGACTCCGTTGTGTTGGTATGAATCGGGAGAGAGTGTGGTACTCGGACCGGAGATTGTTCGAGAGACTACCGAGAAGGTGAAGTTAATTCGAGAAAAGATGAAAGCTTCACAGAGTAGGTAGAAAAGTTATCATGATAAGCGCAGGAAGGATTTAGAATTTGAAGCTGGAGATCAGGTATTTTTGAGAGTCACGCCTGTGACCGGTGTTGGTAGAGCTTTGAAATCTAAGAAGCTTACTCCTCGTTTCATTGGCCCGTATCAGATATTGGACGGAGTTGGAAAGGTGGCATATCGAGTGGAGTTACCGCCAAATTTGTCGAATCTACACGGTGTATTTCATGTGTCACAGCTCTGCAAGTATATTTCAGATTCGTCGCATGTCATTCCCATGGACGATGTGCAAGTACGTGAGAATCTTACTGTGGAGACGAAGCCTGTGAGAATTGATGATCGGGAGGTGAAGACGTTACGAGGTAAAGAGATTGCTTTGGTGAAAGTGGTCTGGTTGGGAGCTGCTGGCGAAAGCTTGACGTGGGAACTAGAGAGCAAGATGCAGGAGTCTTATCCCGAGCTGTTTGATTAAGGTAATTTCGAGGACGAAATTCTTGTAAGTAGGGGAGAGTTGTAACGCCCGTTTTATTTTGATTAAATTTAATTATGAGTTTGCTATATCTCGTTGCGTCGTATTCGTATTTGAAAATGTGTGTATTTCGAAGAAAGGAATTGAATCGGTCGAATTTCGGGCAAAAGTGCAGAATCCCGTAGCAGTTTTAGGGAAAACTTCGAAAAATCATATCTCTTGATCCGTAAGTCGGATTTGACCCCCGTTCGAAGCGTTGGAAAAATAAAGAGATGTTATATCTATAAAAAAATTGAATTTTTCTGATATGATGACCGTCATGGACTTGCCACGACCGTCACAACCGTGACGCTCGTCATGGACTTGCCACGACCGTCATAGTAACGAAATTCAGTTAAATGCAAAATTTGGACGTGGCTGAGAGTGGGTAGCAAAAATACATTCCCATTGACTCTTTTACCCTCAATTACACCATTTGGGGAAAAGAAAGACTGAAAAGAGAAGTTACGCATTGAGGAAAGTTGAGAGCAAAGAATCAACCATCGGCGAATTTGGAGGATTTCTGCAGAAAAGTCACCGTAGAGCGGAAGCGGAACCAGAGAGCGTGGAATTGACCTCAATTCTAAGGTAAGGGTGGGGTTCAATTCTATAACTGTGGGTATGATCGAATTCATGTGGGGAATCGAGTCATAGGTATAGTTTTCGTTAATCGATAAATGTTAAGGAAAAAGTTCCCTAATGGGACAAGATTTCTATGTAGGAATAAATGTGTTATGTAGTTATTAGTGCGATGCTCTAAGGTTTTCCTTATGGGAAAATACGTAGAACGAATATGCTATACGGTTATTCGTACAACGCTCTAATGGTTTTCCCTAATGGGCCAAAAAGGACAGTTACTTGATTGTGATTGATTTGTAATTAATTATGTGAGAAAATGCCGTAATGTTGTTATTACGATAAGATGCTGAATCCTTAATTGTGGAACTGATGTTGATGTTATACCTGTATAGGAATAGCCGTTTTGTATGAACACTTTGAGTTCCTATTTGTTGGTACGATGTTGTAATGTTCTTTACATGAACAGTCGTAAATGTTGAAATTATGTTGCTATTGTTCCCGTATGTGAACGGGTAGAAAGTGATGGTTGTATGAGTGGTATGATGTTGTGATGCTCTGTTATGGAAATTCTGGTTGTAGGCGTAATGCCTTGTTATATTGTTGCTATGGTTGTGTTGTAGTCCATAATAGATGCATTTCATGGCATAACATTTGGCCTGGATTGGCGACGGTTGTGCCTGTATTGGCGTTATTTGGAGTGTTGGCTCCTAGATGGGTTCGGGGTGTTGGTCCTGTCCCGAGTTTTGGAGTGTTGGCTCCTAGATGGGTTCGGGGTGTTGGCCCTGTCCCGAGTTGTGGAGAGTTGTCTCCCAAAATGGTACCACATGCATGTGCACAGTTGAGTCGCATTGTTGAGTCGCATGAAGTCGCATAATTACACTAGTTGTATGTTAATGTTGTTTATGTGAGATATGGATTAATCGCAGTTGTTGTCGATGATGTTTATGATTTCGAAACCTATAATGCTGTGATGGGTTTCCGGCATGTTTTCTATCATGCTTTATGTTACATTATTGATATCTCACCCTTTTCCGTTGTATGTTACCTCCTCTGGTGGTAATTTGCAGGTAGTCAGGAATAGAGCGTAGTTCCCGTTAAGGTGTCGTTGGTTGCTCTGATACGTAGCACTCTTGGGGGGATGGACGATTGCTGTTATTATCTTAGTCGATGTTATTGTTGATTGAACTTGTTATGATGTTTTTATTAAATTGCTTTAAGAGAACATGTTGTATACTTTATCGAACTTCCACCGGAAGTAATGACGAGTTGTTTTATGATTAAATGGTTAAGTAATACATTGGTGATTGGTCATCCAATTTCGTGCTACGTATGATATTTGCAAGTTGTTGCATAATGATTGTTGTCTGTCAGGTTGAAGTGTAACATCTTTGATATGAGGAATTTTGCCCGTGTGACGACCGTCACAGGCTCATGACGACTGTCATGCAGTCAATGTTTGCGCTGCTGCGCTTTATTTGCTATATGAATTGTTGTTTTTCCTGTTATCCGCAAGTTTAGATTTGGGGTGTTACAATTCACATCATCTCTTGATGGAGCAAGTTGAAGCCTGAAGATGAAGTCCTCATTCCCTTTTCTCTTGATGGATGACTTGGACTAGAAGATAAACTGTTGGGTTGCTTTGCTGCTGAAGTGTTGTTGTACTGCTCTGCTGTTCTTGGTGTTTGACTGTGTTTGCATGACTGTTTCTCTAGTGTGTTGCATTAGAATAGGCTTTCATGTAATTAATTCTAGGCCTAAGTGCATTGAAAGGTTGAGCTTGTCTCCCTTTGCTTGTTTGCATAAGAGGTTGAGTCTCCCTCCCTCTGCTTGTCTGTTACTGTTTGGCTTTGCTTATTGGATGAAGGTTGAGTTTGCCTCTCTTGCCTGTGTATTGTATGCTATTTTTGCTTGATTGCTATAGAGGTTGAGTGAGTCTCCCTCTGCTTGTATTGCTGCATTGCATGTGCATCTTTACTGTTTTCTTCTGTTTATCTGTTTAGCTGATGCTTTATCTGTTGTCTGTTTCCCATTGAGATGATCCCCTAGGAGTCTCACTTCCTTTGATAAGGAAGTGATGATTAGAACTTTAGGTTGAAACCTTTGCATGATAACATCTAGGAGTTCCCGGTTTCAAACCTCAACCATAGGATGAATCCTTGGCATGACAACATTAGGACTTGATAGTTTCCCCTTAGTTGTGTCCGTTCTCTTCTCTCTTCAAACAAATCAAAATACAGTAATAAAGGTTAATTGATATCATACGTTACGAGCCTTAAGCTACTTAGGAAATGATTGTTGGAGGGTTTCCTTCCAACAATCAGGATGTTTAGTATGGTACCCTTTGGGTGACATGCGACGTATTCGCTCCTAGGTCATAGTCTCTAGTGCGATATTAGTTGCAAACATCCATAAAAGACACTTCTTCCGTAAAAGACAGAAAACACACTTCAAACCTTTTTGCCCCGTGGGCCCATAATTCAAAGGAAAACGTTTTTTTGAAGAAAAGAGTGTCGTTAACTCTCAGTTCTACCACAAACGGTAACGCACGAGTCTCTGACGAACAAGCTGCATACACCAAACTGCTGGAACTGTTTGTTAACCCTACTCGGAAAAACAGATGAATCTGAATCCCCGTAAGCCGTATTATCCCGAACTACGTAAGCTCTTACCTCTCATATCTGTGAGAGTATGTAGGCACAATACTGACGTATTGGCGATCCACCTTCCTCATCCGTAACCCGTAGTTAGCCGAACTACGTTGACTCTGATTTCTTGTTCTCTGACGAGAATACGTAGGCACGAAGCGCGATGCTTTGCCGAGTCATTTTTTTTTCTTTTCAGACCAGCCTTGATATGTAGATAGTAAAACCAACCCTTCAGATAAACACAACAAGCATGGATCCTATCGAGTACAATGGACGTGAGGGGTGCTAATACCTTCCCCTTGCGTAACCGACTCCCGAACCTAGACATGGTTGAAATGACCTTGTCTTATACCTTTTCGTCAGGTTTTTCCAATCGTTTCCTTTCCCTTTCTGTGGGATAGATAACGAAAGGTGGCGACTCTTATGTTATGCCGACACCTTATTCTCGTGGTAGCGACAGCTGGCGACTCTGCTGGGGACCCAACGTCCGCTATGTGAATCAATCCTACCGCTTGCGTGTTTACTTGTTGGGTTGTGTTTATTTATCACATTTTACTTTCCGCATTTCATTTTCAGTATGATATGATTATCTGTGCTGTTGTGGGAGGGGCTCTGATGAGTGATAAGCCAGACCCAGGCTTGGGTGCACCTAACATTAGTTGTGGAAACTAGTGGGTGCGTGCATGCTTTGCATGTACTAGTGTCTCACAAAATCCACGCTCAGATGAGATTCTCCCAGTTGACTTCTTTTCCGGCCCTTTGGGCTTGAGAGGTTGTTGGTTTGGAGGATTGTCGACTCTGGGGACCGATCATTTGTGACCCAGCTAAGTGAGGCCTCTTCAGAGAGTGATGATGCCAAACCAAAAATGGTGAACATATCATCATTTCGTGAAAGTCTGTGACGCTGGGAAACGCATAAGATGCCATACCTCTTCAGTGGATTAGGTCCATACCTGTGAGCGGGGTCGGGCTATTGCAGGAAACCTTAACCTTCAGACAACCTGGTTTTCTTGACAGTGAATCACTATTGTTGGTATCAGAGGGTTCTTATCATCAGAGATATGTTTGTTCTTGACAGAGCAGAATTATTGGTCCTCTTCAGGGTTTTGTTGTTAGAGCAGTGTTGTGGTTATGTTGAAACAGAACCTTGGCCTCCTCAACAACACTCTCGATCTCCTGTTGCATGATTTCATCTTGCATTTTTGCATACTCATCTTCATGTCATTAACGTGTGTCTGTGTTACAGGTGCATATACTATCCCCCGGTTTCGGTAATCTTGCCCTTTGTTTTGCTAGCATGAAATCTTTGAAGAAGAATGTGGCTTACAAGCTCCCTATCCCAGATGTTACTTTGCTGTTTAGTTTGATTGCCTCGGCAGATGATACAGTGAAAGGGGAAATCAGGAAATCTTATGGGAAGTTGCTTAGTCTGGTTCGTAAACCTTCAGTCTATGAGTTGAACGGGTTGTATGCGTTGCTACAGTTCTATGACCCTCTGTTGAGGTGCTTCACTTTTCCATATTTCGTTCTTGCGCCTACCTTAGAAGAGTATGCTGAGTTGTTGGTGTACCGGTTAAGAATCAGATGCCGTTTGTTCACATGGATGCTAAGCCTAATCTGGCTAGCCTAGCTGTTGCTCTTCATCTAGATGCTTCAGAGCTGCTTCTGACCTCATGGAATGGAGTTCCTGGTTTTTCTCTACAATTTATGGTTGGGAAAGCCCAACAGTGCACTAAAGACGATTATTGGATCGTATTCAACACTATTCTCGCCCTCTGCATCTATGGGATCATCTTGTTTCCCAACATGCCTGACTTTATAGATTTGGACGCCTTCCATATCTTCACATCGGGAAATCCAGTTCCCACCCTACTTGGTGATCTGTATCATTCTGTTCATTACAAGAATGAAAATAGAAGGGGTAAAAATGTGTCATGTTGTGCGCCCTTACTCTACAGATGGTTTGATAGCCACATGCCTAAGAAGGGTCTCTTTGTTTCCTCTGCAGCCGCAGCTGAGTGGTCTGAACGCCTGATGGATTTATCAGCAGAGAGCATCATTTGGTTTGATCGGGATATGCTGGGTACTGAAGTCATCTACAGCTGCAGTGGGTTTCCTAATGTGCCCTTGATTGGAAGAAGAGGCTGTATTAACTACAATCCCTCCTTACTTGTCAGACAGTTTGTGTACGCCTTGAGAGGCCCGCCAAAGGATGACGAGGTGCAAGAATCTCTGTACCTCATAGGTCTCCTAGAGGGGGATATGTTAGCCAAGCTCAAGTATGCTTGGAATGACATCAGCAGACGAGGGAAAGCGCTGTTAGGTAAGAGCAACAACCAGGCTTATGCTCCTTACGTGACTTGGATTCGAAGCAGGGCAGAAACAGTAGGGATGCCTTTTCCACCTGTTAAGCAAGATTGCCATCTAGTGGTTGAAAAACCTACCACAATATCCATTCAGAAATACAATCAGGTATTAGCTGAGAAGGAAGAGCTTAAGAAGACCAACGAGGAGTTGGAGAAAGAGCTGGTACAACTTAGAAGCGAGAGAAACGAAGTCGTCTACTCCTTCAAAAAACAGACAGAGCTGGTGAACCGGCTAGGCACAGACTTGACCAAACAGATGGCTGAACGTGAACGTTTAGGTTTGGATTTCAAGGCTGTCTACGATGTGCTTGCCACCAAAAAACAGAACCTGGATGATGCATACCGGAGAATCTCCAAATTCAACTAGCAGTGGAATGCCACTATAGCCAGCAACAAAGAGCGGGAGGACAAGCTGAAGCAACATATCTCCCAGTTGAAGGCTCAGTTAAAGGCCAGCGAGAAGAAGTTTAATGATGAAACTGCTCGTAGGTACGCCACCGAAGCCAGGTTGAACAAGGCTATTACGAACCTGAAGGATCGCAAGCAGACTTTTGAATCCAAGAAGCGAAGGTTAGAAGACTGTTTTGGCCGGGAAGAGTGGAAAGACTCCGTGGAAGGTCTTCAGTACACTATCATACAGATGGAGTCACTCGTCGAAGGGTTACTCACTCGGCCTGATCATCCCAAAACGAAGGGGTTGTTAGAAGAGTTTCGCGCCCTTGGCCGAACTTGACTACTTTGTAATTCCTTGTATTTTTCTGATCATTGCTGTATGCTGACCATCACCAGGCTTGTTGGTCGAGGTCATGCTGTTGATTCTCCATGTACTCAGTAACATTGTATGCTGCCTTGTTGGGCTTTATATATATAAGAGATGTTATTTCCATGACTGGATCCAGACTTCTTATTATCAGCACTGGCACTCTGGCACTAGAATCGGGGGAGAAATCTCCCTAAGGCACAGACACACATTTGCATTTGCATGAATCATTTGCATAACAGGTACCTCGAGCTGTTTTTTTCTAACCCTCTATTGATACAGGTTGTTTCAGGATTGTCTCAGGTTGATCCGAGCAATGGAATAGGTTCAAGCGGAGCTGAGAGAGGTCCGAGGCCAGATGGGGAAGTTCATGAGGGACACGCAGATGCTCAAAGAGGAGAATAACCAGCTGAAGAATTAGGTGGGCCTGATGGCGGAAGTGTTAAAGAACATACTCAAAAGAGAATGTGAGCAAAAGCCCGAGGCTGCAGCCGACACACTTGCTCCACGGGTATCTGAAGAACCTGCACCAAGGCATGGTAGGCCTAAGAGACCCGCTGCACAGCTTGAAGCTCGAGACGCCTCCCGTCAGCGACCACGTTCGGTTTATCGGGATAACCTTCGAAGGCATGGTCAAAAGATGAAACTATCTGACAGAATCCTCGATCCAATCCCGATGGATTATGACCAGTTGTTGCAACTCCTGCTCCAAACTTCAGTTGGTTAAACCTCGAACTTTGGCTCCATTGACTGGACAACCACCACCCGACTGGGACGTGAACGCCCGTTGCGAATTCCACTCTAGGGAACCAGGGCAAGATGTAACGAACTGTAGAGCTTTTAGGCATAAGGTTCAAGACATGATTGAGTCGAGAGCAATTGAATTCATGCCGGGCGGCATGAAAGCATCAGGCATATTCATCCCTTATCATGCAAAAGAGACGGATGTTCCCATGATCTCATCTGAAGTTGAGAAAGATCAGGAGTATATCCCGTGGTCTTTGAGGTATGAATCGCCTTGCCCGTAACTTTTTCATGTTCCTGGGTCGAGCTTAAGGATGAAAGCCCCTGAAAAGAGAGGATCCTCACTAGGTAAAACCTCGTCTCCGGATTGTTTCTGCCATGCAGAATCGGAAACCTCTCGCTCCGTGGCAGCAAAACTATCGGAGCCCGAATCAGAGTTGACCTCACAACAGTCGTTCTTCTGATTGAGTCTAAAGACTTCAAAGGGTCGCTCCCCTCAGCAGCAAATAAGTGAGAAATCCCAGTTCCCCGAAAGCTGGCGATCTGCATTTTATCATGTCATTTCTTTACATTTGTAGTTTCTTTCCTGTTAGAATTGCAAATTTCATTTGTAAAGCATGTTGTTTTTCAATCGATATTGATAATGAAATAAATATGCATGTTTTGAACTAATCCATTCGTGTTCACTCTATTGCTTTCTTTTATTTCAAACGCTTGTTTAAGTGGAATCCAGGGAGGATAACGAAATCCAATGATGCGTAAGCTTCCGATGCTATGCTTTTGAATAAAAACCTGTTGATGATGTACAAGCATTTTTTAAATTCCCAAACACCGGAGATATAAGGAAGATAATCTCTTGTTAACCCCTTTGAGCCTAGTTGTAGGAGTTTCTTTCTAAAGAACGAAAAACCCTCAATCGTAACCCGGGGCAGGGTAGGTGTCAGTTAATTTGACCAGGCGTTCGAATTACAAAAGGAGTGTCCGTTCGAGGATCAATCACACCGCTATAGGTCGTACCTAAAAAACTATGATGGTTAAACCTGGCTGGTCAGGAGTGAAACAGTCACAATCTCTTTAACAAGTCAGACGAGCCGATGCCATACGAGTTGTTCAAAAAGAAAAAAGAAAAAAGAATCGAAAAGAAAAGCCCGCTAAGTCGAATCTTGAAAGCAAGCGACTTAGGCAAAAATTAGGGCACCCCGTTGGACTTCAAAAGCAAAGAAACTCAAAAGAGTTAGTCCAGGCAAAAGTTAGGGGAAAACGAAAAAACGAAAAAAACGAAAAACTAAAAGCGAAAAGGATTACGAAAGAAAAATCCTCGAAAGGAACAAAATCGTGTGGCTACCGCAGCCTAAAGAAAGACGAATAAAGAGTGTTTGTCGCCCTGAAAAAGAACGATTTCTTGAACTATCACTCAACCTTGGAAAGGTGAACGCTAAGGTCGAATTAGCTTGAACGTAGGATCGGAGAACATCAAAGAGAATGGGTGGGTTAAAATGACTTTTGAGCCTTTATCCTTTCTTTCTTAAACCGTGAACCTGACCATGTTACAACCTTTAAAAAGACCTAATTGAAATAGGTTTATTTCGAAAGCATACTTCGGTAAAGATCGCATCGGAACTGACTCCTAGATAGGATTCCCATTACAGCGTTGCGTTGATGTTGACATGTTAATGAATGATTTCATACACTTTATGTCACAAAAGTTTTTCCAGTGAACAAAAATGGATTTTGAAAACTGCCATATGCATTGCATTTGATATGTCTTTTATGCAGAACAATTTGCTTTACTAGCAAGTAAGCGCTTAACAGCGGGAAAGTTTCCATGATGGAAAGAGTTGATCAGGACAAAATGCAAAATGCCAGAATACTCCGGTGAACCAGGGCAAGCTACGTCAAATGATTGCAGCATGGGAGTCAGCCATCCAGAAATCTTTAATCCGGGGCAATCAGGTCAAGATTTGATGAATCTCTCACCGCCAAGGGTACTGTTCCCCACAGATCAACCCTTATCCTGAAGGCGATTAACTCGAAGCACCTTTGTAGATGTTCAAAGTGCTGAAGCCGCTCGCATCAAACCACCAGAGTACAGAGGTCTCAGGTTTCCTGCCGAAAGGATGTGACCAAGATCCCACAGGCTGGGGCAAGAGTTGAAAGTGAAGGAACCGTTCCTCTCCGTATTGGCAGAGATTGTCAAAAGTTGTTAAGATTCCTGGGCAAGCCATCATGAGTTCGGTTCAGGGCATGTTTTTCCAAGCAGGATGATTCCTTATTCCCCAGCGAGTTCAGCAGTGCTTCCCCATGGAGTATGAACATGAGACGGTGAGCATTGATATGTCTCCCCAAGCAGAGATAGATTCTCCCCAATCAGATGTATCCTAGGCAGGAACGTCATCTCCCCAGCCGAGTTATACGCAGAAGTGTATACTCATTCCCAACAGTGGGTCAATGTGCAGTTTCTCGTAGAAGACTATTCGCAAGTGTTCAACTCTCGATAACCCAGACTGAAGTCTCCATTGGAATTGAAATTCCCCACAGAGTTATACTCTCCCTGGCAGGTGGGCGTTATTCCAGCGTCTGGTTGCGTATCCCTAGCCGAGTTTGTAGTTCCCCAAGAGAGCCGAGTTCTTGGAAGCCGTTCAAGCCATGATTGGTTTTCCCCCAGTAGAGTGTTGAATAACTGATGCTATACTTCCCCATCGGAGTTCGTATCTCCAGGAAGAGTTTATCTGCGAAGGCCATGCAGTTTATTTCTGCGATTGACATTGTTTCCTCAGCAGTTGTGGTTCGTATACCTAGTTGAGCGAGTACAGGTTCTCGTAGAACTTTGTTCCCCTGCAGAAATTCGACCGGGTGTTCGTTTCCCTAGGTTAAGTCCAATTGAGATTCCTCCTCCCTACCAGAGTGGTTCTTTCTCTTTGACAGGAGGATTTTCCCTTCAGCATTTATTTTGCTAATGTGGGCGTAGCATTTTGCATAACATTTACCCTAAACACGTAGCATTTCCACCGTGTGGAGCATTACACCATCATCAATCATATGCATGTGAAACATGAGCTAGGTTGTTACCATTCTTGTTTTGCAGACGTTCCTTAGAGAAATGGTTTGCTCAAGATGATTCTTGAAGTCCTCAGCAAAGTTGTTCGCTTAAGATGATTCTTAAAACTCCCCAGTGAAGTAGCCAGAGTTGGTTACTCAAGATGATTCTTGGAGTCCCCGGTGGAGTTGTTTGTTCAAGATGATTCTTGAATTCCTCAGCAGAGTTTATTTGTCCAGAATGATTTCTGAATCCCCGAAGCAGAGTTACTTGATAGTTCTCCAGAATCCTTAGCGGAGATGTGTCATCCCCAGCAGGTTCTGAACAGAGAAGTTGAAATCTCCCCCCGACTTACTGATGAAGTCCGACTGCGATGTTGAAGCAGTTCTCCTAGCTGACGCAGAGTGCCTGATGGCAGACGATCGTATATCCTTATTGGTTCATGATTGACTAAGGATTCTAGTTCCGAATTACTGACGAAGTCCGGCTGATGCCCGAGAGTTTCTTTGAATGCCTGATGGCATAATCAATTCGATTGTTAAAAGTTCCTGATGACCTGATGAGTCCAGAGGAACTCTTCTGCTGTCGTGCTGCAGAATGCCTGATGGCAATATCAGTCATGTATCACCAGTTACCGTGTAACCCGTGATCCCTTAATGACTTGAGGAATAAGCTGCAGTGATATCTGATGATCATCCTGACGAAGATTCGGGCCAGTTGCCGTGTAACTTCCATTTCAGACTTCAAAGATTGTCTTACCAATCAGAGTATCGTTTACTTGTGTGGTTGACAAATTTCCGGTTACCGTGTAAGCAATTCCCCAGCCAGTTGCCGTGCAACTGTCGTTTCCGATTTCGAAGATGTTCCTACCAATCAGAGTATCGTTTACCTCTGCGGCTAGCGAATCACTAGTTACCGTGTAACCGGTGATTCCTTGATGACTTGAGGGCATAGATGATCATCCTGACGGAAATTTGGAGTTAATCATTCACCAGTGAGTTGCCGTGCAACTATCAATATCGGCTATCCTTCACCAGTTACTGTGTGACTAGTGATCCCTTGATGATTTGAGGACGCAGTGATATCAGATGCATTAGATCAGTATTTCTCCAGCTAGTTTCCGTGCAACTATTATTTCAGTTTCCGAGAATTTGTCCCCATCAGAGTACCGTTTACTTGTTCGGTTGGTAAATTTCCGGGTTTATTGGTATTCAACCGTCTTTTACCTTGATTGTTCGAGAGCCGTTCGCTTCTCACCCAGTCATGTCCAAGCCGTTTGAATAGGGACAGCTGTTGCACCCCAAAATTTGCCCAACCATTTCTTTACCTAGCTTGTGTTTCATTGCATTCATATTAGCATTATCATTTGCATTTCATTGACACGTGTGCAGGAGATCAAGAGGTATGACTACCAATCAAATGGCTACACAAGGCTATGAAGCTAGCCAAGAGGGTTAGCCAAGTGTTCAAGGGTTGATATCCTCATCTATGAAGTCTAAGATCCTCAAAAAGAGTGGTTGAAACCAAGTGTGTAGGTCTACTAACTTGAGAGTTATAGGAAGCTATTCAGATGATTCTGAGGCCATAAAGTTGGACTTGAGACCTTGAAAGAGATTTTAATAAGTACGAAGTTCATTTTGCAGCCTAGACAGGTCATTATGCAAAGGATATGAAGATATACCCAAGATTGGTGCAACTAAGGTTTCATCTGGACAACCCTAGGATAACTGATGATTTGAAGAAGGTTGAGACCTAATTCAAGAGACATGTGATCATGGATTGATGTATTAAGATGTCCAAGGGATGATTCCAAGGTCAACTTGTCATGAATCAAGAGTGTCAGAAGTTTCTAGGCTAGGGTTGCTATGCTTAACAATGTAAAATCCCCTAGTTTGGTGCCTATCTTCAAGACCACATAACTCAAGATGGGATTTTCATCTAACCTTGACCCCAACATGATTGTTGTAAGGCATGAGCATAGCTTTAATTTTAGTACTAGAAGTCCTTGATAGGGTTTATAGAACTCAAGTTATGAGCCAGACAAGTTACAGGTCATCAGTGGCATGTGAATTTGGAGTTTGAAAGGCAACCAACTTGCATGAAATGTTTTCCCTAGAAGGATGATTCCTATGAACTTTTGTTCAACATGAATGTTGTTCCTTATCTTCTTATCTTTCTAGAAAGTACTAGAAGTCCATGATTGGACTTGTAGAACTCAAGTTATGGGCTTTGCAAGATAAGGGTATTTTGGAGATTGGGAATTACAGGTCATTTTGGGTTATGGGTCAATTTCATCAACTTAGGCACCTCAAATGGACTTTTAATCAACTTGAAAGTTGTTAAAAATGGTGTTTTTAGTTCAACCATGACCCAAACATCCATTGATATGGATTGAATATGGAAGTGTATGAAGCAATTTGGATAAAAGATCATTAAAGGCATTAATGAAGGAAAAAATTCAAAATAAATCATAATGGTTCAAAAAATCACAAATTGGTACACATTTTGATTAGAAATGACATTTTGAAGAGATTGGCAATGTTACATTTTTGGTTTGAGTCATAAATCATGGATTTTGTTTGGATTACTTAGAATTGAAGTTACACATCAAAGGTGCACCATTGGATGAAATCAAGCATTCAATCTGAGCCATTCACATCCAAGGAGTGTTGTGCAAGCTATTGAAGCAAAGAGTGAGCTGAAACAGAGCCAAAACACACGAGTTCCATAGTTGAACTTTGAAGAAAATTGAAATTTTGGATTCATCAAATTGGGCCATGTTAGGATCCAAACACATCCTATTTAAGTCTTGGATCGTGTTTAGATCATTTTTTGGAAGAAATTGGTGAAGAATTCAGTTGTGGCAGTTAGACTTGGAAGCTTCCAACTCAAAATCGTTTTTTTGCAATTCAGAGAGTTTCAAGGCCAATTGAGGATTCAGTTAGCACCAGGATCATTCAGTGAAAGTTTCTGCAGCATTTGAAGTCAAGAATCACACTGCAACTACCTCAATTGCAAGCTTTTTTCCAGGTTTGCATTCTTCAAAAGCTCTAGTTCTAGGCTGTTTTAGCATGAATTGAGCATGTGGTTATAGTGATGACATAGATCGTTTTAGGATTGGAATTGTGGAGATTAGTGATGATTCATGATGTGATGCAAATTCTGTTAAGGCTTGTATCTGGATGATTCTTGAGTGTTAAGGTGAGTTAGATAGTGATTCTTGATCCTTGAGAGGTGAGGAAGATACCTGTGTAGCCAATTTGAAGTTTGGTGACAGTTTTGGAATTGAGGATTTCTCTGTGGAGCATCGTGTTTGAAGAATTATGAGGAATTAGTAAAAATGGAGTAGATCTTTGTACCAGGGTGAGGAGACGAGTGGATCCATGTATTTTTCTTTGAGTTTGGTGGAATTTAAGTTCAGAGCATGATTGCTCTCGCCGGAGAAGACAGTGGAGCTCTTCTCCGGCCACCGTGGAATGATTTCCCTCTTTGATCAATTTGAATTGAAAACGATGAAGGAGGATCGTTGGATCTGATGGAATTTGTTGACTTGGTCACATCATCTAACGCATCAGGTTCAATCTGATTAGGGTTTGATGAGGTGGCACAACCAGGAGTGTAGGATCTGATTACTTTTTCCATGAATGGATAGGATTAGACTGCACCGTGTACTTCAGTCAACCATACCACACATTGCCGTTGAGTCAAAACGGACAACTTCATTAAATGATGTGGCGCGCGCTGGGCCGTCTGATGAGTGGACTGGTCAATAGATCTAGTGGTTCTGGCATTTTCTGATTCTTTTATTTCTTTTAATTGATTTTCTATTTTCTTTAACTGATTTTTCATGTTTAATTCATATTAATTAGAATAATGCCTAGAAAATTATGAAAAAAATATGTGGGTGATCCTTGTTTTATTTCTGATTTTTCCATGCCTTTGGATTTTATTTTGGTGCTGTTTTCCATTTAATGTCCATTTTTCTATTTTTGATAATTGAATAAAAATGCATAAAATGACTTGTTTGTTTGCTGATTTTATTACCAATTCATGCTTTTGATTTTGATGTTGATTTTTGGCTGGATGGCTATAGGCATATTGATGAGATTATAGGATTTTTTGTGGTGATTTTTAGGTAGTTCTAAGATTAGTTTTGAACTAGGTGTTTAGAGCCTTCCCCACTTGAACCCTCATTTGACAACTTTTGGTTTAGAATTTCTTTAGGGCCCTATAACATTGATTTAAGCTCTGGATTTTTAGCATTGGTTCCCAATACATTTAGAATCCCTTAGAAAAATTTATAGATTTTTAGTAATTGATTTACTATTTTATTTAAATTTTATATGTAGGATGTGTTTAGGTTGCTTCTAGCATAGTACATCCCATAGTTGAACTTCAAAAGTGACCTTTAGTTCATGATAAGTTTCCAAACCTTTTCTGATGGTTTAGTAGACATGTTGATACCTTTGTAGATTGAATCTTAAGGTTATATTTGGTGTTTTAGTTCCCTTTAGAAAGTTTCTTTTAGGGCTTGTGGAATTAGGGTTTTTAGAGCCTTTAGGGGTTTCTTTCTTTTTCATAAATGTGGTTTGCTTTGATTTGCATTCCATTTCCTATCCAATGATGCAAGGTTCCTTGTGGGAGCCTAGTCCCTCCTTTGGAAGGACTAAAGGCCTACGACAAAAGGTAAAACCTTTGAGGATACCAATCTCAGATGAGTGGTTGAGTGCCATGATGGATTCCATTGGTTTCCATCATGCTTCCCCTCATCATGCAATGATCTTTGTGTTGATTCACATCATCTCTTGATGGAGCAAGTTGAAGCTTGAAGATGAAGTCCTCATTCCATTTTCTCCTGATGGATGACTTGGACTAGAAGACAGACTGTTGGGCTACTTTGCTGCTGAAGTGTTGTTGTACTGCTCTACTGTTCTTGTTGTTTGACTATGTTTGCATGACTGTTTCTCTGGTGTGTTGCATTAGAATAGGCTTTCATGTAATTGATTCTAGGCCTAAGTGCATTGAAAGGTTGAGCTTGCCTCCCTTTGCTTGTTTGTATAAGAGGTTTAGTCTACCTCCCTCTGCTTGTCTGTTACTGTGTGGCTTTGCTTGTTGGCTGAAGGTTGAGTTTGCCTCCCTTGCCTGTGTATTGTGTGATATTTTTGCTTGATTGCTCTAGAGGTTGAGTGAGTCTCCCTCTGCTTGTATTGCTGCATTGCATGTGCATCTTTACTATTTTCTTCTGTTTATCTATTTAGCTGATGCTTTATCTGTTATCTGTTTCCCATTGACATGATCCCCTAGGAGTCTCACTTCCTTTGATAAGGAAGTGATGATTAGAACTTTAGGTTGAAACCTTTGCATGATAGCATCTAGGAGTTCCCGGTTTCAAACCTCAACCATAGGATGAATCCTTGGCATGACAACATTAGGACTTGATAGTTTCCCCTTAGTTGTGTCCATTCTCTTCTCTCTTTAAACAAATCAAAATACAGTAATAAAGGTTAATTGATATCATACGTTACGAGCCTTAAGCTACTTAGGAAGTGATTGTTGGAGGGTTTCCTTCCAACAATCAGGATGTTTAGTATGGTACCCTTTGGGTGACATGCGACGCATTCGCTCCTAGGTCATAGTCTCTAGTGCGACATTAGTTGCAAACATCCATAAAAGACAGAAAACACACTTCAAACCTTTTTTCCCCGTGGGCCCATAATTTAAAGGAAAACATTTCTGAAGAGGAGAGTGTCGTTAACTCTCAGTTCTACCGCAAACGGTAACGCACGAGTCTCTGACGAGCAAGCTGCATACACCAAACTGCTGGAACTGTTTGTTAACCCTACTCGGAAAAACAGATGAATCTGAATCCCCGTAAGCCGTATTATCCCGAACTACCTAAGCTCTGACCTCTCATATCTGTTGAAAGTACGTAGGCACAATACTGACGTATTGGCGAGCCACCTTCCCCCATCCATAACCCGTAGTTAGCCGAACTACGTTGACTCTGATTTCTCGTTCTCTGACGAGAATACGTAGGCACGAAGCGTGATGCTTTGCCGAGTCATTTTCTTTTCTTTTTAGACCACCCTTGATAGGTAGATAGTAAAACCAACCCGTCAGATAAACACAACAAGCGTGGATCCCATCGAGTACGATGGACGTGAGGGGTGCTGATACCTTCCCTTTGCGTAACCGACTCCCGAACTCAGACATGGTTGCGATGACCTTGTCTTATACCTTTTCGTCAGGTTTTTCCGATCGTTTCCTTTCCCTTTCTATGGGATAAATAATGAAAGGTGGCGACTCTTCTGTTTTGCCGGCACCTTATTCTCGCGGTAGCGACAGGTCTGAGTCTGTTCTTGTAGTTTTTTTACAAGGATGTTGGATATGATGTTCTAATATCCCGTCTGTGTCTCAGTTCCTTTTGTTCAGAGTCTTCTTTTCGTGTCTTGTGATCTGAGTTATGAACACAGTTGTGTCTTGTGTTATGAGTTATCAAAAACCGGGGTCTGCTTCTCTAAGCCCTGATCTGGATAATGGAGGGTGGTAAGTTGGGACTGGTTTTGAGAGGGAGTGTCTTGTATCTTCTTTACCATGTACACTAGGGTTCAGGGTACATGTCGTACAACAAGTGGTGTATGTTGTACAGGAAGAATGAAAGCTTCTAGGAGTTACATTATTTTCTGCTAGACTCGTCATAGGTCGGCTGAAATGACTTCAGGACTTTCTACTTATTCTACTCCTTATTTCCTGGGTTTATTGTGCAAAAGGAGTTTTAGCAAAAAATTTTCAAAAGGGGGAGATTGAAGGCTCTAATATTTGAACAAATTTTGGTAAAACATGATGTTGAACAAGATGTTTCTAACATGAAGAAATTTGTAAAGAACAACATGTCAGACAAGATGTCCTATCTTGAGGACTCGACATCCTGGTCTGATACAACATGTTTGTTATAGATCTGTTCCAAGATTTAAGGTGCAATCAGGACATGGATCAAATAATGATTGGATAGAGATTTCGAAGCCCATGGATTGCTGAAAACTATAAAAGGAATACCAAGACCTATAGAAAAATAGGAATCCTCGTTAAGACTTTTGTAAAGTAAAAATAAGGGTTTGGGGTTTTGAGAGTCGTGTGGCTTTCTTGTATTGTAAGTCACCCTTTGTATCAGGTTTGATACATTGTGGTAGATATAGTTTTCATACTTAGAAACCTGTAGGTAATGAATTGTATATTGTTCTTGGATGAAACTTTTAAGAAAATTCAAGTATTAGTATTAGTCATGAGTATTGACTAAATATTGTATTAAAAGGAGTGTCTTTCAATTGAATAGTTTGATATAGTCACTAGAGGTTGTGAATGTTAGATATCACTAATGTGATTTAGGAATTGAGATGGGTTTCTCTTATCTAGATGGGTTTTTAGGTAGAAGTTGCGCTGGATATGGATTAAGTGAGGATTTGTAAACTGGAGGTTGTTTAGCTCTGAATTAATACTACTGATAGTGAATTCATTCTTGGCTTGGTAGCCCCCAGATGTAGGTGTTGTTGTACATCGAACTGGGTCATCATATCTTGGTGTTATTTATCATTCTATTGTATATTTCAGTAATTCTTTTACTCTCAAATATATGTTCAAACAAATGTTGAAACATCTGTCATGACTGTTAGAACACAGATTGGTTCTTAATAATATCTCTATGTTTTGATGATAACTATTATGAAATTTTGTATTAAAGAATTATATACTCTAAAATTTGTTTAAGAATGTTTGCTGCAGATGTTAAAGTGAATATTACTCTAGAAGAAAATTAGATATGAACATAAGAAATATGCAAGGCTCTGAAGCGTCAGAAGCATCTCTTAGAAGATTCTGAACGCTGCCTCCAGAAGATTCTGAGCGCTGCCTCCAGAAGAATCTGAAGCAGAAGCTACAGAAGAATCTGAAGCAGAAGACAGAAGCATCTGAAGCAATGAGGAATTATGTATGAAGAGTTTCAAGCACAGTTACTTCAGAAGACTCTGATAGTACTAACGCTGCCAGTACTGAGGATCTGATCCAAAACTCTGATTCAGCAAAATCTGATAATCATCAGAAGATTCTGACCAATCTAGGCTCTATTGATACTTGTTGAAAATTGTTGAAGAAGAATTCAAAGTTATGTCCGTTGGAATAACCAAATGACTCTTTCCTTATTTATGCTAGACACAAGAACACAGACAAAAAGGATTTCTCTGTGCATTCTTCTTCTAGGAAAGGTCATATGATGTGAAGACAAAAAGGCTCAGACCTTTTTGGTACACTATTCTCAACGTGAAAGACTTCATGGACCTTTTTGCCTATAAAAACAAGACTCCATTCATCTTCTTCAATTGACGAAACACTTGAAACAATTCATTACAAGCTCTCATACAACTTATACACACTTGCTGAATTTATTTCATTGTTCTTCATCTTAAGTGAAAAATCACAGTTGTGATAAAGCTTTATTAGAAGCATTTTTTAACACTTGTATTATTATTACATTTGATTGTAAGAGAACCTTAAGAAGATCCAGTTAGGATCAGAAGTTCTTGAGAAGACTTTGAACAGTTGTTCTTAGTGCTTACTATTGTAATCAATTGATTAAATAGTGGATTAAGTCCTTGTTTGAGAAAGGCAAATCACTCTTGTTAGGGTGGACTGGAGCAGTTGAGTTCAACGAACCAGGATAAAAATCCTTGAGTTTTTATTTCTATGTTTTATCTTCATACTTATTCAACCCCCCTTCTAAGTATTTTCTCACCTTTAGTTGGCATCAGAGCTCCGGTTCTGTGTGTGCTACCACTTCACAGTGACAGAAAAGATCCAGTGAGAAAAACTTTGATATTTAAATTTGGTCGTTATTATGGCTGATGCTTCAACATCCAACAGATATGAAGAAAGAGACAGAATCAGTACAAAACCCCCTATGTTTGATGGGGAGAAATTTGATTATTGGAAAGACAGGATTGAAAGTTTTTTCCTTGGTTATGATGCTGATCTGTGGGACTTGGTCATAGATGAGTATGTTCATCCCACTGATGGGAATGGCAAGAAAGTAGACAGAAAATCTATGATAGAAGCCCAAAAGAAGGAGTTTAGAAATCACCACAAGGCTAGAACAATATTGTTAAATGCAATATCTCACACTGAGTATGAAAAGATCACAAATAGAGAAACTGCATTTGACATGTTTGAGTCTTTGAAAATGAATCATGAAGGAAACCTTCAAGTAAAAGAGACCAAGGATCTGGCGTTAATACAGAAGTATGAAGCGTTCAAGATGGAAGAATCTGAGTCCATAAAAGCTATGTCCTCTAGATTCCAGATTCTTACAGCTGGTCTAAAAGTTCTGGACAAAGGCTACTCAACTGCTGATCATGTGAAGAAGATCATCAGAAGCTTGCCTATCAGATGGAGACCTATGGTCACTGCTCTGAAGCTTGCCAAGGATCTGAACAAGATCACTCTGGAGGAGCTAATCAGCTCACTAAGGAGTCATGAAATTGAACTTGAAGAAGATGAGCCTCAAAAGAAAGGTAAGTCTATTGCCTTAAAATCTAACAAATCTGTGAAAGCTTTGCAGGTGTTAGAGGAAAGCTCTGAAGAATCTTCTTCTTCTGAAGAAGATGAACTATCCTTGCTGTCCAGAAGAATCAACATACTCTGGAAGCACAAACGAAGGAAGTTCAAGAACTTCAAAAGACCAGATCAGCACAAGGAGTCCTCTGGACCAAAAAGATATGGAAAGAAGGAAGTTGTCTGCTTTGAATGCAAAGAACCTGGCCATTACAAGAGTGAATATCAAAAGCTTCTTAAAGAAAAGCCAAAGAGAAAGTTTGACAGAAAGAAGAAGGTTCTAATGGCAGCTTGGGATGACTCTGATGAATCTGGATCCTCATCAGAATCTGAAGATGAATGCGCCAACATGGTTCTGATGGCAGGCATTGAAGATCAGAATGAAGAATCATCTGGATCTGAGTCTGATTCTGAATCTGACTCAGAAGAGGTACTTTCTGATCTCACTAGGGAAGAGCTTATTAAAGTCTTATCTGAAGTCCTGAAAAATTATAATTAGATTAAGCTCAAATGCAAGAAGCTTAAGTGCAATCTTGGCTCTGAGAATAATCTGTTAAAATCAAAAATTGCTGAGCTAAAAGAAAACAATTTAAAAATGAAAGCTGATTTTGAAATAGCTCAACAAAACTCTGAATCTGAAAGTAAGTCTAAATGCAAAAACATTTTAGAAGAATATGACTTTAGCTTTCAGAAATTTCTTGCTAAAAGCATAGACAGAAGCAAGATGGCTTCTATGATCTATGGGGTTAGCAGAAATAATAGGAAAGGAATTGGATATGAATCCTCCTTTGGAAAGGATTTAAATCCAATGCCTGTTGATAAACTTGTTATCAAGAAAACTCCCTTGTACTCTCATTTCAAGTTTGGTCATCTGAATGACATTAAACACACACGTTCTGATTAGAATATTCCTGTGCTTAAGCCAAAAGTAAGTTAGAAAAGTACTGTTGTAAAAAGACAGAAGTTCAGACCAACTTTCAAGGCAGCTAACCAAAAAGGACCCAAAAAGATCTGGGTACCTAAGGATAAGATTATCCCTGTTACAGATGTTTTTAGCAGAAAAGTCAAGACTCCAGTCATGGTACCTGGACTCTGGCTGCTCATGTCACATGACGGGAGAAAGGTTTATGTTCCAAAGCCTGGAGCTTAAATCTGGAGGAGAAGTGAAGTTTGGAGGGAATCAGAAGGGCAAGATCATTGGCTCAGGTACTATTGGTAATGGTAACCTTTCCTCTATATCTAATGTTCTTCTTGTAGAAGGATTAAAGCATAATCTATTGTCCATAAGTCAATTAAGTGACAATGGTTATGATATAATCTTTAATCAACAATAGTGTAAAGCTGTTAGTCAGAAGGATGACTCAATCCTATTTAATGGAAAGAGGAAGAAAAACATTTACAAAATAAATCTTTCAGAACTTAAAGTTCAAAATGTTAAATGCCTCTTGTCTGTTAATGATGAGCAATGGGTCTGGCACAGAAGATTAGGGCATATTAATATGAGACGTATATCTCAGATTAATAAACTCAATCTGGTCAGAGGACTTCCTAAGCTGAAGTTCAACTCAGATGCTCTTTGTGAAGCATGTCAAAAGGGAAAGTTTTCAAAATCTTTCTTTAAATCTAAAAATGTTGTTTCAACCTCAAGACCATTAGAATTACTTCACATTGATCTGTTTGGACCAGTGAAAACTGCATCCATCAGAGGCAAGAAGTATGGATTAGTCATTGTTGATGACTACAGCAGATGGACATGGGTAAAGTTCCTAAAACACAAGGATGAGTCACATTCTATGTTCTTTGACTTCTGTAAACAAGTCCAGAATGAAAAAGATTTCAAAATTATTAAAGTCAGAAGTGATCATGGTGGTGAATTTGAAAACAAATATTTTGAAAAATATTTTAATGAAAATGGAATTGCTTATGATTTTTCCTGTCCTAGAACTCCACAACAGAATGGGGTTGTAGAGAGGAAAAATAGAACTCTGCAAGAAATGGCCAGAACCATGATCAATGAGACTAATCTGGCAAATCATTTTTGGGCAGAAGCAATAAACACAACATGTTACATTCAGAACAGAGTGTTTGTAAGACCTCTTCTAGAAAAGACTCCCTATGAATTGTGGAGGAACAGAAAGCCCAACATTTCATATTTTCATCCTTTTGGATGTATTTGTTATATGCTGAATACTAAAGAGAATCTTAACAAGTTTGATTCTAAAGCACAGAAGTGTTTCATGCTTGGGTATTCTGAACGCTCTAAAGGCTACAGAGTATACAATACTGAAACACAGATTGTGGAAGAATCTATTCATGTTAGATTTGATGATAAGCTTGGCATTGAAAATCCAAAGCAGTTTGAAAGTTCTGCAGATAGAGAAGTAATTCTCACAGACTCTGAAGGCTCAGAGGCAGACAAAGCTCAAGTGAAGGAACCTGAAGCAACGCCAGATGCAATTCCTTTAGCTTCTCAGATGAACAACTTAAACATTTCTGAAGAATCAACTGTTAGAGGATCATCTTCCAGAATCAAAGCCTCTCATCCAGAGGATGTGATCATTGGAAAGAAGGATGACCCTATCAGAACAAGATCCTTCCTCAGATCATCTGAAGCATCATTATTTGGGTTGGTGTCAGTAATTGAACCAACTTTTATGGATGAAGCTCTGAAAGACAATGACTGGATTATTGCCACGCAAGAAGAGCTAAATCAATTCACAAGAAATGATGTGTGGGATTTAGTTCCAAGGACAAAAGGATTCAACATAATTGGAACTAAATGGGTCTTCAGAAACAAGCTTAATGAGAAAGGAGAAGTTGAAAGAAATAAGGCAAGGCTTGTTGCTCAAGGTTATAGTCAGCAAGAAGGAATTGATTATACAGAGACTTATGCTCCTGTAGCAAGGTTAGAGTCTATTCGTTTACTCATTTCCTTTGCTGCACAGTATAACATCACTCTATATCAGATGAATGTTAAAAGTGCCTTTCTAAATGGTATTATAGAAGAAGAAGTTTATGTTCATCAACCTCCTGGTTTTGAAAGTGAAAAATTTCCAAAACATGTTTTCAAACTAAAGAAATATCTTTATGGTTTAAAACAAGCTCCCAGAGCTTGGTATGAGAGATTAAGCAATTTTCTTCTGAAAAAAATTTCATCAGAGGCAAAGTGGACACAAAACTCTTTTGTAAAACGTTTAAAAAAGATCTTCTAATTTGTCAAATATATGTGGATGATATTATATTTGGATCTACCAATGTTATGCTGGGAAAGGAGTTTGCTCAATGTATGCAGGCAGAATTTGAAATGAGCATGATGGGAGAATTGAGATTCTTTCTGGGAATTCAAGTCAACCAAACTCTAGAGTGCACTTACATTCATCAGACCAAATATGTTAAAGAGCTTCTGAAGAAGTTTAACATGACTGATAGTAAGATGACAAAGACTCCCATGCATCCAACTAGTACACTAGGTAAGGAAGAGGTAAGTAAGAAAGTAGATCAAAAACTCTACAGAGGTATGATATGATCTCTTCTCTACTTAACTGCTTCTAGACCTGACATTTTATTCAGTGTATGCTTGTGTGCAAGATTCCAATAAGATCCTAGAGAATCACACTTAACAGTTGTTAAGAGGATTCTAAGGTATCTGAAAGGTACTTCTAATGTGGGTTTGTGTTACAGAAAATCTGATGATTTCAAGTTAGTTGGATTCTGTGATGCTGATTACGCTGGAGACAGAGTGGAAAGAAAAAGTACTTCTGGAAGTTGTCAATTTCTAGGAAGAAATCTAATCTCTTGGTACAGCAAGAAGCAACCCACAATTGCACTGTCAACTACAGAGGAAGAATATATTGCTGCTGCTGGATGTAGCACGCAGATGCTCTGGATGAAAAGTCAGCTAGAAGACTATCAGATTTTTGAAAGTAATATTTCTATATTCTGTGATAATACTTCTGTTATATGTTTGTCTAAAAACCCCATTTTACACTCTAAGGCAAAACATATAGAAATTAAACATCATTTCATCAGAGACTATGTTCAGAAGGGAATTATAAACTTAGCCTTTGTTGATATAGATCATCAATGGGCAGATATTTTCACAAAACCCCTTGCTGAAGATAGGTTCAAATTTATTCTGAAAAATATTGGTATGGATTTTTGTCCAGAATGATATTTATTAGAAGCAAATTTCTCAGATGCAAAATGCTTAAAACTCTGAAGTGTTTCATCTGTTATTTATTTGATTTATTATCATTTGTGTGTATCTGAACTAACAAATCTTAGAGGATCTGAACGTTGGCTAACGTTTCATTTCTCAAGAGAATTCAGAAGCACATGCAAGCAAACACGTGTCACTCTGAATCTGAAAAGATAGCATGTACACTACTGAAGAGACATTTGAGGTATGGTTTGAATAGTGAATATCTTGGTTTTCCCCCCAATTTGTCAGAATCAATTAATGTTTGAAATAATTTTTATTCTCTTTCATTAATTGTCATTTAATGCTATGTGAGAACGTGCTATGTGTGTCTGTTAAGTGCCCTAATTGCTCTCTCTATAAATACCACATTTCACACCAATTTCACACTTTTCACATCACAAACAAGTTTATGCATTTCTGTCTTCTCTTCTCTCTTCACAAAAACCCTAAACCTTCGTCCAAATCATCTTCATCCTCTTCAATGGCAACTTCATCTTTTACAGCAGCTCAATTTCAATCAACTATGGCTGCAGTTACTTCTGCAAATATGGGTGTGACTCCATTCACAGTACCTAAGAGGACTGCAAATATGGGTGTGACTCTATAAATACCACATTTCACACCAATTTCACACTTTTCACATCATAAACAAGTTTATGCATTTCTGTCTTCTCTTCTCTCTTCACAAAAACCCTAAACCTTCGTACAAATCATCTTCATCCTCTTCAATGGCAACTTCATCTTTTACAGCAGCTCAATTTCAATCAACTATGGCTGCAGTTACTTCTGCAAATATGGGTGTGACTCCAAATCATCTTTATCCTATTCAATGGTGTCGCTACTGCGAAAATCGGCGCCGACTGACAGAAGAGTCGCCACCGTGCGTTATTTATCCCTACGGAGGGAAAGGAAACGCTCGAAGTAAACCTCGCAAAAAACGGGAAAGGTATGGTCATCGCAACCAAAACCTGGGTTCGGGAGTCGGTTACGCAAGGGGAAGGTATTAGCACCCCTCACGTCCGTCGTACTCGACGGGATCCACGCTTGGTGTTTATAAGGAAAAGGGTGTGTTTATCTATCTACGCTAGTGGTCAGTCTGAAAAGAAAAGAAAAGGACAGGACTCGACAGAACATACGCTGTTCTGGGCCTACGTACTCGCTCGTGCAATGGGAAAGTCAGAGTCAACGTAGTTCGACTACCTACGTCTAGACGGGGGGGAAAGGTTGCTCGCCAGGACATCGCGTCCTGTGCCTACGTACTTCCACACGACATGGAAGATCAGAGCAAACGTAGTTCGACTACGCACGACACAAGCTGTTCAAGTGTTTTCTATGGGAAAATGCACCTTAACCAAGGGTTTTCACAGTCCAGGAGGACAAAATGTTTTGATGTTTGTTTAAATCTTTTAACCGAAGAAATGAATTCACTTTTGTTTTATCCTTTATTAAGTGTTTTTCTGTTGTTTTGAGAAAGGAAAGAGACACCCTAAAACTATGGTTAAAAAGGGGAATCTACCTAATGTTATCATGCCTGGTTGACCAACCTAATTTCTATCATAACTCCTCCACAACAGAGAAGTTAGAGCTCCTAAGGGATCATGGCAACAGGACTAAACAGCAAACAGGAATCACTACAAAGTAAAGAAATATTGGAAATATGCATGAATGCAACAACCAAACAATCAAGGCACAAAGGCCACACACCACAGAGGCAAGGGAGCTCAGCTCTACCAAATACCAGCAAGCAAATCCACTCAATAACAATCAAGCAGAAGGAGGACCACCTCAACTTCTCATGCACGCAGATCCTATTTCTAAGATGCACCTATCTCAGAAATATCTAGATGAACCCCTAAGTCTAATGCAGCACAGCACCACACAAGTCAATCAACACAAAGAGAAGGCTAACCAGCCTGGCAAACTCCTATCCAAAACTTAAGCCAAAACCCTGAGCAGAACCCCCAAAACAAAACCCTAATCAAACCCCTGAACAAAGCCCCTAATCAACCCTAAAACAAAACCCTAATCTACCTCTGAGCAAAGCCCTATGCAAAACCCTAACCAAATCTCTAAGCAAAGCCCTAATCAAAACCCTAATCAAATATCTAAGCAAAGCCCTAATCAAAACCCTACACACAAGAGAAATCAATCCCAGTCTTCAAGCTTCAAGACAAGCTTACCAAAGAAAGGGAGCTAAGTAGGCAGACTCATAGTGCCTTCCTCGGGAAAGTACTAGGAGGCTCCTTCTTAGGAATCATATCCCATGCGGCTCGACAACTGTGAACGGTTTACATTCCTCCTCAGGAGAAACTAAACTCACATGAAGGCTCCGACATCATTGGATACTTGAGAAATCCTACATGAACTAAGGGAACTAAGTGAACAGACCCATAGTGCCTTCCTCTGGAAAATACTAGGGGGCTTCCACTTAGGAATCATATCCCATGTGGCTCAACAACTGTGAACGGTTTACATTCCTCCTCAGGAGAAATTAAACTCACATGAAGGCTCCAACATCATTGGATACTTAAGAAATCCTACATGAACTAAGGGAACTAAGTGAACAGACCCATAGTGCCTTCCTCAGGAAAGTACTAGGGGGCTTCCACTTAGGAATCATATCCCATGTGGCTCAACAACTGTGAACGATTTATATTCCTCCTTAGGAGAAACTAAACTCACATGAAGGCTCCAACATCATTGGATACTTGAGAAAAAGGTGAGAAGAAAGAATGAAAGACATCCATAGTGCCTTCCTCAGGAAAGTACCATAAATTTCCCTCAAACTTCAGGATCTCAAACCTCACAAACAGAGAGCAAGCTCCTAGACTAGGACCTCAAACCATGCATCCTTGCAAGCTCCAACAAGACTTCATCCAGCCTCCATCTTCCAGAAGAAACCACAGGCCCTCAAACCCAAAGAAACTATCTCTGAAGTTCAACCACAGTTGAACTTCGAAGTCAGAAGCCCTCAAGACTTCTCCTATTCTCAAGCTCAAGCCAAAAATAGCAAAACACTCTATAAAAAACTACCAAAAATCTAGGGGAAACCTACATGGCTCTATGATCCCAAGATCAAATCTCAAAGCCTAAGTCAACTTCTAAGGCTACTAAACAATCCCTAACATTGAATGGTCAAGGGTTAACCAGCAAGTTATGAGGTCTCTATTCTCTAACCCTAAAACAACATCCATCAATCTCTAAAATATCCACAAAAATCCTATGGGGAGCATGTATCAGTCTAGTATAACATACTAAAAAACTAAAGCAAAAATCAATACCAAATGAGAGAAATAAAATCGGCAAGGCAGACACATCACAAATCAATTATTCAATACCTATTAAAATACAAAAATGCAAATAAAAACGAAAATGCATGATCAATTCAATATTTTTGCACTATAAAATTCTAAATTAAATTAGGAACCTACAGAAAAAAGAAGGGAATTAATTGGACACCCCTACTATTTTTTATGAAATATTTTCTAACATGGACAAACAAAGAAAATAAAAAGAAAATAAAACCAGGGGGGCAGCGATAGCAACAACTCTAGTGTTATCAGATTGGGCCCAAATACAGGGGGGTGCGCATAGCAATTAGGGCCAAGGCCCAGACCAAACTCAGCATTCTTTCACACTCAGGGGGGGGGGGGGGGGTAGAGCGAGTAAACAAAGGGTGTAATGGCAAATCTTCTATTGGGCTTAACCCAATCTAACCCTAACCCAATATCCCCTAACAAAACCATCCCTCTTCAGCCAATTTCGCCTACTGTTCATCCAAACAAACCTAATGCGCCGCTACCAACCTCTCTCCCTCTTCTCTCTCTGAGAAATTCTCTCACTCTCAACCTCAAACAAACTTGCGTTCATGAAACAATCAAACAAAAAACCCTCACTAACTCACTACTACCAGCAAACCCTAATCTAAGTTCACGATCTACCTACACAAACAGCTGCTCAAACATGCAAAAGTTCAGAGGAACAAGAATGAAACCTGGAGAAAGTCGCTGAAGGAACCCGTGAAGAAATTTGAAGGCGTTGTAGCATTTAAGATCTACAAGTCTTCTGAAGAAGATCTTCAAAGAATCTGAGTGAAAATCGCTGAAGGAACGTGTTCGTAGACGATTTACGAAGATGAAGTTCTGGAGAGCAGATGGATCTTGAAGGTTTGCTTGAAGATCAATGATTTTTCTGGGAAAAACTGAAGAAGATGAAGATCCGCTGCAGGATTAGGAGTCTCTACGAGGACCTTCTACAAGAACGCTCACAAACTCGTACCGATTCTTGAAGCCTGAAGCATCTTTGAGATTTTGAAGAAGAAGATCTATGAAGATCTTGCTGATCAAGATGAGGATTTCTGGAAAAAAATGAAGATCTTGATGAGTTTTCAGGCGAATGGTTGAGTTTTCCGACGATGATTGGTGATTATTGATGACGATCGGAGGAGAAAGAAGAAGATGTGAGGATTCTGGGCAAAAAAGTGGCTCCGACGGGTTGTTGCGGTGGCCGGAGGTGGTTAGACGGAGGCCTCCTGTTGTTGCATGGCCGACGATTGATTCTCCGGTAGGGTTGACCGGTGGGGACAGGTGGCGGCAGGTGGCGAGGGAGGTTACTGCATGCTGGCCACGTGTGGGGGTGGCGTGGCGCAGAGAGAGAAAGCTGGGTCAGGGTGAGGTGTCAGAACATGGGGGAGTCTGGAGTTGTAAGGTGGGGGCCTTGAATTCATACGCGTGGCTGCCTTATATATTCGACACCTGGCACTGCATTGGACAAAAACAGAAGAAAAATGGACTGAAAATAACTGGGCCTCCAAAGTTCTGAACTGGGCCCACGAAAAATGATACAAAACCTGAAAAAATCTGAATTTAAAAGATTAAACCCAATTGAATACTAATCAAAGATTAAACCTAATTAATGAAAATGATTAAACTACAATTAACTCTAACTAAAATTAAACTGCAATTAAATCTAAATGAAAATTAAACTATCCTAATTAATTCTACCAAATTCAATTAAAATCTACACAAAAGATTAAATCCTAATTAACCTCTATTAAGGAGAATTAACATCTAATTAAATTCTATATTAAACTAAAACTATTAAATCCTATAATATCTATTAAAATTCTATTTAAAACTAATAAAAGAACAATCTATTATATTCTATTAAAACTATTAAAAAAACTATTAAAACCTATTAAAACTATAAAACTCTAAAAAAGATTTAAAGCTATTAAAAAATATTAAAAAAAAATCTATTTAAATTCTAAAAAATCTATAAAGCCTATTAAAAATACACAAACGACTATTAAATCCTAAAAATGCAAACAAAGGCCAATAGCCAACACAAAGGAGAACGCGAGACCAGATCGAAGCAACAGTAAACCCCGGGCATCAGAATATCCCGAAAACCACCATGTAAGCTGAAAACACCGAGGAGCGCACAATTTCCCAAAAGTAAAACCCTGATTATCTAGACTGGATCTGAAATATCCGGTGGATGAAAACCAAGCTGTAACTCTGACATCCTCTGTCTGTGTATAAATGTCATGCATCCGATATGCGAATACGAATTGAACCATGAATCAGATAGGAGAACCGGTTGGTCAAATTTTTGGGTGCAACAGCTGCCCCTATTCAAACGGCTTGGACCTGAATGGGTGAAGAGCGCTTAGCCTTCAAACATTCAAAGGTAAATGACGGTTTAATACCAATGAAACCCTGAAATTTTCCAACCGCAAAAATAAATTGCGCACACCACTTCTTGGGGAGAATTAACCAGGGAACTGATTTCCGTTGCCACAACGACAACTAAAACAATATTCATCAACCTGCTTATGAAATAATCTGATATTGTCCATAGACCATCCCATTCCGAAGAAGTGAGCATACACTGATCAGTGAGCAAAATTGTTGATTTCTCTTATCAACCTTTCGTATCCTGAAGAAACGAGCAAACGCTTAACCAAACTAGACAATGCCGATTTCACTTATCAACCTTTCTTTCGTACCTGAACGAGCAAACACTAAACGGCGAGAAAATATTGATTTCACTTACCGACCTTCCGTTCGTACCTGAACGAGCATCCACTAAATAGCGAGAAAATGTTGATTTCACTTACCACCCTTCCGTTCGTACCTGAACGAGCATCCACTAAACTGCGAGAAAATGTTGATTTCGCTTACCAACCTTCCGTTCGTACCTGAACGAGCATCTACTAAACAACGAGCAAATATTGATTTCACTTACCAACCTTCCGTTCGTACCTGAACGAGCATCCACTAAACTGCGAGAAAATGTTGATTTCGCTTACCAACCTTCCGTTCGTACCTGAACGAGCATCTACTAAATAGCGAGCAAATGTTGATTTCACTTACCAACCTTCCGTTCGTACCTGAACGAGCATCCACTAAACAGCAAGAAAACGTTGATTTCACTTACCAACCTTCCGTTCGTACCTGAACGAGCATCCACTAAACTGCGAGAAAATGTTGATTTCGCTTACCAACCTTCCGTTCGTACCTGAACGAGCATCCACTAAATAGCGAGAAAATGTTGATTTCACTTACCAACCTTCCGTTTGTACCTGAACGAGCATCCACTAAACTGCGAGAAAATGTTGATTTCGCTTACCAACCTTCCGTTCGTACCTGAACGAGCATCTACTAAACAGCGAGCAAATGTTGATTTCACTTACCAACCTTCCGTTCGTACCTGAACGAGCATCCACTAACAGCGAGAAAATGTTGATTTCACTTACCAACCTTCCGTTCGTACCTGAACGAGCATCCACTAATCTGCGAGAAAATGTTGATTTCACTTACCAACCTTCCGTTCGTACCTGAACGAGCATCCACTAATCGGCGAGAAAATGTTGATTTCACTTACCAACCTTCCGTTCGTACCTGAACGAGCATCCACTAATCTGCGAGAAAATGTTGATTTCACTTACCAACCTTGCGTTCGTACCTGAACGAGCATCCACTAATAGCGAGAAAATGTTGATTTCACTTACCAACCTTCCGTTCGTACCTGAACGAGCATCCATGCGGGGACACGAGAAACTTAACCAAGCAACTCTTGAGAGGACAATTCTGACGACAACCGTCAAATACCTATTCTGGCAATAGGTATCTTGGAAACACTCCGCTGGGAATATTGGGAACTTAACCAAACACCTTGACGAGAATAACCTTGTTGGAAAATAAGAAGAATTTAACCAAACAACTCCGTGGCGAATACCCTGCTGGGGACTATGAGGGACTTAACCAAGTAACTCATTGAAGTAACATCCTGCTGAGGAACATAACTCTGCTGGGGGAAACTACGGGTAACCACCCCAAAATCCGCATTACCATCTTCCAATGCTGACACCACAGCATCCTGAGAAAGACTCAGCTGGGGGCAAAAGTGCTTGACCAAGCAAACTCTGCTGGGGAATATGACATGACGAACATGATCACTGCGTGCCTGGCGCAACAACCCTCTTGATAGGAGGAAACACGATCACTACGCGTCTTGGCGTTGCAAATAAAACCACGTATAGGACGAATACGATCACTGCGTATCTCTTCCGAAAAAACCCCATGAAATAACGATGACCACGATCACTGCGTGCCCTGCGCCACAACTCTCTTGACAGGAGAAAACACGATCACTGCGTGTTCTGTGCCACAAACCAAACATACGGGATGAATACGATCACTGCGTACCTCTTCCACAAAATAACGATGACCACGATCACTGCGTGCCCTGCGCAACAACCCTCTTGACAGGAGGAAACACGATCACTGCGCCTCTCCGTGTTGCAAACAAAACCACATATGAGACGAATACGATCACTGCGTATCTCTTCCGAAAAATAACGACGACCACGATCACTGCGTGCCCTGCGCAACAACCCTCTTGACAGAAGGAAACACGATCACTGCGTACTTTACACCACAATCCTCTTGACAGGAGGAATCCGATCACTGCGTACTCTGCACCACAACCCTCTTGACAGGAGGAATACGATCACTGCGTACTTTACGTTGCAGACAAAACCATATATAGGACAAACACGATCACTGCGTATCTCTTCCGCAAAAACCCCATAACATAACGATGACCACGATCACTGCGTGCCCTGCGCCACAACCCTCTTGACAGGAGGAAACACGATCACGGCGCGTCTTGTGCCACAAACCAAACATACGGGATGAATACAATCACTGCGTACTCTACCACAAATCCCCACAACATAACGATGACCACGATCACTGCGTGTCCTGCGCCACAACTCTCTTGACAGGAGAAAACACGATCACTGCGCGTTCTGTGCCGCAAACAAACATACACATCTCTGCAAACCACGATCTCACTTATCGACAGAGAAAATACCTGAGGCTGGACGGGTAATCAATCCTGCTTATGCTTCCAAATGCACATGTTTGATGATGCCGTAATGCTTCCATACTGCATGGAAATGCTACGTATTCGTGCAAAATGCAAGTGCTTATGCAAAGAATTACTTCAGCAAAATAAATGCTGAAGACAAACTGGATCCGCTGGGGATGACCGAAATACTACCGGAACACTTCCGACAAAATAAATGTTGGGAAGATGAACTAACTCCGCTGGGGATGACCATCCTGCTGGGAAAGTAACTCACAAACTCAAAACTTCAAACTCTGCTGAAAATGATCGTCCTGACGAGGAAGAATCAACCCGTTGGGGAAAGAGAAAAACAATCCTGGAAACTGCTTTCAAAAGGTATCAACACTCTGATTACGCCCTATGGGGATACTTCATCCTGCTATCACTGAGCTGGGGATTGACTAGTGTGCTCTGATTCGCACTACACAAGAAACTCTTTGGGGAAGTTAATCATATCCGTCTCAACCTTCGCTGGGGAGGACTTTATCCTGGGGCGACTTCACCGGGGAAAGGCACAACATTCATCCTCTGGAGAGGGTACTAGCCTGCCATGGACTCTGGCGGGGATAAACAGACTGGCTTGAATAACTTGCCCCAGTGCACTCAACCTGCCCCTATCTAACTCCTAGGAATACTTGCTCTGAACAGCTTGCTATGAGACGACCTCGAGATTACTTGCCCCGATATCTATACGACAAAAGGATTCAATATCCATAAACCCCAATCAACCCAGTTGGTTTCAACACTCTCTGCGGTGACTTGCCCCTGAATGAGCGTTCTAGCAACTTAACCTGATCTGATTATCCACCTGAAGTATCTGCTTTCAAATCTCCGCGTTCTGTATAATTTCCCCTGATTGGATCTCGAGAAGACTCACTTCTGATTAACTGCCTCTCAAGCATACTGCCCCTTGATCAACTGAATCTTCGGGACTTGTCCTCAGACTAACTGATTCCGAACTCACTGGAAGTCAATGCCCCTGATTCACTGGGTTTCACAACATACACCATGCTGGTTCAGACTGCTGAATTACTCGGTCCTGCTCGATTATTCCCTGTTGGAATTTCCTTTATGTCAACTACTAACCTGCAAGTAAAAAGTCGTCTATTCACGAATGGTAATTCTAATGCAATGTTTATGCAGATTTTGAAGATTTGTGCTGTCACTCATTTACATGTCATGATTGAGTGACGAATGAACCAACGTTCAGACGTAGTGCTTACGTGGTCAGTGAAAAACACAACAAGGATGTGACTAGCAAGTCACGAAGGAGTCAGGTTACTCGACCTTATCGTAATGCGCTTTCAGAATAAACCCTGCCTCAATTAGGTCTTTTAAGGGTTGTATCGTGGTCGGGTTCACGGTTCGTGAAGCAAAGGATATTTGGCTCAAATTTTGATTTGTACCCACCCCTTCTACATAATGATCTCCGATCCTAAGGTTCAACTAACCTGGCACGGGCGCTCGCCTCTTCGAGAGGTATGTTGAATGGTAAGAACCACAGTTAAGGAACTCACAAGAATTTCGGAGTGACAGTTACTCCTTCTTCATTTTCGGTGTCTGTATACACGACTTTGTCTTTCACTGGGGATCTATATATATTTTTTTCTATCCCTTCTTTTCCATTCTTTTTGATTCCCTAATTTTTGCCTAGACTGACTCCTTTTGAGTTCCTTTCGTTTTTTCGTTTTCTTTTGAAGTCCAGCGGGATGCCCTGATTTTTGCCTAAGTATTAGCTTTCCAGCTTTTCTTTCTTTTTACTTAGAGGGCTTTCTTTCTTCTTTCTTTTAGAACAAAGTCGTGTGACACTGGTTGTCTTGATTGCTCCGAAGGGATTGTAACTGTCTCACTCATGATCGGTGAGGTTTAACCACTGTGGTTGACGAGGTACGACCTCTTGAGAGGCATAAACTGTAATTGGTCCTCGAAAGACAACACTCCTTTGTAAGACTTGAATGCTTGGTCAAGCTAACTGATAACTACCCTGCCCCGGGTTAATATGTGAGGGTTTAAAAGTCCGAAAAAACTTCTACTTCCTGGCTCGAAGTGGTTAACAAGGGACTAACTCCTTATATCTCCAGTGTTTGGGGGATTTGAAACAATGCCTTGTACGTCATCGACAAGGTTTTATCTGAAAGCATACGATCATCGGTCATGAGTTTATTTCGTCATCCTCCCTCCAGTCTTTGCTAATCATAGTGATAAAGTGGAGTGAATAAAATGCAAGTGTCAGTGCAATGCAGTAAATGAGCGACAGCGACATGATTAATTCAGAAAAATGCATAGTCACTTTATTATTATTACCATTCGAAACATACAATGTTTACAGCAAGTAGTAATTGACAGAAAAGAAACTACAAATGCAAATGATATAAAGTCCGAGGACTGCCAATGCTAAGGGCGCCTGCCTGTCTGGACCACTGGCTTTTGCTGGGGAATACTTTCCGAGTCTACGAGCTTAGACAGCTGAGAAGTTAGTATGAACAAACAGAAATCCTTCTCGAAAGGAAATGCAATCCTGGTCGATCAACTGTTGTACCTTCGCCTGTGTTGCGGTGGAAATAGGATCACAAACTATTAATGAGTTTGAATCGCAATTCAATTCACAACCGCTCTTTGATTTATCCGAAGGAAAAGGTCAAAAAGGGAAAACCTATTTTGCATCGTAAACACAATGCGGGGAAAGATCTAGGGTTCGGGGGTTGGTTAAATTTAGGGAAGGTATTAGCACCCTAAACTTCTGTAGTACTCTACAGGAACCTTTTGTTCAGATGTTTACTATTTGCTTTATTTATTTGCTTAAGGTATATGTACAAAGTATTAGAAGTGAGAAAAGAGACCTAAGGGGTTAATTCTAAGTTTACTCGGCAAGACATCGCATCTTGTGCCTATGTATCCTTACGGGAGTGGAATCAGAGTAATCGTAGTTCCCCTCAAAAGGGAGGTTAGAGACTTCTTGACTGTGGTCAAGGTCTCAAGGGGAAATAAACATGTCTTAAGGACACGCTTACGTGGAGTGTAGAAACTCCAAGTCTCTACGTTGAATTGTTAAGTGAATTTAGGGTTAAATTAGGGATTCCACGGCGAGAAACCCTAAAATGAGCGCGGCGGCTCTTTGACCTAATGTTAGGGGTAAAATGGTAATTTTGTCCACAGCGAGACATGTATGAAAGTTTAGGGTTGAAAAGGTGTAAGGGTTGAAGTTGAGGACTATTGGCGCGGCGACCAAAAGCTAGACCTAACCTTCGGATGTGTGTAAGGTGACAGGAGTATTGATAAATGTGTGAAATAATTGAATTATGCAAACAGAGAATAATGTCCTAATTTGACCATGCAAGCAGAAATTTAAAGGCAGGAATTAAAGCGCGATTATTAGGATTTGCGAGGTTACAACCGAGAAGCAGTTACAATAATAATGAAACTTAAATAAAAACGCAATGTAATAAGCTGCAAAAATGAACACACGTGTTAATGGGCAAAGTCAGGCGGCAATTGGACGAGTTCATGAGACGAGAGTGCGACGTTGGAGATTTTAAAAAAGATGTTAATTGAATTTATAAAAAGAAAGAGTAATGTTAATTTTAAAAATATTCTAATCTTAATCTTAAAAAGTTTTAACTTATATATTTTTAAAAGGATTTTAAGTTATTTTATTTAAAAAAAGGTTTTTTAATTTTATTATATAAAAAAAAGTTTTTTAATTTTATTATATGGCAAAAATAATTTTAATACTTAATTTTCAATAAAATTTAAATTAACTAAATATAAAAAAAGAAAAAGGGTTTTAAAAAACAAATTTAAAAAAAAAAAAATAAAATAAAAGGGGTTGGGCCGGTAATCACCTCCGGACCCAACCCGGATGGTGTAAATGTGGAAAAAAGGAATTAGGGTTTCAGCACCCCATTCTCTTCTTCGCGGCGCCGTTTGCATTCGCGATCTCATCTTTCTCTCGCTCTTGCTTCCGTCTCTCGTCGTTTGCATGCTTCATTCTTCTCAGCTATCCTGAAACACACACGAAAACATGATTAAATATTGAAACACAGGTCCTTGTCTTACTCTTCGAAGGCTTCGATGGCGAGATTGTGCGTTGAAAAGCGATGATGATATGGTCTGAGCTTCAAGGAAGGTGTTTGCTCGTCGTGGCTTTAAACGGCGCTGGTGAACCCTTTCCACTTAGATCGTCTCGTTTTGAGGATGGATGCGACGGTCTCCTTCTCCGTCTAGGGTTTTGTTCGCGATCTTTGTCTCTCTCCGTCTAGGTTTTCGAACCTTAGCCCCTTTCTCTCTCGCGGCCACTAGGGTTTTTTGTTCGAGGTGATGTTGTATGCTTTTCGATTTTGTTGAGTATTCCTTCTGTGGTAGGAACGAACTTTGTTTCCGGGACTGTTCTGTTGTTCTGTGGCTGTGAATTGTAATTTCATTCAATTTGAACATCCTGTGAATTGTTTGGTTTATGCCATTTAGTTGCAGCTTATGAACTGTTTTGGTGTTGAGTTCTGTTATGCACTTTATACTGATGCTGTTGTGGTGAATTTCAGGTGTTGACAGATTTTGAACACAAAGTGGCTCATACCCGTCGGCATCCGGGTTTTATGACCAAATTGATTGTGCCGCTTCACTCTTTGAATCAGTCTTGGAAAGTAAATTGGGATTTACTTGATTTTGAAATGAATCCAATTACGGCAAAACGAATCAGTCCCGCTTCTTTCATCTCTTTTATCTCTCGGCTGCCCCTTAGATAAGAACAGATGTTACCTGATCTAACCCTAATGGCGCGGATCGGTAACGGGGGTAGGACGCAGCTTCGGTTGTGCCACTCCCGGCACTCGATGATGACGCTGTTCTGAGAGTGTCGAAGACAACTTCTAACCCTTTCCTGCTTCTGTTTTGTTTCTTTTTGATTGTGCAGGTTAATCGGAGAATTTCGTGGAGCACTCAAGGAAAAATCAAATGAAGAACCCAACGAGTTTTTTTTAGGACTTAGGACCTTTAGAGTAGGTATTCAATGAAACTTCTTGTAAAATGAATATGAGTGTTCATGAATGAAATTCAAAGGTTATTCATCTCTGTAAATTAAGTACTTATGAAATAAAATTCAACTAATACTTATTTACTTCTCAATTGAAATCTCAAATACTTATGAATACCAAATTTTGAAATTGTCCATATTTACTTCTTAGTTGTAAATTATAAATATTTATGAATAAAAAATCCACAAATATTTGAATTCACTTCCTAATGGTAAAGTATAAACATTCGCGAATGATATTCACAAATATTAAACTTCCACTTCCCTTTCCGTATTAGACAGTATTATGAACGATACTTTGACCATTTTAACCGCAACCTGATTAACTCCAAATAAATTCAAAATAATCCCACTTATTGTATGTCCGAAATGCTTTATTGATGAACACGAAAAACGGCTCAAACGGTCTTAGACGAAACATGGGCAACTGATGGCCCACATTCGAATATGTTTCTGACCAATTTTCCAGTAATAATGACGCCTTGATATAATCAAACCATGCCTCAGAAATAGTGTCTCAAGAGTCTCAAAGCTTAGTAACAGCCTGTCTTCAAAGGATTAACGGAATTCACGTAAAATGACCAAAATACCCCTGGAACCAATCCTGCAAAACAAACACCCCCATGACTTGATAGTGGTTAGCAGATGCACATATGAGATGTTATGCGAAATGACTGACTAAATGTAAGGGTAAAATTTGGGGTATTACAGCCTGCAACGCTTTACAATCTTCAGTTGCATGCCCTGGAGAGCCACCATGGTAACTACACTGAACTTGGGGATTGTACCCAGGAGGGTAAGGTTCTAGCACAGGCTTGAGAGCTTTCGGCCCCACCAGAGCGTTCTGAACCAACTGTGGCAAAAGCTAACTGTACGGCCCAGGAACTGGGTGGGAAGGACCATTCCTTCGTTCCAAATTGCTACGAGGTCTGTTCCGATTCTGACGCTGAGTCTGATAACCTTGGCCACGAGTTCGCTGAGCGACACAAGACTCCTGATATGGTGCCCCAGGCACAGTGGTCTGTCCGGAATAACGAGACACATGAGATACTGATCGCTGAGAAGACGAAGAACCAACAGATTTCACCGATTCGACTCGAGGATACCCAACATCATTCCTGATTGCGTTGACCACAACTCCTTCTTCGGTTTGACGAGCCTGACCGCCTGCAACATTCTGGATTTTTCCAGTCTTTACACCATACTCGATGCGCTCTCCTGCCCTGACCAATTCAGAGAAATTTGGTGTGACTCCAAGCATTCTTTCGAAGTACGGGCTCTGCAAGGAGTTTACGAACATGCCTCTTAGCTCTTGGTCTAGAAGCGGTGGTTGCACTCTAGCAGCAAATTCTCTCCATCTCTGAACATACCTTCTGAAAGGTTCATTGTTCCCTTGAGACAATTCTTGCAGTTGCATGCGACTAGGAGCTTCAACAAGATTGTAGTCATACTGTTTCAGAAAAGCGATGGCTAAATCCACCCATGATCGGATCTGATCCCTCTCTAACTGCATATACCAACTCAGAGATGCCCCAGTCAGACTATCCTGAAAGCAGTGAATCATCAACTTGTCGTTGTGTACGAATGAAGTCATTCTTCGGCAGAACATCACCAAATGTTGCTTCGGGCAACTGTCTCCTTTGTACTTTTCAAACCTCGGCATTCTGAACTTCGAAGGTAACACTAGGCCAGAAACCAGACACATGTTTGCAGCATTAGGGTTAACAGCGTCTTTACCTTTCAAGGCTTTGGATCTTTCATCCAATGCACGAAACCTTTCAGCATACACGGGAGCTAATGGGTCTTCAGTCTTTGCTATCGGGACCTCTCTTCGGGATTTTGGCATAGGGAAGGCAACACTCTGGTAGTCTGGAGTATCAACAGAAGGATAACATTCACTTCGGACAACAAACTGCTCGCGTAGACCTCGGTCTTCAACATAAGGCTGTACAAGCTGAGCTGCAATAAGGTTGTTCACTTGCGGAAGGTCTTCGTCATGCGTAGATCCATACAAAGGATTGGACGTCATAGTGAAACCTGACAAGGTATCAACAAACTGGAAGCTGCTCTCTGACATAGCTCCCAACCACTGTCAACTGACTTCACTGCTTGATTCTGCTCAAATCTGCTTCAACCCCTTAGTCGTCTTCAACACTCCACACTTGCCTCGAACAATCCCCCGAGAATCACCCTCTGGGATCAAAACAAAGGCTGGATAAGTGCTCTGGCCAGCTAGAGAAATGCTATGCAATATGATTTATGCAGACAGAATGCAAAAATGCTAACGTGCATGTGTGCATTGGGGATATTTCCCCTCCAATTCCAGTGTCAAGGTAGCAAGACAAGATAAACCATAAAGACAATATTTAGAAAAACCCTCATATATTGATTGGAATGACAGTCTTGTCAAGGCGTTACACAACTATATTCCACACAACTGATATGATAAAGGAGGATCCTAACCAACATGCCTGGTGGTGATCTCAACACATAGAATACAAGAGAGAAATCAAGTGCGGGTACGGTCGCAGAAATCCTCGAACAGCTTCTTCGTCTCTGCGTGATCCGGTCGATAAATCAAGCCTTCTATCAACTGATCCCTTTTCCTGACCGTTCCATGGATATCTATGACAAAATCTTCCCAAACCTTATCTTGGGCACCATCCTCAGGTTTGGGCCTCTTGATGTCTGCTCTGCGCTGACAATCTTCCAGATTCTTCATGGCATCAATCAGTTTGCGTTCGGCCTCGTATCGACGACATGCTTCTTCTTCAAGCTCTTCAGTCTTCACTTTGACCTGTTCTCCCAACTGAGCAACCTGTATCTTTAGCTCTTCTTCCCGTTCTTTGCGTTTGGCCATAGTGAGGTCCCAATGCTCTCTGAACTTAGCTAACTTCGTGTAGGCCCTTTCCAGCTCTTGTTTCTTAGTAGCCAATACACTGCTAACTGAGTCTACATCTAACTCCAGACGCTTCTTGGTTTCAGTCAACTCCAATAAAGTAGTCTTCAGATGTTTCAAAGTTTTGGCCTGTTGCTTGGAAAAATATCCTGTTTCAATCTTTTCATGACGAAGCTGGGCATTCTCTTTCTCTAAAGCTTCTTTAGCCTTTGCTAACTCTTCTTTCTCCGCCATCAGCTGCTTGTATACCTGTATGTCTATAGTGGTGGGCTCCTCCACCGAAGAAGGATACAATGGCTGAACTGCAGGATAAGGCATAAGGAATTTCGTAGCTCGTTCACGAATCCATTCCACATACGGACCAAGAACTCGAGTACCCCCTTTGCTACCTGAAGGCTTCTCTCTCTTATGCAGGTTCTTCCATGCTTTCTCAAGCTTGATCAACATCTCTTCCTCTATTTCCCCAGTGAGATACAGAGATTCCTGTATCTCCTCGGGCTTCGGCGCTTCCTGAGGTGCATACCCAAACTGCCTGATTAATAAGGAAGGGTTGTAGTTGATACACCCTCTCCTTCCTATCAAAGGAACATTAGGGAATCCTTCGCATCTGTATATGACCTCAACTCCTAACACCTCCTCATTAACCCACACCACATTCTCAGAAGTCAACCCCATCAAGCGCTCAGGCCATCCTAAAGAACCAATAGAAGTGACGAAAGGCCCTGACTTCGGCATATGACTAGTAAACCACCTACACAGTAGGGGTACACAGCAAGAGACATTCCTTCCTCGCCGCTTTTCATTTTGGTAGTGAGTGGAATGGTGGATATCTCCCAGCAAGGTAGGAATTGGGTTCTTTGCAGCCAGAATATAGAAAGCATCTGCATCAATAAAATTAGGAAAGTTTGGGAACAATACAATGCCATAAACACACACAGCAAGGATGGCGTCAAAAACAACCCAGCCACCCTTCTTGGCATACTCCCGAGCCTTCTCCACCAAAACAACCAACGGAAATCCCCACGCGTCTCCTCTTCTGATCATCTTCCCTGTCAGCTCAAACTCTCCTAAGTACAGAATAGCAGAAAGCTCAGCTAGATTAGGCTTAGCGTCCGTGTGATAGAAAGGCATCTGCTCGCGAATCGGTATATCCAAGAGTGCAGAATACTCCTCCAGGGTAGGAGCCAAGACAAAATCAGGAAATACGAAACATCTGAGCTCAGCATCATAAAACTGCAACAGGGTGTAAATGCCGCTGATCTCATAAGCCGAGGGCTGGTAAACATAAGTCAGGATCCTCCCATATGTCTTCCTGAAATCTCCCATCACCTTCTTCCTAGCAATAGTAATTAACTCTGACAACAGACTGATATCTGGAGACGGGAATCTGTAGGGTAACACTCTCTTCATGGCTTCCATGTCTTGCTAGGAAACAACCACCGGAACTGGGAGGGAAAATATGTACCTGCAATACACACACGTTAGTTGGATGCAAATGGTAATGCAATAATGCAATATGATAAATGATGCAATCAGTGAACACAGGGGCCATGCTGTAGCCTGAAGAGGAACATTTATGTGACGTCAAGAACGGAAAACCACCACAGTCACCAGAACCTCATGACGCTGACCATCATCTGACACCCAAAATACCAATACCCTGGTAAGAAATCCATCTGAGCCTCTGTATATGACGAGAGAACCATCTGATAATAGTATCAACCTCAAACAAGAAACCCATCTGATCCAAACAACACACCTGTTAACGAGCCAAGAAAACCATCTGATAAATACTGAATCATGGTTTCTGAAGGCCAGTTTTCCTACAATAACCCAATCCCCCTCACAGGTATGGACCTAATCCACGGACAAAGGTACGGAATCCTATGCGGTCATCAGCGTCACAGACTTTCATGAGTGACGATACGATTCCCAGAAGGAGTGGCATCATCAAGTCATGAAGAGGCCTCACTTAGCTGACTTCCAAATGATCGGTCCCCAGAGTCGACAACCCTCACGTCTGGACTCCCCTCAGATCCTCAGGACTGGAAAGGAGCACCTCAGAGAGAACCTCGTCTGAGCGCAGATTTCGTAGGGAACTGTGCCTGCTCAGCAGACAGGTTCGTCTACTACTCTCCGCAACTATGTCTAGGTGCGTACTCAAGCCCAAGTCCGGCTTCTCACTCATAGTAACCTCCCTCTCCCACAACAATAATCATAATAATATAGTGCTGAAAGTAAATGCGGAAAGGTAAAGGTACGGAAAAGTAAAGTGCGGAAAGATAAAACACATATGCACAACACCCAACAGATAAACACCCAAGCGCTAGGATTGACTCGCGTAGGGGATGGGAAACGGTCCAAGCATAAGGGATAGGAAAAGTCCCTAGATGCTATAGGTCCCCAGCAGAGTCGCCAGCTGGTCGCTACTGCGAAAATTGGCGCCGGCTGACAGAAGAGTCGCCACCGTGCGTTATTTATCCCTACGGAGGGAAAGGAAACGCTCGAAGTAAACCTCGCAAAAAACGGGAAAGGTATGGTCATCGCAACCAAAACCTGGGTTCGGGAGTCGGTTACGCAAGGGGAAGGTATTAGCACCCCTCACGTCCGTCGTACTCGACGGGATCCACGCTTGGTGTTTATAAGGAAAAGGGTGTGTTTATCTATCTACGCTAGTGGTCAGTCTGAAAAGAAAAGAAAAGGACAGAACTCGACAAAACATACGCTGTTCTGGGCCTACGTACTCCCTCGTGCAATGGGAAAGTCAGAGTCAACATAGTTCGACTACCTACGTCTAGACGGGGGGGAAAGGTTGCTCGCCAGGACATCGCGTCCTGTGCCTACGTACTTCCACACGGCATGGAAGATCAGAGCAAACGTAGTTCGACTACGCACGACACAAGCTGTTCAAGTGTTTTCTATGGGAAAATGCACCTTAACCAAGGGTTTTCATAGTCCAGGAGGACAAAATGTTTTGATGTTTGTTCAAATCTTTTAACGGAAGAAATGAATTCACTTTTGTTTTATCCTTTATTAAGTGTTTTTCTGTTGTTTTGAGAAAGGAAAGAGACACCCTAAAACTATGGTTAAAAAGGGGAATCTACCTAATGTTATCATGTCTGGTTGACCAACCTAATGTCTATCATAACTCCTCCACAGCAGAGAAGTTAGAGCTCCTAAGGGATCATGGCAACAAGACTAAACAGCAAACAAGAATCACTGCAAAGTAAAGAAATATTGGAAATATGCATGAATGCAACAACCAAACAATCAAGGCACAAAGGCCACACACCACAGAGGCAAGGGAGCTCAGCTCTACCAAATACCAGCAAGCAAAGCCACTCAATAACAATCAAGCAGAAGGAGGACCACCTCAACTTCTCATGCACACAGATCCTATTTCTAAGATGCACCTATCTCAGAAATATCTAGATGAACCCCTAAGTCTAATACAGCACAACACCACACAAGTCAATCAACACAAAGAGAAGGCTAACCAGCCTGGCAAACTCCTATCCAAAACTTAAGCCAAAACCCTGAGCAGAACCCCCAAAACAAAACCCTAATCAAACCCCTGAACAAAGCCCCTAATCAACCCTAAAACAAAACCCTAATCTACCTCTGAGCAAAGCCCTATGCAAAACCCTAACCAAATCTCTAAGCAAAGCCCTAATCAAAACCCTAATCAAATATCTAAGGAAAGCCCTAATCAAAACCCTACACACAAGAGAAATCAATCCCAGTCTTCAAGCTTCAAGACAAGCTTACCAAAGAAAGGGAGCTAAGTAGGCAGACTCATAGTGCCTTCCTCGGGAAAGTACTAGGAGGCTCCTTCTTAGGAATCATATCCCATGCGGCTCGACAACTGTGAACGGTTTACATTCCTCCTCAGGAGAAACTAAACTCACATGAAGGCTCCGACATCATTGGATACTTGAGAAATCCTACATGAACTAAGGGAACTAAGTGAACAGACCCATAGTGCCTTCCTCTGGAAAATACTAGGGGGCTTCCACTTAGGAATCATATCCCATGTGGCTCAACAACTGTGAACGGTTTACATTCCTCCTCAGGAGAAATTAAACTCACATGAAGGCTCCAACATCATTGGATACTTAAGAAATCCTACATGAACTAAGGGAACTAAGTGAACAGACCCATAGTGCCTTCCTCAGGAAAGTACTAGGGGGCTTCCACTTAGGAATCATATCCCATGTGGCTCAACAACTGTGAACGGTTTATATTCCTCCTCAGGAGAAACTAAACTCACATGAAGGCTCCAACATCATTGGATACTTGAGAAAGAGGTGAGAAGAAAGAATGAAAGACATCCATAGTGCCTTCCTCAGGAAAGTACCATAAATTTCCCTCAAACTTCAGGATCTCAAACCTCACAAACAGAGAGCAAGCTCCTAGACTAGGACCTCAAACCATGCATCCTTGCAAGCTCCAACAAGACTTCATCCAGCCTCCATCTTCCAGAAGAAACCACAGGCCCTCAAACCCAAAGAAACTATCTCTGAAGTTCAACCACAGTTGAACTTCGAAGTCAGAAGCCCTCAAGACTTCTCCTATTCTCAAGCTCAAGCCAAAAATAGCAAAACACTCTATAAAAAACTACCAAAAATCTAGGGGAAACCTACATGGCTCTATGATCCCAATATCAAATCTCAAAGCCTAAGTCAACTTCTAAGGCTACTAAACAATCCCTAACATTGAATGGTCAAGGGTTAACCAGCAAGTTATGAGGTCTCTATTCTCTAACCCTAAAACAACATCCATCAATCTCTAAAAAATCCACAAAAATCCTATGGGGAGCATGCATCAGTCTAGTATAACATACTAAAAAACTAAAGCAAAAATCAATACCAAATGAGAGAAATAAAATCGGCAAGGCAGACACATCACAAATCAATTATTCAATACCTATTAAAATACAAAAATGCAAATAAAAACGAAAATGCATGATCAATTCAATATTTTTGCACTATAAAATTCTAAATTGAATTAGGAACCTACAGAAAAAAGAAGGGAATTAATTGGACACCCCTACTATTTTTTATGAAATATTTTCTAACATGGACAAACAAAGAAAATAAAACCAGGGGGGGCAGCGATAGCAACAACTCTAGTGTTATCAGATTGGGCCCAAATACAGGGGGGTGCGTATAGCAATTAGGGCCAAGGCCCAGACCAAACTCAACATTCTTTCACACTCAGGGGGGGGGGGGGGGGGTAGAGCGAGTAAACAAAGGGTGTAATGACAAATCTCCTATTGGGCTTAACCCAATCTAACCCTAACCCAATATCCCCTAACAAAACCATCCCCCTTCATCCAATTTCGCCTACTGTTCATCCAAACAAACCTAATGCGCCGCTACCAACCTCTCTCCCTCTTCTCTCTCTGAGAAATTCTCTCACTCTCAACCTCAAACAAACTTGCGTTCATGAAACAATCAAACAGAAAACCCTCACTAACTCACTACTACCAGCAAACCCTAATCTAAGTTCACGATCTACCTACACAAACAGCTGCTCAAACATGCAAAAGTTCAGAGGAACAAGAATGAAACCTGGAGAAAGTCGCTGAAGGAACCCGTGAAGAAATTTGAAGGCGTTGTAGCATTGAAGATCTACAAGTCTTCTGAAGAAGATCTTCAAAGAATCTGAGTGAAAATCGCTGAAGGAACGCGTTCGTAGACGATTTACGAAGATGAAGTTCTGGAGAGCAGATGGATCTTGAAGGTTTTCTTGAAGATCAACGATTTTTCTGGGAAAAACTGAAGAAGATGAAGATCCGCTGTAGGATTAGGAGTCTCTACGAGGACCTTCTACAAGAACGCTCACAAACTCGTACCGATTCTTGAAGCCTGAAGCATCTTTGAGATTTTGAAGAAGAAGATCTATGAAGATCTTGCTGATCAAGATGAGGATTTCTGGAAAAAAAATGAAGATCTTGATGAGTTTTCAGGCGAATGGTTGAGTTTTCCGACGATGATTGGTGATTATTGATGACGATCGGAGGAGAAAGAAGAAGATGTGAGGATTATGGGCAAAAAAGTGGCTCCGGCGGGTTGTTGCGGTGGCCGGAGGTGGTTAGACGGCGGCCTCCGGTTGTTGCATGGCCGACGATTGATTCTCCGGTAGGGTTGACCGGTGGGGACAGGTGGCGGCAGGTGGCGAGGGAGGTTACTGCATGCTGGCCACGTGTGGGGGTGGCGTGGCGCAGAGAGAGAAAGCTGGGTCAGGGTGAGGTGTCAGAACGTGGGGGAGTCTGGAGTTGTGAGGTGGGAGCCTTGAATTCATACGCGTGGCTGCCTTATATATTCGACACCTGGCACTGCATTGGACAAAAACAGAAGAAAAATGGACTAAAAATAACTGGGCCTCCAAAGTTCTGAACTGGGCCCACGAAAAATGATACAAAACCTGAAAAAATCTGAATTTAAAAGATTAAACCCAATTGAACACTAATCAAAGATTAAACCTAATTAATGAAAATGATTAAACTACAATTAACTCTAACTAAAATTAAACTGCAATTAAATCTAAATGAAAATTAAACTATTCTAATTAATTCTACCAAATTCAATTAAAATCTACACAAAAGATTAAATCCTAATTAACCTCTATTAAGGAGAATTAACATCTAATTAAATTCTATATTAAACTAAAACTATTAAATCCTATAATATCTATTAAAATTCTATTTAAAACTAATAAAAGAACAATCTATTATATTCTATTAAAACTATTAAAAAAACTATTAAAACCTATTAAAACTCTATAAAATTCTAAAAAAGATTTAAAGCTATTAAAAAATATTAAAAAAATTCTATTTAAATTCTAAAAAATCTATAAAGCCTATTAAAAATACACAAACGGCTATTAAATCCTAAAAATGCAAACAAAGGCCAATAGCCAACACAAAGGAGAGCGCGAGACCAGATCGAAGCAACAGTAAACCCCGGGCATCAGAATATCCCGAAAACCACCATGTAAGCTGAAAACACCGAGGAGCGCACAATTTCCCGAAAGTAAAACCCTGATTATCTAGACTGGATCTGAAATATCCGGTGGATGAAAACCAAGCTGTAACTCTGACATCCTCTGTCTGTGTATAAATGTCATGCATCCGATATGCGAATACGAATTGAACCATGAATCAGATAGGAGAACCGGTTGGTCAAATTTTAGGGTGCAACAAATGGCAACTTCATCTTTTACAGCAGCTCAATTTCAATCAACTATTTATGCATTTATGGAACCATATCAATGCCTCAAGAGAATCTGTAAAGGATAAGGGACAGAAGATCAGGACATGGATCCCCTTTGGAAGGTTGATTTCAGACATTCTGACAGAGAATAGTCTGGTGACTGCTCTGTATGAAGCTGGAGTTAAGGATGAACTTGAATCCATTGTTGGAAAACCTCTGAATGCAAAGAGTCTTCAGAGACTAAAAATTATAGATGAACTCACAGCTGCATCCAAGAAGCTGAATATTTCTGAAATCAGTCAGAAGAGGATTCCAGTTGAAAATTTTCCATTGTTTGGTGCTGAAGAACCAAGGGATATCATTGTGAGATATATTGATTCATGCAAAGAAGATGGAACGCATATTCCTGCAGATATTCTGAAAAGAGCAAGAGAACCAATGCCAGATGTATATAATGAGAACACGAGGAAAAGAAGTCAATCAGAGGCAGAAGAAGCTGCTGCTCTGAAGAAGCCAAAAGTTGCTGACAAGCCATAGAAGCAGATCAAGAGAAAAGCTTATGGAGAAGTTGCCTCTGTTCCCACCAAGCGTATCAAGACTAAAGGTACTAAAACATCTGTATCTTCTTTCTCTAAAATTGTTATAAATGAATCAACATTTAGTTCTATTCCAAAACCCCCTCCCACTAAAAAACAATCTATTCCTGCTCCATCTCAAAAATCTGAACCATACAAAATTCCTTCCCCATAAAATCATATGATCCAATTTCCACTACTCCACTAAAAACTTTTGTTACTCCACCATCTGAACCAACAACAACACCACCAGCAAACCAAATTCCAACACCTATCACAAAACCAACAGAACAATCTACACCACAACAACAACCAGAAAAACAACAATCAGACACATCTAAACCTATACAATCTGATCCAGTTGCATCTGATCCTATTGCATCTGAACAAGTTGTTTCTGAACCACCTATCTCTGAACAACTTGTATCTGAACCTCCATCAAAACCTTCTGAGAATCAACCAGAACCAACCAATCCTCCTGAAACAAACATACCTGAGACAGAGGTTCTAAACGTTACACCTCTCAAGACTGTATTTGAAGTGTCTTCTACGTCTTGTACCCCAACCACATCCTCAAACTCATCTGAATCTGATATCCATCCAGATTTCATTTCACCTCCCTCTCTTAGAGTATTTGAAGCTAATCAACCAGAACCACCTATTTCTTCTGAAATTCTCATTTCCAACACCATTCCAACACCTAAGCCAAGGATATGTGAGTGTGTATCCTTTGCCTCTTGTAAACCATTTCCCTCTGACAAACTTCCCTCTGGTCTCAAATTCAAAAATTTCTATAACAGAATTGAACCATCTGACTCTATCACCCCTTTTAAACCCAAGCTTTCCATCATTCTACCATCTGTTCTCCAAACATATATAAAAGAACTGCCAAACATGGTTTCATCAGAACCTCTTTTATCTGATAAATCTGCTTTCATCCCTTACACTTCCACCTCATTTGATGTTGTTTCCTATGCATCAAATACAAAACCATTTTTGCTGAATGCCTTAATCAGATCAAAATCTATCACTTCATCTGACTCTCCATCTATTCCCTTCTATCCTCGTCCTCTGATCATCATTCCAGAACTTACCATTTCACCTTCACCTCAACCCAAGCCATTCTCCTTGGAAACCCTTCTGAAACCAAAGTCCAGGCTAAATATTGATAATTTATTTATAAGTTTTATGAAAGAAATAAAGATGCATTTAGGCTCTGCTCAGAAGAAGTGCTTATCAACAATGGATGCAAATGAATCTAATGCTATCTGGAATAACTTCATGCACATATTCAACTCTGTAGCCTTAAATCTGAAGAATGTATGTTCTGATGATGCGAAGCTCAGATTTGCTGAGACTGCTAGAAGCTTGATCTGGACTGTTAAAAGATCTGAACCATTGCTTCTTAAAGATGTTCCTTCATCCTCTGAAGTATGTGATACAGAAGTGACTGCTAAATCTGCATCTGAAGAAAACCCTCTGGCTATGACTCTTGTGGAACATCCCTCTGGATCTGTTGCTCCTGACTCTGCATCTCCTATGGAAATTGACTCTGTTCCTGCTTCAGACTCTGCCCCACCTTCTTCATCTGAGGTCAAGAAAGAGTATCCAGATCTTGAAGATAAGATTGCAGTTCTGGAAGCTGGTCAATCTGAGATTAAGTCATGGATGGCCAAGCAAGATCAGAAGTCTGAAGACATAGCTCAATGGATGTCCAAACAAGATTAGAAGAATGAAAACATGGCTAAGTGGATGTCAAAGCAAGAACAGTCCTCATCTGAGATCACTAACCTGTTGAAGATGATTTTGTCCAAACAAACTTAGTTTATTTTTTTTTCTGCATCTGATGTTTGTGCACATGTACTTGTTTTTTATCTGATGTTTTGTATCTTTTTCTCTGAATGAATGAATGACTCAGTGTTTTCTCTACATGATTTATCTTTTCTGTATTTCCTTTTATTTGTCTTTTAAAGTTTTTACTTTTTGAATATGACAAAAAAGGGGGAGAAAATGGATCTAACTATTCAAATAAACTCTAGCTAAATGAAACTTCAGACATGTCAATTCTAACTAACGTAAACTCCTAGTGTTTCAAAACGTTTGATAACTCTGACATATTCGTTAAAAGAAACTCTGACATAACTCTAAGACTCCCAGATAATATTTTACCTATCAGACTCTGACTCTGAAACATGCAAGATCTAATGATTGTAACATTCTAGCTCTGATTCTGAAAAGAATACTCATGCAAAAAGGGAAGTTTCTATTCCTTCTTAGTATTAAATTCAGGGGGAGATTCATCATCTCAGGGGGAGTTATAATTATATGGTTTATTGAACAAAATTTCTGATGTTTTTGTCATCATCAAAAAGGGGGAGATTGTTAGAACACAAATTGGTTCTTAATAATATCTCTATGTTTTGATGATAACTATTATGAAATTTTGTATTAAAGAATTATATACTCTAAAATTTGTTTGAGAATGTTTGTTGCAGATGTTAAAGTGAATATTACTCCAGAAGCAAATTAGATCTGAACATAAGAAATATGCAAGGCTCTGAAGCGTCAGAAGCATCTCTTAGAAGATTCTGAGCGCTGCCTCCAGAAGATTCTGAGCGCTGCCTCCAGAAGAATCTGAAGCAGAAGCTACAGAAGAATCTGAATTAGAAGCCAGAAGCATCTGAAGCAATGGGGAATTCTGTATGAAGAGTTTCAAGCACATTTACTTCAGAAGAATCTGATAGTACTAATGATGCCAGTACTGAGGATCTGATCCAAAACTCTGCTCTGAATATATACACGCTAAAAGCGCACTTGCTGCAAAGACTTTGATTCAGCAAACTCTGATATTCATCAGAAGATTCTGACCAATCTAGACTCTGATGATACTTGCTGAAAATTGTTGAAGAAGAATTCAAAGTTATATCCGTTGGAATAACCAAACGACTCTTTCCTTATTTATGCTAGACACAAGAACACAGACAAAAAGGATTTCTCTGTGCATTCTTCTTCTAGGAAAGGTCATATGATGTGAAGACAAAAAGGCTCAGACCTTTTTGGTACACTGTTCTCAACGTGAAAGACTTCATGGACCTCTGTGCCTATAAAAGTAAGACTTCATTCATCTTCTTCAATTGACAAAACACTTGAAAGAATTCATTACAAGCTCTCATACAACTTATACATACTTGCTGAATTTATTTCATTGTTCTTCATCTTAAGTGAAAAATCACAGTTGTGATAAAGCTTTATTAGAAGCATTTTTTAACACTTGTATTATTATTACATTTGATTGTAAAAGAACCTTAAGAAGATCCAGTTAGGATCAGTAGTTCTTGAGAAGACTTTGAACAGTTGTTCTTAGTGCTTACTATTGTAACCAGTTGATTAAATAATGGATTAAGTCCTTGTTTGAGAAAGGAAAATCACTCTTGTTAGGGTGGACTGGAGTAGTTGAGTTCAACGAACCAGGATAAAAATCCTTGAGTTTTTATTTCTAAGTTTTATCTTCATACTTATTCAACCCCCCTTCAAAGTATTTTCTCACCTTCAATGACACTGTTATGACTTTGAGATATCAGAATGTTCTTGTTCTGTCCTTGTTTATTTAAGCATAGATCAATGTCTCGACATCTAATGAGACATTTGAAATTTGTATACCAGAATTTCAATATTTCAGACTATTAGATAACATTTCCAAGATTTATCATTTAAGATATTGATCAGACTTAATTAATATTAAAACAACAGATACTTGGAACAATGTATGTAATGCGTTTATATAAGAACTCATAGCAGACTTACTTTTATAATCACTTAATCCTCAAAACACCAAGATGTATAAATATAAACAAATCCGAGTTCGAAAGAGAGATTTCAGAAAGACAACCATACTAAAGGCAACAACTCAGGCAAATGAAAGCAAAACAGCAACTGAAGGATCTACTAGCAAGCATATGACTTTAGAAGCTCTCGCCTCTTCAGCATCCTTTGTGAAGACATACAAAAGAAGATCTTCTGGGTCCAGACAAAAAAATCAACTGAGAAAAGAGGCTTTGAAGTTTGCCAAGAAAGAATGGCAAGATTACTTAGATAATTTGGACATGTCAGTTGATCCTAGGAAATACCTAAGGGCCAATCCAACAGACTAGAATGTCTAAATAATTTGTAATACCTTCCATCTTATTAATGATAAAAGTTGCACACATTATGTTCTTACTCCCATTACTTTTAATTCTTTTGAGCAACCATAAATAAATATATTCAACAGTTAAACTGTACAAAATCATAAAAGAACTTTGAATTAAGAATAAGATATCTTAATACAAAGGTTCTAATAATTACAAGGCATAACTATGCAGAAATCTAACATCAGAATCTTTCATATATAGCTTCAGACTTCTTTCTCCATATTTTAGACAAATCATCCTCTGAACTTATGATAACTCCATGCTTAACGAGTAATTTTGAAAGAACTCGTCCAAAAGGAATGAAGAAAATCTTTCCCTTGTGAAAGGAAGAAAGAGTCTTCTTCAAATAGTTAAACATAACTTGAGGAAGATCAATATGCAAGTTTGAATCGAGAAGTAGAAGCAAATCCTTTTCAATAGGGTCCACAAGGTCTAAATATTTATCCTTAGGAAGTAAGTTTGAATTGAGAATCTGATTCCAAACAATTGCATCATGACGAAGATTTGAGACCACTGATGTATTAGATTGATCTATAAAGATAAGCCAAGTAGGAATATAGTGTTCCCAAACAAGAGTTCCTGATATTTCTCCAATATCCTCACAGTTGATCATATTAGAAGTCGCTTTAGAGGTTACTGTTATAGAAACACCAGTTACTTCATAAAGAATAACACACTTAGAATTCAACTTAACAATGGAAACATTTATCCAAAACTCTTTGCAAATATCTAGATGAGTGAAACCGCAAAGCATCTTAAAGTATCTATTCCATCCTTGTTTAGACACAGTCTTCCAGAAGTTAAAGCCTAACTTAAGCAACTCATTAAAATCCACAAACTTTTCATTGATGACTACCAGTTGATTCAAAGAAGAATTGACTAGGAAACTCGTCTCAAGTTTGGCTTGATTAGCATACAACCAAATAGAAAATAAAAAGAAAAGAAATGAACAAGATTCTAAAGGAATAAGAATCTTGTTAGAAGAAGGACAAAAGGATGTTTCACAAGATAGAGGATAATGACAATATGTATCCAAAAAATAATATCATTACCCAAAGGTTCTTATCCATCTGATTTCTTGAATCTACTAGATGAATTTCACCTTTATGAAGATTTAAGTATTATAAAAGTGTTGTAAAACCTTTTACTTAAACTGCTTTATCAGAAGTAAAGAATCCTCTTCTGAATCTCAAAATCTGACAACTTTCAGAAGCTATCATCCATCAGAGCCTAGTAGAACTAGAATGAGAGAGAGATATCTTTTGTCAGTCATAAGTCTCCAATATTCTATTCATAACTAATACTTCCTCTTGAAACAAGAGTCACGAGTGATAGATGAATATTGAATTGTTTCCTTTGACAACTAACAAACAACAGTAACGTCACAAAAAGTGAGGAAACTGTTTCCATAAATATGATCATCATCTAGCTTAATGATATATTTTTTATAGATATATACAACAACATTTCTTCCTAAAGATGTCTGAAGATCCTTTTTCAAAAGAGCTTCTCTAGAAATCTAACAGAAACTTTGCATTTACACCTACACAAATATCTCATTGAATCAAGAGATAAGACAGAAAAGAACAAACATACCCTTTTTTTGTTATTTTCTTGGTCAGACTCATATCAATATTTAAACTTGACCATAGAGTCTGAACACCGCTTTGAGTGGATTCTGATTCAATGGCTGTTAAACCAATGACTCTAATTCTCTCACCAAACTCAGTACCTCTAGCACTTGAGTCTGGGTTGTGGACTCTTCTTCCATCAAATGTTGTAAACAACCTTTGATAAGTTCCATGGAAGATGCCTCTGCTTCTTTCTTTGAAATTTGTAGCAACTACATTTAAATAATAACACTCATATTTCTATGAGACCATACAAAATGTCCAAACAAGCCTTCCTTCGTCTTATGCCATATTCTGATAGCAGTACCATGATTCATTCCAGAGTATCAATCTAGAATAAATCATAATATGAACAAGATCTTATTCTTAGCAAAATCATTAATTTCATTTTCTTGACTCAAGACTTTGAGATCTTTGATAAGCAAAGAACCAGTTGATGTTAACTATCAGAGAATGGCTTAAAACAAATTAAAGCACCATCATCTAGTTGCATGTAAAACACAAAGAAAATTGAAGGTTTCTCATAGAATCGTTCTTTAATACAAATTCTATGATGACCCTCAATCAAGGAGCAACAAAGTCTCTTAAGATATCACCTTAAAGAGTAGACTCCTTATTATCAAATATTGAAGCAAGATAGATTTGGAAAAATCTCTTTCTCTTTGATACTTGATTTTTATTTCAGGACTCAGATGCTTCTTCAGAAGCCATAATGACTAGCAGAGCCAGATTACTCCTTTACCTGAATCCTGCACAAATGTTATCTTTAAAAGAATATATAGTGAAGATTAACTGACATTAGGTTTTGGTAGTGTTTCTCCCTGCCTTCAGATATGGAAAATTAGTTGAAATACAAGTATTTCGGAAGCTTCTGAAGTTACTCTTCTATCAACAGGCGTTACAACCCATCTACATGGTTAAGAAGTATTTCTAACAAGAAATATAAATTCCTCATCATCAGACATTCCAAAGAACCAAGCTTTAGGAAAGGTGATATATTAGATAACTTTTCATCATCTAATTTCATTTATTTTCTTTGAAGGTTTGCAAAACAAACTAACAGAGGACAACAAGTTCAAGTTGTATAACTTCTTGAATAATTGTGACCTCAGGGTTGAGTCTAAACCAATCTTCTCAGAATTCGCTTGAAAGATCAGATGAAGTGTAACTAGACAAGCTTCAAAACTGACTCCCACAAATCTGAGCACAAGGATTCAAAGATAGTTCGAGCATCAGACATATCAATGATGTTGACATACTTATAAGTGAGATAGAGCAACTACCAGAATGCAACTACCTCTAAAGGTATTCAATAAGCTTCTTCTGAGCTGGTGATAGAGACTTTCAAACATATTATCTCCACACCATCAACTTCTATAGTAATACCTTTTGAAAGGATATTCTATAGACCTTCAGAACTTTTTTTTATCAAGAGAAATGAGTTAAAAATATGTTTTGCTTTTTCATCATTTAAATTAAGTGGAATCACCCTTTGAATATGGTAAGAAAAGCAGTATAATATTTTTCATGTGGCACTTGATTCCTTATTGAAGGAAAGTCTTTGACCAACATGCTTTTCTTATTGGATCATTATCTACGCCACTGTTAAGTGTTAAGGACAAATCATGCTCTGATACCAATTGAAGGTGAGAAAAGTACACAAGAAGAGGGGGGGGGGTTGAACTGTGTTTTCTATTTTCTTAGTTTGCATCTGATCAAAGTTCAGAATCTAAACTGGTGTTTAGATTCTGGTAAATTCTTAGTAGCAAAATTTTAACAGAAGCAAATAAATTATAGTAGAAGACGCACATATTTATACTGGTTCCTCCCAAAATGAGAGTAGTTCAGTCCCCTTTCTTCACAAGATATTTTCACTATAATCAAAACATGATTACAATTGCTTATGTATTCTACATAAGACTTTTAAAATTGCTCAGACCCAAGGTCCAAAACTTCTTCTCAAGCTCCTCACTCGAGACTTCTTGCTCAGGTTCTATTAACCCAAGACTTCCTTGCTCAGGCCCTCAGCCCAAGACTTCTTCTCCAAGTCCCACGAAACGAGTCTCCCTGCTTGAACCTCTATGGTCAAAACTTACTACTCCAATTCCATGTACTGAGATTTCTTGCTCAAGCCCTCTGGCTCAAGAATTTTGCTCCAGGTCCCATGAAACGAGCCTCTCTGCTTGCACCCCTCTGGTTAAGAATTACTGCTTCAAATTTCATGTACCGAGCTATCTTGCTTAAGCTATACTGGCTCAAGACTTACTGCTCAATCAATCTACTTGATTAAGACTTTCACTGCTCAAGCACATAACAAGAGACTTACGTGACTCAAACATCTTAGCTCGAGACTTCCTTGCTTTTATCCCAATGATACAAGACTTTTGCTCAATCAACCTAGTTAATTAAGACTTTCACAAATTAAGCACATAGCAAGAGACTTACGTGGCTTAAGCATCTTGGCTTGAGACTTCCTTGCTTGTATACCAATGACACAAGACTTTATCTAAACTGCCGAACAAGCTCAACATAATAGAGAATAAGGTGTACCTGATACAAGTATTAGAGGCACGAGGAATCACCATAACAAAGACCTAAAGCACTTAAGATTTCTAAGGTATATGTGTAAGAAATCTTAAGGCTTTTATAATTACAACCTACATCATAAAATCTGCATATACAATGTGTTGATAATTGCTGATCTTGTTACTCCTTCTTCTAGTTGATCCTTGTTAAAGATTCAGTTTGAAACTTCAGTCATATTTATAGCCTTTTCAGAAACTAGCCATTGAAGAGGTAATTTGATCAAGAGTCTTGCTGTTCAATAACTCAGCAACTCTCAAAATGTGTTTAATGTAAAACAGATTCTAACTATGATATTTATAAGTATTAGAACTTGCACACACGTAACACATATCAAATAAACCATTTGTTGCACCCCAAATTTTTACCCCTTAGATCCTCATCATCATTGTAGGATCATTTTCATTTGATTAACTAACCTTAATCCAGTTCAAGTTTATCTTTGTCAAGATGCAGATGAATTAGGGTTCCGTACCGTCAAAATCGAGACTTCAGTGGTCCGATCAATCAATGTTTTGGATTGATCCAACTTCAAACAAGATAAAGGATTATACATTGGACCAAGAATGAGCGCAATTTGAGGTGGTCACCCGGGGTTCGAGAACAGTGCAATTTGAGACACCCGATTAGGGTTTTTGACTAGAAAAAGTCAACTGTAGTTTGACTTTTGATTCAAAGAGTATTTCAATGATGGGATAAAGGTCCATTAAGCTCCTATGGCTTATTAAAGTCCATCCAAAGAGTTTCAAGTCCTCAGGGTGTCCGGATCACCAACGGGCGACTCGGTAGACACCGATCGATCGAAAAGTTGACCAAAAAGTCAACTCTCCAACAATAAGGAATTTGACTTCAAGGTGTGAATGAAAAATGTGCCTTATACCATATTACACCTCCCCATAAAATTTCATGACCATTGGATCAAGGGTTAGGAAGTAATTGCAAAAATCGGGAATTAGGGTCTTGAAAGGGGCAAAACCATAACTCCTCAACCACACATCCAATTGAAGTGGTTCTAAGCTTGTTTGAAAGGTATTGACAAACCCTACAAAAGTCCCACAGTGGTCCATATTCAAAAAATGCATGGAATTGGAGTTATAGCAAAAATCATTTTTCAAGGGTAAAGGACTTAGTGAAATTTCACAAATTCTGGCCATACAAACCACTTTTTTTCAGAACTTTGAAGGGATTTTCAACCTAGTTCCATCAAGAATTTGGAAATTCCCAAAACATGAAAGTTATAGAGCTACACAAGGGCTTTCTAAAAAGTGCAAGAACTCCCCAAGGAGATTTATGAGCTAGGAGTTATGGTGCCTTGAAGTTGGGTCTGTCATACTAAAAATCCACTTGGCTCAACTTCTCAAAATCAGAATTTTTCATCTCTAACCAATCTCCACCCTTGGATCATGCTACCAACTAATAAAGAGTGACTTGGATGAAGAGAAAACCAGAAAAAGAGATTGGGATGAGGAGGGAAGCAAGTTGTAGCCACTTGTCATTATTTTATTCTTTTTTGAGGAAGAGAGAGAAATTTTTCCCTCCCACATGTGGCAGCTGCAATCCTACCATGCTAGACCCTCTCCAATCATCTCATTCCATCTCTCACACTGTCATTGGCTTGCCTAGAGCCTTGGAATTGATTTGAATCAAGGTTGTCCCAAAGATTTGGAAGGATTTTCTTCCAAACCTTTCCCTCCCAAAATGATAAAGTTCAAGTTGCCCTCATCCTCATTTCTCCTATAAATAGAGACCTTGCCTTCCTCTTCAAAGACACCAAAGCTATTCAGAATATCAAAGTATCATAGCTCTCCTCCTCACTCTCTCTTTGCTTGTAAGTGAAGAAAAGTTCAAAAACACCAAAATTGGTCATTTGGCATATTTCACACCATTTTCATTTCTACCCTTTTCAATACTCCCACAACCATCCATACACTTTCTAAATAACATATATAAGGTGTGTAATCCATCAAACCATCAAAAACTTCAAAAAATCAAAAAGTCAACCTTATCCCCACCATACTTTGACAAAAATCACTAAAATGGCCAAAACTCATTCCATATAGATTCTTGCCATTCTAATCACTTTAACACCTTACCAACAACATTCCTCAACTGTCCAAACCACTAGCAACCCTTGGACACTCTTATTTTGACATTTATCATCATAAGTGGATTGTTACTTAAAGGTGAAGTAAAGTCTCAAGGCCAAGAAGCGAAGCAAGAGATCTCTGGTTTTCTCAACTGTTCTAACTTTTTCAAAAGGGTCATCAAGAGGTATGTAATGCTCAACCTCTTTATTATTCACACATTGCCATGTTTTATCACTTTGAGATTCTTTTTTTGTGAAAGTATAGTCATGCTGTCCCATATTGCTTTCTTTGTCAAGAACTTATGATTTATGGCTATGGTATTGCTTTTGTTAAAGTATATGTTTCTCATGTATGATATGTGATGATATATTGCCAATATTACAACTTTGATGTTGTGTACAACTTGTTTTTGAGATTTTGTCTATAAGGAAGTTTTAAAGATCCAAACATTGAAATGTTGGTGTGCATGCCCTAGATCTGTCAACTTTTGTCCATTAATGTTTGAATAACTTGTAAGTTGTTTCATGAGATCCCTCTGCCCCTAGGTCATGTTTGAACCTAGTTTGACTCTTGTTTCACACTTGTGTTATTTTGTGTCATCTTGTTTTACCATTACCATGAATTGTGTATTGGACTGTTTTTGTGTTTACTATTTTATCTCAAATGTTCTAAATCATTGGTTAATGCCTATATGGTTTTACTTGATGTTTATTTTGGTTGAAATATTGAGAACTTGAGTTTTGAACTTAGAGGCCTGTTATGAGATTAGTTTGTTTTAGTTGCCAATGTTTTGAATCAATGTATCCTATTTTGTTTCAGCTGAGTTTTGCCTTATTCATGAGTATGAAATCACTAGCCTACATATTTTGAACTTGTGTTAATATTCAATTACCTCAACTGCCATGAACTTTATTGCTGCATAAATGAGCTTGCTTTTTTGCATTTCATAACCATCAACATGTCAATTCTGTTCAGTTTGAAGTAGGCATAAACTTTGAGTTGAAACTCATCCATATCCATGATTTTAATGTGTGTAGATGTTTGGTTTTGATCCATGTTTACCTGCTTTCTCATTTCACCCTCAAATTGCTTTTCTTTTTAAGCCAAAACACACCATGACCATACCAGATTTTATTCTAAAAGCAATATGCTGGTTTTCTGAGTTGAAGCTCATTTGTCTTCACATTTTTTATATGTATGTACTATCCTTTTAATGTGAGACCACTCATTTATGGCTAGACCAGTCTGTGCCTTTTGTGCTGCCAAACAGCTCTTTTTCATCTGCACCAAGTATACCAGTTCCTGTTTTAAGTGAAATGTGTGTTCTTTTTGGACTAAATCTCATCTATTATCATGTTTGAGATGTGTTTGTGCCATTGCTTTGGACTGAAAACCTCACCTCTTGAAAACATACTTGCTGCTACATCATTCATCAATTCCAAAAAACTGTTTCATATTTCAAACAGCATACCAATTCTGCTCCATTTGCTATGCAACTTGATTTCAATGAATTATCACTTGCTTTGTCATATTTGAAATGTATGTATGTTGTTGTCTTGGTTTAAAACCTCACATTTTGAAAAAGAAGCCACCTGCTGCCTCCAAATTGTTTTTGCTTTTCCACCAATATTTCAAATTCTGCTCTAAGTGCTTCATGCTTGGTTTCTTGGACTCATCCTACTTGTCATGATATATAAGATGGGTGTGTGTTGTTTGTTTTGATTCAAAATATCATTGCTTGAAAATACATCCCTACTGCATTATCAAAACTGCTTTGCATTTCCCCTAGCATGCCAATTTGGGATTTGATTAAAGTATGCTTATTTTTTGAGTTGAAACTCATCCATCCTCATGATTTTAATGTGTACATTTTGTTTGTTTGGTCTATTCTTACCTGGTTTCCTCACTTCACATCTTGGCATGTCACATGTGGAACCTGCCTTGATTTTTCTTATTAACCTCATGTCAGCTTGCCTTTAACTTGTCTTCATGACCACTTTGCAATTTTGTTGTTTCTGCTTTAAATAAAAAGAGGACTGTCACCAGAATCTGACTTAAGGTGACTGTTTAGATTGAACTAGAGTATTAAGCCATACCAACTGTCCTTAACCTTGCAGTTGTTACTGTCACCAAAGGTTGAGAGGGTTAATTTGTTGGCAATTGTAATGTAAATTTGGTCATTGCTTGTGTTTTCTTAAAACCAAGCTCTTTTGGATTGCTGTGTGGAAATTTATTGATCATGACATGATTGCTGCCCAGATTAGTGGGATATTCTGATTGGTATGTTTGCAGTTTTAGGAGGAATGTTGCTTAAATGCCTATTTTTTATGTTATCGATTTCTGATGTCACTAAGTTTCATCTTGTTTTGTTTCAGTGTATGTGTGCTTTGAGTTTCATAATCTGTTGCAATATGAATCCATAACAGTTGCTGTCACAAATTATTTATCTTGGCATTGCTTGAACATTTTGTTTCTCCATCACCATTTGAACTCAGGCCAGGATTCTGGTATAGAGTTTGTCTGGATGCTCTCTTTGCTATCCACTTTTCCTTTAAGTAATCTGCCATTTAGGATACCATCAGGTTTGCATTTAGACATCTAGAACTCATCTAAGATCAGCTCATGTACCTTGTGCCTCTAGTTCAGTTTAGCTTGGTTGGAGGGAATCCATATATGATTATGTTGTTACCAAGGCTCTTAGTGAGATGACTGTTGTGTTGAAATACTGTCATGCAAGTTGTGAAGGAGTGTGAAAACTGAGATTGCTAGGCACTGTGTTGGTTTTAACAGTATTGAAACACTAGAATTCAAAAAACAACTTCACCAATGTGCAATTTGGTGTCCACTCCTTTGATCTATTAAATAACTGCTGTTTTTTGAATTTAATCCTTGAGTAACTTTTTTCCAAGCCTGAGCAGACCTGTATTGATCTTGGATTCACTCTCTTTGGTTTACTTGGAAGTAGCATGTGACCAACTCACACCATCATTGCAACTCACTTGCCCTTTTTTTATCCAGGGGTGTTTTGAACAAAACTCTGTTTAGAACTTATTCAGAATCACTTTTGAAAGTTGCTTGTGTCTGGCCCAACCTTAGATTGCATCAGCTACATACCATGTCCATCAATTTGCATCTCAAAATGACAAAATGCATAAACCTTCAATTTTTGATGTATGAGCATAATTTAAAAATTTGGTTGTTACCATCTTAACCCTCGTTAAAAATTATTCAGTTTCGACTAAAATTTCACCTGAATTCATTAAGTCTTGGTTGAGATATGGATCAAAACGTAAATCAGTTTAGGCTTGGTTTTTGTTCTTCATGTTTGCCCATATTCAATTGAAATTATGCCTTGTATATTTATGGGGTGGCTTTACATAACGGATGTATCGCCACCCCAATGGTTATTGCCTTGCCATAAAAACGCCTATCTTGCCTTGTGTCCTGGGTTCGAGCCCCAGCGAGGCATTTTTTCGCTTTAATTATCTTTTTTTTTCATGTTTCATTATGTTATTCATCCTTCCCATTTGTTTTTACACGCGCGCACATGGCCTAGTGCTAGGGTTTGTTGTTTATGATGCTGGAGGTGGTGGGTTCAACACCCACCTTGTACACATTATATTATTTTTCACTTGTTTATTTTAAGTTTCTTCACAAAATTCAGAAAATTCATAACTCACTCATTTTTAATCATTTTGAACCCATTCTTTTTTCATTGTGTTTGTATTGATTCCTACTTTCATGTGATATTTTTAAATTCCATTTTTGTTCAAATTTTCATGCCTTTTGGTTGCTTGTAAGTTGCCTTTGTATTGAGATCGATATCTCGCGTATGCAGATGAATTTCTTTTTCACCGTGATCATTTGTGTTATGATATTCACTCATTCTCATTCCTCCCATGTTAGTTAACATGCTAGGGTACTCTCCTTTGGTTGTTACCATGATTTCATATCCTTTCCTCCTAAATTATGAGGTTAAACTAATTTATTTGTGTTTGATTGTCATCTATACACTTTGTTGTCACATTTGTTCCACTTTAATTTATAGCATGATTGTTTTCAAATTGTCATTTGTTCATATGGTTGTCACCTTTATCATGCCCTCAATCTTTGTCAAGATTATGCTTCCCATCTTTGTTAAGACATGTCTTCATCTTTGTCAAGATATGCCTATTGTAATATGCTTATATACTTTGGTTGTAGCCATTCATCTCACTTGAATTAATCACTCATTGTAATGTGCTTGCTCATCTTTGATTGTAATTATGTCTCCTATATTCATCATGTTTGAATGTTTACTTCTTTGTCCATTTATTTCTTCCCCAAGTGATGGAACTCTTTAGTTTGCATCCATGCTGCCTCCCTTCCCTCCTTCCAAAGGAAAAGTTTCTCCCTTGACCCTTATGTCGTTGGATAGCTCATTTACCCCTCCATTTGACTTTGTGAAGTCATCTTCAACCATAACTTAGTTAAGTTAGAACATTTAACTCAGTAGACTTTGCTTTAAGTCTAAGAAACCCCCATATACTAGGAGTGCTCTTCAGTTAGAACCCTAGGATGGAGTTTGTAAACTCTATGTAAGAATCATAGTAATGATTACTTACTTCCCTCTTGAGTGTTATAACATAGATCTAGAGAGTTTTGTTAAACTCTATACAAGCATTGTAATGTTTGTTCCCCTTTGAACCTTGATCATAATCAAGTGTTCTTCAACCCTAGTGAGGTGAACTACGATTGCTCTGATTCTATCCTAGTAAGGATACGTAGGCAGAGGATGCGATGTCTTTGCGAGCAAGCTTAGAAACTATCTTTAGGTTTTAACCTTCACCTTTTACCCAATCCCGATCCATAGCAAACATTTACCAAACTTAGCATGCAAATAAACAAAAGGTTCCTGTAGAGTACTACAGATGTTTAGGATGTGAAATACCTACCCTATGCATAACCAACCCCCGATCCCCGAATCTCTTAGCGTTGTTGTAACATCGCGCAAAAGGTTTTTTCTTTCTTTATACCTTTCCTTTGGATAAATTAAAGTCCGGTTGTGAATTTAAGAATTAAGATTCAAGTTAATCAATTGCTTGGTATCACGATTCTCACCGCAACAGAAATGGCGACTTCACTGGGGATACCTTACTTAGCTTGAGGGTTTAGCCTATTTTGTTTAATTGCATGCTATATTTGTAAATATTTGCTTAACATGTATATTTTTCAATGCATTTGTTTAACTGTTGGGAATTGGGTGCTTTGAGTGGTGAGACGGTCCTATACCCGGACTTGAGTGCACTTATGATAGGATGGTGGTATATTCAAGAAGGCTTATAGGGAGTTGATTCCTGACCAAGCTAACTTGAGAAACCACCGCTCAGTGTAGGCCCTCTCGAGAGTTTAGTATTGTTGATCGAGTATTCGTGAAAACAATGCTACTTTCGACGAAGGAGCCCATGACACTGTGGACTTTTAGATTACATTTTCCCCACTTTGGCCTTATTCGGACGTAGTGAGATGGCTATAAGAAAGTATTTCCAAAATAGTTGATACGCAATACTACACTCAGACGAGATTCTCTTGAGAATATTATCGATTACCAAGTAATTTGGGAAGTTGATAATATCCGAAGGATGGGTTGATGACTCTGGGAACTTTGTAGAACCCGTTCGGCAGGTACAATCAATCCATAGTACAAATCTTTGGGGATGGGTAGACCCTTGGACTCATGCTTGTCCTTAAACCTAAGCCTGTGTTGTGTGCATATGCATCTTGCTTGTGTTTGTGCATTCATATCATCATGTCATCATATCATCATATGGTTTCACGGAACTCAGACTTTGTTATTTGTAAACATCAGAGGTCGTCATGAACAGTGAAAGAAAGAAGACTTTGAAGTACACTTACAAGGGTTTTAACCTAGATGATTTGAAAAGGTTGAGCACCTTAGTGACAGATTTAGAGGGATTTCAAAGCCGATATGAGAAGTTGTTGCTACTCTTGAAGATAAAGATGGATAGTGGACTTCTTTCTACTCTCCTCCAGTTTTATGACCCGCTTTACCACTGTTTCACATTCCCTGATTATCAGCTAGTGTCCATGCTAGAAGAGTATTCTCAGTTAATTGGATTGCCTATTCTTGAAGATTCTCCTTTTCCGATTGTAGAGAAGGATCCTAAAGAGCAGGACATTGCCAAAGCTACACGTTTGGGAGTGGTTGATATAAAAAAGAATTTGATTACAAAAGGAGGAGTCTTTGGGTTAAAAGCAGAATTCTTGGTTGAGAAAGCTCAGTATTACGCAGATCATTTAAGCATGGATGCGTTCGAGGCTATCCTTGCCTTACTCATCTATGGTATATTCTTGTTTCCAAGTTTTGAGAATTTTGTGGACCTCAATGCCATCAAAATTTTCTTGAAGAAGAACCCCGTGCCTACCTTGTTAGCAGACACGTACCATTCTGTTCATCTGAGGAACTTCCACAATGGAGGAATGATCACTTTTTGCATTCCTTTATTGTACAAGTGGTTCACTTCACACTTACCCAAAGCCAACGCTTTTTGGGATCCAAAGAAAGGATGGTGGTCACAAAAGATCATGGCTCTTACCCATTTCGATATTGATTGGTATAGTCGTGATTATGATGGGACAATGATCATCGACAGTTGTGGGGATTTTGGCAACGTACCTCTTCTCAGCATTAATGGAGGGATCATCTACAATCCAATACTCGCCCGCCGACAATTGGGATACCCTCTAAAGGACAAACCCAAAAGTGTTTAAGTGGAAAGTATCTTCTTCAAAGAAGGGGAAGATAGTCAAGGATTAAAAGAGAAAGTTCTAGAATCTTGGAAGCATCTACACAAGAAAGGAAAGAAGGATCTTGGAAGACGCAATTGTGTTTCTTTGGAACCTTACCTCCAATGGGTTCGGAAAAGAGCCGCCACACTAAGGATGCCATATCCTAAACAGGAGCCTATGGCCTTGAAGGAAGAACGTCTGTTGGTCTTCATGTCTGAAGAAGAAAAGTTGATAATTGCTTTGGTCAAAGCACATCAAACTGAAGAATCTTGGAAGCACAAGTATCAAATAGTCGTCGAAGAAAATGCAGAGCTCCAAAGACAACTCCAGTTGAAAGATGAAGAAATCCTCTCTTGTAAGAAGAGGAAAGCACTAGAAGAACCTTATGAGCCTCAGTCTAATCCATGGAAGATAATCATGGACAGACTCATCATTGAGAAGACTCATATGGAAAGAAATATCGAGAAGCTCAACCTTAGGCTGCTAGGGGAACCTTGATAGGATTCACTTAGTTGTTATTTAAAACTCTTGTAAGAGGAAACAATGTTTTGTAATCCATTTTGTTAATGAAATGATGACTTCTGATGTTCGAAAATATCTGAGTTCCATGACAATCATTTGCATTTGCATTTGCACTTCTTCTAACCATTCAAGGAAATTCATCTTTTTCTTTGCAGGCAACAACATGGTAAGAAGAGACATGCTTCGAGTCCTGGATCTGAGATTGGGCCGTCTAAGAATGTTAACCTGACTTGTCCAAAACCCTGCTGCTTTCATAGTCAAATATGGGGACCTATTGCCATTGATAAGCGCTCCGATCAACGAGCCCATGTTGCAAGCCTTGGTGGAATTCTATCATACAACTTACCACTGCTTCGTGTTTCCAGATTTTCAGTTACTCCCGACCATTGAAGAGTACAATGCTTACTTAAAGATCCCATGGACTTTTACGCTCCCTTATGGAAAACCAAAGAAGAGGGACTTAGCTAAAGCCCTGCATATCAAGCTGGAAGACTTACCACCAATGACGGCGAAAGGAGGGTGGTATGGAATGGATGTCGGGCCTCTAATGGAGATGGCCGAGTATCACTATGAAAGCAGAAACCTGGGCATTTTTGAAGCAATTCTGGCACTACTAATATATGGACTGTATCTGTTCCCAAGCAGTTACGACTTCATCAGCGAAGAAGCAATCCGCATCTTCATCCTCAAAAATCCGGTCAACACAATACTGGTTGATACTTATGTAGTCATTCACCGTTTCGCCTTGTATGATTGTGGACGATTCTCATGCTGTCTTGCACTACTCGACCGATGGTTTACTTCTCATCTGCCAAGGACCCATATCCTTTGGAGGCTTCCTACCAAAAGCGCATGGGTTTCTAAACTTGTCACTCTCAGACACCATGATATCACATGGTATGACACCAGCATCGGTGACCAAGTCATGATTTCTAGCTACAGAGATTTCCCCAATGTGCCTCTCATTGGGATAGAAGGGATAATCACTTATAATCCTATTCTTGCTCGGCGTCAACATGGGTATCCTACCGGGCCAGAGCCTGAACCAGAACTGTTGAGGCCTCGCTTCTGTGAGACAGGTCGCAACCAAGAACTAGAAGAAAATGCTCAATACGCTCAAAGAGGTCCACACCTCATGGGCCCAACTCCAATGGAGAATGCAAGCTGTTTAACCACCAGGGGGTACCTACTATGGTTAAAGGAAATTGCCTTAATCATGTTCTACACTCATGACTATGAGATAACCATGGAGCCTGAGGTCCCCACAACTAGGGAAGAGCTAAGATACGCTTTGGTCAAAGCGCAAAGAGAAAATGAAGACCTGTGGGAGATTATCCGCCAGGATCAAGTTCATGTCAGAGTCCAAGAAGGAGAAGGGTCGTCTTGTTAGATTGATCTTTGTTTCACCATTTCCCTGCTTTCCCTAAAAAAGGATTGAAATCCTGTTTGTTGCATTTACTTTCATTGTAAGAAAAGTCTTGCTTTTTAGCAAAGGCCACTCTATTGTAATAGATTTCCAGCTATCAAATGAAAAACGCTTTTAAAGCATATCGTTACATGTTGGTCTAAATTTTTGTTTGTAAACGAAAATTTTGAATTTCCTTGAATGGTTTATGCATCCGCATTTGCATTTGCATGTCATCCTACATCAGTCCTGCATTTGGGGTTCCGCAACTCATCCTTTGTTCTTGTCTAGAGAGGAGATAAGGAGTCACGCTGAGTACCCACAGATACAACACACGGTCCCAAGCTCAAAAGAAGATGGCAGATAACGACCAAAGGTTCGATCAAATGGATAATGACATCGAAGGGATCAAAGGGGACGTCAACCAGATCATGGAAGTCCTCAACGTAATCAAAGAAAAAATGGATACGCAACCTACAGTGATCTCCGAAGTTGCCACAGCAGCAACCAATGTCACAATAGCTCCTGTTACTTCAGCAGAGTTTTCCTATGGCATGTCCCAGGATTTTGTGCCACCTTTCAACAACATGCAGTCTTCAGGTCTCAATCCGTTGTTCGAATCAACAATTAGAAACCCCATTTTCACTCCAGCAGATGGACCTACCACAGTACGACCAGTCTTCGCTAATCAATAACCAATCTTTGATATACCCGATGGGTCTGAAGCTGAGGACGAAAAACACGAAAAATTAAGAGTGGAGATGGACATCATGGCCAAAAGGATGAGGGTCATTGAAGGAAATCATGTCTTTGGATCTGATGCCAAGGATCTATGTCTGGTATCTGGATTGGTGTTTCCTCAAAAATTTAAAATGCCAATCTTCGACAAATATGAGGGGACCATTTGTCCTAAGGAGCACCTAATCATGTACTGTAGGCGGATGGCTCCACATATTGAAAATGATAAACTGTTAGTTCACTGTTTCCAAGATAGTCTTAAAGGAGCTTCGGCTAAGTGGTATCTCGGTTTAGATCAAGCTAAAATCCACAGTTTCCAAGACCTTTCAGATGCTTTTATTCAACAGTACAAGTATAACATGGACCTAGCTCCCGACCGCCGTCAGCTTCTCAGCATGACGCAGAAAAATACCGAAACCTTCAAGGAGTATGCGCAAAGATGGTGCTGAACTGCAGCACAAGTCGAGCCTCCCCTTACCGAGAAGGAGTTGGAAGACTGGTTTGTGGATACGGTTCGACCATAATTCTATGAACGTTTGATCAGCAGTGTTACAACAAATTTCTCTGATATTGTGGCAGTGGGAGTCAAGGTGGAAGCAGGTTTAAAAAGTGGAAAAGTGACCACTCCAAATGTTACCTCAAGCGCCAGCAGGGCAAAGAAGCCAGTCAGCACGTTCCACAAAAAGAAAGAGGGAGAGGTGAGTGCAATCACATATGGAAAGAAAGTATAAAGCTCACGAAGCCACCACCAACAGTACCAACCATCATATGTAGCGGCAGTGGCCCCGGTTTTTCAACCTTCTTCACAACCTGGGGGGTTCAGCAATCAACACCAGTATCAACCTGGAAGTCAGTAACATTATCGCACCAATAATCAACAACAATACCAGCAGCCGCAGGGTCAACAACCTCAGAACAGGGCCCCGAGGTAAAATTATCAAGCAAATATGCCAAAGATACAGCCTATTCCAATGAGTTACACCGACCTGTTTCCCATGCTAATAGAAAGAGGGTTGGTTAAAACAAGAAAATTAGGTGCTCCACCTAATCCACTCCCGTTCTATTACGATGCAAATGCTCGTTGCCCATTTCATGAGAATGCTCCAGGCCACGATCTCGAAGGTTGCTTCGCCCTTCAGCACCTAGTTCGTGAACTTATTGAAAAGAGAATTCTATCCTTCGAAGATAATCCGCCCAACGTTAAGAGCAACCCTCTTCCAAATCATGGTGGAGTCAACGCCATTACTGAAGAAGGGGAGGGGTCAGAAGACAAGAAAGTTACTACTGTTGGTGAGATCAAAGTGCCACTAGCAGACCTACACAAACGCCTCGCTCAGGCGTGGTCACTCAAGACATCTCACGAAGATTGCAAAGAATGTATGCTGAATCCTGAGGGTTGTGACGCTGTGAAAAAAGACATTCGGGCTATGATTGAACAGGGAATGATAGAAATTACCCACCGGAAAAAGGAAGAAGATGTGGCAGTCATCGAGCCTGTGTTTAACATACCAGGAGAACCCAACAAAGGAGCCGTATTCAGAGATGATAACAGTAACAAAAAATACAAGAATGTTCGGCCAGTATTTCGTGATGATGCACCCCCAAAATTTGGGAGGGGACAGACTAGGTTTGAGCCAAGGGGAGGATCCAAGCCTCACCCAAGAGCCATGACACAAAAACAAGACTATTCGTGGTGTGAAGGGATTTTCAAAGAAAAGAAACCAGTAAGTGTGGCCAACATTGCCAGTGGAAGCAAAATGACCCGGAGTGATCGTATCTATCAACCTCGAACATACAACGAGGCTCCTCCACCAGCAGTTTCTGTTCAAAAGACGCCTGTTCCTCAGAAGCCCGTTCCAGAGACAACCACCGCCAAAGAACCTTTAGTTAGAGGAAAAGAAAGTCTCAAGAGCGATGAAGAAGAATTCTTGAGAATCATTCGACGAAGCGATTATAGGGTGGTGGACCAATTAAACCAAACACCCTCCAAGATCTCGGTCATGGATTTGCTTTTAAGCTCTCCAGCACACCGCCAGGAATTGCTCAAAATCCTGACACAGGCCCACGTCACTAAAGATATTACAGTGGGGCAGTTTGACTCCGTTGTAGCAAATATCACTGCGTGTAACACTTTGAGTTTTGATGATAATGACCTGACAGTTGAGAAGCATAAGCACAACCGTGCCTTACATGTGTCAGTCAAATGTGAAGAGGATACAATGTCCCGAGTTCTTGTTGACACGGGATCAACACTCAACGTAATGCCTAAAAGGACTTTGGCCAAGCTGGGATTCATACAGCTGGCGCTGTCACTTCCACTCTCCACCAAAAAATGAAGTTTGTTGTGAATGACCAGCTAGTCATTGTCCATGGAGAAGAAGACTTAATGGTGAGCAACTTGTCATCTTTCCGGTATATTGAGGCTGATGAAGACTCCCTCGAGACAGCCTTCCAAGCATTAGAAATAGCTCATGCTGTTCTAGTTGATGAATCAGACATAACCCGAGGGCCATCATTTACCTCTGCTCAAAGTATTAAGGCAGCACTAAAAGCTGGAGTCCCACTGGGATGGGGAGAGGTCATCGAAGTCAATGCTCGAGCCAAGAATGATCGACAAGGGTTGGGTTACAAACCAACTCCGGAAGACGAGCCAGAAGAAAGCACCATGAAGAAGAAGTGCTTAAAAGAGATATTCACCAGTGGCGGTGTGCAAGTCAATGACATTATTACTGAAGATGAGGACGGTAATCTGGATCATCTAATAACTAGGGGAGGAGCAGCGTTGCGCAATTGGGAGGCTGTGGAAGTTCCCATCTTTTTACCTTTAGAGTAATTCACTCTGCTTGTTAGCTTTGTGTTTTTCTTTAAAAATTTCCTGGTCTTGCCCAAGGCCTGCGAATTATTTTGTATTGGGCCACTTTGCAAAATTGAAAATCATTAATGAAAAAGTGTTTTTGTTAAAACTCTTGTTATTTGTTTTTTTGCATCATTTTCACTCTTTTTGTTAAAAGAAAAATGGAAACCTTCTTGAAAAAAATATATATATATAAAACAACCCTTCATCTGCATGTCTGTGTGTGTGTGCCTAATTGTTCCAAAAATAAAACATGCAGAATACCTCCATCAACCACAGAATCCTATGATCCTTCGGTTCTTTCTACTAGCGGTTCATTTGTCTTTCAAGCTGAAGAAGAGAATGACGAAGAGTTAGAAGTCCCAGAAGAGTTAAAGAGAATGACTGAATACGAAGATGTTTGTCTCCAACCCCACAAAGAGCAAACGAAAGTCATCAACTTGGGGTCAGAGGAAGACAAAAGAGAAGTCAAAATTAGGGCATCATTGAGGCCAGAAATCAAAGACAAGTTGATAACAATCCTCAGAGATTTTGTTGACGTATTTGCTTGGTCCTACCAAGATATGCCAGGGTTGGATACTGACATTGTCATGCACAAGCTCCCCCTGAAGCCAGAATGTCCTCCGGTCAAACAAAAGCTTCGCAGGTCGAGACCAGACATGGCGCTTAAAATCCGAGATGAGGTCAAAAAGCAAATAGATGCCGGTTTTTTAGCAGTATCCAAGTATCCAGAATGGGTGGCAAACATTGTACCGGTCCCAAAGAAGGATGGCAAGGTCAGGATGTGCGTCGACTACAGGGATCTAAACAAAGCAAGTCCGAAGGATGATTTCCTGCTACCGCACATTGATACTTTGGTGGATAACACAACAAGCTTTGCAGTGTTCTCGTTCATGGACGGATTTTCTGGTTATAACCAAATAAAAATGGATCCAGATGACATGGAGAAAACAACTTTCATCACACCATGGGGCACCTATTGTTATAAGGTAATGCCTTTTGGTTTGAAGAACGCAGGGGCAACATATCAAAGAGCTATGGTCACACTCTTTCATGATATGATGCATAAAGAAATCGAGGTGTACGTGGACGATATGATTGCAAAATCCCAAAGTGAAGAAGACCACTTGGACCATCTACTGAAGCTATTCAAGAGACTCCAAAATTATCGATTGAGACTAAATCCAGCAAAATGTACCTTCGGAGTTCGCTCAGGCAAGTTACTTGGTTTCATCGTTAGTCAGCGAGGAATTGAAGTAGACCCCGACAAGGTTAAAGCAATCCAGGAGATGCCTGCTCCCAAAACGGAGAAACAAGTCAGAGGCTTCCTCGAACGTTTGAATTACATCTCCAGGTTCATTTCCAATTTGACCCCTACCTGTACACCAATCTTCAAGTTGTTATAAAAAGATCAAACAGTGGTATGGAATGAAAACTGTCAGGCCGCATTCGAGAAAATCAAGCAGTATTTGCAAGAGCCTCCAGTGTTGATTCCTCCGGTACCTGGAAGGCCTTTGTTCATGTACATGACGGTGCTAGAAGATTCAATGGGCTGTGTCTTGGGCCAGACTGATGAGTCAGGGAAGAAAGAACACGCAATCTATTATCTAAGCAAGAAGTTCACTGATTGCGAGAGTCGTTACTCTCCCCTGGAAAAAGCTTGTTGTGCATTAGCATGGGCCGCCAAATGTCTGAGGCAATACATGATTTGTCACACTACGATGTTGATTTCTAAGATGGACCCCATCAAGTACATCTTTGAAAAGCCAGCTCAAACAGGAAGATTAGCCCGATGACATATGCTCTTATCAGAGTACGATATCCAATATGTTGCTCAAAAATCTATCAAAGGAAGTATCTTGTCAGAACACCTTGCAGAGCATCCTATGGAGGATTATCAACCATCCAAGTTCGATTTTCCTGATGAAGATGTGATGTACATTCAGCACATAAAACAAGAGCCTGGTCCAGAAGAAGGTCCCGAGTCGGGATCCCGCTGAGAGATGATGTTCGATGGAGCATCAAACAAAAATGGACATGGCATCGGAGCTGTTCTGAAAAATCCAACTGGAGGGTACACTGTGGTCACAACCCGAATTTGTTTCTCATGTACAAACAACATAGCAGAGTATGAAGCCTGCATCCTAGGATTGGAGGCTGCCACTGATCTCCGCATCAAAATCTTGGAGGTAATTGGTGATTCTGCTTTGGTGATATACCAACTCAAAGGAGAATGGGAAACCAGGGATGAAAAATTGATCCCTTATAAGACCCACATCTTAGAGATGGCTGAATATTTTGATGAAATTACCTTCAAGCACGTACCAAGGGCAGAAAATCACATTGCCGATGCGTTAGCCATGATGGCATCAATGTGGAAAGTCCAGTTTGTAAACGAGGCACCTCTGATCCGCATCAAAAGAAGGACAGTACCCGCATACGTCATGGTAATAGACGAAGAATCTGAGGAGAAGCCATGGTTTCATGATATCAAGAATTTCCTTCAAAACCAAGAGTATCCCGCTAACGCGTCCACAATTGACAAAAGAGCAATACGAAGGTTGTCATCTAAATTCTTCATCAGCAACAACATCTTGTACAAGAGAAATCATGGCAGGGTCTTACTCCGATGCATCGATGAAAACGAGGCGAATCTCATAATGACCGAAGTACACGAAGGAACCTTCGGCACCCATGCAAATGGCCACGCCATGGCTAAGAAAATCTTAAGAGCAGGTTACTTATGGTTAACTTTGGAGACGGACTGCATACTCTTCGCTCGAAAGTGTCATAAATGTCAAGTTTATGCTGATAAAGTGCATGTCCCCCCACATCCTCTCAATGTGATGACATCACCTTGGCCTTTTGCAATGTGGGGCATAGATATGATTGGAGCGATAGAGCCAAAAGCTTCTAACGGCCATCGCTTCATCCTTGTCGCAATCGACTATTTCACCAAATGGGTGGAAGCAGCGTCATATGCAAACGTGACTAAGCAAGTGGTTGCACACTTCATTAAAAAGGAGATCGTCTGCCGATATGGTATCCCTAACCAGATCATCACTGACAACGGGTCGAATCTGAACAACAAAACAATGAAGGAACTTTGTGACGATTTTAAGATCAAACATCACAACTCGTCCCCTTACAGACCTAAGATAAATGACGCAGTTGAAGCTGCAAACAAAAACATCAAAAAGATAATACAAAAAATGGTCGTAACTTACAAAGATTGGCATGAGATGTTACCATTTGCTTTGCACGGATACCGAACATCAGTGCGAACTTCGACAGGAGCAACTCCTTTTTCCTTAGTATACGGGATGGACGTTGTGCTACCCATTGAAGTCAAAATACCTTCCTTGAAGATCTTGACGGAAGAAAAGCTGGATGAAGACGAGTGGATAAAAGAAAGATTTGATTCGTTGAATCTCATCAACGAGAAAAGAATGACGGTCATGTGCCACAGTCAAATCTATCAACAAAGGATGGCCCGAGCATTCAACAAGAAGGTTCGTCCCAAAGAGTATAGGGAAGGAGAGCTTGTGCTTAGAAAAATCCTACCAACGCAAAAAGATATGTGTGGCAAGTGGATGCCCAACTACGACGGCCCTTTCATTGTGAAGACTGTTTTCTCCGGAGGATCTCTGATTCTCGAAACTATGGATGGCGAACCACTCAAGTATCCCATCAACTCAGACGCAGTAAGAAAATACTACGCCTGAAACGAAATACATAGAAGGAGGATTTCGGTGCCTCGACAAGATGAAGGCCCAAAGTTTGAAAGCTGACAGACGCTGGGGCAGAGTCTTGTGTAGAATATTAGAAGAAAGGTCAACGCCTGTTATTCTCGTCAGAAGCAGCAGAGCAAGTGAACCGGCAGTCGGAAGGACCAGATTATTATGGGATTCTGTAACCTTTTCTGTTGCCATTTTTCAAAACTTATAAAATTCCCAAGGCTTTGCCTTTTGTAAAGTTCTTGTCTATTAATAAAATCAGATTTTTGGCCAAATCATTGTTATGATCCGCTATTTTTGTTATGCAATTTCACTTATTTGTTAATAAGAATTTTCATGAAAGCAAAGTGTTTTGAAAAACTTAAGTCTTGTTTTAAAAATAAAACACAATTTGACAAAATGACTGAAAAGTTCTAGAGGTAATCTGATAACATTACACAGTCCTCAAAGTTGTGGAGGGTTGCTGTTACCTCTGACCAAGCCAGATGTGTCCGACAGCAATTCAGGCTCTTAATCCAAGACTTCTTTTCCGCAGAAATACGAGGATATTACTGATAAAAGATCGTTATCTACACCAAAGAAGGAAGTGTCGCCTGACTTGAGGCATTTTGAAACTCAGCATGACGAGTTCTCTCTTTGTTTGGTCTTTCTTTGTTCCTATGGGTCGTTCTGCGTCTTGCATACAGCATCATGCCAACATACGCATTTGTTTGCATTCCTGCCGTTGAGATCCTTTGGTCGTTACCTTTATCTTTGTTTTATTATTACAAAGTTCGCTTCAAAGTTGACATATTGGGGGTTTCCTTATCTTCTTTGGGAAGCTAGTGGTGACTAGCAATGTCTAATTTACGCAAACAGGGGGTTATTACTAATTTTCACCTTCGATTTGGTCATCACCAACAAACTTTGAAAGACTAGTAGTCACTAGCACATGTTCAGAACTAATTACGTTCGGTACAGTGATTCGGTCGTCACCAACGATTTTTCAAACCCAGTTGATACTGATTCTGTTATAAAGCAAACCAATTGTTATTGGAGTCCCTTTGATTCGGTTTTCACCAATTTGGCTAAAAATCTAGTGGTTACTGGTATTGCCCTCTAAAAACCAATGATCATTGACATTGGAGTTGGTCGTCACCAAAATTCCCTAAAAGTACAATAATTATTGGCATCACCTTCAAATCCAATTGTTATTGGTACCCCTTGATTCAGTTAGTACTAGTGGTCACTAGCCTTGTTCGGAAAACCTTGTCGTTACTAGTCTTACCCTCAGACCCAATTGTTATTGGTACCCTTTGATTCGTTTAGTATCAATCTCTATAAGCCTAGTGGTCACTAGCTTTTGTTTGGAAAATCTAGTGGTTACTAGCACTATCTAGAACCAATTGTTATTGGTATACCTAGTTCGGTCGTCACCAATTGACCTAAGTCCAATAGTTGTTGGCATCGCTTAAAACAGATTGTCATCCTCTGGTCGTTACCAAACCTTTTGAAAAAGGAACCAATGGTCATTGGTCTCCCTGGGCTCGGTCGTCACCAAAATTCCCAGTTAAGTCTAGTGGGTATTAGCATTGTCCAAAACCAATTGTTATTGGTATATCCTGATTTGGTCATCACCAGTCTCCTCTAAGACCAGTGGTTACTGGCATTGCTTGAAAAATAATCGTTATTAGTATCGAAAGTTGATTGTTACCAACTTCCCCAGCCAGGGTCCTGTTGTTTTGACAACATCGCTTGGAGTTCCCCAATTGTAATTGGAACTTCGATTTGGTCGTCACCATATCCCCAGGAAGTCTAAGAATACTTAACACTTCTTGGAAACCGTTATTGTTTTGGTCGTCACCATATCCCCAGTAAGTCTAGTGGAAACTAGCACTGTTTGAAGCTATTTGTTATTCTGGTCGTCACCAGTCTCCCCATTTGAAGCTTTTCTGCTTTCTCAGTCGAGTCTCGGAGAACTAGTGGATACTAGCTTCCCTGGCACGTCCGGTATTTGTTTCTAACCTTTTCCTGAAGATCCCGTTTGAACTCTTCGTTTATAGGAAATTTTCTCACCTAGTTATCCACAGTGAGAGTCGTGTCTTTATTCCGTCTTTTCCCCGGTGAAGCTTTGCTTCCCTGGTGATTTTGTTCTCCAGTAAAGTTTGCCCCAGTGGGATTCTTCCCCAGTGTGGTTTGCATTTCTTTTCTTTCGTTTCCCCAGTGAAGAATTGTCATCTTCCCCGTTGGGCTTCCTCATCTGGTTATCCCCAGTGAGGTTCGTATCTCCTTCCCCAATGAAGATGTGTCATCTCTGGTGGAATCCAGGTCCCCTATGTGAAAGATTCCTTTGAACAACATCGTTAGTCATGTTTGAACTATCTTGCTCACTTTGCCTTGAATCTTTCCCCAGTGTGTTAGGTCACCGTGAGTGGTTACTCGTCGTTTTGTCGTTCTTTTATCTATGCTCGTGTGTCTGCATTTGTCTGACATTCAAGCATCATATAACATCATTTAGATTCATGGCATATTTGCATTTGTCCTTTTGCATACCATCGGATATAAGGGACAAAATTTCTGGTTTGCTATATTTAAATACCTTTCACTGCAATTCTATGAGGATTGTCATCTCTCATTACCATCTAGTGAAGATATTTAAATAGGGGCATCTGTTGCACCCCAAATTTTGACCCCTTATATCCTCATCATCATTGTAGGATCATTTTCATTTGATTAACTAACCTTAATACAGTTCAAGTTTATCTTTGTCAAGATGCAGATGAATTAGGGTTCCGTACCGTCAAAATCGAGACTTCAGTGGTCCGATCAATCAATGTTTTGGATTGATACAACTTCAAACAAGATCAAGGATGATAAATTGGACCAAGAATGAGCGAAATTTGAGGTGGTCACCCGGGGTTCGAGAACAGTGCAATTTGAGACACCCGATTAGGGTTTTTGACTAGAAAAAGTCAACTGTAGTTTGACTTTTGATTCAAAGAGTATTTCAATGATGGGATCAAGTTCCATTAAGCTCCTATGGCTTAGTAAAGTCTATCCAAAGAGTTTCAAGTCCTCAGGGTGTCTGGATCACCAACGGGCGACTCGGTAGACACCGATCGATCGAAAAGTTGACCAAAAAGTCAACTCTCCAACAATAAGGAATTTGACTTCAACGTGTGAATGAAAAATGTTCCTTATATCATATTACACCTCCCAATAAAATTTAATGACCATTGGATCAAGGGTTAGGAAGTAATTGCAAAAATCGGGAATTAGGGTTTCGGAAGGGGCAAAACCATAACTCCTCAACCACACATCCAATTGACGTGGTTCTAAGCTTGTTTGAAAGGTCTTGAAAAACCCTACAAAAGTCCCACAGTGGTCCATATTCAAAAAATGCATGGAATTGGAGTTATAGCAAAAATCATTTTTCAAGGGTAAAGGACTTAGTGAAATTTCACAAATTCTGGCCATACAAACCACTTTTTTTTCAGAACTTTGAAGGGTTTTTCAAACTAGTTCCATCAAGAATTTGGAAATTCCCAAAACATGAAAGTTATAGAGATACACAAGGGATTTCTAAAAAGTGCAAGAACTCCCCAAGGAGATTTATGAGCTAGGAGTTATAGTGCCTTGAAGTTGGGTCTGTCATACTAAAAATCCACTTGGCTCAACTTCTCAAAATCAGAATTTTTCATCTCTAACCACTCTCCATCCTTGGATCATGCTACCAACTGATAAAGAGTGACTTGGATGAAGAGAAAACCAGAAAAAGAGATTGGGATGAGGAGGGAAGCAAGTTGTAGCCACTTGTCATTATTTTATTCTTTTTTGAGGAAGAGAGAGAAACTTTTCCCTCCCACATGTGGCAGCTGCAATCCTACCATGCTAGACCCTCTCCAATCACCTCATTCCATCTCTCACACTGTCATTGGCTTGCCTAGAGCCTTGGAATTGATTTGAATCAAGGATGTCCCAAAGATTTGGAAGGATTTTCTTCCAAACCTTTCCCTCCCAAAATGATAAAGTTCAAGCTGCCCTCATCCTCATTTCTCCTATAAATAGAGACCTTGTCTTCCTTTTCAAAGACACCAGAGCTACTCAGAATATAAAAGTATCATAGCTCTCCTCCTCACTCTCTCTTTGCTTGTAAGTGAAGAAAAGTTCAAATATACCAAAATTGGTCATTTGGCATATTTCACACCATTTTCATTTCTACCCTTTTCAACACTCCCACAACCATCCATACACTTTCTAAATAACATATAAAAGGTGTATAATCCATCAAACCATCAAAAACTTCAAAAAATCAAAAAGTCAACCTTATCCCCACCATACTTTGACCAAAATCACTAAAATGGCCAAAACTCATTCCATATAGTTTCTTGCCATTCTAATCACTCTAACACCTCACCAACAACATTCCTCAACTGTCCAAACCACTAGCAACCCTTGGACACTCTTATTTTGACATTTAGCATCATAAGTGGATTGTTACTTAAAGGTGAAGTAAAGTCTCAAGGCCAAGAAGCGAAGCAAGAGATCTCTGGTTTTCTCAACTGTTCTAACTTGTTCAAAAGGGTCATCAAGAGGTATGTAATGCTCAACCTCTTTATTATTCACACATTGCCATGTTTTATCACTTTGAGATTCTTTTTTGTGAAAGTATAGTCATGATGTCCCATATTGCTTTCTTTGTCAAGAACTTATGCTTTATGGCTATGGTATTGCTTTTGTTAAAGTATATGTTTCTCATGTATGATATGTGATGATATATTTCCAATATTACAACTTTGATGTTGTGTACAACTTGTTTTTGAGATTTTGTCTATAAGGAAGTTTTAAAGATCCAAACATTGAAATGTTGGTGTGCTTGCCCTAGATCTGTCAACTTTTGTCCATTAATGTTTGAATAACTTGTAAGTTGTTTCATGAGATCCCTCTGCCCCTAGGTCATGTTTGAACCTAGTTTGACTCTTGTTTCACACTTGTGTTATTTTGTGTCATCTTGTTTTACCATTACCATGAATTGTGTATTGGACTGTTTTTGTGTTTACTATTTTATCTCAAATGTTCTAAATCATTGGTTAATGCCTATATGGTTTTACTTGATGTTTATTTTGGTTTAAATATTGAGAACTTGAGTTTTGAACTTAGAGGCCTGTTATGAGATTAGTTTGTTTTAGTTGCCAATGTTTTGAATCAATGTATCCTATTTTGTTTCAGCTGAGTTTTGCCTTATTCATGAGTATGAAATCACTAGCCTACATATTTTGAACTTGTGTGTAATATTCAATTACCTCAACTGCCATGAACTTTCCTGCTGCATAAATGAGCTTGCTTTTTGCATTTCATAACCATCAACATGTCAATTCTATTCAGTTTGAAGTAGGCATAAACTTTGAGTTGAAACTCATCCATATCCATGATTTTAATGTGTGTAGATGTTTGGTTTTGATCCATGTTTACCTGCTTTCTCATTTCACCCTCAAATTGCTTTTCTTTTTAAGCCAAAACACACCATGACCATACCAGATTTTATTCCAAAAGCAATATGCTGGTTTTCTGAGTTGAAGCTCATTAGTCTTCACATTTTTTATATGTATGTACTATCCTTTTAATGTGAGACCACTCATTTATGGCTAGACCAGTCTGTGCCCTTTGTGCTACCAAACAACTCTTTTTCATCTGCACCAAGTATACCAGTTCCTGTTTTAAGTCAAATGTGTGTTCTTTTTGGACTAAATCTCATCTATTATCATGTTTGAGATGTGTTTGTGCCATTGCTTTGGACTGAAAACCTCACCTCTTGAAAACATACTTGCTGCTACATCATTCATCAATTCCAAAAAACTGTTTCATATTTCAAACAGCATACCAATTCTGCTCCATTTGCTATGCAACTTGATTTCAATGAATTATCACTTGCTTTGTCATATTTGAAATGTATGTATGTTGTTGTCTTAGTTTAAAACCTCACATTTTGAAAAAGAAGCCACCTGCTGCCTCCAAATTGTTTTTGCTTTTCCACCAATATTTCAAATTCTGCTCTAAGTGCTTCATGCTTGGTTTCTTGGACTCATCCTACTTGTCATGATATATAAGATGGGTGTGTGTTGTTTGTTTTGATTCAAAATCTCATTGCTTGAAAATACATCCCTACTGCATTATCAAAACTGCTTTGCATTTCCCCTAGCATGCCAATTTGGGATTTGATTAAAGTATGCTTATTTTTTGAGTTGAAACTCATCCATCCTCATGATTTTAATGTGTACATTTTGTTTGTTTGGTCTATTCTTACCTGGTTTCCTCACTTCACATCTTGGCATGTCACATGTGGAACCTACCTTGATTTTTCTTATTAACCTCATGTCAGCTTGCCTTTAACTTGTCTTCATGACCACTTTGCAATTTTGTTGTTTGTGCTTTAAATAAAAAGAGGACTGTCACTAGAATCTGATCTTAAGGTGATTGTTTGGATTGAACTAGAGTATTAAGCCATACCAACTGTCCTTAACCTTGCAGTTGTTACTGTCACCAAAGGTTGAGAGGGTTAATTTGTTGGCAATTGTAATGTAAATTTGGTCATTGCTTGTGTTTTCTTAAAACCAAGCTCTTTTGGATTGCTGTGTGGAAATTTATTGATCATGACATGATTGCTGCGCAGATTAGTGGGATATTCTGATTGGTATGTTTGCAGTTTTAGGAGGAATGTTGCTTAAATGCCTATTTTTTATGTTATCGATTTCTGATGTCACTAAGTTTCATCTTGTTTTGTTTCAGTGTATGTGTGCTTTGAGTTTCATAATCTGTTGCAATATGAATCCATAACAGTTGCTGTCACAAATTATTTGTCTTGGCATTGCTTGAACATTTTGTTTCTCCATCACCATTTGAACTCAGGCCAGGATTGTGGTATAGAGTTTGTCTGGATGCTCTCTTTGCTATCCACTTTTCCTTTAAGTAATCTGCCATTTAGGATACCATCAGGTTTGCATTTAGACATCTAGAACTCATCTAGGATCAGCTCATGTACCTTGTGCCTCTAGGTCAGTTTAGCTTGGTTGGAGGGAATCCATATATGATTATGTTGTTACCAAGGCTCTTAGTGAGATGACTGTTGTGTTGAAATACTGTCATGCAAGTTGTGAAGGAGTGTGAAAACTGAGATTGCTAGGCACTGTGTTGGTTTTAACAGTATTGAAACACTAGACTTCAAAAAACAACTTCACCAATGTGCAATTTGGTGTCCACTCCTTTGATCTATTAAAGAACTGATGTTTTTTGAATTTAATCCTTGAGTAACTTTTTTCCAAGCCTGAGCAGACCTGTATTGATCTTGGATTCACTCTCTTTGGTTTACTTGGAAGTAGCATGTGACCAACTCACACCATCATTGCAACTCACTTGCCCTTTTTTTATCCAGGGGTGTTTTGAACAAAACTCTGTTTATAACTTATTCAGAATCACTTTTGAAAGTTGCTTGTGTCTGGCCCAACCTTAGATTGCATCAGCTACATACCATGTCCATCAATTTGCATCTCAAAATGACAAAATGCATAAACCTTCGATTTTTGATGTATGAGCATAATTTCAAATTTTGGTTTTTACCATCTTAACCCTCGTCAAAAATTATTCAGTTTCGACTAAAATTTCACCTGAATTCATTAAGTCTTGGTTGAGATATGGATCAAAACGTAAATCAGTTTGGGCTTGGTTTTTGTTCTTCATGTTTGCCCATATTCAATTGAAATTATGCCTTGTATATTTATGGGGTGGCTTTACATAACGGATGTATCGCCACCCCAGTGGTTATTGCCTTGCCATAAAAACGCCTATCTTGCCTTGTGTCCTGGGTTCGAGCCCCAGCGAGGCATTTTTTCGCTTCAATTATCTTTTTTTCATGTTTCATTATGTTATTCATCCTTCCCATTTGTTTTAACACGCGCGCGCATGGCCTAGTGCTAGGGTTTGTTGTTTATGATGCTGGAGGTGGTGGGTTCAACACCCACCTTGTACACATTATATTATTTTTCACTTGTTTATTTTAAGTATCTTCACAAAATTCAGAAAATTCATAACTCACTCATTTTTAAGCATTTTGAACCCATTCTTTTTGCATTGTGTTTGTATTGATTCCTACTTTCATGTGATATTTTTAAATTCCATGTTGTTCAAATGTTCATGCCTTTTGGTTGCTTGTAAGTTGCCTTTGTATTGAGATCGATATCTCGCGTATGCAGATGAATTTCTTTTTCACCGTGATCATTTGTGTTATGATATTCACTCATTCTCATTCCTCCCACGTTAGTTAACATGCTAGGGTACTCTCCTTTGGCTGTTACCATGATTTCATATCCTTTCCTCCTAAATTATGAGGTTAAACTAATTTATTTGTGTTTGATTGTCATCTATACACTTTGTTGTCACATTTGTTCCACTTTAAGTTTATAGCATGATTGTTTTCAAATTGTCATTTGTTCATATGGTTGTCACCTTTATCATGCCCTCAATCTTTGTCAAGATTATGCTTCCCATCTTTGTTAAGACATGTCTTCATCTTTGTCAAGATATGCCTATTGTAATATGCTTATATACTTTGGTTGTAGCCATTCATCTCACTTGAATTAATCACTCATTGTAATGTGCTTGCTCATCTTTGATTGTAATTATATCTCCTATATTCATCATGTTTGAATGTTTACTTCTTTGTCCATTTATTTCTTCCCCAAGTGATGGAACTCTTTAGTTTGCATCCATGCTGCCTCCCTTCCCTCCTTCCAAGGAAAAGTTTCTCCCTTGACCCTTATGTCATTGGATAGCTCATTTACCCCTCCCTTTGACTTTGTGAAGTCATCTTCAACCATAACTTAGTTAAGTTAGAACATTTAACTCAGTAGACTTTGCTTTAAGTCTAATAAACCCCCATATACTAGGAGTGCTCTTCAGTTAGAACCCTAGGATGGAGTTTGTAAACTCTATGTAAGAATCATATTAATGATTACTTACTTCCCTCTTGAGTGTTATAACATAGATCTAGAGAGTTTTGTTAAACTCTATACAAGCATTGTAATGTTTGTTCCCCTTTGAACCTTGATCATAATCAAGTGTTCTTCAACCCTAGTGAGGTGAACTACGATTGCTCTGATTCTATCCTAGTAAGGATACGTAGGCAGAGGATACGATGTCTTTGCGAGCAAGCTTAGAAACTATCTTTAGGTTTTAACCTTCACCTTTTACCCAATCCCGATCCATAGCAAACATTTACCAAACTTAGCATGCAAATAAACAAAAGGTTCCTGTAGAGTACTATAGATGTTTAGGATGTGAAATACCTACCCTATGCATAACCAACCCCCGATCCCCGAATCTCTTAGCGTTGCTGTAACATCGCGCAAAAGGTTCTTTCTTTCTTTAGACCTTTCCTTTGGATAAATTAAAGTCCGGTTGTGAATTTAAGAATTAAGATTGAAGTTAATTAATTGCTTGGTATCACGATTCTCACCGCAACAGAAATGACGACTTCACTGGGGATACCTTACTTAGCTTGAGGGTTTAGCCTATTTTGTTTAATTGCATGCTATATTCGTAAATATTTGCTTAACATGTATATTTGTCAATGCATTTGTTTAACTGTTGGGTATTGGGTGCTTTGAGTGGTGAGACGGTCCTATACCCGGACTTGAGTGCACTTATGATAGGATGGTGGTATATTCAAGAAGGCTTATAGGGAGTTGATTCCCGACCAAGCTAACTTGAGAAACCACCGCTCAGTGTAGGCCCTCTCGAGAGTTTAGTATTGTTGATCGAGTATTCGTGAAAACAATGCTACTTTCGACGAAGGAGCCCATGACACTGTGGACTTTTAGATTACATTTTCCCCACTTTGGCCTTATTAGGACGTAGTGCGATGGCTATAAGAAAGTATTTCCGAAATAGTTGATACGCGATACTACACTCAAACGAGATTCTCTTGAGAATATTATCGATTACCAAGTAATTTGGGAAGTTGATAATATCTGAAGGATGGGTTGATGACTCTGGGAACTTTGTAGAACCCATTCGGCAAGTATAATCAATCCATAGTACAAATCTTTGGGGATGGGTAGACCCTTGGACTCATGCTTATCCTTAAACCTAAGCCTGTATTGTGTGCATATGCATCTTGCTTGTGTTTGTGCATTCATATCATCATGTCATCATATCATCATATGGTTTCACGGAACTCAGACTTTGTTGTTTGTAAACATCAGAGGTCGTCATGAACATTGAAAGAAAGAAGACTTTGAAGTACACTTACAAGGGTTTTAACCTAGATGATTTGAAAAGGTTGAGCACCTTAGTGACAGATTCAGAGGGATTTCAAAGCCGATATGGGAAGTTGTTGCTACTCTTGAAGATAAAGATGAATAGTGGACTTCTTTCTACTCTCCTCCAGTTTTATGACCCGCTTTACCACTGTTTCACATTCCCTGATTATCAGCTAGTGTCCACGCTAGAAGAGTATTCTCAGTTAATTGGATTGCCTATTCTTGAAGATTCTCCTTTTCTGATTGTAGAGAAGGATCCTAAAGAGCAGGACATTGCCAAAGCTACACGTTTGGGAGTGGTTGATATAAAAAAGAATCTGATTACAAAAGGAGGAGTCTTTGGGTTAAAATCAGAATTCTTGGTTGAGAAAGCTCAGTATTACGCAGATCATTTAAGCATGGATGCGTTCGAGGCTATCCTTGCCTTACTCATCTATGGTATATTCTTGTTTCCAAGTTTTGAGAATTTTGTGGACCTCAATGCCATCAAAATTTTCTTGAAGAAGAACCCCGTGCCTACCTTGTTAGTAGACACGTACCATTCTGTTCATCTGAGGAACTTCCACAATGGAGGAATGATCACTTTTTGCACTCCTTTATTGTACAAGTGGTTCACTTCACACTTACCCAAAGCCAACGCTTTTTGGGATCCAAAGAAAGGATGGTGGTCACAAAAGATCATGGCTCTTACCCATTCCGATATTGAATGGTATAGTCGTGATTATGATGGGACAATGATCATCGACAGTTGTGGGGATTTTGGCAACGTACCTCTTCTCAACATTAATGGAGGGATCAGCTACAATCCAATACTCGCCCGCCGACAATTGGGATACCCTGTAAAGGACAAACCCAAAAGTTTTTAAGTGGAAAGTATCTTCTTCAAAGAAGGGGAAGATAGTCAAGGATTAAAAGAGAAAGTTCTAGAAGCTTGGAAGCTTCTACACAAGAAAGGAAAGAAGGATCTTGGAAGACTCAACTGTGTTTCTTTGGAACCTTACCTCCAATGGGTTCAGAAAAGAGCCGCCACACTAAGGATGCCATATCCTAAACAGGAGCCTATGGCCTTGAAGGAAGAACGTCCGTTGGTCTTCATGTCTGAAGAAGAAAAGTTGAAAATTGCTTTGGTCAAAGCACAACAAACTGAAGAAGCTTGGAAGCACAAGTATCAAATAGTCGTCGAAGAAAATGCAGAGCTCCAAAGACAAATCCAGTTGAAAGATGAAGAAATCCTCTCTTGTAAGAAGAGGAAAGCACTAGAAGAACCTTATGAGCCTCAGTCTAATCCATGGAAGATAATCATGGACAGACTCATCATTGAGAAGACTCAGATGGAAAGAAAGACCGAGAAGCTCAACCTCAGGCTGCTAGGGGAACCTTGATAGGATTCACTTAGTTGTTATTTAAAACTCTTGTAAGAGGAAACAATGTTTTGTAATCCGTTTTGTTAATGAAATGACGACTTCTGATGTTCGAAAATATCTGAGTTCCATGACAATCATTTGCATTTTCATTTGCACTTCTTCTAACCATTCAAGGAAATTCATCTTTTTCTTTGCAGGCAACAACATGGTAAGAAGAGACATGCTTCGAGTCCCGGATCTGAGATTGGGCCGTCTAAGAATGTTAACCAGACTTGTCCAAAACCCTGCTGCTTTCATAGTCAAATATGGGGACCTATTGACATTGATAAGCGCTCCGATCAACGAGCCCATGTTGCAAGCCTTGGTGGAATTCTATCATACAACTTACCACTGCTTTGTGTTTCCAGATTTTCAGTTACTCCCGACCATTGAAGAGTACAATGCTTACTTAAAGATCCCATGGACTTTTATGCTCCCTTATCGAAAACCAAATAAGAGGGACTTAGCTAAAGCCCTGCATATGAAGCTGGAAGACTTACCACCAATGAGGGCGAAAGGAGGGTGGTATGGAATGGATGCCGGGCCTCTAATGGAGATGGCCGAGTATCACTATGAAAGAAGAAACCTGGGCATTTTTGAAGCAATTCTGGCACTACTAATATATGGACTGTATCTGTTCCCAAGCAGTTACGACTTCATCAGCGAAGAAGCAATCTGCCTCTTCATCCTCAAAAATCCGGTCAACACAATACTGGCTGATACTTATGTAGTCATTCACCGTTTCGCCTTGTATGATTGTGGACAATTCTCATGCTGTCTTGCACTACTCGACCGATGGTTTACTTCTCATCTGCCAAGGACCCATATCCTTTGGAGGCTTCCTACCAAAAGCGCATGGGTGTCTAAACTTGTCACTCTCAGACACCATGATATCACATGGTATGACACCAGCATCGGTGACCAAGTCATGATTTCTAGCTACGGAGATTTCCCCAATGTGCCTCTCATTGGGATAGAAGGGGTGATCACTTATAATCCTATTCTTGCTCGGCGTCAACATGGGTATCCTACCGGGCCAGAGCCTGAACCAGAACTGTTGAGGCCTCGCTTCTGTGAGACAGGTCGCAACCAAGAACTAGAAGAAAATGCTCAATACGCTCAAAGAGATCCACACCTCATGAGCCCAACTCCAATGGAGAATGCAAGCTGTTTAACCACCAGGGGGTACCTACTATGGTCAAAGGAAATTGCCTTAATCATGTTTTACACTCATGACTATGAGATAACCATGGAGCCTGAGGTCCCCACAACTAGGGAAGAGCTAAGATACGCTTTGGTCAAAGCGCAAAGAGAAAATGAAGACCTGTGGGAGATTATCCGCCAGGATCAAGTTCATGTCAGAGTCCAAGAAGGAGAAGGGTCGTCTTGTTAGATTGATATTTGTTTCACCATTTGCCTGCTTTCCCTAAAAAAAGATTGAAATCCTGTTTGTTGCATTTACTTTCATTGTAAGAAAAGTCTTGCTTTTTAGCAAAGGCCACTCTATTGTAATAAATTTCCAGCTATCAAATGAAAAACGCTTTTAAAGCATGTCGTTACATGTTGGTCTAACTTTTTGTTTGTAAACAAAAATTTTGAATTTCCTTGAATGGTTTATGCATCCGCATTTGCATTTGCATGTCATCCTACATCAGTCCTGCATTTGGGGTTCCGCAGCTCATCCTTTGTTCTTGTCCAGAGAGGAGATAAGGAGTCACGCTGAGTACCCACAGATACAACACACGGTCCCAAGCTCAAAAGAAGATGGCAGATAACGACCAAAGGTTCGATCAAATGGATAATGACATCGAAGGGATCAAAGGGGACGTCAACCAGATCATGGAAGTCCTCAACGTAATCAAAGAAAAAATGGATACGCAACCTACAGTGATCTCCGAAGTTGCCACAGCAGCAGCCAATGTCACAATAGCTCCTGTTACTTCAGCAGAGTTTTCCTATGGCATATCCCGGGATTTTGTGCCACCTTTCAACAACATGCAGTCTTCAGGTCTCAATCCGTTGTTCGACTCAACAATCAGAAACCCCATTTTCACTCCAGCAGATGGACCTACCACAGTACGACCAGTCTTCGCCAATCAACAACCAATCTTTGATATACCCGATGGGTCTGAAGCTGAGGACGAAAAACACGAAAAATTAAGAGTGGAGATGGACATCATGGCCAAAAGGATGAAGGCCATTGAAGGAAATCATGTCTTTGGATCTGATGCCAAGGATCTATGTTTGGTATCTGGATTGGTGTTTCCTCAAAAATTTAAAATGCCAATCTTCGACAAATATGAGGGGACCACTTGTCCTAAGGAGCACCTAATCATGTACTGTAGGCGGATGGCTCTGCATATTGAAAATGATAAACTGTTAGTTCACTGTTTCCAAGATATTCTTAAAGAGGCTTCGGCTAAGTGGTATCTCGGTTTAGATCAAGCTAAAATCCACAGTTTCCAAGACCTTTCAGATGCTTTTATTCAACAGTACAAGTACAACATGGACCTAGCTCCCGACCGTCGTCAGCTTCTCAGCATGACGCAGAAAAATACCGAAACCTTCAAGGAGTATGCGCAAAGATGGCGCGGAACTGTAGCACAAGTCGAGCCTCCCCTTGCCGAGAAGGAGTTGGCAGACTGGTTTGTGGATACGGTTCGACCAGAATTCTATGAACGTTTGATCAGCAGTGTTACAACAAATTTCTCTGATATTGTGGCTGTGGGAGTCAAGGTGGAAGCAGGTTTAAAAAGTGGAAAAGTGAACACTCCAAATGTTACCTCAAGCGCCAGCACGGCAAAGAAGCCAGTCAGCATGTTCCACAAAAAGAAAGAGGGAGAGGTGAGTGCAATCACATATGGAAAGAAAGTACAAAGCTCACGAAGCCACCACCAACAGTACCAACCATCATATGTAGCGGCAGTGACCCCTGTTTTTCAACCTTCTTCACAGCATGGTCCCCAACCTGGGGCGTTCAGCAATCAACACCAGTATCAGCCTGGAAGTCAGTAACATTATCGCACCAATAATCAACAACAATACCAGCAGTCGCAGGGTCAACAACCTTAGAACAGGGCCCCGAGGGCAAATTATCAAGCAAATATGCCAAAGATACAGCCTATTCCAATGAGTTACACCAACCTGTTTCCCATGCTAATAGAAAGAGGGTTGGTTAAAACAAGAAAATTAGGTGCTCCACCTAATCCACTCCCGTTCTATTACGATGCAAATGCTCGCTGCCCATTTCATGAGAATGCTCCAGGCCACGATCTCGAAGGTTGCTTCGCCCTTCAGCACCTAGTTCGTGAACTTATTGAAAAGAGAATTCTATCCTTCGAAGATAATCCGCCCAACGTTAAGAGCAACCCTCTTCCAAATCATGGTGGAGTCAACGCCATTACTGAAGAAGGGGAGGGGTCAGAAGACAAAAAAGTTACTACTGTTGGTGAGATCAAAGTGCCACTAGCAGACCTACACAAACGCCTCGCTCAGGCGTGGTCACTCAAGACATCTCACGAAGATTGCAAAGAATGTATGCTGAATCCTGAGGGTTGTGACGCTGTGAAAAAAGACATTCGGGCTATGATTGAACAGGGAATGATAGAAATTGCCCACAGGAAAAAGGAAGAAGATGTGGCAGTCATCGAGCCTGTGTTTAACATACCAGGAGAACCCAACAAAGGAGCCGTATTCAGAGATGATAACAGTAACAAAAACTACAAGAATGTTCGGCCAGTATTTCGTGATGATGCACCCCCGAAATTTGGGAGGGGACAGACTAGGTTTGAGCCAAGGGGAGGATCCAAGCCTCACCCAAGAGCCGTGACACAAAAACAAGACTATTCGTGGTGTGAAGGGATTTTCAAAGAAAAGAAACCAGTAAGTGTGGCCAACATTGCCGGTGGAAGCAAAATGACCCGGAGTGGTCGTATCTATCAACCTCGAACATACAACGAGGCTCCTCCACCAGCAGTTTCTGTTCAAAAGACGCCTGTTCCTCAGAAGCCCGTTCCAGAGACAACCACCGCCAAAGAACCTTTAGTTAGAGGAAAAGAAAGTCTCAAGAGCGATGAAGAAGAATTCTTGAGAATCATTCGACGAAGCGATTATAGGGTGGTGGACCAATTAAACCAAACACCCTCCAAGATCTCGGTCATGGCTTTGCTTTTAAGCTCTCCAGCACACCGCCAGGAATTGCTCAAAATCCTGACACAAGCCCACGTCACTAAAGATATTACAGTGGGGCAGTTTGACTCCGTTGTAGCAAATATCACTGCCTGTAACACTTTGAGCTTTGATGATAATGACCTGACAGCTGAGAAGCATAAGCACAATCGTGCCTTACATGTGTCAGTCAAATGTGAAGAGGATACAATGTCCCGAGTTCTTGTTGACACGGGATCAACACTCAACGTAATGCCTAAAAGGACTTTGGCCAAGCTGGGATATCAAGGTGCTACCATGAGACCAACCTCTCTTATAGTCAAGGAATTTGACGGATCCAGGAGAACCGTGATAGGAGAAGTTGATCTTCCTATCCTAATTGGACCATAAATTTTTGAAGTCACCTTCCAGGTGATGGACATAAATCCGGTCTACAGTTGCCTATTGGGAAGACCATGGATTCATACAGCTGGCGCTGTCACTTCCACTCTCCACCAAAAAATGAAGTTTGTTGTGAATGACCAGCTAGTCATTGTCCATGGAGAAGAAGACTTAATGGTGAGCAACTTGTCATCTTTCCGGTATATTGAGGCTGATGAAGACTCTCTCGAGACATCCTTCCAAGCATTAGAAATAGCTCACGCTGTTCTAGTTGATGAATCGGACATAACCCGAGGGCCATCATTTACCTCTGCTTAAAGTATTAAGGCATCACTGAAAGCTGGAGTCCCACTGGGATGGGGAGAGGTCATCGAAGTCAATGCTCGAGCCAAGAATGATCGACAAGGGTTGGGTTACAAACCAACTCCGGAAGACGAGCCAGAAGAAAGCACCATGAAGAAGAAGTCCTTAAAAGAGATATTCACCAGTGGTGGTGTGCAAGTCAATGTCATTATTGCTGAAGATGAGGACGGTAATCTGTATCATCTAATAACTAGGGGAGGAGTAGCGTTGCGCAATTGGGAGGCTGTGGAAGTTTCGTTCTTTTTACCTTTAGAGTAATTCACTCTGCTTGTTAGCTTTGTGTTTTTCTTTAAAAATTTCCTGGTCTTGCCCAAGGCCTGCGAATTATTTTGTATTGGGCCACTTTGCAAAATTGAAAATCATTAATGAAAAAGTGTTTTTGTTAAAACTCTTGTTATTTGTTTTTTTTGCATCATTTTCACTCTTTTTGTTAAAAGAAAAATGGCAACCTTCTTGAAAAAAAAATATATAAAAAAAACAACCCTTCAACTTGGGGTCAGAGGAAGACAAAAGAGAAGTCAAAATTGGGGCATCATTGAGGCCAGAAATCAAAGACAAGTTGATAACAATCCTCAGAGATTTTGTTGACGTATTTGCTTGGTCCTACCAAGATATGCCAGGGTTGGATACCGACATTGTCATACACAAGCTCCCCCTGAAGCCAAAATGCCATCCGGTCAAACAAAAGCTTCGCAGGTCGAGACCAGACATGGCGCTTAAAATCCGAGATGAGGTCAAAAAGCAAATAGATGCCGGTTTTTTTAGCAGTATCCAAGTATCCAGAATGGGTGGCAAACATTGTACCGGTCCCAAAGAAGGATGGCAAGGTCAGGATGTGCATCGACTACAGGGATCTAAACAAAGCAAGTCCGAAGGATGATTTCCCGCTACCGCACATTGATACTTTGGTGGATAACACAACAAGCTTTGCAGTGTTCTCGTTCATGGATGGATTTTCTGGTTATAACCAAATAAAAATGGATCCATATGACATGGAGAAAACAACTTTCATCACACCATGGGGCACCTATTGTTATAAGGTAATGCCTTTTGGTTTGAAGAACGCAGGGGCAACATATCAGAGAGCTATGGTCACACTCTTTCATGATATGATGCATAAAGAAATCGAGGTGTACGTGGACGATATGATTGCAAAATCCCAAAGTGAAGAAGACCACTTGGACCATCTACTGAAGCTATTCAAGAGACTCCAAAAGTATCGACTGAGACTAAATCCAGCAAAATGTACCTTCGGAGTTCTCTCAGGCAAGTTACTTGGTTTCATCGTTAGTCAGCGAGGAATTGAAGTAGACCCCGACAAGGTTAAAGCAATCCAGGAGATGCATGCTCCCAAAACGGAGAAACAAGTCAGAGGCTTCCTCGGACGTTTGAATTACATCTCCAGGTTCATTTCCAATTTGACCCCTACCTGTACACCAATCTTCAAGTTGTTACAAAAAGATCAAACAGTGGTATGGAATGAAAATTGTCAGGCCGCATTCGAGAAAATCAAGCAGTATTTGCAAGAGCCTCCAGTGTTGATTCCTCCGGTACCTAGAAGGCCTTTGTTCATGTACATGACGGTGCTAGAAGATTCAATGGGCTGTGTCTTAGGCCAGACTGATGAGTCAGGGAAGAAAGAACACGCAATCTATTATCTAAGCAAGAAGTTCACTGATTGCGAGAGTCGTTACTCTCCCCTGGAAAAAGCTTGTTGTGCGTTAGCATGGGCCGCCAAACGTCTGAGGCAATACATGATTTGTCACACTACGATGCTGATTTCTAAGATGGACCCTATCAAGTACATCTTTGAAAAGCCAACTCAAACAGGAAGATTAGCCCGATGGCATATGCTCTTATCAGAGTACGATATCCAATATGTTGCTCAAAAATCTATCAAAGGAAGTATCTTGTCAGAACACCTTGCAGAGCATCCTATGGAGGATTATCAACCATCCAAGTTCGATTTTCCTGATGAAGATGTGATGTACATTCAGCGCACGAAATCAGAGCCTGGTCCAGAAGAAGGTCCCGAGCCGTGATCCCGCTGGGAGATGATGTTCGATAGAGCATCAAACAAAAATGGACATGGCATCGGAGCTGTTCTGAAAAATCCAACTGGAGGGTACACTGCGGTCACAGCCCGACTTTGTTTCTCATGTACAAACAACATAGCAGAGTATGAAGCCTGCATCCTAGGATTGCAGGCTGCCATTCATCTCCGCATCAAAATCTTGGAGGTAATTGGTGATTCTGCTTTGGTGATATACCAACTCAAAGGAGAATGGGAAACCAGGGATGAAAAATTGATCCCTTATAAGACCCACATCTTAGAGATGGCTGAATATTTTGATGAAATTACCTTCAAGCACGTACCAAGGGCAGAAAATCACATTGCCGATGCGTTAGCCATGATGGCATCAATGTGGAAAGTCCAGTTTGTAAACGAGGCACCTCTGATCCGCATTGAAAGAAGGACAGTACCCGCATACGTCATGGTAATAGACGAAGAATCTGAGGAGAAGCCATGGTTTCATGATATCAAGAATTTCCTTCAAAACCAAGAGTATCCCGCTAACGCGTCCACAATTGACAAAAGAGCAATACGAAGGTTGTCATCTAAATTCTTCATCAGCAACGGCATCTTGTACAAGAGAAATCATGACATGGTCTTACTCCGATGCATCGATGAAAACGAGGCGAATCTCATAATGACCGAAGTACACAAAGGAACCTTCGGCACCCATGCAAATGGCCACGCCATGGCTAAGAAAATCTTAAGAGCAGGTTACTTCTGGTTAACTTTGGAGACGGACTGCATACTCTTCGCTCTAAAGTGTCATAAATGTCAAGTTTATGCTGATAAAGTGCATGTCCCCCCACATCCTCTCAATGTGATGACATCACCTTGGCCTTTTGCAATGTGGGGCATAGATATGATTGGAGCAATAGAGCCAAAAGCTTCTAACGGCCATCACTTCATCCTTGTCGCAATCGACTATTTCACCAAATGGGTGGAAGCAGCGTCATATGCAAACGTGACTAAGCAAGTGGTTGCACGCTTCATTAAAAAGGAGATCGTCTGCCGATATGGTATCCCTAACCAGATCATCACTGACAACAGGTCGAATCTGAACGACAAAACAATGAAGGAACTTTGTGACGATTTTAAGATCAAACATCACAACTCGTCCCCTTACAGACCTAAGATGAATGGCGCAGTTGAAGCTGAAAACAAAAACATCAAAAAGATAATACAAAAAATGGTCGTAACTTACAAAGATTGGCATGAGATGTTACCATTTGCTTTGCACGGATACCGAACATCAGTGCGAACTTCGACAGGAGCAACTCCCTTTTCCTTAGTGTACGGGATGGACGCTGTGCTACCCATTGAAGTCAAAATACTTTCCTTGAAGATCTTGACGGAAGCAAAGCTGGATGAAGACGAGTGGATAAAAGAAAGATTCGATTCGTTGAATCTTATCGACGAGAAAAGAATGACGACCATGTGCCACAGTCAAATCTATCAACAAAGGATGGCCCGAGCATTCAACAAGAAGGTTCGTCCCAAAGAGTATAGGGAAGGAGAGCTTGTGCTTAGAAAAATCCTACCAATGCAAAAAGATATGCGTGGCAAGTGGATGCCCAACTACGACGGCCCTTTCATTGTGAAGACTGTTTTCTCTGGAGGATCTCTGATTCTCGAAACTATGGATGGCGAACCACTCAAGTATCCCATCAACTCAGACGCAGTAAGAAAATACTACGCCTGAAACGAAATACATAGAAGGAGGATTTCGGTGCCTCGACAAGATGAAGGCCCAAAGTTTGAAAGCTGACAGACGCTGGGGCAGAGTCCTGTGCAGAATATTAGAAGAAAGGTCAACGCCTGTTATTCTCGTCAGAAGCAGCAGAGCAAGTGAACCGGCAGTCGGAAGGACCAAATTATTATGGGATTCTGTAACCTTTTCTGTTGCCATTTTTCAAAACTTATAAAATTCCCAAGGCTTTTCCTTTTGTAAAGTTCTTGTCTATTAATAAAATCAGATTTTTGGCCAAATCATTGTTATGATCCGCTATTTTTGTTACGCAATTTCACTTATTTGTTAATAAGAATTTTCATGAAAGCAAAGTGTTTTGAAAAACTTAAGTCTTGTTTTAAAAAGAAAACACAATTTGACAAAATGAATGAAAAGTTCTAGAGGTAATCTGATAACATTACACAGTCCTCAAAGTTGTGGAGGGTTGCTGTTACCTCTAACCAAGCCAGATGTGTCTGACAACAATTCAGGCTCTTAAGCCAAGACTTCTTTTCCGCAGAAATACGAGGATATTACTGAGAAAAGATCGTTATCTACACCAAAGAAGGAAGTGTCGCCTGACTTGAGGCATTTTGAAACTCAGCGTGACGATTTCTCTCTTTGTTTGGTCTTTCTTTGTTCCTATGGGTGGTTGTGCGTCTTGCATACAGCATCATGCCAACATACGCATTTGTTTGCATTCCTGCCGTTGAGATCCTTTGGTCGTTACCTTTATCTTTGTTTTATTATTACAAAGTTCGCTTCAAAGTTGACATCCTGGGGTTTCCTTATCTTCTTTGGGAAGCTAGTGGTGACTAGCAATGTCTAATTTACGCAAACAAGGGGTTATTACTAATTTTCACCTTCGATTTGGTCATCACCAACAAACTTTGAAAGACTAGTGGTCACTAGCACATGTTCAGAACTAATTACGTTCGGTACAGTGATTCAGTCGTCACCAACTATTTTTCAAACCCAGTTGATACTGATTCTGTTATAAAGCAAACCAATTGTTATTGGAGTCCCTTTGATTCGGTTTTCACCAATTTGGCTAAAAATCTAGTGGTTACTGGTATTTCCCTCTAAAAACCAATGATCATCGACATTGGAGTTGGTCGTCACCAAAATTCCCTAAAAGTCCAATGATTATTGGCATCACCTTCAAATCCAATTGTTATTGGTACCCCTTGATTCAGTTAGTACTAGTGGTCACTAGCCTTGTTCGGAAAACCTTGTCGTTACTAGTCTTACCCTCAGACCAATTGTTATTGGTACCCTTTGATTCGTTCAGTATCAATCACTATAAGCCTAGTGGTCACTAGCTTTTGTTTGGAAAATCTAGTGGTTACTAGCACTATCCAGAACCAATTGTTATTGGTATACCTAGTTCGTTCGTCACCAATTGAACTAAGTCCAATAGTTGTTGGCATCGCTTAAAACAGATTGTTATCCTCTGGTCGTTACCAAACCTTTTGAAAAAGGAACCAATGGTCATTGATCTCCCAGGGCTCGGTCGTCACCAAAATTCCCAGTTAAGTCTAGTGGGTATTAGCATTATCCAGAACCAATTGTTATTGGTATATCCGGATTTGGTCATCACCAGTCTCCTCTAAGACCAGTGGTTACTAGCATTGCTTGAAAAATAATCGTTATTAGTACCGAAAGTTGATTGTTACCAACTTCCCTAGCCAGGGTCCTGTTGTTTTGACAACATCGCTTGGAGTTCCCCAATTGTAATTGGAACTTCGATTTGGTCGTCACCATATCCCCAGGAAGTCTAAGAATACTTAACACTTCTTGGAAACCGTTATTGTTTTGGTCGTCACCATATCCCCAGTAAGTCTAGTGGAAACTAGTACTGTTTGAAGCTATTTGTTATTCTGGTCATCACCAGTCTCCCCATTTGAAGCTTTTCTGCTTTCTCAGTCGAGTCTCGGAGAACTAGTGGATATTAGCTTCCCTGGCACGTTCGATATTTGTTTCTAACCTTTTCCTGAAGATCCCGTTTGAACTTTTTGTTTATAGGAAATTTTCTCACCTAGTTATCCACAGTGAGAGTCGTGTCTTTATTCCATCTTTTCCCCGGTGAAGCTTTGCTTCCCTGGTGATTTTGTTCTCCAACAAAGTTTGCCCTAGTGGGATTCTTCCCCAGTGTGGTTTGCATTTCTTTTCTTTCGTTTCCCCAGTGAAGAATTGTCATCTTCCCCGTTGGGCTTCCTCATCTGGTTATCCCCAGTGAGGTTCGTATCTCCTTCCCCAATGAAGATGTGTCATCTCTAGTGGAATCCAGGTCCCCTGTGTGAAAGATTCCTTTGAACAGCATCGTTAGTCATGTTTGAACTATCTTGCTCACTTTGCCTTGAATCTTTCACTAGTGTGTTGGGTCACCGTGAGTGGTTACTCGTCGTTTTGTCGTTCTTTTATCTATGCTCGTGTGTCTGCATTTGTCTGACATTCAAGCATCATATAACATCATTTAGATTCATGGCATATTTGCATTTGTCCTTTTGCATACCATCGGATCTAAGGGACAAAATTTCTGATTTGCTATATTTAAATACCTTTCACTGCGATTCTATGAGGATTGTCATCTCTCATTACCATCCAGTGAAGATATTTAAATAGGGGCATCTGTTGCACCCCAAATTTTGACCCCTTAGATCCTCATCATCATTGTAGGATCATTTTCATTTGATTAACTAACCTTAATCCAGTTCAAGTTTATCTTTGTCAAGATGCAGATGAATTAGGATTTCGTACCGTCAAAATCGAGACTTCAGTGGTCCGATCAATCAATGTTTTGGATTGATCCAACTTCAAACAAGATCAAGGATGATACATTGGACCAAAAATGAGCGCAATTTGAGGTGGTCACCCGGGGTTCGAGAACAGTGCAATTTGAGACACCCGATTAGGGTTTTTGACTAGAAAAAGTCAACTGTAGTTTGACTTTTGATTCAAAGAGTATTTCAATGATGGGATCAAGGTCCATTAAGCTCCTATGGCTTAGTAAAGTCCATCCAAAGAGTTTCAAGTCCTCAGGGTGTCCGGATCACCAACGGGCGACTCGGTAGACACTGATCGATCGAAAAGTTGACCAAAAAGTCAACTCTCCAACAATAAGGAATTTGACTTCAAGGTGTGAATGAAAAATGTTCCTTATATCATACTACACCTCCCCATAAAATTTCATGACCATTGGATCAAGGGTTAGGAAGTAATTGCAAATATCGGGAATTAGGGTTTCGAAAGGGGCAAAACCATAACTCCTCAACCACACATCCAATTGAAGTGGTTCTAAGCTTGTTTGAAAGGTCTTGAAAAACCCTACAAAAGTCCCGCAGTGGTCCATATTCAAAAAATGCATGGAATTGGAGTTATAGCAAAAATCATTTTTCAAGGGTAAAGGACTTAGTGAAATTTCACAAATTCTGGCCATACAAACCACTTTTTTTCAGAACTTTGAAGGGTTTTTCAACCTAGTTCCATCAAGAATTTGGAAATTCCCAAAAAATGAAAGTTATATAGCTACACAAGGGCTTTCTAAAAAGTGAAAGAACTCCCCAAGGAGATTTATGAGCTAGGAGTTATAGTGCCTTGAAGTTGGGTCTGTCATACTAAAAATCCACTTGGCTCAACTTCTCAAAATCAAAATTTTTCATCTCTAACCACTCTCCACCCTTGGATCATGCTACCAACTGATAAAGAGTGACTTGGATGAAGAGACAACCAGAAAAAGAGATTGGGATGAGGAGGGAAGCAAGTTGTAGCCACTTGTCATTATTTTATTCTTTTTTGAGGAAGAGAGAGAAACTTTTCCCTCCCACATGTGGCAGCTGCAATCCTACCATGCTAGACCCTCTCCAATCACCTCATTCCATCTCTCACACTGTCATTGGCTTGCCTAGAGCCTTGGAATTGATTTGAATCAAGGTTGTCCCAAAGATTTGGAAGGATTTTCTTCCAAACCTTTCCCTCCCAAAATGATAAAGTTTAAGCTGCCCTCATCCTTATTTCTCCTATAAATAGAGACCTTGTCTTCCTCTTCAAAGACACCAGAGCTATTCAAAATATCAAAGTATCATAGCTCTCCTCCTCACTCTCTCTTTGCTTGTAAGTGAAGAAAAGTTCAAAAACACCAAAATTGGTCATTTGGCATATTTCACACCATTTTCATTTCTACCCTTTTCAACACTCCCACAACCATCCATACACTTTCTAAATAACATATAGAAGGTTTATAATCCACCAAACCATCAAAAACTTCAAAAAATCAAAAAGTCAACCTTATCCCCACCATACTTTGACCAAAATCACTAAAATGGCCAAAACTCATTCCATATAGATTCTTGCCATTCTAATCACTCTAACACCTCACCAACAACATTCCTCAACTGTCTAAACCACTAGAAACCCTTGGACACTCTTATTTTGACATTTAGCATCATAAGTGGATTGTTACTTAAAGGTGAAGTAAAGTCTCAAGGCCAAGAAGCGAAGCAAGAGATCTCTGGTTTTCTCAACTGTTCTAACTTGTTCAAAAGGGTCATCAAGAGGTATGTAATGCTCAACCTCTTTATTATTCATACATTGCCATGTTTTATCACTTTGAGATTCTTTTTTTGTGAAAGTATAGTCATGCTGTCCCATATTGCTTTCTTTGTCAAGAACTTATGATTTATGGCTATGGTATTGCTTTTGTTAAAGTATATGTTTCTCATGTATGATATGTGATGATATATTTCCAATATTACAACTTTGATGTTGTGTACAACTTGTTTTTGAGATTTTGTCTATAAGGAAGTTTTAAAGATCCAAACATTGAAATGTTGGTGTGCTTGCCCTAGATCTGTCAACTTTTGTCCATTAATGTTTGAATAACTTGTAAGTTGTTTCATGAGATCCCTCTGCCCCTAGGTCATGTTTGAACCTAGTTTGACTCTTGTTTCACACTTGTGTTATTTTGTGTCATCTTGTTTTACCATTACCATGAATTGTGTATTGGACTGTTTTTGTGTTTACTATTTTATCTCAAATGTTCTAAATCATTGGTTAATGCCTATATGGTTTTACTTGATGTTTATTTTGGTTGAAATATTGAGAACTTGAGTTTTGAACTTAGAGGCCTGTTATGAGATTAGTTTGTTTTAGTTGCCAATGTTTTGAATCAATGTATCCTATTTTGTTTCAGCTGAGTTTTGCCTTATTCATGAGTATGAAATCACTAGCCTACATATTTTGAACTTGTGTGTAATATTCAATTACCTCAACTGCCATGAACTTTCCTGCTGCATAAATGAGCTTGCTTTTTTGCATTTCATAACCATCAGCATGTCAATTCTGTTCAGTTTGAATTAGGCATAAACTTTGAGTTGAAACTCATCCATATCCATGATTTTAATGTGTGTAGATGTTTGGTTTTGATCCATGTTTACCTGCTTTATCATTTCACCCTCAAATTGCTTTTCTTTTTAAGCCAAACCACACCATGACCATACCAGATTTTATTCCAAAAGCAATATGCTGGTTTTCTGAGTTGAAGCTCATTTGTCTTCACATTTTTTATATGTATGTACTATCCTTTTAATGTGAGACCACTCATTTATGGCTAGACCAGTCTGTGCCCTTTGTGCTGCCAAATAGCTCTTTTTCATCTGCACCAAGTATACCAGTTCCTGTTTTAAGTGAAATGTGTGTTCTTTTTGGACTAAATCTCATCTATTATCATGTTTGAGATGTGTTTGTGCCATTGCTTTGGACTGAAAACCTCACCTCTTGAAAACATACTTGCTGCTACATCATTCATCAATTCCAAAAAACTGTTTCATATTTCAAACAGCATACCAATTCTGCTCCATTTGCTATGCAACTTGATTTCAATGAATGATCACTTGCTTTGTCATATTTGAAATGTGTGTATGTTGTTGTCTTGGTTTAAAACCTCACATTTTGAAAAAGAAGCCACCTGCTGCCTCCAAATTGTTTTTGCTTTTCCACCAATATTTCAAATTCTGCTCTAAGTGCTTCATGCTTGGTTTCTTGGACTCATCCTACTTGTCATGATATATAAGATGGGTGTGTGTTGTTTGTTTTGATTCAAAATCTCATTGCTTGAAAATACATCCCTACTGCATTATCAAAACTGTTTTGCATTTCCCCTAGCATGCCAATTTGGGATTTGATTAAAGTATGCTTATTTTTTGAGTTGAAACTCATCCATCCTCATGATTTTGATGTGTACATTTTGTTTGTTTGGTCTATTCTTACCTGGTTTCCTCACTTCACATCTTGGCATGTCACATGTGGAACCTACCTTGATTTTTCTTATTAACCTCATGTCAGCTTGCCTTTAACTTGTCTTCATGACCACTTTGCAATTTTGTTGTTTCTGCTTTAAATAAAAAGAGGACTGTCACCAGAATCTGATCTTAAGGTGATTGTTTGGATTGAACTAGAGTATTAAGCCATACCAACTGTCCTTAACCTTGCATTTGTTACTGTCACCAAAGGTTGAGAGGGTTAATTTGTTGTCAATTGTAATGTAAATTTGGTCATTGCTTGTGTTTTCTTAAAACCAAGCTCTTTTGGATTGCTGTGTGGAAATTGATTGATCATGACATGATTGCTGCCCAGATTAGTGGGATATTCTGATTGGTATGTTTGCAGTTTTAGGAGGAATGTTGCTTAAATGCCTATTTTTTATGTTATCAATTTCTGATGTCACTAAGTTTTATCTTGTTTTGTTTCAGTGTATGTGTGCTTTGAGTTTCATAATCTGTTGCAATATGAATCCATAACAGTTGCTGTCACAAATTATTTGTCTTGGCATTGCTTGAACATTTTGTTTCTCCATCACCATTTAAACTCAGGCCAGGATTGTGGTATAGAGTTTGTCTGGATGCTCTCTTTGCTATCCACTTTTCCTTTAAGTAATCTGCCATTTAGGATACCATCAGGTTTGCATTTAGACATCTAGAACTCATCTAGGATCAACTCATGTACCTTGTGCCTCTAGTTTAGTTTAGCTTGGTTGGAGGGAATCCATATATGATTGTGTTGTTACCAAGGCTCTTAGTGAGATGACTGTTGTGTTGAAATACTGTCATGCAAGTTGTGAAGGAGTGTGAAAACTGAGATTGCTAGGCACTGTGTTGGTTTTAACAGTATTGAAACACTAGACTTCAAAAAACAACTTCACCAATGTGCAATTTGGTGTCCACTCCTTTGATCTATTAAAGAACTGATGTTTTTTGAATTTAATCCTTGAGTAACTTTTTTCCAAGCCTGAGCAGACCTGTATTGATCTTGGATTCACTCTCTTTGGTTTACTTGGAAGTAGCATGTGACCAACTCACACCATCATTGCAACTCACTTGCCCTTTTTTTATCCAGGGGTGTTTTGAACAAAACTCTGTTTAGAACTTATTCAGAATCACTTTTGAAAGTTGCTTGTGTCTGGCCCAACCTTAGATTGCATCAGCTACATACCATGTCCATCAATTTGCATCTCAAAATGACAAAATGCATAAACCTTCGATTTTTGATGTATGAGCATAATTTCAAATTTTGGTTGTTACCATCTTAACCCTCGTCAAAAATTATTCAGTTTCGACTAAAATTTCACCTGCATTCATTAAGTCTTGGTTGAGATATGGATCAAAACGTAAATCAGTTTGGGCTTGGTTTTTGTTCTTCATGTTTGCCCATATTCAATTGAAATTATGCCTTGTATATTTATGGGGTGGCTTTACATAACGGATGTATCGCCACCCCAGTGGTTATTGCCTTGCCATAAAAACGCCTAGCTTGCCTTGTGTCCTGGGTTCGAGCCCCAACGAGGCATTTTTTCGCTTCAATTATCTTTTTTTCATGTTTCATTATGTTATTCATCCTTCCCATTTGTTTTTACACGCGCGCGCATGGCCTAGTGCTAGGGTTTGTTGTTTATGATGCTGGAGGTGGTGGGTTCAACACCCACCTTGTACACATTATATTATTTTTCACTTGTTTATTTTAAGTTTCTTCACAAAATTCAGAAAATTCATAACTCACTCATTTTTAATCATTTTTAATCCATTCTTTTTGCATTGTGTTTATCTTGATTCCTACTTTCATGTGATATTTTTAAATTCCATGTTTTTTCAAATGTTCATGCCTTTTGGTTGCTTGTAAGTTGCCTTTGTATTGAGATCGATATCTCGCGTATGCAGATGAATTTCTTTTTCACTGTGATCATTTGTGTTATGATATTCACTCATTCTCATTCTTACCATGTTAGTTAACATGCTAGGGTACTCTCCTTTGGTTGTTACCATGATTTCATATCCTTTCCTCCTAAATTATGAGGTTAAACTAATTTATTTGTGTTTGATTGTCATCTATACACTTTGTTGTCACATTTGTTCCACTTTAAGTTTATAGCATGATTGTTTTCAAATTGTCATTTGTTCATATGGTTGTCACATTTATCATGCCCTCAATCTTTGTCAATATTATGCTTCTCATCTTTGTTAAGACATGTCTTCATCTTTGTCAAGATATGCCTATTGTAATATGCTTATATACTTTAGTTGTAGCCATTCATCTCACTTGAATTAATCACTCATTGTAATGTGCTTGCTCATCTTTGATTGTAATTATGTCTCCTATATTCATCATGTTTGAATGTTTACTTCTTTGTCCATTTATTTCTTCCCCAAGTGATGGAACTCTTTAGTTTGCATCCATGTTGCCTCCCTTCCCTCCTTCCAAAGGAAAAGTTTCTCCCTTGACCCTTATGTCATTGGATAGCTCATTTACCCCTCCCTTTGACTTTGTGAAGTCATCTTCAACCATAACTTAGTTAAGTTAGAACATTTAACTCAGTAGACTTTGCTTTAAGTCTAAGAAACCCACATATACTAGGAGTGCTCTTCAGTTAGAACCCTAGGATGGAGTTTGTAAACTCTATGTAAGAATCATAGTAATGATTACTTACTTCCCTCTTGAGTGTTATAACATAGATCTAGAGAGTTTTGTTAAACTCTATACAAGCATTGTAATGTTTATTCCCCTTTGAACCTTGATCATAATCAAGTGTTCTTTAACCCTAGTGAGGTGAACTACGATTGCTCTGATTCTATCCTAGTAAGGATACGTAGGCAGAGGATGCGATGTCTTTGCGAGCAAGCTTAGAAACTATCTTTAGGTTTTAACCTTCACCTTTTACCCAATCCCGATCCATAGCAAACATTTACCAAACTTAGCATGCAAATAAACAAAAGGTTCCTGTAGAGTACTACAGATGTTTAGGATGTGAAATACCTACCCTATGCATAACCAACCCCCGATCCCCGAATCTCTTAGCGTTGTTGTAACATCGCGCAAAAGGTTCTTTCTTTCTTTAGACCTTTCCTTTGGATAAATTAAAGTCCGGTTGTGAATTTAAGAATTAAGATTCAAGTTAATCAATTGCTTGGCATCACGATTCTCACCGCAACACCATTGTTCTTTCAATACTTTGTTATCATCAAAACCCAAGGAAAATATGTCATGAACAAATCTTGTTTTAACAATCTCAACTTCATCCTTAAATAATTTAAACACATTCAATAATTGTGAATTTTCATGTATAAGAAATATGTATGCATATCTAGAATAATCCTCTATGAATGATAAAAAAATATTGTTGACCATTCCAAGGAGGTGTAGTAAATGGTCCAAATGTTCATATGTATCAATTCTAAGACATTTGTAGCTCTATATGCACCAAATTTCTTTGTTTTGGTCTGTTTACTTTTAACACATTTAGCACAAACATCAAATCTTGTGAAGTTAACAAAATCCAAAATTCCGTCTGACACTAGTCACCCAACTCTATTTTTAGAGATGTGACCTAGTCGCTTATGCCATAATGCTCTTGAATTGTTATAATCAATTTCATGCTAAGTACCACATGATTCCTCATTTAAGAATTCACCATAGGTATATATCCTTTCCAACAAATATAGATTATCATGACTCATAAGTGAACTAGTACCAACAATTTCTGAATTGAAAGACAACTTGCATTCATTGTTTTCAAATGGACGTAAATAAACTGATTTGTCCAAATAAAAATCCGAAATTAAATTCCGTCTAAAATTAAATTTCGTCTTGTCCTCATCTTCAATCTTCACATCAATATTCTCAAGATCATCAATAATATTGTGAAATTGGTCAAATTGTCCACTATGGATTTGTTCTATACCATTTAGAATGAGTAAAGTTGTTGTTTCAAATACAACATATGAGGCAAAAACTTGATCATATACAATGATTCCAGTTTTTTCAACATCGAAGGCACAATCTTCTCCCTGTTGACTTTTCTTAGAACTTTATCCCCTAGGTGCATAAGATAATGACACTCCTGACCTTATCCACCATCCCGGTCTTCTCTACTTGTGTGTTGCGTGCAAACATCAAATCCCCGCCTTTCAATGCTTCAATGCATTTCTTTTGTGTTAAAATTGTTTGCATTTTCACTTTTCCCAATGCAAAATTATTGTCTACAGAAAACTTCTCGATCTCCCATTTATCCATGGTGCTCAGTTGTAAACAAAACTCATTTACCCTACAGTGGACGCTACTTATTGTGAAAAATTGTTAGAATAACTCAAATCAATTAAGAATTATTCAGAGTTCAAACACACTAAAAAATTTGATCTGTGGGAACAAAGAACAATGCCAACAAAAATAAATAGTTTAAAGGAATATAATAATCCGCCAAAAGTGAAAGCAAAACTAAAACGAGGTAGAAGAAGATAAAAGATAAGAATACAATAACTTACTTACCTAGTTCGATCGATCAATCTACCATAGGGGAGAGAATAACTCTTTTATACTTTCAATTGTTGTTACACGAGATTACAAATGAGTTATAAGAAGAAAAAAAATCCTCTTGAGTTCCCACAAACAAAACCTTTTTCTATCCAAGTGTTTATCGATCTCTCCAACTTTCAATATATGAATCACACAAGTTTAAGGTGCTTAAAAGTGTTTCTCAATCTCCTTAGAATTAGATATCTCTAAAGGTTTTCCAAATTATAAGAATTCTTAGAAATTCCAAACTTTGTTTCTTTAAGTTTAATAAAGATTCCTAACTCTTCTCATTGTCTTCATTTGTAAAGTTCTGAGGGTTGTGATGAAAATAATACAAAAGACACATATTTATAACTGCTGAAGCCCAACAGATCCATAACAAATCCCAAAACACGATCCATTAACGAAAGAATCCACTAACCGAAAGAAAAAGGCCAAAACACGCAAACCAAGAAAATCAAACAAGATGTTCAGAAACCCGAACCGCCACGAACCGACCCACCTTCACTCAACCTCCGGCCGTTCACTTCTGATTCCACCGCCGCCGCACCTGCGACTCTGGCACTAGTTTCTACCGATTTCCGATAATTATCTCCCGCCGCCGCCAGTCATTTCTACTTAATATCCTAATTGTTTTTACAATCTCAAAATATATTTTCTTTTTCTTCATCTATTGAATTTTTAAGACATACATCAACAAAACTTTTTAATTTACTTTTCACCTTTTTCTTTTTCTTATTTTTCACCTTTCAATATATTTATCTCTCTTTTTTTGATATCAAGCCTACGAATCATCTAAATGTCACAATACGACAGTAGGACACACTATATTGCAGCAGGCCATGGGAACAAAATATACTCTGACTTTGTCACGTTGAAGAACTTACTCGCCGACCTAATCCGGTACTTTTCTTAATTCTATTGACTATTTGTTAGGCTTCTTAGATATTAAGTCGATAAGATCAATAATAAAATCCTATAAATATACCAACCGTGTTGTGTCCTAACAATTCATCAAAGTAGTTACATTTGCATATCATATACTCGTGACTTAAACCTTTAATTGAGATTCTAGGAATATTCTACACCAAACTCATTTTTCACATTTAATTTCATTTTACAATCAAATGGCTTCTTCGAGTTTAATCTACTTTGGAATTTCCATGATTCTGTTTTCCTCAATAGCAATGGCAGCTGATCATATTGTAGGTGATGAAAAGGGCTGGACTGTTGATTTCAACTACACTCAATGGGCACAAGACAAAGTTTTTCGTGTTGGTGACAACCTTGGTAAACATTTAATAACATGTAACAAAACATGTAAATTTTTGTACATATATAGAACTTGCTGTCTAAAATCTACTCTTTCTCTTTATTTCAGTGTTCAATTATGACAGTTCCAAACACAATGTCTTCAAAGTGAATGGTACACTATTTCAAAACTGTGTTTTTCCGCCACAAAATGAAGCACTTACCTCAGGAAAGGACATTATTCAACTCAAAACCGATGGAAAAAAATGGTATATTTGTGGAAAGGCCAACCATTGTGCTGCACGACAAATGAAGTTGGTCATTAACGTATTAGAAGAAGGTGCACCTTCTCCTTCTTCATCTGGTCACTCTCTTGTATCAACTATCTTTGGAGTTTTCATACTAGCCTCACTTGCCATTACAGCAATCTTTTAGTTAGAGACATGTTAACTTCTTATATCTTTAGTTTGTTATTCAAATAAGAGTTTGAAGTAAGTGACAACTTAGCAAGTGTATTGCTACATTATTTTTTAGTTTTGTTGAATGAACTATATGTGAAGATTATATATGTTGGCAAAAGTAAAATTTGTCTTTTAGTTTCAGTTTAATCATGTAATATTTAAAAGTTTTAATTGGTAACCTTGTCATTATTTTTTGTTTCATTGTTGTGCTTTCTATTTAAATTGCAATAAACAAAGACCCAAAACTAATTGCTGGAAGGAGTAATGTACTTGTAAAACTACATTGCTTTACCGGTGAAACTAAGTAAAATCTCATGCTTTGTCCATTCTTTATCTCCTTTCCTTCGATGATATATCATTTGTTTATATAGTATTTTTGACATTCTCTGCATTTAAAACTCATTAAGGGCCATTAATGTGATTGTCCCTGATTAAATGTGATCTCCTAATGATGATAGGAATCACAATTTTTTGTTAGATCATATCCTAGATTATAGGACTTGAGATTGGCTTGACTTTGTAGGCAATTTGCTCATCTATAGTTTTGATTGACAATATTTTATAAGAAGTTGCATGTAGGTGTGAAAATATTTCAGAGGGTTTCAACCACTACTAGAAAAACTCTGTTTTTATGCGGATTTTGACAAAACTTTCACAGAAAACGTATTACCTGCGATTCTTCCTGCTATTTTCTGTTCTCAGCTAAAACCTTCGTGGATAATTAACTTAGCAGATAAAGTCGCAGGAAATTGTCGCAGATAATAGTCGCAGGAAAGTGTCGAAGATAATAGTTGCAAGAAAGTGTCGCAGATAAAGTAGATAAATTTGCAGAAAACGCTGCAGGTAATTGAAATTTTCGCATGAAAAGTCGCAGCAAATTGTGAATTCGCAGGTAAATTCGCAAGTAATTTCTCTCTCAGATTTTTAATTTTTGTTATTAATTGTGTTAAAATATTTAAAATATTATAGTTATTGTTAAATATCAAAGTAACAATAATATAAAATAAAAATTTAATTTGAATAAGACAATGCAACACTAATCACATTTAAATTTTTAAAGTAACCAAACATTGCTATAAAATCAATAACAAATACTTAGATATGTACATTACAAAAATGAAACTCTAAATGAAAAAAATCGTAACCCGTTAATATGTAATCTGTAGAGACCATTCATGTGTTTCACATCAGCAACAAATGACTTTACATACATATACGGATGTACATAATTTACATATACACAATTTAAAGATTGGAGAGGGGATATAGACCCTGTTAAAATGTAGTCTTAACTACAAGGACCAAGCATGTAAACTGTAACAATTGACTATACAATATACACATTAAAGATGTAGGTGAAAGCGGATGGGGTAGGATATCCATGGCAAGTCTTCACTACGTACAGAATACCTCATTTCTCTCTTCTTTGCCGCATCTTGAAGTGCGGCTCTCACTAGCCTCCTTGCAATTCCCTGAAAAGGTACGATAAGCCGCGTCAATTTAAATAAACCATGGTAAAATGATAGTGCTTTGTATCTTAAGGTTTGTATCTCACCGAACGAGGGTTGTTTTGAACTATATCAACAACTTCTTGATTGCTAAGGTGCTCCCAGAGCCCGTCAGATGCAAATATAATAAACTGATCTTGTGGCTGCAGCTGGTGAACTGATATTGATGGCTCCGAGCTCAAAATTGGTGTTTTGAACGGCTCACGAATCCGAAACTTTGCATATAAAGGTTCTCTATTAAACTCAGCCTTTTCAGATATACATCACCAATAGATCTAGATATCTGCAAATGTAAAAAACATGTAAGATAAAATGACGTCGTAAATGAAGAAGGGACAATCCAAACGTCCAAGTCGAGCTAATACTGGACCGATATCTTACTTATATTAGACCCTTGACACGCGATACATTATGCCTTAAAACAACAATGTGTGAATCGTCAGGGTGCATAGATTTCAATTCGTGTCTTATTGACTTTATAGCTGCATTGTGTTCTGTTGACAATTGCACGGCTAAAACCTCCCTGGTTGCTTTGAATGCTCTTCCTAAAACTGCTCGGGAATCACCGAGATTTGCTATATAAAGAGTTCCATTGCATATTACACCGTCAAGAGAGCAGGATCCAACCGATGCAATTTGTGGTTTCATGGACCATTGTTTGGTAACAAGAGACATAAATCCGTCTTCTGTTGCTTGGATTGCCTTGCGAATTACGTTCGCCAACATTGACTGTTGCTCTGCAGTAAACCTTGAAATTTAATAAGCATAAATACTTTTAATTGATAATATTGCAAAGAACTGGAACACAAAAACACCATTAAGGTCCTTTTTGGATAAAAGGTTTAATTAATCAATCGCTTATAACAAAAACGCTTACCAATCAAGCATGCCAATATCATAACTCTACTGCAGAGTTGACACGTGTTCCCATAATTATGCTAACTACTTTAACCTCAAAATTTAGAAAATTCCAATTTGGACCCATCTACCGATGGCGTTAATCTTTTACCTTTTGTCAGAAACGCAATAGATATGGTGAATTTAATATATATTTTGCTTTTAAGAATGTTATTACCATATTGTTTGAGAGGACATACCATATTAGAAGGAAGGTCAAGGTAAAGAATAGTATGATTGCTTGTCACGTTAGCAACCCCGGGGCCAAATAACTTTTGCAGCAAATATCTTATGAGGACCTGCATAGTTATTGAGACATTTTTTGTATTAGCATAAGTGCCATCATCAATATGAATATATTTAACAACTCAAAGTGAAAAGGTTATCATATTATTACCCCAAGAATTCCAAAACCAGCTAAGTGAGCCATACATGAAACATAGTCTAGTAACTGTGGCAAACCTTTAGGAGGTTCCTGAAAGTATACAAAATCAACTATCCGCGTATATGATTAATTGAGAAACATTAAAGTGTTGAGATCACAATCAAATGAAAAGTAGTGATGAAGAGAGCTTACAAGTTTTGAGTCATGAGAACCAAATGTTGCATTAGTAGAAATATGTGGGGTGGATGAGAGTTCTTGTGGCAAAGGTCTAACAGATGAGTTTGTAATAACAATACTTCCATTTTCTGAATGGAAACTGTTGCTCTCGCTAACCCGTCTACTCGGAAGAGCTCGATCGCCTATGTCACCTGTAACGCCCATTTTAATTATTTTTGGTTTTCGGGAATATTTTATTTGAGAATGTGCTTGAGGATTATTTTGAAGGATCAAGAACTCATGATATTGGTATACAGTGATAAAAATATGATATTTAATAGTAATGTGATATTATTATTAATTATTATAATTTTTATTACTAATATTAATTTTATGAGTAAAATTATAATTTAAATGGATTTTTGGAATAAAAGTATTATGAGAAAATATTATTATGAGTTAATTGGATTAAAAAGGATGTTGGGGTATTGAGGGTAACTGGGTCTTTTGCAAAATAGAAAGAGAAGGAGAAAGGAGAGAACTCGTACGAACACGAGAGGGAGGAAGAAGCAAGCAAGCAAGCGATCAAGGGAAGCAAGGCAAGAGCACGCGGGATTCGTGAAGATTTTAGGTGCTTCATCAACTTTAGAATCGAATTTGAGGTAAGGGGGGGGGGGGATTTAACGGTTATTTTGGTATGTGCATGAATATTGGTAGAAAGGGGAATCCCTAACCCCATGTATGAGATTATGGAATATTGATGATGAATTGGTTGATTGCATGTTCTTGTTACTGATATTGTTGTGTTGTTTGAAGTTTAAATCGTTGCATGTGTTGGGGATGTTAGATTGGATGAGTTTTGGGATTTTCGGTTAAGTTCGAAGTTGAGGCAGAAGTTGGTTTGGAGAGCAGAGTTGATGAATAGTCGGATAGAATCGGGAGTAGACCCGTAGCTCAGTTGTAGTATGTTTTTGGTTGTGGGTTTCGATTTAATCAGGGGAAATCGGCGTAGGAGGTGACTCTGCAGCGCATAATTTTTTCTGAGTACGCAGGTATTCGCTGGGCGAATGAGGGGCGAGCCTTCGCCAGGCTTCGCTGGGCGAACTAGCTAGCGAGTGCTGGAAGAAGCTTCTGTCTGGCTTTGCCAGAGGTTTCACCAGGCAAATGGAAGCGAGTGTTCGCTGCGGGGCTTCGCCGGGCGAATGTGCCAGCGAGCCCGACAGCAGTTTGTGTTTTTGCTACTGTTTTATGTTGTTTCCTTTTTGGACTTGGACACTTGGTGGGCATGTTTGATGATGAGCTTGATGGAGAGTTGAGGCGAGTGTGTGTTGAAGGTTGTAGGGCTGTGTAGCCGGAGTTTACCGCCTTAGACAGAATCAAGGAATTATGTGTTAAGTCTCGATAATTGTGGATGTGTTTGTGAGATGTGTGCACGATGAGCTTAGTGTGTGAGATATGTGGACCAGTATGATCGACATGCCTTGCGTGCTTTGTGGTGATGTGTTGTGATGAGTGGATCCGTAGGATCGATACGCTGATTGTGCGTTGCATTTATATGCTGTTGTGGGATGTATTTGGGTCAGTAGGACCGATATGCGTTGTGTGCATTGTATGTGGTAAGTTGTGTGGTGAGCGGATCCATGGGATCGACGCACTTTGTTTGCTTGTTATGTATGTATTTTGTGATGGGAATGGATCCGTGGGATCGGTACGCCTTGTGCGTCGTGTATATATGTACACTGTGTGAGGGGTGGATCAATAGGATCAGTTTGCACTTGGTGTGCTAGATGTATGATGTGTGTGAATATGGTTGTGTGCTCCCGTAGAGGAGGGTGATGGCCCAACGACCATCGGTATTGTTGGTGTGCTCCCTGTGAGGAGGGTGATGGCCAGTTGTCCATCGTTAATATGTTGTGCTCTCGGTGAGGAGGGTGATGGCCATGTGTCCATCAATGTTGATGAGGTGCTCCCGTTGTGGAGGGTGATGGCCAGGTGTCCATCGGAGATGTGCTCCCGTTGTGGAGGGTGATGGCCAGGTGTCCATCAGTATTATTGTGGTGTTCCCATTGTGGAGGGTTGATGGCCAGTTGCCCATCAGTGTGGTGTGCTCCCTGAGTGGAGGGTTGATGGCCAGTTGCCCATTGTTGATATGTGCTCCTGTGTGGATGGTTGATGGCCCGGTGCCCATCGTGATTGTGAGTCGGTACCGCATGTTAAGAGTTGTGTGAGTGCATTGTTGCATGATTCTGTGTTGTGGTTGACGGTGGGGATCGTGAGTCCGAATGATATGTATATGAAATAGTATTATCATTGATTTCTGCCTTTTATTTCATGTACTGTTATACCATTATTATTTAATCGTAAATCTCACCCCCTTTGTTACTGTTGTGGTCTGTGCTTCTTCAGAAATACAAACAATCCAGGTGTTTAGCTAGTTGGATTGTGGTGTCTCCGTAGGACTGCTCTGATACGTAACACCGGGGCGTTTTTGGGAGTATTATTGTGTATTTTTGATATGTGTGCCCCCGTGGCGTATCTGATATTTTGTAAGATGTTTGATGTTAATCGGTGATGATGTTATGTATTTTGGGGCAGATGGCCGTTATTGTATATATGATGATGATGATTGATATGGATGATGTATGTATATGATATTTTGTGTTATGGCAGACCATATATTTTTCCGCTGCAATTTTATTGAAAAATTCAGTTAAATTATTTTTAAAAAAATATTTGTGGAAATTTTGAGGTGTATTGTGGCATCCGGTTTGGGAGAGAAACTCTGATATGTGTTTTATTGATTGTTTTATTTCATTTTGGGAAAGGGGTGTTACAAGTTGGTATCATAGCAGGTCGGTCCGTCCGGCCAGTGTAGTGTGTTGAGTCTGTCTATAGGATAGAGTTGCTTGTTTTCTGTTACCTGGATTGTTGTTGAGCAGAATGGTTGGGAGAAATGACGCGGCGTTGGCTGCGGCGATGCAGGTTATGGCACAAGTGGTAGCCAACCAGAATCTGGCTGCGGGAGCTCAGTTTAGAGACCTGACGCAGTTCTAGAGCAACAAGCCACCAAAGTTTGAAGGTGGAATTCTGGATCCGGTAGCTGCACAGAAATGGCTGAAGGCCATATAAAAGATCTTCAGAACCATGGGGTGCAGTGACGAGCAGAAGGTGAGGTTCGGTACTCACATGCTCGAGGGGGAGGCCGAGGCTTGGTGGGATAATTGCCGTCAGAGGATGGAAGCTTCGGGGACTCCGATTACTTGGGAGGTGGTTCGATCTGGATTTCTGGAGAAGTATTTTCCAGAAGATGTCAGAAGTGTTAAAGAGGTGGAATTTTTGGAATTGAAACAGAGCAGTATGTCGATAGCCGAGTATGCGGCTAAGTTTGAGGAGCTGCCTCAATATTGTCCTTATTACAATACTGAGGAAGCTATGACTTCGAAGTGTCTGAAATTTGAGAATGGGCTGAGGCCAGAGATCAAGATGGGAATCGCATGTCAAAAAATCAGGAGCTATCCCGAGTTGGTGAGTAGGAGCCGTATCTATGATAACGATAACCGTGCGAGGATCGCACACTACAAGGCGGCAAGTGACCGTAAGGGTAAACAAAGGTTCGGTGGTACTCCTTACAGTGTTTCAACTGGTAAGGGGAAGTTCAAGGGTGCTGTTGATAAGAAGCCCAGAGAGGGTAGGGCGTTGACTGGTACGAAGTGTTTCCGGTGCGGTGGCATGGGTCATCGTGCCAATGATTGTCCTCCTGATGCGAAAAAGTGCTTCAAGTGTGGGAAGCCAGGCCATGTGATGGCGGATTGTAGGACTAATATGCCTACTTGTTATAACTGTGGCGAGAAGGGCCACATTAGTACTCATTGTGAGAAGCCAAGGAGGCCTCAAGCGCCTCAGGTGGCGGGTAAAGTATTTGCAGTTGTGGGAACTCGAGCGGAAGACGGAGAACGTTCGATCAAAGGTACTTGTTTTATCAATAACATTCCTTTGACTGCTATGATTGATACGGGTGCGACCCAATCGTTTATCTCTGTTGATTGTGTGAAGAGGTTAGGTTTGGTGCCGACTACTCTTGAGCGGCAGATGACTATTGAAACTCCCTCGATTGGTTCAGTAACTACTTCACTTGTGTGTTTGAAGTGGCCACTGACTATCTTTGGCCGAGACTTCGGTGTGGATTTGATCTGTTTGCCACTTGGTGGTTTGGATGTTATACTTGGTATGAACTGGTTGGAGTTCAACCGAGTGTACATTGATTGTTTTCGGAAAGTGTTATTGTTTTTGACTCCTGAAGAGGAAGCGTTGGAAGATTCCTTGTCTGGTAAGGAATTGAGAACCTTGTTGGAAGATGAAGCACATGTGTTTGCTTTATTTACATCATTGTCTGTTGACAACAAGGCATTGTTGGATGAGTTAGCTGTGGTGAATGAGTTTCCGGAGGTGTTCCCGGATGATATTACAGAGTTGCCTTCGAAGAGAGAGGTTGAGTTTAGCATTGATCTTGTTCCTGGTACGAGGCCTATTTCTATGGCTCTGTACAGGATGTCGGCAGCGGAGTTGGCCGAGTTGAAGACTCAGATTGGAGAGTTGCTAGATAGAAAGTTCATTAGGCCAAGTGTGTCGTCGTGGGGAGCTCCAGTATTGTTAGTAAAGAAGAAGGACGGTAGCATGCGTTTGTGCATTGACTACCGACAGTTGAACAAAGTGACCATCAAGAACAAATATCCTCTTCCAAGGATCGATGATTTGATGGATCAGTTAGTGGGAGCTCGTGTGTTCAGTAAGATTGACTTGAGGTCGGTTTATCCTCAGATAAGAGTGAGAGAAGGTGATATTCAGAAGACGACGTTTAGGACTCGATATGGACATTACGAGTACGCAGTAATGCCTTTTGGAGTGTCTAATGCGCTGGGTGTGTTTATGGAATATATGAACCGTATCTTCTATTCTTATTTGCATCAGTTTATTGTCGTGTTCATTGATGACATTCTGATTTATTCTATGTCTGAGGAAGAGCATGCGAAACATTTGAGGATCGTTTTACAAGTGTTGAAGGATAACAAGTTGTTTTCTAAGTTATCGAAGTGTGAATTCTGGTTGAAGACGGTGAGTTTTCTGGGCATGTTATTTTGGGTGATGGTGTTTTTGTGGATCCATCTAAGGTGAGTGCGGTGTTACAGTGGGAACCGCCGAAGACGGTAACAGAGGTTAGAAGCTTTTTGGGCTTAGCAGGGTATTACCGAAGATTCATTGAAGGCTTTTCTAGATTGGCTTTGTCGTTGACTCAGTTGACAAGGAAAGATCAAGTGTTTGTATGGGATGCGGCTTGTGAATAGAGTTTTGAGGAACTGAAAAAGAGATTGACTTCAGCGCCGATGTTGGTGTTACCGAATCCGTGTGAGCCTTTTGTGGTATATTGTGATGCGTCCAAAATGGGATTGGGCGGAGTTCTTATGCAGAATGGAAAAGTGGTAGCCTATGCTTCGCGACAATTGAGGGTGTACGAGCAGAAGTATCCTACTCATGACCTTGAATTGGCTGCGGTAGTTTTTGTGTTGAAGATTTGGCGACATTATTTATATGGTTCGAGGTTTGAGGTATTCAGTGATCACAAGAGTTTGAAATATTTGTTTGATCAGAAGGAGCTGAATATGCGGCAGAGGAGATGGTTGGAATTCTTGAAGGATTATGATTTTAGTTTGAGTTATCACCCAGGGAAAGTGAATGTGGTTGCGGATGCGTTGAGCAGAAAGACAATTCATATGTCGGCATTGATGGTAAAAGAGATGGAGCTTATTGAGCAGTTTCGGGATTTGAGCATGGTTTGCGAGTTTACATCGGATGGTGTGACGTTGGGTGAATTGCAAGTGAAGAATTATTTCTTGGACATGATTAAGGAACATCAGAAGTTGGATGTGAAACTTATGGATTTGACGCGAGAGGCCAGAAGTGACTCCGGTAGTGATTTCAGGTTGGATAGTGCGGGTGTGTTGAGGTTTCGGGGAAGAATTTGCGTGTCGGATAATGATGAGTTGAAGAAGTCGATTTTGGACGAAGGACATCGTAGTAGCCTGAGTGTTCATCCAGGAGCTACGAAGATGTATCAGGACTTGAAAAGGTTATTTTGGTGGTCGGGCATGAAAAAGGATATTGCTCGATATGTCTATGCTTGTTTGGTTTGTCAGAAGTCGAAGGTGGATCATCAGAGACCTTCTGGGATGATGCAACCGTTAGAGATTCCAATTTGGAAGTGGGTTTGTATTGCTATGGACTTTGTTACCGGTTTGCCGAATACGACGAGAGCATTTGACGCCATTTGGGTGATTGTGGATCGGCTTACGAAGTCTGCATACTTTGTACCGATCAGTTTTAGCTTTCCGTTGGAGAAGCTGGCAGAGATTTATATTCGGGTAATTGTGAAGCTGCACGGTATACCGTCGAGTATTGTGTCGGATAGAGATCTGAGGTTCACTTCTGTGTTTTGGAAGAGTTTACAAGAGGCTTTGGGTACTGAGTTGAAGCTGAGTTCAGCTTATCATCCGCAGACGGATGGGCAGTCAGAGCAGACTATTCAGACTTTGGAGGATTTGTTGCAGGCTTGTGTGTTGGAGAAAGGTGGTACGTGGGATACTCATTTGCCTTTGGTAGAGTTCACGTACAACAACAGTTACCATTCCAGTATCAGTATGACACCGTTTGAGGCTCTCTATGGTAGGAGGTGCAGGACTCTTTTGTGTTGGTATGAGTCGGGTGAGAGTGTGGTTTTGGGACCAGAGTTGGTACAACAGACTACTGAGACAGTGCAGATGATCCGTGAAAAGATGAAAGCATCTCAGGATCGGCAGAAGAGTTATTATGATAACCACAGGAAAGAGTTGGAATTCAGTGTGGGTGACCATGTATTATTGAGGGTTAACCCAGTGATGGGTGTTGGACGTGCTTTGAAGTCCAAAAAGTTGGATCTGAAGTTTATCGGACCGTATCAAATCTTGCAGCGGATTGGTACTGTGGCCTATAGGGTGGCGTTGCCACCGGATCTTTCGAACTTGCGTGACGTGTTTCACGTGTCGCAACTTCGGAAGTATGTACACGACCCGTCTCACGTGATTCAGAGGGATGAAGTCCAAGTTAGAGAGAATCTAACTGTGGAGACATTGCCGTTGAGGATCGAGGATCGCAAGATTAAGCAACTTAGAGTAAAAGAGATACCGTTGGTAAGAGTGGCTTGGGGAGGTGTTGCAGGTGGCAGTGTGACCTGGGAATTGGAAAGCAGGATGCGGGAAGCGTATCCAGAGCTGTTTCCATCAGGTATTTTCGAGGACGAAAATAATTAAAGTGGGGGAGAGTTGTAACACCCATTTTAATTATTTTTGGTTTTCGGGATTATTTTATTTGAGAATGTGCTTGAGGATTATTTTGAAGGATCAAGAACTCATGATATTGGTATACAGTGTTAAAAATATGATATTTAATAGTAATGTGATATTATTATTAATTATTATCATTTTTATTACTAATATTAATTTTATGAGTAAAATTATAATTTAAAAGGATTTTTGGAATAAAAGTATTATGAGAAAATATTATTATGAGTTAATTGGATTAAAAAGGATGTTGGGGTATTGAGGGTAACTGGGTCTTTTGCAAAATAGAAAGAGTAGGAGAAATGAGAGAACTTGTACGAACACGAGAGGGAGGAAGAAGCAAGCAAGCAAGCGATAAAGGGAAGCAAGGCAAGAGCACGCGGGATTCGTGAAGATTTTAGGTGCTTCATCAACTTTAGAATCGAATTTGAGGTACGGGGGGGGGGGGGATTTAACTGTTATTTTGGTATGTGCATGAATGTTGGTAGAAAGGGGAATCCCTAACCCCATGTATGAGATTATGGAATATTGATGATGAATTGGTTGATTGCATGTTCTTGTTACTGATATTGTTGTGTTGTTTGAAGTTTAAATCGTTGCATGTGTTGGGGATGTTAGATCGGATGAGTTTTGGGATTTTCAGTTAAGTTCGAAGTTGAGCCGGAAGTTGGTTTTGAGAGCAGAGTTGATGAATAGTCAGATAGAATTGGGAGTAGACCCGTAGCTCAGTTGTAGTATGTTGTTGGTTGTGGGTTTCGATTTAATCGGGCGAAATCAGTGTGGCAGGTGACTCTGCAGCACATAATATTTTTTCTGAGTACGCAGGTATTCGCTGGGCGAATGAGGGGAGAGCCTTCGCCAGGCTTCGCCGGGCGAACTAGTCAGCGAGTGCTGGCAGAAGGTTCTGTCTGGCTTCGCTAGAGGTTTAGCCAGGCGAATGGCAGCGAGTGTTCGCTGCGGGGCTTCGCTGGGCGAATATGCCAGCGAGCCCGATAGCAGTTTGTGTTTTTGCTGCTGTTTTGTGTTGTTTCCTTTGTGGACTTGGACCCTTGGTGGGCATGTTTGATGATGAGCTTGCTGGAGAGCTGAGGCGAGTGTATGTTTAAGGTTGTAGGGCTGTGTAGCCGGCGTTTACCGCCTTAGACATAATCAGGGAATTATGTGTTAAGTCTCGATAATTGTGGATGTGTTTGTAAGATGTGTGCACGATGAGCTAATTGTGTGAGATATGTGGACCGGTAAGATCGACACGCCTTGCGTGCTTTGTGGTGATGAGTGGATCCGTAGGATCGATATGCTGATTGTGCGTTGCATTTATATGCTGTTGTGGGATGTATTTGGGTCAGTAGGACCGATATGCCTTGTGTGCATTATATGTGATAAGTTGTGTGGTGAGCGGATCCGTGGGATCGACGCACTTTGTGTGCTTGTTATGTATGTATTTTGTGATGGGAATGGATCCGTGGGATCGGTACGCCTTGTGCGTCGTGTATATATGTATACTGTGTGAGGGGTGGATTAATAGGATCGGTTTGCACTTGGTGTGCTAGATGTATGATGTGTGTGAATATGGTTGTGTACTCCCGTAGAGGAGGGTGATGGCCCAGTGACCATCAATATTGTTGGTGTGCTCCCTGTGAGGAGGGTGTTGGCCAGTTGTCCATCGTTAATGTGTTGTGCTCCCGGTGAGGAGGGTGATGGCCATGTGTCCATCGATGTTGATGAGGTGCTCCCGTTGTGGAGGGTGATAGCCAGGTGTCCATCGGAGATGTGCTCCCGTTGTGGAGGGTGATGGCTAGGTGTCCATCATTATTGTTGTGGTGCTCCCATTGTGGAGGGTTGATGGCCAGTTGCCCATCAGTGTGGTGTGCTCCCTGAGTGGAGGGTTGATGGCTAGTTGCCCATCGTTGATATATGCTCCTGTGTGAAGGGTTGATGGCCTGGTGCCCATCGTGATTGTGAGTCGGCACCGCATGTTAAGAGTTGTGTGAGTGTATTGTTGCGTGATTGTGTGTTGTGGTTGACGGTGGGGACCGTGAGTCCGAATGATATGTATATGAAATAGTATTATCATTGATTTCTGCCTTTTATTTCATGTACTGTTATACCATTATTATTTAATCGTAATTCTCACCCCCTTTGTTACTGTTGTGGTCTGTGCTTCTTCGGAAATACAGACAATCCAGGTGTTTAGCTAGTTGGATTGTGGTATCTCCGTAGGACTGCTCTGATACGTAACACCGGGGCGTTTTTGGGAGTATTATTGTGTATTTTTAATATGTGTGCCCCCGTGGTGTATCTGATATTTTGTGAGATGTTTGATGTTGATCGGTGATGATGTTATGTATTTTGGGGCAGATGGCCGTTATTGTATATATGATGATGATGATGGATATGGATGATGTATGTATATGATATTTTGTGTTATGGCAGACCATATCTTTTTCCGCTGCAATTTTATTGAAAAATTCAGTTAAATTATTTTTAAAAAAATATTTGTGGAAATTTTGAGGTGTATTGTGGCATCCCGTTTGGGAGAGAAACTCTGATATGTGTTTTATTGATTGTTTTATTTCATTTTGGGAAAGGGGTGTTAAATCACCAACTTCTGAAACACTCTCACAATCAACATCATTATCTGTGTGATGGCTTCTATGACTTGACAAGCTCAACGAACATCTTCTAATTGAAGAACCGCCGTCGTTGTTCATTCTCTCCATGTCAACCATGCTAACACAACCACATCAAACTAATAAGAAACTGTGTTGAACACCAAATTAATAGAACTTTGACTCCTGCAACTAACCACCTTGCAACTTAAACAAGTTTAAGTTATAATTTAATACTTAACCATTTATTTATTATCATTGAAAGAAAAAATGATAATTACTTTTAAAATACGGTATGCATTTCTGTTAGGCAATCAATATTGACTTATGGATGGATTCACGTGGATAATGACAAAAACAAAGAAAAAGATAGCACAAGCTACAAACAAGTAAACACAAATCAATGATGTCAACAAAATAGTAGAAATCTATGGTTGTTATTTGTCTTTTTTTAAAGCATGCCAATATCATCTAATATCATTTAACTTTTCAAAATTATCATTATTTCACTTATCATAAACATATCCATAATTCAAACCAATTCAACACTGCTATAAAATTAATATAAGTAAATCTAAACAGACCCTAATTCTTATAAAAATTGATGACCAATATACTTGTAATACAGTATCTGATACAACTTTAACACAACCATAGATTCAAAACTTTCAGCTTTCTGCGTAAACTAGCTAGATAAGCCAAAGCTTTGTCACTAAAAGTCGAACAGCCGCTGATGTTGAGTTTTGTAAGATCACAACAACCAAAAGCTATAGCATAAAGCAAACAGTCAGTAAGCTTGGAACTTTTGCTGAGATCCAGAACCTGCAGGTCGGGACATAATTGATGGAGAACAAAATGAGGTGAAAATTGAACATGTGGAGTTCGTCCTTAACGAAAAGATAACAATCCTTAAACATCCAATCGACGACCTGTAGTTACTAATTTACCAAATACCAACAATCTAGAGATGAACAAAATAGAAGGATCTTCATATATTTCTCTTAATTCACTTGTAAATTTTCTTCTTATAATTAAAGGAAATATATAATGCATCTCTAACAGAAATATATAGTAGTAAAGAGTAATTACCATGTCCAGGTATTAGGGAGCCAGAGTCTTTCAGGTCAACAATGATAATAACCCTGTTAGTAAATTGAAAACTAAATCACCAGCTAATCATCGAAAATCAAATAGATTGGACACAATTTTTAGCTATAACCCGGAATTGGTATCAACAGGTTAGACAATATCAAAGATCAAAAATCAATCAAAAATAAAAAACCAAACAATCATAATTTCAATCAAATTCCTCAACTATTATACAATAGCCTCCTATGTAGCACCGACACCTCTGAAAGTTGTGTGTTTGTGTCTTTGTCGGACACATGTGAATCTAAATAAGCCACACAAATTCAAAGGTGAATCTAACAATGCAAAATGCAAATGTTACTAAGTTTATTCTGAATCAATTTTGCATGTGTTATGTGGTGTAGATCATTGTTCGTCAGTTAGTTTCCAGAAAAACATAGAATTACAAATGAATCAACTGAATAATGTGTTCTTAGAGTATTGATAAAAAATTTAGGGTTTTCAACAGAATTTGGGGATTTTTAGATTAGGAGTGAAACTGATTGATTAGGGAAAAAGAATATTCACCCTAGGAGGAGATGAAGCTCGCGGCGGCCTGAGGAAAACCGACACGGTGGTTTCGTTTCAAACAGCTCCATTTCAACACTAATTGAAAAGAAAATGGATGAGCTCGACACAGAGAAGGAAAAAAAAGGAGAAGACGACCTAAATATGTAATGGCCAGAAAACTCACCTCCGTGACGAAAAAGTGGCGGCCGGAACTGAGAAACGGTAATCAGAGTGGTGAAGGAAGAGTGGCGGTGGCGGAAGGGTTTCAGAGAAAGCAAGGTTTGTCTCCTCTCCCTTATGTGTTCACGTGGGAGTATTAGAAAAATAAAATATAAAATAAAATTAAATAGTTTAAGAAAAATAATAATTAAAATAAAATAATTTTAATAGTTATTAAATATACCAAAATGTAAAATTAAATAAAATTATTTAAATAAAATTATCTCATTTTTGCTATTAAAATAGGAATTAAAAATAATAATAAAATAATTTAATGAAAATTAAGTTATGAAAAATTTGCTTATATATATTACTAAAGATTTTATATAAATTATTTTTAAAAATTGATTTTATACAAACATTGCTTACATGAGGTAAAATAATTTTTGACAAAATTTAAACAAAAATTATTATTATTCAATAAAGCAAAAAAAAAATTGTTGTGAAAATTATTTTAAAATAGGCTTGTTTTTATATTATATCTATAAATCTAAAAAAATCAATATGTCAATTATATTTTATAATTTTATTTAATAATAGTAAAAATATAATTAAATAAATAAACTTATATTTTTACAATTATATTTTACAATTATATCATAAACTTATATTTTTTATTTTTCTAATTTTTACAATAATAAAAAATTATTAAATAAATAAACTTATGTTTTACAATTATATCATAAACTTATATTTTTTATTTTTCTAATTTTTACAACAATAAAAAATTATTAAATAAATAAAATTATATTTTACAATTATATCATAAACTTATATTTTTTATTTTTCTAATTTTTATAACAATAAAAAAATGTAAAATAAATAATTTTTTTTATAAAAAATAACTAAAAAAACTCAATTACTATTATAAAATTTTCTTAAGAAAAACTAAGATTTAATATAAAATTATAAAATGTCTCAACAACATATTCTTGGAATGAATATGTGTTTTATAAATTTATTTATTAATCGTAAAAATAGAATAAAAATTAAAAATAAACTAAACAACTTGCAGCAAAAGTCGCAGAAACATTAACAGAAAATTCCGCAGCAAACTTCGCAGCAGTCCCTGCGATATTACCAGTGTAGTTCCTGCGAATTCGCAGTTAAATTCGCAGGAAATTTATACTTTATTTTAAAATTTAAAATCGCAGCTAAAGTCTCTGGAATTCCTGCGAAATTTGCTGCTATCATAATTTTGGTAGGAAATAATGTTTCACAATATAAAGGCGCAGCAGAAATCGCAGGTGTAGCTGCGGAAATATTTCGCAGGAAAATCCGCAGGTAATCTGTGTGTTTCTGGTAGTGAACTTAATACCCTGAATGGATATATCAGGTGTTCTAGCATAATGTTCTGTAGGGAGTATTCCTTAAGCGCAAGGATACCCTATAGGACTCCAGTATAATGCCCATAGATGTTGTTAGGTCATGTTCTTGGTGCCAGTAATATGAAATCAATTAGTCTACATCCTTTAATTGGTGACTTGTACAATTTTAAATTTTTGTAAGATAGCTTGATTCCTTTTATCATTACGATTCCCTAAATTCAAGTAGCATTGTGATCAACTAAATATCCTCGTTAATAAAAACAACATATCATCTTTCCGTCATTGAAAATAGTTAGAAAATTTTTCAAGTTCATCCTCTTATATTTTGTACCTTAAACACAATAATTAAGGGCATAAATCCAATATTACTTATTAAATGCCAAGATAAGTTGCATCTAATGAGATACTAGTGACTAGTGAGAGTGAAACATTAACTTAAATATCAAGTTTCTTGAAAATTCAAAGAAAAAAAAACAATGCAATAAAAACTTCTCTTGAACAAGACAATATAATAGGGATACAAATATTCTAATATTTCATCAACCCAAGTTAAGAATATATATTAAAACCCATATCGAAAAATTGATTTCTTCCTACATAAATAAATAGGGATACAAATATTCTAATGTTACTCTCGAAATATACATAGCAAAACTTAACATCATATTACTATCTTTTTTCTGCATCTCAGGGTCATAAATTACTTTATTAGCCCAATCATCATAGAAAAACACCGTTCTTTGAGACAAACCTCAACCAAATTAGTCCAACCAATTCATATATTAAAAGGGTAACCTTAAAATCTTTCACCAACGCTTCACATTAAAGCTCGATCATTATTTGTAACCCATCACATACCACAATCTTATCTCAATGTTGTAGTCTTTAGAGCTTGCAACATTTATCTTTGATTCCAGGCGATGGTGACTAGGAAATTCGATGACCGATCCCTCCTTTCTCTTTGACACAAGTGTCAACAACATCATGATTTTGTTCTCTACAACTACATCAGTAGTAGTAGCCTTCTGATTCCATAGGTTCACCCACATAGTAAAAGTATTGGCACTATTAGAAAAACTCTGTTTTCCTGCGGATTTTAACAAAATTTTCGCAGAAAACTTATTACTCTTCCTGTTATTTTTCGTTCCCAGCTAAAACCTTCCTGGATAATTAATTTAGCAAGTAAAGTCGCAGGAAATAGTCGCAAAAAACAGTCGCAGGAAAGTGTCGCAGAGAAAATAGATAAATTCACAGAAAACGCCGCAGGTAATTGGAAGTTTCGCAGGAAATGTCGCAGCAAATTGTAGATTTGCAGGTAAATTCACAAATAATTTCTCTCTCTAGTTTTTGATTTTTATTATTAATTGTGTTTAATTCATATTTAAAATATTAAAGTTATTGTTAAATATCAAAGTAACAGTAATATAAAATAAAAATCTAATTTGAATAAGACAATGCAACACTAATCACATTCAAATTTTTAAAGTAACCAAACATTATTATAAAGTCAATAACAAGTACTTCTAAAGTTACATTAATAAAAATGAGACAATCAAGTTACTAAAGTACAAAACAAAAGGACCAGCAAAACCAGAACCAGACTCCTTAAAATTTAAGATCTCACCATGTCTATGTTTTATCTGCACCACCCCAAAGAACACTTCCAAGAACAACAACAACACAAATTCCCACAATCCCTCTCTTCTTTCTACTCTTAAAATTGAAATCCATAGTGTATCCAATCCCAATTAAACCCATCATCTGTGCTCCCCAATAAAACACATTGTTCAATCCTCTTGTTCTCAAATTAAACTCGGTCTTATTAACATGATTAAACTGATATGTATAGAAAAATTACTATCTTTAGTGGGCCATTGTTGTCTCCACTTGAAGAAGATAGTGCCTGAAAAATAGAATACTAAGTTATTCCTGAATTGACTAATACAAAAGCATGCAGACTAACATAAATACTAAGTCTCCTATTAAAAACACATATGCAAACGCAGTTATTCCTGAATTGACCAATACAAAAGCATGCAGACTAACATAAATACTCAGTTTCCTTTGCAAAAATAAATAACAATGAAAGAGAGACATATGCAAAACCATTTGCATTTCAAAAATCAAATTAACCTCAACATCAAAAATCTGATAAGAGTATTCCTAGGAGGATGAAGAATAATCAAATGGCTCTCACAGTTATAATATTCAATTCAGACTCTGCACCACACGTAGCCACCAAAAATCATCCACATTGGCCCAATTTTTATTTCTTTTATTAATTTTATTGGATTAAAAATATATAAGATTATATTTTTTAATTTCTCAAAAATTAAAAATAAATATATTAAGTAAAACTAATATTTCTTTTAATAAATTTAGATTAATTATAAAATTTAATTTAAAATTAAAAAATTTCACAATTCACATTAAAAATAATTAATAAAATAGAACAAATAGAGATTAAAAATATCATTCTAATTTTATAAATATTTTTCAAAAAAATTTGCAACAACTATGAAATCTTAAAAAATGTCTTAAATAAGAATAACATGTACTAAAATTATCTTAAATAAAATAAATCTAAAAAATAAATAAAAAATAATTTTTGACAAAATTTAAACAAAAACTATTATTATTCAATAAAGAAAAAAAATTGTTGCTAAAATTATTTTAAAATAGATTTGCTTTTATATTATATATATAAATCTAAAAAATCAATATGTCAATTATATTTTACAATTTTATTTAATAATAGTAAAAATATAATTAAATAAATAAACTTATATTTTTATAATTATATCATAAACTTATATTTTTACAATTATATCATAAACTTATATTTTTGATTTTTTTTTTAAATTTTTACAAAAATAAAAAATTATTAAATAAATAAACTTACATTTTACAATTATATTATAAACTTATATTTTTTATTTTTCTAGTTTTTACAACAATAAAAAAGTATTAAATAAATAATTTTTCTTTAAAAAATAACTAAAAAACTCAATTAATATTATAAAACTTTTTCAAGAAAAACTAAGATTTAATATAAAATTAAAAAATGTCTCAACAACATATTCTTGGAATCAAGTGTTTTATAATTTTATTTATTAATAGTAAAAACATAATAAAAATTAAAAATAAACTAAAGAATTTGTAGCAAAAGTCGCAGAAATATTTACAGCAAACTTCGCTGCAATTCCTGCAATATTTCCAGAGTGTTTTGTGGTTTCAATGGATAACTAATTCCTTCAAAAAGTATCGCAGTTAAATCTGCAGGAAATTTGTTCAGGAATTCCTGCAAAATTTGTTGCTACATTAATTTTCGCAGGAAATAGTGTTTCACAATACAAAGGCGTAGGTGAAATCGCAGGTACAGCTGCGGAACTCTTTCTGCAGGAAAATCCGCAGGTAATCTGTGTATTTCTAGTAGTGTGGCAAGTTAGTGTAAGGACATCAACCATTGATACTTTTGGATTTTAGTACTGTTCCGTGCTTGCATATGTAACATCCAAGAAGCCTAATATGCACCAATAATTTAAAAGCTAATAATGCAACAACATATGTTGGAATTAACCCAAAACTTTGAGAATTCCGAATCAGTCTTGATGTACAAGATTCAATCAATCGATTGATATCTCTTATTCTTCACTCTTCACTTGAGTGAATCAATCGCACTTTGATTACAAGAATGATTCTGCGCAGCAATGGTTAATGGAAAAAGAAGAAAGAAAATTAAATAAGAAAGAAGATTAGGGTTTGACAAAATATAGAAGAAGATGGTTATTTCTACACGTTAACCCTCTGCCCGCAAACTATGAAAAATTTATTCACTTTGAAAATGCAAAATTATGTGAATTTAAGTTGTTACAAGAATAGGGGTTACTCCCTCTATTTATAATTAAGCTAGCTTGCTCCCTAAGCTAAAGCCCAAAAACACAAATGCCCAAAATTTCTATTTTGGTCTAAGTCGAAATATCGTGTTAAGCAATCTGCTTCGACACTTCGACATCTAATGCTACTTGACACACATTACAAGTTTCGACATATCATTGTTTCTGTCGAGTACTACCTGTTTCGACACAAGGAATTATATTCTCAACACACACCAAATTCATAGTGTCTAAGCTATCTATATTCATCATAGCTCTTAGTCTTCTGAACACTTTGACCTGCACTCCCTTCATCATGATATATGCAATTTGATTCTCATTTATGCAGTGTTCCAAGTTCATATTCCCTTCTGCTACCTGCTCACGAAGATAATGAAACCTCATTTCGATGTACTTGCTTCGTCCATGTGCTATCGAATTCTTCGTCAGATTGATAGCAGACATGTTGTTGATCTTCATCGTAAATGCTCCATGACTCTTCGCTATAATATCTTCGACCAAATTCACCATCCACGTTACTTGACCTGCACAAATTGAAACAACTATGTATTCTGCTTCACATGATGATAATGCCATTACTAGTTTTCTTGAACTCCTAACAAATAGCTCACCACCTAGCATAAACACATAACCAATTGTAAATTTTTTTATCCTCAACATCACTACACTAGCTTGAGTCGGTGTATCCCACTAATTTGTATTCTTTTCCTTCATCAACCGCAGGAAACAAAATACCATAGTCTAGAGTTCCTTTCAGATATCTTAGTATCCTCTTCGTTATTACTAGGTGTGATACCTTTAACTTCTACATGAATCTACTCACCATACCTACATTGGATGCTAGATCATACCTTGTGTGACAAAGGAACCAAAGTGATCCAATGAGTCTTCTGTACTGTGTTGGATTGACATCATCTTCATATTTGTATTTCGATAGTTGTATTCTTGCTCAGCTGGAGTCAAAGTTGGGTTGCAATCTTGCATCTCAAATCTCTTGAGTATTTCTCCTGCATATCTTCTTTGATGCATCATCAAAATCTACTACTCTTTTATAATTTGATACCAAGGAAGCATGAGAGATTTCTCAAGTCTTACATTTCAAATTCCTCACTTAGGTTATGCTTGAAATCATAGATCTCCTTCTTGCAACTTCCTATTATCAACATGTTATCGACATAGAGACATAGTATAAGAAATTCACTATTGCTTTTCCTTACATATAATTCATACTCTGTTGTGCACTTCACAAATTCTTTCTCCCTTAGAAAGCTATATATCTTCTTATTCCAAGATCTCAGAGCTTGCTTAAGTCCAAGATACCCACTATAAATGTTGCCTTGTGTTGAGTTATTTCTCCTTTGGGATTCAGCTTCACCTTGTATACCCACTTCACATCATTTTCCTTCTTACCTTGAGGCAATTCGACAAGTGACCAAGTGTTGTTAACTTTGACGGACTCTAGTTCCTCATTCATTGGTTTCACTCACTTTGAATCTTTCAATGCCTCAGTTGCATTGACAGGTTCGACATCTACGTAGAAAGTATAGCGTACCAGTTCACCTTCTTCATTGACCACATCATCTAATTTAATCACACATTCTTGCTACCTTGCAGGCATGCGTCTTGTTCATTGAGGTCTGCTTGGGCTTGCTTCACGTCTGACTTCTTCTTGTCGAATTTCTCTTTTGACTTCACTAGCTGGTTCTTCACATAAGATTCTCACTAAACCTTCTTAACATTCTCAGTCTAATCCCATTCCTTAAGCTCATCTATGATCACGTCCCTGTTGATCACAACTTACTTATTCACTGGGTCGAACAACTTGTATCCTCCAGTCGAATTATATCCTATAAGAATCATTTGACTCGACTTGTCATTAAGTTTTCTTCTCAACTAATCTAGAACATGTCTATATGCTATAAATCCAAACATCTTCAAATGAATTATGCTAGACTTGACACTAAACCAACATTCTTCTGGTGTAATTCCTTCTACCTTCTTTGTCGGACATCTATTCAAGATGTATGTTGCAGTCGACACAACTTCTCCCCATAATTCTTTGGGTAGATGTTTGCCTTTAAACATACTTTTCACCATATTCATGATGGCTTTATTCTTCCTTTCTGCACTTCTATTTTGTTGTGGAGTGTAGGGTGGTAGCACTTCATGCATACAATCATTCTTTCTCACATAATGCATCAAAATCTTTCGACACATGCTCTCCACCACCATCAGTCCTCAGAATCTTTAGCTTTCGACCACTTTGTCTTTTGACCATAGATTTAAATTTGGAAAATACCTCAATCACTTGACTTTTGTTCTTAATCAGGTAAGTCCATAGTTTTTGACTAAAAGCATCTATGAAAGTGACAATGTATCTGTTACCTCCAATCGAGTCCACCTAGATAGGACCATATACATCAGAGTATATGACTTCAAGAGTTGCCTTCAACTTGCTTTCTGCATCCTTGCTAAAGCTGATTTTGTGCTGTTTCGCCTACACACATTCTTCACATACTTCGTTTGGGATGTCGATTTCTGGTAATCTTGAAACCATATTTCTTTTCTTCAAATCTCTGGTGTCTTTGAAATTAAGATGGCCAAGTATATAATGCCATATCCATTCATCTCTACTGGCTGCAGTTGCAAGGCACTTATGCTCCATCATATTAAGTTCAATATTGAAGGTTCTATTTTGAGACATAGGAGCCTTCGAGATTAACCTTCCTCCTGAGTCGAGAACTCTCATCATCTTGTCTTTGATCGACACCTTGTAGTTCTTTTCGACCAACTGCCCTATATTGAGCAAATTACTCTTCATGCCTGGTATGTGTTAGAACAAGATTTGTTCATGACATATTTTCCTTTGGTTTTGATGATAACAAAGTATTGAAAGAACAATGGTTTATTTATTGTGTTACATGTGTGCAAGTTTTAATACTTGTAAATATTATAGTCAGAATCTGTTTTACGTTAAGCACACTTTGAGAGTTACTGAATTGCTAGCTTCTGGTAGAAGAATCTGAAGAACACTTGCTAAGTGATGTCTGGCGTAGACTCTGAAGTTGAAGGTCTCAACATCATAAGAAGAAAATAATTGTCTCTACACTTAGTGAATGCAAATTGGCTTCTGCTACCATTCAGAGTTGACGATAAAGCTGAAGCTGTTCGTAATGCAGAAATCAAGTTGTATTACCAAATCAGTTTGTCAAGTAGAGTCTAAAGATTGCAAGGCTCAATAATGGATGAGATGCTTTATGTATATCTACTCTCAACGACTCTAATAGTACATAATTTATTGAAGACTCAAAGGCTAAAAATGTTAGACATTGGATTAAGATCTTCTGGTGTATCTATCCTCAACGACTCTTGTACTATGGAGTAACAACAAAGAATCTTGACCAAATTACCTCTTCAACGACTAGCTTATGAAAAGGCTATAAATACGGTTGAAGGTTCAAACTAAATATTTAACAAGGATTAACCAGAAGAAGGAGTAATAAGATCAGCAATTATCAACACATTGGATATGCAGATTTTTCTAATATATGTTGTAATTGTAAAATCCTTAATATTTCTTACACATTGAATATCTTAGAAATCTTAAGTGCTTTAGGTATTTGTTATGGTAATTTCCCGTACCTCTAATACTTGTATCATGTACACCTTGTTCTCTATTCAGCTGAGCTTGTTCAGCAGTTTAGGTAAAAGTCTTGTGTTATTGGGATACAAGCAAGGAAGTCTCGAGCCAAGATGCTTGAGCCACGTAATTCTCTTGCTATATGCTTGAGCCGTGAAAGTCTTAATCAACTAGGTTGATTGAGCATAAGTCTTGTATCATTGAGATATAAGCAAGGAATTTTCGATCGAAGATGCTTGAGCCATGTAAGTCTCTTGCTATGTGCTTGAGCAATGAAAGTATTCATTAAGTAGACTGATTGAGCAGTAAGTTTTGAGCTAGTGTGGCTTAAGAAAGTTAGCTCGATGCATGAAATTTGGAGCAGTAAGTGTTGACCAGTGGGGTTCGAGCAGGGAGGCTCATTTCATGTGACCTGGAGTAGAAGTATTGAGTCATAGGGCTTGAGCAAGAGAGCTCAGTACATGGAATTAGAGCAGTATGTCTTAACCAGAGGGGTTCAAGAAGGGAGGCTCGTTTCATGGGAGTTGAATCAGAAGTCTTGGGTTGAGTTCCTAAGCAAGAAAGTCTTGGGTTCATGGAACCTGAGTAAAAAGTATCGAGTAAGGTGCTTGAGCAGAAGTCTTGGACCTTGAGTCTGATCGATTGTAAAAGTCTTATGCAGAATGCATAAGGGATTGTAATAATGTTTTGATTATAGTGAAAATCTCTTGTGAACCAAGGGGCTGGACTACTCTCAGTTTATGTGGAACCAATATAAATCTTTGTGTCTTATGCTATTATTTATTTGCCTTTGTTAACATTCCGCTGCTAAGAATTAACTAGAACCTGAACACCAGTTTAGATTCTGAACTCTGATTAGATGCAAACTAAGAAAACGAAAACCACAATTCAACCCCCCTTTCTTGTGTACTTTTCTCACCTTCAATTGGTATCAGAGTCTGGTCTATGCTTAACACTTAACAATGGCGCAGATAATGATCTAATAAGAAAAGTATGTCTGTCAAAGACTTTCCTTCAAGAAGGAATCAAGTACCACATGAAAAGTATTATATTGCTTTTCCTACCATATTCAAAGGGTGATTCCACTGAATTTAAATGATGGAAAAGCAAAACATATTTTTAACTCATTGGTCTTGATAAAAGGGGTTACGAAGGTCTATAGAATATCATTTCAAAAGGTATTACTATAGAAGTTAATGGTGTAGAGATAACCTATTTGAAAGTCTCTATCACCAGCGCAAAAGAAACTTATTGAATATCTTTAGAGGTAGTTGCATTCTTGTAGGTGCTCTATCTCACTTCTGAGTATGTCAACATCATTGATATGTCTGATGCTCGGACTATATTTGAATCCTTGTGCTCTGATTTGCAGGAATCAATTTTGAAGCTTGTCTAGTTACATTTTATCTGAGCTTTCAAGCAAATTATAAAAATATTGGTTTAGACTCAAACTTGAGGTCACAGTTATTCAAGAAGTTGTACAACTTGAATTTATTGTGCTATGATGGTTTGTCTTGCAAATATTCAAAGAAAAGAAATGAAATTAGATGATGAAAAATTATATAAAAGATCACCTTTCCTAAAGCTTGGTTCTTTGGAATGTCTGATGATGAGGGATTTATATTTCTTGTCAGAAGTACTTCCTAACTAGCTGGATGGTTTATAACATCTGTTGATAGAAAAGTAGCTTTTGAAATACTTGTATTTCAACTGATTTCCTAGATCTGAAAGCAAGGAGAAACATTACTAGAACCTAATGTAAATTAATCTTCACTACATATTCTTTTGAAGATGTCATTAGTGCAAGAACAGATAAAAGACTAATTTGACTCTGCTAGTCATTACTGCTTCTGAAGAAGTATATGAGTCTTGAAATAAAAATCAAGTATTGAATAGAAAGAGATTATTCCAAATCTAATTTTCTTCAATATTTGATAATAAGGAGTCTTCTCTTTAAGGTGATATCTTAAAAGTTGATTGATGGTCATCATGGAATTTGTATTAAAGGAGAAGTCTATGAGAAACCTTCAATTTTTCTTTGTGTTCTGCACGCAATTAGATGATGGTACTTTAATCTGTTTTATGCCATTCTCTGAGAGCTAACATCATCTGGTTCTTTGCTTATTAAAGATATCAAAGTCTTGAGTCAAGACAATGAATCGTGGCACTGCTATCATAATGTAGCATAAGGAGAAGGAAAACCTGTTTGAACATTTATGTATGATCTCATAGAAATATGAGTGTCATTATTTAAATGTATTTGCTGCAGATATCAAAGAAAGGAGAAGAGGCATCTTCCATGGAATTTATCAAATGTTGTTTACAACATTTGATGCAAGAAGAGCCCACAACCTAGACTCAAGTGCTAGAGGTACTGAGTTTGGTGAGAGAAGTGGAGTCATTGGTTTAACAACCATTGAATCAGAATCCACTCAAAGTGGTGTTCAGACTCTATGGTCAAGTCTGAATAATGATACGAGTCTGAACAAGAAAATAACAAAAAAAAAGGGTAAGCTTGTTGTTTTCTAGCTTATCTCTTGATTCAATGGGATATTTGTATAAGTGTAAATACAAAGTTTATGTTAGATCTCTAGAGAAGCTCTTTTTAAAAATGATCTTCTAACATCTTAAGGAAGAAATTCTGCTGTTTTTATCTATACTAAATATTTCATTAAGCTAGATGATGATCATATTTATGGAAACAATTTCCTCACTTTTTATGATGTTAATACTGTGTGTTAGATGTCAAAGGAAACAATTCAATTTTCATATATCACTCATGACTCTTGTTTCAAGAGGAAGTGTTAGTTGTGAATATAATCTTGGAGACTTATGACTGACATAAGACATCTCTCTCTCAGTCTAGTTCTACTATACTCTAATAGATGATAGCTTCTGAAAGTTGTTAAATTCTGAGATTCAAAAGAACATTCTTTACTTCTGATAAAGCAATTTAAGTAAAATATTTTCCAAAACTCTTATAATACTTAAATTTTCATTAAGGTGAAATTCATCTAGTGGACTCAAGAAATATGCTAGATAAGAACCTTTGGGTAATTATATTTTATTTTTTGGATATTTATTGTCACTATGCTCTGTCTTGTGAAACATCATGTTGTCCTTCTTCTGAAAATATTCTTATTCCTTTAGGAATCTTGTCCAGTTCTTTTCTTTTTATTCTCTCTTTGGTTGTGTGCTGATCAAGCCAAACTTAAGATGAGTTTCCTAGTCAATTCTTCTTTGAATCATCTGGTTTTTATCAATGAAAAGTTTGTGAATTTTGATGAGTTGCTTAAGTTAGGCTTTAACTTCTGAAAGACTGTGTTTGAACAAGGATGAAATGGATACTTTGAGATGCTCTGTGGTTTCACTTATTGTTAGAAATTATTTTGGGGTAGTGTTTTATCGTCTCCATAGGGATTGATGAGAATATAAATGCTTGCCGTTCAATGATTTAATGATTAAGAAAGGGGGTTTTTAGAATGGTTTCAATTTTCGTAACTAAAGTTTGCAAGAAATAAAGCGGAATAAAACCCGGTCTAAGTTTGATAAAAGCACGTCAAGATTAGGCTTCACTAGTCTGTCCTAAATGTATCCAACCAATCAAATATGTGAACAAAGTTTTAACCAACATAACCGCGTATCCTCGCAAAAACGTTCATTTCTAAAGCAATTTCGTGAATGTTATTGTTTCAACTGTTAAATGATCTCTCTAAATAACACTCGAAACAATAATCATTAAGATCAATTTCCAAACCTATGTCTAGAATTTGTATAGTTGATAGATGAAGAAATTAGGTCAAGACTTGGAAAGTTCATGTTTAAGGAAATCCAAATCATAAATGTACAAATAGTAGCAAATAACTTCATCTATATTGATCACAACATTTGTTCACATACAAAAGATCAAGAGGAATACATAAAATCTGAACTAACTACTTATAACCTTGACAAGAGAGGAATTTACCCAACCATTTCCATGATAGCTTGTGCAACAAGTTTCGAAAGAAGGTTGATCAACATCTGAGTCGAATAATCGAGATTGGATGAGAATCCACCTTCTTTTTTTGAAATATTGCTAAGAGATGATGAGAAATGGAGGAATGAGTTTTTAGGTCTGAAAAATCCTCTCAAATGCAAGTACAAAAAATTAGATATTTTCTCAAAAAGTAGCTCATGCTACTTATAGAAGGGGCTGCTGAGTTGTCACGTTTGCAGTGCGAACAAATTATTCGCCTAGCAAACACTCAAAATGGCACCTGAAGTGCCTATCTCCTGTGAAAGCTCCCTAGACAGAAATCCAAATATTCGTTGTGTGAAGAAATGTTTGCAGTGCGAAGCCTTCGCTGCAAACTTCGCACAGCGAATTCTTGTCCAAATACCTACTGCCTCAAGTCTGGGAGTGTTCGCTACCTCTTCACTACCTCTTCGCCTAGCGAGTTCTTCGCTGCCTCCTTTGCCTAGCGATTTTATGGCCCTTTTTTTTACTGTTTTGGATTCCTGGCCTTCCCTACATAGTTCGCCTAGCGAACTTTGTGAAGTTTTGGTGGCAGCTTCGCTAGCATCTTCGCCCAGCGAACTTGCTGTTGTTTGCATGCTAAGTTGGTTTCTTTGTCCTCTTTCTTGTGTCTTAATCTTCACTTTTTCATGCCTAATTCATGCACAATAACACATAAATCAAAGGAACCAAGATATTTTCACATAATGTTGCAAACCAATTAAAGTAAGAGTGATTCTAACACTTTCTTTACAAAAAGGAGTGAAAGATGCTCACATTTGATAGATCAAATAAGCAAAGTTGGACATCTAACAACTCTCCCCAACTAGATTTTTTCTTGCATTCAAGCAAAGTATGCCTCTTGATGAAACAAGAGGATTTGCTCAAGAAAAATATTTTTCCAAAATTGGATTAAATGGCTCAAACACAAGGAATGCAACCAGACATAGGTTCTTAATGGTTAGAATCAAACAACTTACAAGAACTAATGTCTTAAAGCAATGAAAAACATATATCAATCAACAACAATGTCATCTTGAATGAATCACCCTATCTATCCTCTTTGAATAAGGATTGAAGAGATTACACGTTTGCAACCGCGTGGACAATTTCACTCACCTAACAAACAATGCCAAAATCAATCTAATTCATACAATATCTAACAATCATAAATGAAAATATGGAAGTAAGAAGATCACTAAGGTATTTTACGGTTGTAGCTTGGTCTGGTTTACAAACAAGGGACATTTCTAAGACCATTGAAACGAAATTTCCGATGCAAAAGAGACATTCACTGTACAAGTTATTCACATATCCCAACTTCATTCCACTTGTTTCTCATTTGAAAACCTTCCCAACTCTTATTTCACAACTCATTCTTTTTTTTCTTCTTTTCCAAGCAAGCATTCTTTTTCTCTTTTTTTTTACATTCATATTCACATAATTTTTTTTTACAATGCTTGCTTGATTTTTCAAGAGTTATAGCAACCTACCACACTTCTTTTTCGCTCTCTCCAACTTAGCTTTTACTCAACCCTCAAGTGAATACTCTTAACTTTTTAAGGCAAAGAGAACAATTAACACAAAATTCAGTGTTTCAAGAAAAACGTTTTTGGAATCTTGCACAATTTCAGGCTGAGATTCACACTGTTTAGGCTCAAGGGGTTTACGGATACTCTCTGCTCACGGGTAAGTTGCATTTGGAACTGGTTGTGCTCGACAAAAACAAGTGCCATGATCATTTCTAATTGCTTCCGCACATTCACAATAATAAAAGATAAAGCATGAATCAAATGAATCAACAAAGTTTATTAGAATCTAACATTTAGTGTACAATGGTGTTTTCCTCACAATTTGTGGTTCTAAGTCCTAAGTGAAACCTTCATTCAACAATGTTGCCAAAAGAACAATATTCATTCACAACAAGATTAAAGTTCTTAATGCATTCTAAAAATATAACCAAAGGTAACCATGTACCTTGACATTATTCGCTTGTTTAATAATTATCATCGCCATCCAAACTCGGATGCATCTTCATTGGATACTACTTTCTAGAGAGCAACCAATCTAGAAGTTTTAGAAAGCTCAATAGCCAGAAAATATTAACAACCACTTGAAAAGAGAAACAAAATATTTTAAAACATAAACTTAACATTACTTAAACTTAAATAAAAATGTGCATGGGTGAAAAACACCCCAAAATGGTACAAGAACCAATATCTGAAATAACAATATAATAAAACAACAAAAGCAATGATTCAAGCCCAAAAATACTTCACTTTGACGACCACAGGAAGTTGCTCGAATTCATGCTCACAAAATCAAAATATCTCAAAATCAGTCCTCCTCGGACTCGGTCTCCTCCATGCTCTCAGAATCAAAATCAACATCATCATCATCATTATCCACCTTAATGTTACCACCATCAGGACCAGAGGCACCTTCCCCCTCTCTAAAAATAGGTCTGACCTCAGGCAAGCTCTCGTGCTCCAAGAACTACTCACAAGTCATCATAGTACGCTCCACGGAGGGGTCACGACATTGCACCTGAAGTACATGCATAGAATCATGTATATCCACCATAACGCGCTGAGTCGCCGCCATCCAATCCCAGTTATAATTACATACAGCCTACTGGAATGGATCAAAACCCTGTGAAAAAGCAACACCAGGGCCATCAGTAGCCCCAGTATCTGCAGCAGCTGAACTTGCTTTGAAGCCCTTGAGTCGGCAATACTTGTCCACGCATATGTCATCAATAGCGGCCGAAATAGTCACCTGTCGCCTCGAAGGTAATCTCACCTCGCCTGAGCACACAATAACATAATGAGACAGGGGAAAGCAAGAGGGTGATTAACTCGCGCCCCCGCTTTCAATCCACTCTCCACTATGGACCGCAGCTCATCGATAATTATCTGAGCCATATCAATATGCACATTTATAAGAATAGAATGGACCAAATGTGCCACTGGGATCGGCACTGCCGACGTATGGGATTTTGGCTTAATGTTTGTCAGAATCAGCAGCAACACCAATTGGGGCAGAGGCTCCATGTCTTCTCTATGATACCGCCTTGGAACCCCAGATGGATTCAATTCTACAATTTTCCATCCATCAATAGTGCCTCGGAAATGACATCTGTATTTTTGTGAAGTCTCAAATCTCGGTGGTACTCATCAATTTCTTCCTCACCCAAGTTGAGAGGTCTTCCGAGTACCCTATTAATGGCATCTCTATCAAAGCTCACCGATCTTCCTGCTATCTTTGTGGTCTAGGTGAAAGGCTCATCATCGTTAGGAAGTGTGTTGGCATAGAACTCTCGCACTACCTCAATGTTATAGTTGTCAGTTGGCGTCACCAACATGTCCCACTTCTTGCTATTGATGAGTTATGCAAAATTTCTGTACGATCCCTCAGGATGAATTAGAAACCTCTTTTCAGGAAGAATCTTTCACTTCTCCAAAGCCACGTAGCGAGCGACTTGTTTAGGATCCACGAATCTCTTAGTGTCGTACTGGATAGGTTGAGGCCGAGAGGTTCTACCAACCTTTCTCTTTTTAGAAGCAATTGATCTGGACGCCATCTGCAAACAAAACACAGAAGAGAAACAAAAACATCCACATGATAGATTAGTCCAGCAATCAGAACAGAAAAATAAAATACTGTCATGTTCGCTGCAAGCTTCACTGTGCGAAGACCTAGCGAATACTCGCTCCAGGTTTTCACTACGAAGGTGCGAGCGAAGCCTGCGGGTTTTTGAAATTTCCCACTGTTTTCAACCTAAAATCCAGACAATCCAATTTTAACAACAACTATTCAAGAACTACAAAATTTGTCATGCTTGGGATAGTTCTAAACACACATGCAACCCTAAATTCAACAGTTCTGCTACTCACCCTATACAACTCAAATGGTCTGTTCTAATGCAAACTAAAGAAACCTAATCAAAGAAGAATTGAGACAGAGAACATACCTGATTGAGGAGATTGATTGAGTTATTTGAGGTTGTGAGAAGAGAAACTAGGGTTTGCAAGAGAGGCATAATTGATGTGAGTGAGAGTGAAGTGTGGTGAAAGTGAAAGTGAAGTGTGGAGACCCTAAAGACTGCAGAAACACACAAAAAACGGTTTTGAGCCCAATTGAGTGGCCCACTGAAATTAAAATGCCCAACTTGTTTCTCTTCTTTCGCACTGCGAACATGTTCGCTGAGAGCTTCGCCTAGCGAAAGTTCTAGCGAGCATGACATGTTTTGGTTTTTTCACATGTCACTCCAAATCATTTTCAGCAAAGTCCACACAACAAGTACAATATTTACACAACAAAAAGCAGTAAATACTTACAATGTTGGGGTGCCTTCCAACAAGCGCTTTGTTTAACATCGTTGGAGCTCGACGGTCTGGTGCGATCATAGATTGTAGAAAGGCACAAAGGTGGTGTCCCGCTCAAAATCACCACCTAGGTAAATCTTCAGCCGCTGGCCGTTGACAGTCCAATTCTTGTTGGTTTTGATGTCTTCAATAATAATTGCCCTGTAAATCAAAATGTTGCGAATCCGAAACGGACCCGACCACTTGGACTTTAACTTTCTGGGAAACAATCTCAACCTAGAATTGAATAACAACACCATTTGCCCTACCTCAAATTTCTTGGTTATAATATTTTTGTCATGATACCCCTTCACTCAGTCTTTGTAATATTTGTTCGACTCATAAGCTTGAAGGCGTATTTCTTCCAGCTCATGAAGTTGGCTTTTTCTTTTGTCGCCACTCAAGTTATGATCAAAATTTAGCAACTTCAATGCCCAAAAGACTTTGTGCTCCAATTCAACCGGAAGGTGACATTTTTTACCGTAGGCCATTTTAAACAGTGTGAGACCAATCGAAGCTTTGAAAGCTGTCCGATAGGCCCACAAGGCATCGTCAAGCTTGCTTGACCAATCCTTCCTCGAGGTAGACACAACTTTTTCCAAAATATTTTTAATTTCTCGGTTTGATACCTCCGCCTGTCCGTTAGCTTGCGAATGATATGGTGTAGCAGCTTTGTGCCGTACACCATACTGTTCCAAAGATTTTGCTGACTGAGTGTTACAAAAGTGTGAACCTCCGTCACTTATTAATACTCTTGGAGTTCCAAAGCGAGAAAATATGTTTTTTTTTCAAAAATTATATTACATGTTTCCCGTCTGCCTTAATGCTAGCTATGGCTTCCACCCATTTTGAGACGTAGTCCACCGCAACAAGAATATACTCATTTCCAAACGACAGTGGGAATGGACCAACAAAATCAATGCCCTAACAATCGAAAACCTTGACTTCTATCATGCTTTGCAGTGGCATTTCATTTTGTTGTGATATTCCATCAATCCTCTGACATTTGTCACAGCTTTTTGTGTGCGCATGCGCATCTTTAAACAAGGATGGCCAATAAAATCCCGATTGGAGGACTTTAGCGGCTGTTCTTGTGTCATTAAAATGACCTCTATACGGAGATTTGTGACAATGCCACAAGATGTCTTTGGCTTCCTCCTCAGATACGCATCTCTTTAAAATGTTGTCAACACCAAGTTTGAAAAGATATGGCTCATCCCACACAAAGTACTTGGTGTCAGACAATTTTTTTTCTCTGGTGACTAGTTAGACCTTTCGGCATTAATCCGGTGGCTTTGTGGTTAGCTATGTACGCCAACCAAGGTCTAACCTTCACCATATACAAATTTTCATCAGGGAACTCTTCCCTCACCTCTTTCTCATGTTTTGTGACTTCATCATTCACAAGTCGGGATAAGTGATCTGCTACCAAATTCTCGGACCCTTCTTTATCATGAATTTCAAGATCAATTTCTTGAAGTAAAAGAATCCAACGAATTAACCGTTGTTTGGAATCCAGTTTGGTAAGCAGATACTTGATCGCCGCATGATCGGTGTACACCACAACTTTGGATCCAATCAAATAAGACCTAAAATTTTCTAATGGTACACTATAGCAAGCAATTCCTTTTCAATTATTGCATAATTAATTTGAGCATCGTTAAGAACCTTGCTTTCATAGTGTATCGCATGGAAAATTTTGGTTTTTCTTTGGCCTAACACTGCGCCAACAGCATAATCGCTCGCGTCGCATATAAGTTCAAAATCATTTTTCCAGCTCGGTGCGACGATTATAGGTGCAGTTATTAGGCCTTGTTTTGAAAGAATCAAAAGCTGTCATACAAGAGTCATCAAAAAGAAAAGACTTATCTTTATTGAGTAGGTTGCTCAATGGTTTTGCTATCTTCACGAAGTCTTTGATGAATCTTCGGTAGAATCCTGCATGACCCAGAAAACTTCGAATTCCCATCACATTCAGAGGTGGCGGCAAATTTTCAATCACTTCCACTTTAGCCTTATCAACTTCAAGTCCCTTTGAAGAAACCTTGTGCCCGAGCACAATGCCTTCCGTAACCATGAAGTTGCATTTCTCCCAATTAAGCACCAAATTAGTATCCACACACCTCTCCAAGACAACATCAAGATTTTTCAAACAAAGATCAAATGACGGTCTAAAAACTGAGAAATCATCCATAAACACCTCGATCGTCTTCTCAATCAAGTTCGAGAATATAGCTTGCATACACCTTTAAAAAGTTGTCGGTGCATTACACAAACCAAACAACATCCTCCTATAAGCAAAGATTTCGAAAGGATAAGTGAAAGCTGTTTTTTCATGATCCTCCGGCTTGACAATGATTTGATTATACCCGGAGTATCCATCCCAAAAGAAATAATATTCTTGACCGGAAAGTCTCTCAAGCATTTGATCCATGAAAGGAAGAGGAAAGTGATCTTTTCTTGTAGCTTGATTGAGCCTACGGTAGTCGATACACATTCTCCATCCCGTTACATTTTTTGTTGGAATCAACTCATTCTTCTCATTACGGACAACCGTCATTCCACATTTCTTTGGCACCACTTGAACTGGACTAATCCATGAACTATCAGAAATATGATAAATCATGCTGGCATCCAAAATTTTGACAACTTCTTTCCTCACCACTTCTTTCATAGTAGGATTCAATCTTCTTTGTGGTTGAGCTACCGACTTGAAATCTTCCTCCATGAATATTTGATGCATAAAATAGGAAGGACTTATACCTTTCAAGTCGGAAAGAGTCCAACCCATTGCCTCTTGATTTTTCTTCAAAACAACAATTAATTTTCATTCTTCATCCATGGTTAAATCCGAACTTATGATCACCGACTTTTTTTTTCTCTTCATCAAGGAAAATATACTTAAGATGAGATGGTAACAAATTTAACTCAAGTTTGACTTCCTCATTGTTCTCTTTTTTCAAGATTTCCACCCTTTCTTTCAAAGGTGGAATTTCCTCTACATCTTCAAGCTCCCGCAAACACTTTTCAATTTCTCGTTCTTCTTCTTCATTAACTTTCGAAAGAGCATTGGTAAGAACTTGTTGTAATGGTGTGGGAACTTGCAATAACTCCTTGACTTTTTCAATTTCCACTTCCGTTGCATCAATTCTAAAACAATCGGTTTTGTCCTTTGAAAGCTTCATCGCTTCAAAAAGATTGAAACAAATCTCCTCATTTAGAACTCTAACTTTCATTAGACCATCATCCATATGCGCGCGGTCTTCATAAAAGGTCGACCAAGAATCAAGGGAGAGTCTTCATCTTCTTCCATATCAATTACCACAAAGTCAATTGGGAACAAAAATTTGTCAACCTTTACCAACACATCTTCGGCTACACCATGAGGGCGAGTGATAGACTTGTAGGCAAGTTGCAATGTCATTTGAGTAGACTTCAACTCCATGTATCCCAACCACTTCACAATAGATAAGGGTATCAAATTGATACTAGAGCCCAAATCGATCAATCCCTTTCTAACATAAGTATTTCCAATTGTGATAGGCAAAATGACTCGTCCCGGATCACTTTCTTTCCTCGGGAGAGTCCGTTGAATGATTGCGCTACAACTAGCATCCACCATGATAGTTTCTTGATCCGTATACCGCTTCTTCTTCGTAAGGATGTCCTTCATGAATTTAGCATACTTGAACATTTGCTCCAATGCTTCGGAAAATGGAATATTAATTTGCAATTGCTTGAATATGTCCATGAACCGAGCATAGTATCTCGCATTGTCTTTCCTTGTCGGAGCATGTAGATAAGGAAAAATTTGAATCAAAATAGTGCTCACTTGCTCTTTTCCTTTCCTAGACTTTTTCACTCTTTCTTCTCTCTTATTTTTCTCTTCTTCCTCACTCTTTTTCACTCTCTCATTTTCAGTTAAATCTCCCTCAACATTTTTTTCTACTTCTTTCTCAATATTTTCATTTTCTTTTTCAACTACAACTTCTTCCGCCACTATCTCATCACCTACGCCCATGTCAATTTCTCTACCACTTCTTGTGAGAATCGCCTTGCAATGCTCCTTAGGATTTGGAAGAGCAGTAGCCGTGAAAGGCCTTTTTTGTTGATCGACTAACTGTTTTGATAAATGGCCCACCTGTGTCTCCAAATTCTTTATAGCCGCATCGGTGTTCTTTTTATTTGACATTAACATTTGCATAAATTGAGTAAGAGTTTCCTCCATCTTTGATGGTGCACTTTGAGTTTGTGGAGGTTGAGTGTAATTTTGATATTGTTGACTATTGTGGTTAAGATATGATATTAAATTATTAATTAATTTGAATCGCATCTTTAGTTCACAACCGCTCTTTGATTTATCCGAAGGAAAAGGTCAAAAGAGGGAAAACCTAATTTTGCATCGTAAAGACAATGCAGGGAGAGATCTAGGTAAGGGGTTGGTTAAGCTTAGGGAAGGTACTAGCACCCTAAACTTCTGTAGTACTCTACAGGAACCTTTTGTTTATTATTTACTATTTTGCTTTATTATTTGCTTGCGAGTATATTGCTAAGAGTTAAGAGTGACAGAAAGACCTAAGGGTTAGTCCTAAGTTTACTCGGCATGATTCGCATCTTGTGCCTACGTATCCGAGGTAGGGAATGGAATCAGAGTAATCGTAGTTCCCCTTGAAAGGGAGTTTAGAAACTTCTTGATTGTGGTCAAGGTTTCATTGGGGAGTAAGCATTCTTAAGGAAGCGCTTACGTGGAGTTCGGCGACTCCTATTTCTACGTTGAGATTATTAGTTGAAATTAGGGTTGAATTAAGTGTTCCACGGTGGGAAACTTTAAAACAGAGTACGGCGACTCTTGAACCGAATGCTAGGGTAAAGGGCATTTTCGTCCACGGCGGGACACCTAGGCTATTAGGGTTTAGAGACAGTCAAGGGGTAAGGCTATTGACTCGGCGGTCAAACCGTTAGACCTAATCCTTCGGAAGTGAATTAATAGTAAATAATGGATGAACAGTGAAGTTGATACACAATGAAGATGGTGATAATATACAAGCGACAATGGAATGAATAACGTGAATAAAATGTATAAAAATAAAGAGAGTTAGTAAGCAATGGATAAGCGAGAGTGAAAGTTAGGCGGCTAATTGTGACGAGGACAACGGTTTGCGCTATAATTTAATTGAATGGGATATTAGAAAATAAAAAGTGTTAGAACCATGGGTTAATTTTATTTGAACAAAATGTTACTAACTTATTATTATTTTTTTAAAAAACTAGAATTTAATTAGAACCGATGAATTTTTAATTTTTTGAAAAAGAGTTAGTTATTTATTAAACAAAGAAAGTATTAATTTATTTAAAAAAAACTTAAGAAAATGTTAATTAAAAAGAAACAGAATTAATAAAACACATAAATAGAAAAAAGAAAAAGGAAATGAAAGGTTAAATGAGTGGAGGGGCGACAGATCTTGTGTGGCACGCAAGTGAGGTTGCACCGTGGACTGCACGTACAATTGTATGATAAAATTTGAAGTGAATGATTATTGATGATGATGGTGTGGGTATACGGGAACATGGTAGGGTGCATGCATCGGATCAAAATCACCATATATAATAAAAACCCTAAAAAAAATTGACATCCCCCTCATTTAGGGTTCAGTTCGCCGTTTTTTATGCTTTTTCCCCTCATCCTCTCTCATTTTCTCTCGTCTCTCTTACGTAATGCTTTCACCAGGAACTCTTCTTTCTACACAAAATAGAACAAAACAACATTAAACTGTTAGTATAAATCTTACGGTTCAAAAAAATAGCCCTTTTTTCCGACGGTGGCGGATGGTGGTTTCGTGGCGTGAGGGTTTTTGGTGTTTGATGCAATGCACGGCGGTTGGAAACGGAAATGATGTTGGTGTGGCCGCCGATGATGAAAAATGTCTGAGGCTTGTTGGCTTCGGTTGTTGTTCGTGGCTTCGATTTGCTGATGGGGTTTTTTACGGATGATTTTGGTGATGAGCTCGATTGTCGTTCTTGTTCGCGGCCGTGGATCCTACGGTTTCGCTTTGCGGCCGCCGTCCCCCCTCTCACTCATCTTTTGTGATGTTCTTATATTGCCTGCTTTAATCTTCTTTTAATCCTCTTTTGGGCCTGGATCGTGACGTTTTTACGTTTTTTTGATGAAAATCTGAGATTTGCCCATTGTGATTATTTTTTCGGATTTGATTTGTTATGGTGATATTTTTTTCTGATGTTTGGATCCGTGATTTACTTGATGGGATCTGGACATGTATTTGCTTGTTCTGGATTTCAATCTGGAAATGGATTTGCTTGTTGGCTATTTGGATCCGGATTTGATGTGAATATCCATATGGTTTACTTGATAGAATTGGATATAAATCTGGATCTGATTTTTGGCTTAAGGAAATGTTTGGTTGAAAAATCACTTTTCAAAACTCTTTTTTCGGAATAAGTGCTTTTCCAAATAATCACTACTAAAATAATCACTTTTTCTCTTTCTCTGGATGCCTCAGAAAATAAGAACAGCATCTTCCGGTTTTAGCCCGAGGTCGGGAATATGAGTCGGGAGCCAGTTTCGACTTTTTCGTTACCCTCCCGACGTATCCGATGATGAATAACTTAGGGTATCGGAATCAATCGAAACCACTTTTCTATTATTCTGACATTAACGTTGTTTTCTGCTTTTGTCTGTTTTATGTGCAGGTACGAAAAAAATCGGGTCTCAAAGAATCAGCATGAAGAATCGGGCATGGGCATGAAGACCAATCTTAGAAAAATAGGACCTTAGGATTTAAAAATGTATTTTGAATTCCCTTTGTAACAAAACAAATATGAATAAAAGAAATTCACATTATTTTCATCCAATTAATATTCTTTCGATTACTCTTCAACTAACTTTGCCACACCCGAATGAAACACTTAAACAAAAACATCCGATTAAATCTAAATGATTAAGTACCTCCGAATACACTCGACCGATTAAAATTTAACCAAATCTCAACCAACCGGATTAAATTCACCAAGTAAATATGTACGAATAAATCCCAAAAAAATTACCCGAATCAACTCTTTTCATTCTAAAACATGTTGCTCGATTTAAGCTTGACGTAATTGAGTTCTAGACAAATCCCTTTCCAAATTAAATAGTGCCTGATAATAGAAACGGTGAACGACCTTGAATGAATAAAGCAGAGAAATCTGATTAACAGCAAAACCAAATATCCTCCGCACTAAAAAATTCAACTTGTGTCTCCAATGGTTAAATCCAATGCCCTGAACCAACTTGGCCAAAAATTAACAGATATAATAAATCCACAGACGAGCCGAAATTTCCACTGTTTTCCCTTAAAATTTGACCGACAATAGCAGAAGAACAGAAAAATAGGCGTCTATTAAAATAAATTTTGCAGAGTGAATTCTTGCACCGATTTAAACTGAACCAGCTGATATCTCAACATAATCAACCCCATATGATTAAACAACGACTCTTAAATACCCTGACGATGAAATCTCGGCCTTTGGATGAATTATTGTGTCTCGAAAATTCCAACGTCAAAATTACTGTAAAATTCAATTCATCCTCAACCAAAACACAGAACTCGGAAACAAAAACCCTAATCGCTCGATTGATTCCTAACAATGGCTTTGCTTCCTAAATTGTCAGCAAACGTTGAATCAATGATCATTTCGCCCCTCAACAGTTAAAGCGCACCTGATGTGATTCTCCTGCAAAACCAAACAGACTACACAAACCTGTTAGTGGTTAGTTAAAATGCAATGCGAATGAACCTAACAAAAACGGGGCAAAATTTGGGGTATTACAGTTGCCCCTATTTAAATAGCTTCACCGGTTGATTTGAGCGACGATGAGTCGAGGAATCACGGTGGAGGGATTTAAATACAGATAACCGAAATTTTTTCCCTTAGACGCAATGCTCTACAACACTATGGACAAAACGAAACACACTATAATGCTAACAATGTTATGAGTCTAATATGATGCGTATGATGAAAATGATAAATACCAGGATGCAGATGACACGACAACACAGGGGATAGATGCGACACACACACTGGGAAATATAACGCACTGGGGAAACAACACGACAACTGGGAAATTCTAGAGCGGTGGATCAACCGGTGCAAGCGCGACCACTCGTCACTATAGGATGAAACGGTAACACGGGATCCCCACGGCGGTAGGATCAGGTAAACGACAAGTGCTAGAATTTTCGAAAAGTTCCTTTAAACAAAGAGATCAAGCGGGATCTTCAGGAATCGTCGGAAAATATACAGGAAGAAACAAACATCAGAAACATCCGGAAGAACATCGAATGAACTTTGAAACACAATCGAGACACTCGGAAAAACATTGAATGAGCTATGGGACAAAGAAAAACATTTCAGGGATATTCAGAAGAATATCGAATGAACTCTAAAACATACCAGAGATACTCGGAAAACCATCGCATAAACTCTGGGCTGTATCCAGAACCACAAGGACAACATCTATAGGAGCATGAGATGAAGACAAGTCTCTGAATGTATATCTGAAACATTTAGGAAATCAATAAATGTACGAGACAAGTTTGAAGACATATCTGGAAGAACATCAGATAAGCAACAACGGAGTTCTGGAAGAAACATCAGAACCAAAACTCAATCTAGAAAAATGTCAGAAAGAGAAACATATCCAGAAAACCATCGGATAAATTTTGGAAAACCATCAGAGTTGAAAGACTCGATCTGGAAAACCGTCAGAAAGAGAAACAAATCCGGAAAACCATCGGATAGATCCTGGAAAACCATCAGAATCGAAGGAAAATATTTGGAAAACCGTAAGATAAGTTCTGGAAGAACATCAGAACAAAGACTCGATCTGGAAAACCACCAGATAGAGAAATAAATCCGGAAAACCATCGGATAGATTCTAGAAAACCATCAGAATCAAAAGGAATATATCTGGAAAACCGTCAGATAAGTTCTGGAAGAACATCAGAACAAAGAGACTCAATCTAGAAAATCGTCAGAAAGAGGAATAAATCCGGAAAACCATCGGATAAGATTCTGGAAAACCATCAGAAAGAGAAATTAAACTAAGGGTACCAAACATCCAATAATGGCTTTGAATGAAAGGTATAAACACAATATATGAGAAGAGTATTGGACGTAGGAGAAACAAACATATCCGAAAAACCATCGAATAAGAAAAATATCATATCTGGAAGAACATCAGATAGACGCGACACAAAATCTATTTGGTAAGTGCCAAGTAAGTTGGACTTCGACTACAAGGTAAGACATGGATAAAACACGACCTCGGGAGAAATGCAAATAAGGATGAAACGCTCATGATATGAATATGTATATGAATTATGCAAATGATATATTATCAAATGCAAACGCAGATGCCGGCGACAAGGCTTGACTCTTCTGGTAAGATGACAAGACTGGAAAACTGATTCCTCAACACAAAGATCACTGTCCTTATGCTTTAGGGACTAAAGATGTTATTGTTGAACACATCTCTGCCATAATGGTAAACTGTGTCAAGTTGATGATCCTTGTAGGAAGGAAAGATAGCTGCATGGGGATTCTTTAAGTAAATTGCCCCAGATTAAACTATCTGTAGACTGAACAGGTAAATACTTCAGCTTGTTTGATTCTATAGATGACTGCTTAACTGCCCCCCGAAGGCTTGCCCCAGTCTGAGTCTTGAAAAATCTTTTGGATAAACCAACTCTGAGAAGACCTTGCCCTTGATAGGATCGCATGACCAAGTTTCTCGATGTTTGAAAATTCCTTAGAGGAAAGTCAGTTTGTAAACAAAAGTGTTCATACAAACATGGTAATGCAAATTTCATGCAACTTATGAAATCAAAATCATTTTTGAAAGATGAAAAATAAGTGAGTCGTGGGTCAAAACACGGTGGTTCGAGATGCTCACAGTTTAAAATAAAGGTGTACTGCCAAAATAAATGAGTCGCAAAGATATTTTGGAGTCAGCTTACGCAACCTTACTGTAGTATGCTTTCAAAATAACCTTGTTTCAGTTAGGTCTTTTGAGGGTTGTAACGTAGCCTGGTTCACATTTTATGAAACAAAAAATAAAGGCTCAAAATTTATTTGTACCCACCCACTCTACGTGATGATTTTCAGTCCTACGCTCAGTTAACTCGTATTATGCGTTCAAGTTCCTATAGGTTAGGAATTGCACTGATAATAATGACGATGGTTCAGAAGTCAACATAACTTTTTGAAAAGGCAGCCACTACTTCCCTATAACATTTGGTCATTTTGACTTTGAGGATTTTCAAGATGAAGGGTTTAAAACTCCTCTTTGTATTATCCCAAAATTTTGCCTGAGATGTTTCTTGTGAAGATTATAGTCAGCGGGATGCCCCAGTTTTGCCTAAGTTTCCTTCATAGGTTTTGACTTAGCGGGCTTTTCTTTGATTTTTTTTTGAAGTGACTGCCTAGCTCTAATGATTACGGTGAACCATTATCGACTTTTGGCTTAAAACATTTTCGACACTTGCTTGCTGTGCGCGAAGGAAAATTGTGAGTGTAACCTATATGAAAGGTGTATTATAGGAACACGTAACCAAGTTATCTGAGAACTACCCATGCCCCCGGTTAAGATTGCAGGTTTTTTGTAAAGAAAGAAACTCCAACTTCTAGGCTCGAAGGGGGTGACAAGGGAATAACTTCCTTATTTCTCCAGTGTTTGGGAGTTGAAATAATGCCTTACATCGTCAACAAAGTTTGATTGAAAGCATACTGACAGCAGTTATGGGTATAACGTTTTCATCATCCTCCCTCCAATCTTTGCATATAAAAAATTTGAACACAAGTATATATTTGAAAGATAAAGCATAAAGATGCAAATAATAGACAAAATAAATTGAAATCAAAAGTTGCAATGCTCAGTTCATTAATGTAAAAGTACAAACGTAATTTGAAAGCAAACAACTAATAAAAAAATAAGGAAAGTACAAACAACAATAAACAAAAGCCTAGTGACTAAATCAGTAAAAAGATGAGTCGTCTTGTCTGAAGCTTCACTTCTGATGCACTGGCAAAGGATTTTTCTGGACATTTGGAGGATTATCTGCAAAATCAAGTATTCCATCTCTGACCAACTCACTCACTCTAGCCTTCAGTGCAAAACAATTCTCTAAGTCGTGGCCTAAGGCACCCTCATGAAAAGTGCACTGTAGATCAGCCCTAAATCTAGCAGGAGGAGGATTAAGAGGAGGTGGTAAAGCCCTTGTAGTGATCAGTCCTTGTCGAACTAGGTCAGGATATAGCTCTGTGTAAGTCATGGGAATAGGATCAAATTGATTCCTATTTCGATACTGGTCCTGCCTAATAACTGGACGTTGAGGATCTTGAGCTGGCTGTGGAGCAACAACAGTTTGAGATCCGAGGCAAGGCTTTCTTGATTCAGTCATGACAGCATTAGTCTACTCGTCCTTCCTCTTATGGAAATTCCCATAGGATTTCTTTGCACCATTAGAAGATTCCGCAACTTTGGATACCTTACAATATTTCAACCATTCTTCTAACCTTTGGCCAATAGTTACCAGATTTGTAAAGCTTGAAGAGACACTCCCAATCATCTTTTCCCAATAGAAAGGAGACAAAGTATCCATGAACATTCCTGTTAGTTCCTTCTCTGCTATAGGGGGTTCAATTTGGGAAGCTAACACCCTCCAGCGCTGAGCGTATTCCTTGAACGACTCTTTTTCCTTCTGAGACATACTTTGAAGCTGACGATGATCGAGAGCCATGTATAAATTATATTTATACTGCCTCATAAAAGCGTTGGCAAGATCCTAGAAGTAGTAGACACTATTACGCTTTAAGTTCATATACCATTTGAGAGAAGCACCACTCAAACTATCCTGAAAGCAATGGATGAGCAGCTTCTGATTGTTGGTGTAAGCTGCCATCATTCAGAAGTACATGACTAGATGGGCTCTTAGACATGAGTGACCTTGATACTTCACAAACTCAGGAGTCTTGAACTTGGCAGGCAAAACAAGACCAAAAGCTAGGCACATATTATCGGCATCAACATTGAAGAAATCAGTACCCTCGACAGCTTGGAGTCTCTTGTTTATGATCTGAAACTGTTCAAGGGTGATCTCAGGCTCAAAAAAATCTTCTTGAACACCAGAAGCATTATACTCATAGGGAGGATTCTCAAAGGGAGCTTGGACAGTCTGATTAACAGTGTGGACTACAGGTCTGGCCTCGGTAAGGACAGGAGCATGAAAAACCGATTTGACAGTCTGACCAATCGTAGCGGAAGATGTAATAGGTGGAGAGTAGTTATGAGGTAAACCAAACTCCGGCCAAGTAGATGGTGGAAATGAAACAGGAGGTGGATCAACACTTGAAACTTCCTGAATGACGGTCCTCTGAGGTGGCTCTCCTCTGGCAATCAGTACTCGAAGCATCTCGGTAAGCCTAGTCATGCCTGATTTCAACCCATCGATCTCCATTTGGACTTCCGTATTATGTTCCTCTTGTTCTGACATCTGGCGTCTATAGTTAGCTCTAGTATGATATCTGTGTCGAGGAATCAACTTGACGACTCGAAGAGACACTGGAAGATAAAGACAACTAGGAATGAGAAACCGAGGGGAAAATGCCATGCAAGACATGATGCTAATGCAATGCAATAGTTTCAAGAACTTCAACGGTCGATTGCAAACATTTTTAGGAAATTTGGGAATGGTTTTAAACTTTGAAATGTAGGACTTTTGAATTCACACAGGACTGTTGAATTCCTTGAAACTAGGAATGATGTTTTATGAATGCCATGCACAAATGCACACAAACAAACAAAATCATAGGTTAAAGGTATAATGAGCGGAGTCAAGGTCTACCCTTCCCAAAGGTATGTACTAAGGTTAATTGTACCTGCAGGACAAGGGTTCTAAAGAGGTTCGCAAAGTCATCAGTCCATCTTTCAGATATTATCAACTTTCCGACTGACTCAGGGTCGATAATATTCTCGAGAGAACCTCTTTTGAGTGTAGTATCGAGTAGCGACTATTTTGGGACTACTCCCTCATAGTTCCCGCACTACGTCCTAGATAAGGACAAGGTGGTGTTAGGTAACTACGGTCCCCAGTATCACAGACTCCAATCGACAATAGTAAAAGTTTTCACGATTACTCGTTCAACCGAACCATTTTCGAAAGGGTCTCAACTGAGCGGTGATTCTCAAGTCAGCTTGGTCGGGACTCACTCCCAGCAAGCCTCGTCAAATATCTCACCTTCCTATAATAATGTCACTCAAGTCCAGGTGTAGGACTTATCTCACAACAAAATAGATACCCCAAGCAAGGTACAATGATAATATATATACAAGCAGGCAAATAATGAAGCAAATATTAAAAACAATAAACAAGATAGGGGTAACCCTTAAAAATTATGCTCTCCCCAGTGAATTCACCATTTTCTGTTGCGGTTAGAATATGATATCAAATTATTAACTAATTTGAATCGCATCTTTAGTTCACAACCGCTCTTTGATTTATCCGAAGGAAAAGGTCAAAAGAGGGAAAACCTAATTTTTCATCGTAAAGACAATGCGGGGAGAGATCTAGGTAAGGGTTTGGTTAAGCATAGGGAAGGTACTAGCACCCTGAACTTCTGTAGTACTCTACAGGAACCTTTTGTTTATTGTTTACTATTTTGCTTTATTATTTTCTTGCGGGTATATTGCTAAGGGTTAAGAGTGACAGAAAGACCTAAGGGATAGTCCTAAGTTTACTCGGCAAGATTCGCATCTTGTGCCTGCGTATCCAAGGTAGGGAATGGAATCCGAGTAATCGTAGTTCCCCTCAAAAGGGAGTTTAGAAACTTCTTGACTGTGGTCAAGGTTTCATTGATGAGTAAGTGTTCTTAAGGAAGCGCTTACGTGGAGTTCGGAGACTTTTATTTCTACATTGAGATTATTAGCTGAAATTAGGGTTGAATTAAGTGTTCCACGACGGGAAAACCTAAAACAGAGTACGGAGAATCTTGGACCTAATGCTAGGGTAAAGGGCATTTTCGTCCACGGCGGGACACCTAGGCTATTAGGGTTTAGAGACGGTCAAGGGGTAAGGCTATTGACTCAGCGATCAAACCGTTAGATCTAATCCTTCGGAAGTGAATTAACAGTAAATAATGGATGAACAGTGAAGTTGATACACAATGAAGATGGCGATAATATACAAGCGATAATGGAATGAATAACGTGAATAAAATGTACAAAAATAAAGAGAGTTAGTACGCAATGGATAAGCGAGAGTGAAAGTTAGGCGGCTAATTGTGACGAGGGCAACGATTTATGCTATAATTCAATTGAATGGGATGTTAGAAAATAAAATGTGTTAGAACCATGGGTTAATTTTATTTGAACAAAATGTTAGCAACTTATTTTTTTTTTAAACTAGAATTTAATTAGAACCGATGAATTTTTAATTTTTAGAAAAAGAGTTAGTTATTTATTAAACAAAGAAAGTATTAATTTATTTTAAAAAAAATATTAGAAAATGTTAATTAAAAAGAAACATAATTAATAAAACACATAAATAGAAAAAAGAAAAAGGAAATGAAAGGTTAAATGAGTGGAGGGGCGACGAATCCTGTGTGGCACGCCGGTGAGGTTGCACCGTGGACTGCACGTACAACCGTATGATAAAATTTGAAGTGAGTGATTACTAATGATGATGGTGTGGGTATACGGTAACATGGTAGGGTGCATGCATCAAATCAAAATCACCATATATAATAAAAACCCTAAAAAAAATTGACGTCCCCCTCATTCTGGGATCAGTCCGCCGTTTTTGATGCTTTTTCCCCTCATCCTCTCTCATTTTCTCTCGTCTCTCTCGCGTAATGATCTCACCAAGAACTCTTCTTTCTACACAAAATAGAACAAAACAACATTAAATTGTTAGTATAAATCTTACGGTTCAAAAAAATAGCCTTTTTTTTCGACGGTGGCGGATGGTGATTTTGCGACGTGAGGGTTTTTGGTGTTTGATGCAATGCACGACAGTTGGAAACGAAAATGATGTTGGTGTGGCTGCCGATGATGACAAACGTCTGAGGCTTGTTGGCTTCGGTTGTTGTTCGCGGCTTCGATTTGCTGATGGGGTTTTTACGGATGATTTTGGTGATGAGCTCGGTTGTCGTTCTTGTTCGCGGCCGTGGATCCTAGGGTTTTGTTTTGCAGCCACCGTCCCCCCTCTCACTCATATTTTGTGATGATCTTATATTGCTTTATTTAATCTTCTTTTAATCCTCTTTTGGGCCTGGATCTTGATGTTTTTACGTTTTTTTTAATTAAAATATGAGATTTGCCCATTGTGATTCTTTTTTCGGATTTGATTTGTTATGGTGATATTTTTTTCTGATGTCTGGATCCATGATTTACTTGATGGGATCTGGACATGGATTTGCTTGTTCTGGATTTCAATCTGGATATGTATTTGCTTGTTGGCTATTTGGATCCGGATTTGATGTGAATATCCATATGGTTTACTTGATAGAATTGGATATAAATCTGGATCTGATTTTTGGCTTAAGGAAATGTTTGGTTGAAAAATCACTTTTCAAAACTCTTTTTTTAGAATAAGTGCTTTTCTAAATAATCACTTCTAAAATAATCACTTTTTCTCTTTCTCTGGATGCCTCGGAAAATAAGAACAAAATCTTCCGGTTTTAGCCCGAGGTCGGGAATATGAGTCGGGAGCCGGCTTCGACTTTGTCGTTGCCCTTCTGACATATCCGATGATGAATAACTGAGGGTATCAGAATCAATCGAAACCACTTTTCTATTATTCTGACATTAACGCTGCTTTCTACTTTCGTCTGTTTTATGTGCAGGTACGAAAAAAATTGGGTCTCAAAGAGTCGGCATGAAGAATCGGGCATGGGCATGAAGACCAATCTTAGAAAAATAGGACCTTAGGATTTAAAAATGTATTTTAAATTCCCTTTGTAACAAAACAAATATGAATAAAAGAAATTCACATTATTTTCATCCAATTAATATTCTTTCGATTACTTTTCAACTAACTTTGCCACACCCGAATGAAACACTTAAACAAAAACATTCGATTAAATCCAAATGATTAAGTACCTCCGAATACACTCGACCGATTAAAATTTAACCGAATCTCAACCAACCGGATTAAATTCACCAAGTAAATCTGTACGAATAAATCCCAAAAAAAATACCCGAATCAACTCTTGTCATTCCAAAACATGTTGCTCGATTTAAGCTTGACGTAATTGAGTTCCAGACAAATCCCTTTCCAAATTAAATAGTGCCTGATAATAGAAACGGTAAACGGCCTTGAACGAATAAAGAAGAGAAATCCGATTAACAGCAAAACCAAATATCCTCCGTACTGCAAAATTCAACTTGTGTCTCCAATGGTTAAATCCAATGCCTGAACCAACTTGGCCAAAAATTAACAGATATAATAAATCCACACACGAGCCGAAACTTCCACTGTTTTCTCTTAAAATTTGACCGACAATAGAAGAAGAACAGAAAAATAGGCGTCTGTTAAAATAAATTCTGCAGAGTGAATTCTTGCACGGATTTAAACCGAACAAGCTAATATCTCAACATAATCATCCTTATATGATTAAAAAAACGACTATGAAATACCCTAACGATGAAATCTCGGCCTTTGGATAAATTATTGTGTCTCAAAAATTCCAACGTCAAAATTACTGTAAAATTCAATTCATCCTCAACCAAAACACAGAACTCTAAAACGAAAACCTTAATCGCTCGATAGATTCCTGACAATGGCTCTGCTTCCTAAGCTGTCAGCAAACGGTGAATCAATGACCATTTCGCCCCTCAACAATTAAAGCGCACCTGATGTGATTCTCCTGCAAAACCAAACAGACTACACAAACCTGTTAGTGGTTAGTTAAAATGCAATGCGAATGAACCTAACAAAAACAGGGAAAAATTTGGGGTATTACATTGAAGATTTGAAGTTCGGGCTTCTTGCGGCCTCCAAGGTTGTTGGTACCCTTGATTAGGTCTTTGATAACCTTGATTTTCTTATTGATAAGGTGGTCTTTGTTGGTATCCCTGATTTTGATTTCTGGCATAGTTGACTTCTTCCAATACTGGAGGACAATACCTGGTAGGATGGTCACCTTTACACAATTCACAATTTGCCACTTGAACTTTCGTATGAACTTCTTGCATCTCTTTGATTTGTTGTGGAAGCTTCGATATTTGTTGAATTAAAAGCTCTACTTGTTATGAAAGAAGTTTGTTTTGAGCAAGAATAACATCATTAGTACCTAACTCTAGCACGCTTGGTTTTCATTGAGCTACTCCACGGTTATGATTCCCTTGGTGATCATTAAGTGCCATCTTGCTAATAATTGTTATTGCATCTTCAGCGCTTTTAGACATCAAAGAACCCCCCCTCCGCAGCATCCAATAAGATCTTGTGAACCGAAAGGAGACCATTGCATAAAATATGAACTTGAGTAAGTTCGTCAAAACCGTGTCCTTTGCATTTCCTCAACATAGACTTGAATCTCTCCCAAGCCTCGTTGAGGGATTCATTTCCTCATGAAAACACAACTATCGCAATTTTTGGCTCCAAAGAACCGTTCAAGAAACTTATCTTCCAATAAATTCCAATCCGTCATAACTGTCGTAGATTGATCAAGATACCATTCCTTCGCTTTCCCAATCGAAGAATGAGGAAATAGCCTCCGGAACAATGACTTTTCATCAGCTTCTGTTGCTCCCGTTGCACCCGCAATCTCATAGAATTTGGTAAGGTGTGTAAACGGATCCTCATGGTCTAACCCCGTGAAAGGATTTTGATAAATGAGTGCAAGGATTCCCGTTTTTATCTCGGCTTGTCTTCCATTTTGGAGATTACGTGCAAACTGAGCGGTGTGTCTTGGATTGTTTGTACATGGAACCGTAACTGGAGGTGGAGGTGGTGGTGGTGCTACCATAACTGGTGAATTAGGTGGAGTGGATGAAGAAGATTCTCTGTGCTCTTGTCTCTCAATAGCTTATTTCCGTCTTCGCCTTGTGCGACTATTGGTATGGCGAGCAGTTCTCTCAATCTCAGGATCGAAAAGAAGGTTTTCAAGCCGCACCTGTCCTTGCATAAACGAATTCTGCGCACGAACTAAACAAATTAAAAAGCAAAAAGAATTACAAAGATAAGAGATTCATAATACAAAAATCTAAAAATCACTAAACTATTGCAATGCTTGCAATATTATACTAATAATCCCCAGCAACGACGCCAATTTGTTAGAAAGTATTTTGGGGTAGTGTTTTATCGTCTCCACTGGGATTGATGAGAATATAGATGCTTGTTGTTTAATGGTTTAATGATTTAAGAAAGGGGGTTTTTAGAATGGTTTCAATTTTCTTAACTAAAGTTTGCAAGAAATAAAGCGGAATAAAACTCGGTCTAAGTTTGATAAAAGCATTTCAAGATTAGGGTTCTCTAGTCCGTCCTAAATGTATCCAACCGATCAAATATGTGAACAAAGTTTTAATCAACATAACCGCGTATCCTCGCAAAAACGTTCATTTCTAAAGAGATTTCGTGAATGTTATTGTTTCGACCGTTAAATGATCTCTCTAAATAAAACTCGAAACAATAATCATTAAGATCAATACAAAGTGGATATCAACTTTCAAACCTATGTCTAGAATTTGTAGTTGATAGATGAAGAAATTAGGTCAAGACTTGGAAAGTTCATGTCTAAAGCAATCCAAATCATAAATGTACAAAGAGTAGCAAATAACTTCATCTATATTGATCACAACATTTGTTCACATACAAAAGATCAAGAGGAACACATAAAATATGAACTAACTACTTATAACCTTGACAAGAGAGGGATTTAGTCAACCAATTCCATGATAGCTTGAGCCACAAGTTTCGGAAGAAGGTTGATCAACATCCAAGTCAAATAATCGAGATTGGATGGGAATCCACCTTATTTTTGTGAAATATTGCTAAGAGATTATGAGAAATGGAGGAATGAGTTTTTAGGTCTGAAAAATCCTCTCAAATGCAAGTACAAAAAATTAGATATTTTCTCAAAAAGTAGCTCATACTACTTATAGAAGGGACTGCTGAGCTGTCACGTTCGCAGTGTGAACAAATTGTTCGCCTAGCGAACACACAAAATGGCACCTGAAGTGCCTATGTCCTGTGAAATCTCGCCAGACAAAAATCCAAATGTTCATTGTGCGAAGAAATATTCGCAGTGCGAAGCCTTTGCTGCAAACTTTGCACAGAGAATTCTTGTCTAAATACCTACTGCCTCAAGTCTGGGAGTGTTCGCTACCTCTTCGCCTAGCAAGTTCTTCGTTGCCTCCTTCTCCTAGCGAGTTTATGGCCCTTTTCTTACTGTTTTGGATTTCTGGCCTTCGCTACATAGTTCTCCTAGCGAACTTTGTGAAGTTTTGGTGGCAGCTTCGCTAGCAAGTTCGCCTAGAAAACTTGCTGGTTTTTGCATGCTGACTTGGTTTCTTTGTCCTTTTTCTTGTGTCTTAATCTTCAATTTTTCATGCCTAATTCCTGCACAATAACACACAAATCAATGGAACCAAGATATTTTCACATAATGTTGCAAACCAACCAAAGCAAGAGTGATTCTAACACTTTCTTTACAAAATGGAGTGAAAGACGCCCACATTTGATAGATCAAATAAGCAAAGTTGGGCATCTAACACTTATCCAGATCTTGTCAAAAAGTTTTAGACTAATGCTTCCATTGTTGAGCTGAATTCTGAGTGTCCTATTCTTTCGAAAGTAACTGGTGTTTTTATAACAGTAACCTCTAAAGCGATTGCTAATGTGATCAACTATGAGGATATTGGAGAAATCCCAGGAACTCTTGTTTGGGAACACTATCTTCCTACTTGGAGTGTCTTTACAGATCCATCTAATACATCACTGATCTCAAATCTTCATCTTGATGCAATTGTTTGGAATCAGATTCTCAATTCAGACTAACTTCCTAAGGATAAAGATTTAGACCTTGTGGACCCTATTGAAAATGATCTACTTCTACGTCTCAAGTCAGACTTGCAGACTGATCTTCCTCAAGTTATGTTTAACTATTTGAAGAAGACTTTTTCTTCCTTTCACAAGGGAAAGATTTTCTTCATTCCTTTTGGACGAGTTCGTTCAAAATTACTCGTTCAACAGGGAGTTATCATAAGTTTAAAGGCTGATTTGTCTAAAATATGGAAAGACAAGGTTGAAGTTATCTATGAAAGGTTCTGATGTTAGATTTCTGCATAGTTATGCCTTGTAATGGCTAGAACCTTCGTATTAAGTCATCTTATTATTAGTTCAAATGTTTTTAATGTTATTGTCTAGTTTAACTATTGAATCTATTTATTTATGGTTGTTCAAAAGAATTAAAATTAATGGGAGTAAGAACTCAATGTGTGAAACTTTTATCATTAATAAGGTGGAAGGTATTACAAATTATTTAGACATTCTAGTATGTTGGATAGACCCTAAGGTATTCCTTAGGATCATCTGACATGTCTAGATTATCTAAGTAATCTTGGCATTCTTCCTTGGTAAACTCAAAGCCTCTTTCCTCAGTTGATTTATGCATCTGTACCCATAAGATATTCTTCTTCTGTGTGTCTTCACAAAGGATGCTAAAGAGGTGAGAGCTTCTGAAGTCATGTGCTTGCTACTAGATCCTTCAGCTGCTGCTTTGCTTTCATTTGCCCGAGTTACTGCATTTAGTAAGGCTGTCTTTCTGAAGTCTCTCTTTGGAACCCATATTTGTTTCTGTTTATACATCTTGGTATTTTGAGTATTAAGTGATTATGAAAGTAAGTCTTCTATGAGTTTTTATATAGACATTTTACATATGTTGTTCTAAGTATTTGTTTTTTTAAATATTGATTAAGTCTAATCAATATCTTAAATGATAAATTTTGGAAATGTTATCTAATAGTCTGACCTATTAAAGATTCTTTAACATCATTATACTTAACTCGTTTAACTGTTGTTTCTGTTGTCAGTTTTACTTCATTAATGTCTATCAGAAAATCAAAGGGAAGTTATTGAAAGTATTTGCATGAAATAGACAAAATTTGGTCAAAAAATACTTTTTCATTAATTGAAACAGAAGGATTACATAATATTGATTCATAAGGAACTACTAGTTCTTAGTATAGATTGCTATCTAAGTCATACTGAGCCTTATGATGATAACAATTGTCATAATTTATGTCTAGTTCATCCTGATCAGCTTCTTCCTCTTCTACCTTTAGGATTAGAGGATAGAACATCTTATTGGGCCGTCTTCTTCTCTTTGACCTCTTCATTATCTTCCTTCTGGGCTTCGTCACAACTTCTAATGAACCTACCCCTGTAGGTTGGGTTGGAGTTGTTGACTTCGCCTCTTCAGAAGTGAGCTTTGTAGAGGGCACATGCCTAGTGGCCGATGACTCAGAAACAACTCGTTTAAATACTTGTGTTTGTCATCATAAAAAAGGGGGAGATTGTTAGAACAAGATTTGTTCATGACATATTTTTCTTGGGTTTTGATGATAACAAAATATTTAAAGAACAATGGTTTATTTAATGTGTGTTACATGTGTGTAGGTCCTAATACTTGTAAATATTATATTCATAACTTGTTTTACATTAAGCACACTTTGAGAGTTGCTGAATTGCTAGCTTCTGGTGGCAAAATCTGAAGAGCACAGGCTAAGTGATGTCTGACATAGTCTCTGAAGCTGAAGGTCTCAACATCCGAAGAAGCAACATAATTCTCTCTACACTTAGTGAATGAAAATTGGCTTATGGTACCATTCAGAGTTGGTGATAAATCTGAAGTTGTTTGTACTGCAGAAAGTAAGATGTATTGTCAAATCAGTTTGTCAGCTAGAGTCTACAGATTGCAATCCTCAAGAAAGGCTGAGATGCTTTATGGATATCTACTCTCAATGGCTCTAATACTACAAAATCTCTTGAAGAATCGAATGTTAAACATGTTACACATAGGATCAAGATCTTATGATGTATCTATTTTCAACGGCTCTTGTACTATGGAGTAATAACTAAGACTCTTGATCAAGTTACCTCTTCAACGACTAGTTTCTGAAAAGGCCATAAATATGGCTAAAGGTTCAAACTAAATCTTTAATAAGGATTAACCAGAAGAAGGAGTAACAAGATCAACAATTATCAACACATTGGATATGCATATTTTTTTGATGTAGGTTGTAATTGTAAAAGCTTTAAGATTTCTTACACATTGAATATCTTAGAAACCTTAAGTACTTTAGGTCTTTGTTATGGTGATTTTCCATACCTCTAATACTTGTATCATGTACACATCATTCTCTATTCTACTGAGCTTGTTTAGCAGTTTAGATAAAAGTCTTGTGTCATTGAGATATAAGCAAGGAAGTCTCGAGCCAAGATGCTTGAGCCACGTAAGTCTCTTGGTATGTACTTGAGCTGTGAAAGTCTTAATTAATTATATTGATTGAGCAAGAAGTCTTGAGCTAGTGTGGCTTAAGCAGGTTTGTTTGGTGCATGAAATTTGGAGCAGTATGTTTTGAGTAGAGGCGTTCAAGCAAGGAGGCTTGTTTCATGTGACTTGAAGCATAAGTCTTGCGCAAGAGGGCTTGAGCAGGAGAGCTCAGTACATGGAATTAAAGCAGTAAGTTTTGACCAAATGGGTATAAGCAAGGAGGCTCGTTTCATGGGACTTGGAGTCGAAGTCTTGGGCTGAGGGCCTGAGAAAGGAAGTCTTGGGTTCATGAAACCTAAGCAAGAAGTCTCGAGCGAGGAGCTTGAGAAGATGTCGTGGAACTTGGGTCTGAGCAATTGTAAAAGTATTATGCATAATACATAACCGATTGTAATCATGTTTTGATTATAGAGAAAATCTCATGTGAAGCAAGGGTGTTGCGGTGAAAATTGGATATCAAGCTATTAAATTAACTTGAATCTTAATTCTTTTACAACTGAACTTTATTTTATCCAAAGGACATGTCTAAAGAAAGAAAAACCTTTTTCGCGATGTAACGACAACGCTTAAGAGATTCGGGGATCAAGGGTTGGTTATACCTAGGGAAGCTGTTAGCACCCTAAGCATCTGTAGTACTCTACATGAACCTTTTGTTTGATTGCTTGCTAAGTTTGTGAAATATGTACTATGGATTGGGAAAAGACATGAGTTGAAACCTAAAGTTATATACACTAAGTTTGCTCGCAAAGACGTCGCATCTTCTGCCTACGTATCCTAACTAGGATAAAATCAGAGCAATCGTAGTTCACCTCACAAGGGATAAAGAACACTTGATTATGATCAAGGTTCACGGGGGAACAAACATGACAATGTTTGTGTGGAGTTTGACAAAACTCCCTAATCTAAGTTGTAATGTTCAAAAGGGGAAGTAAGAAATCATGACGATGATTCTTACACAGAGTTGACAAACTCTTTCCTAGGGTTCTAGTTGAAGAACGCTCCTAGTACAGGTGGGTCTTTTAGACTTAAAGCAAAGTCTAAGGGTTTCTAATCTAGGGTTAAAGTGACTTAACAAAGTCAAGAGAGGGATAAGGGATGTATCCATGACATGAGGGTCAAATGGACAGACTTTTCCTTTGGAAGTAGACAGGGGAGGTAACAGGATGAAAGCTAACAAGCTTTCATCACTTGGGGAAAGAAAACAATAAGAGAGTTAACAACAAGATGAAGGTATATTCATAGTGACAACCATTAAATAAACATGTGGAATGATAAAGATGAAGGTGCATTGATGACAATCAAAGCAGATGAATTAACAGGAACTGTGACGACAGATCGAGTTCCATTACATTCAACAGAGGGAAAAAATAAACATGGTGACAACCAAAAATAAAATCCTAGCATGTTAACTAACATATAAGGATATGAATACAAGCAATTATCACAAACAAATTCAAGTATAACCAAAGAAAATTTCATCTGCACATGCGTAAACGAACGTAAAATGCACTTAACTTGCACGAAGTCAAAAAAGATGAAAAATTTGTCAAACATGAAAATAAAAAATATGACATTAAAGTACATATCAAGATGAACACAATGAAAAAAGAACAGGTGAAAAACGATTAAAATTGAGAGAGATACGAATTTTTGAAAATGGGGTGAAAAATGACAAAAAATAACAAAAGAGTTGCCCTCCTCAGGGGTCAAACTCAGGTACAAGACGTGCAAGGCGTTTTTGGCATAATGGTCTTACCACTGGGGTGGCTATACATCCGTTTGTATATTCCACCCCTTAAACATATAAGGGTAAAATGCAATGCAAGCTGGACAGATCCAAGGCAAAACAAGTGATTTTTCAAAATACATTTTGATACGCAACTCACTCAATACTTATCCAAATGAGATGAAATTTATATGTATCTTGACCAGAAAAACATGAGGATTATGATGGTGATATTATTTTTCTGAGATTCTCCTTTTACTTAAAAATTCGAATGCACCTGCTTTTGAAACTTGAAAAATGCATTTTGATGTCTAAAACATAAACCAACTGTTATTTCAACTAAATGAAAGTCTGAACATATTATACATGATGCATTTAGTGAATTCCAATATTTAGTTTGGATCAAAACACAACAGAATGGATGAGGTATGGTCATGCTAGTGTAATGTTTGAAAAATGCATTTTGAAGTAACACACTCATGACAGCCAGCTTTGAATTAAAATAATCACATCCACACAACATATAAGTGAAATGGACTAAGTTCATGCAAGAGTCAAGGCTCAATTTATGCTGTGGTGAAAAATGATATGTGAGTTGCAATTTTGTGTTAAAAGATGCATTTTGAAATCCAAAACATAAACCAACTGTTGTAATACTCAAATGAGGGTTTGAACATTTTAAGAATGATGTATTTGAGGTATTCCAACAGTTGATTTGGATCAAAACACAACAGAGCAAATACTGGTATGATCATGCAAGTATGAGGTTTTAAAAATGCATTTTGGTATCTCAACATGAATTAACTGTGATCTCAATCAAGTAAAGGCTTTGAACATGTTACAAATGATATATGTGATGTATTTCAACAGTTAGTTTAAGCAGAACACGGTTAGAATGAGAAATGAGGTGAGTTGCAAAAAAGTTTTTTGAGTCATACATGAAGATGTTCATCACAATCTTTAGGCAGGTTTGAATAAATGATGCACATAAGTCCCACACATGAAGATAATCATACACAAAACACAAAAGCAAAACATGGTTGAGATAATGATATGGTGCCAGCTGTTAACTAAATTTTAGTGTCTAACATTTGGTGGATTTCAAACAGTTTGAAATCAAAGGCAGGCCAAGGTGAAGTAGACAAAAGCCTACCAAAAGCAGTGCAAACAGATGCTAAAAACCCTAAACCAAAACTACTCCTACTCCCAGCCTTCAACAGTAGGGGCCAAAATCACTTCCTCACATTGATAGGGATCAGGTGTGCTAGGTTAATCCACATGTCAACTTTCCCAAAACAGAAACATCAACTAGCAAAATGTAATCATGATGTTCAAAACATAACTTGATCATGCACGTTATATGCAATTTATATGTGAAAACAAATGGATTCAAACACCTGCAATTGTTTAAAACAGTCTAGCACAGGGAATGGTGTACACATATTGAAATTGACCATAGCTCAGATATCCTAGTTGATCTATACAGTCAAATGGCTGTTCTCATGAACTAGCAGTTCTAACATGCATGACAGATCTAACATATGGAGAGCCAAGTCATTCATACACAAAAAATGATTACATGTTGGCAACCTCAAGCAAGCTCTGACTGGTGAGTCTAGTTACTTAACAGTAATTGGTGCAGCCATGCCAATAAGTATTGAATAATAAGGGACAATCAAAACAGCAAAAACAAAGATGATTTGAAAACTTCAAAGTAGAACAAAACACCAATTCAGGTTTTACATCTCAGCCCAAGGGTACATATTCACCATGAATTGTTAAACAACTGTGCCTTTACAACAACATCTTTTATAATAATGCAGATATGTAATTTTAAGGCATAAATGCAAAAGAGAAGAAAATGATCAGTCATTCAAACTAATGTGCCAAAACTCATTGTGTCAGCCCTCAACATTTCTTATGGACAGACTGAAAAGGATGGTTTTACTTAAAATGGAAGGGAGTAGTTTGGCAATTAATGTGAATATGTAAGCAAGAGGATTATGTGCCAGTTCAACAAGAATGAAATTTTTGACAGAAAACCAACACTTGAATCATCTCAAATATGACAGAGCAATTTTGAATCACAAAACATTTTGAAATTTGTGAGCATCAAGTTTAAAAACATGAGTAGCAAGTTGGCAACAATGAACACATTTCAAGACATAGCCTCAAATTATGCAAAATCATGGCAATGTGATGTATGAGATGAAATTTAATGATGCATACCTCTTGTAGACTTTGTTGAACAAGCTAAAACAATCAAGAAACCCAGAGAACTTCAATCTACCTTTTTGCCTTTTTCACTTTGAAGCAATATGCAAATATGATGACAGTTGGAGAAATAGGTCTCACCAATGAACTCTAACACTTTGGACAGTTTAAAAACAATATATAAGAGGTGTTAGGATGATTAAAACACAAAGCAAAAGCTTAGAACAAGATTTGGTAGAATTTGTAGCTTTTGGTCAAAGTATCTTGGTGATGAAGTTGACTTTTTGATTGGTGAAGTTTTTGGATGGTTTAATGGTTTAGAAACCTTCTATACCATATTTAGGGATTGCATGGATGATTGTTTGGGTGTTTTAGTGTAGAGAAATGGTTTTGGCAGCCCTAGTAGCAAGGCATATTTTTTGTGTTTTTGGTGGAAATGGTGATTTTGTGGTTTTGAAGTTTTGAGGCAAAGTGCAAGGGCAGAGGTTTTTTCTGGTTTTTAGAAGATTGTTGATGATCAAAGTGAAGTGAGGGAGAGTCCTATTTATAGGCAAATGAAGTGGCTTGGGCAGATTTGAAGGTTTCTTCATTGTGAAGAAAGGTTTTGGATTTTTTGGTTAAACCTCCACAAGAGGGTTTCCTTGGCTGCAAGGTAAGCCTCATTAGTCAAGAAAAATGATGAATTAGTGTGGCTAATTGCAGGCTAGAAGCATAGGCTTGTGGCTGGTTCAGAATAACTTTTACACCTCATGCTTGTTTTTCACTTGTGGATGCAAGTTGCAAACCAAGTTGCAAGGCAACTTGTAAGCTTGGAGAATTCACCACCTCTGCATAATTCTTATATTTCCAAGCTACAAACTCTTCACATATCAGATATAACATAATTCACCAGCTGAGTTTGGTCAATTTTGATGAAGGAGGTGATTTTAGAAATTGGGCAATGTGGGATTAAAGTGAAAAACCACCAACTTGCCATGACCACAACTTTCAGCTCACAAATCCTTTTGAGATGTGCTAGTAATTTTTAGAAAGCCCTCAAATATCTCTAAAACATTCATGATTTCATGAGTTTCAATTTCCTAAAGGATCTTGGCCAAAAAGCCTTCCAAAGTTGCTAAAAAATGAACTTAAAAGTGAAATTTCTCTAAGTCTTTTTCCCCTCTAGAAATGAATTTGATCATAAATCCAAATCTATGCATTTATCTGATCATGGACCACTTAGGGAATTTTGTAGGACTTTCCAAGAGCTTCCAAATGAGCTTTTAACCAACTCAATTGGATGTGTGGTTAAGGAGTTATGGTTTAGCCCCTTTCAAAACCCTAATTTCCCGATTTTTCGATTACTCCTTAATTCTTGATCCAATGGTCATGAAAATTGATATGCAAGTCCAATATGACATAAGGAACAACTTTGTTTCACAACTTGAAGTCCAATTCCTAAAATTTGGAGAGTTGATTTTCGGTCAACCGTACGACCGATCGGTGATTACCGAGTCGCCTGTTGACATTCTGGGCCTCCTGAGACTTTGAAACTTCTTGGATGAACTTTGTTAAGCTATATGAACTTCATGAATCACAATCCCACCATTTAAACATCTTCCAACATCAAAGTCAAACTACAGTTGACTTTTACTGGTCCAAAACCCTAATCGGGTACTCTGAAATGCACTGCTCTGAATTCTGGGGTAACAACCTCACATTGACTTCTCAATTGACATTATATAATACCATTGACCTTGTTTCCTATTTGAATGAGCCCAAAACATTGACTAATCACAAACCTTGAAGTTTCGATTTTGACTGCACGAAACCCTGATTCATCTGCAATTTGACAAAGATAGAGTTGCACTGGGTTAAGGTTAGAAAATTCATGAGTATGCTCCTAAAATGATAATGAGAATCTAAGGGGTCAAAATTTGGGGTGCAACAAAGGGGACTGGACTAATATCAGTTTGGGAGGAACTAGTATAAATCTTTGTGTTTTCTAATATTATTTATTTGATTATGTTAACATTTCGATGCTAAGAATTAACCAGAATCTGAACACCAGTTTAGATTCTAAACTTTGATCAGATGCAAACTAAGAAAACGAAAAAAAAATTCAACCCCCTTCTTGTGTACTTTTCTCACCTTCACCATGTACAATATATTGGAAATTATAGACCTCTTGCCATCTTTCCTCATAATCATAACATTACCAATAACTTCAACTGCTAGAGTATTGCCATTTGCAAATTTCACCTTGTTCTTCATTGAGGGTTTTATGTTTAAAAACCAATCCTTTCGAACAGTCATGTGCGATGAGCATCCTAAGTCCAAGTTCCATTGGTCTTGGAATCTTTCTTCATATCTTGTTGTGACCATTAACAACATCTGTTTTTCTTCAGGTTTTGCCATCTTTGCATCAGTTTCTCGATTCTTATGCTTTTTAGGACAATCACTAGAATAGTGACCATACTTCTGAAAATTGTAACACTGAATGCAACTTTTGTCAGGATTTTGACCACTGCCTCTTCCTCTACCTGCAGCACCGCCTCTTTGGTTGCCTTGGTTCCAGGGTTTTCTCTTATTCGACCAGTTTCCTTGTTGATTTCGACCAGTCAAATTGTTGTAGCCTTCTCTGCCTTTCTTGCCATTCCAACTTCCTCTGACTTTCTTTTCTTTTGTTGATTGCACCTGCAAAGCCATATCATTCTTCAACTTTCTTGCAACTCTTTCTTCCATTCTTTGTTCATGAGATTCAAGTGTCCCTCACGATCTTTCGACTCTTCTATGGCTACTACCATGTGGTCGAGCTTTAGAGGCAGTGACCTCAAGATCTTTGCAAGAAATGATCTTGATGTCAACACTTATCCACATACTTTGATTTGATTCATGAATTTAGTAACCATTGTGAAGAAATCAATTATGTTTTCATTGTCCTCCATCTGAAGCAATTCATAGGTTCTTTTGTGAGTTTGTAACCTCACCTGTTTCACCTTTTCTGTGTCTCGAAACGATTTCTCCAAAATTTCCCATGCTTCTTTTGCTGATTCTACATCACTAACATTTTCAAAATTATTTGGAATGCATTGATGAATCATAAAGAGAGCTTTATAATCTTTCTTCTTCAATTCTTTGTATGCAACCTTTTCTTGATCCGTCGCATTTTCTGCAAGCGATGTTACTCCTTCCTTCACAAGATCCCAAAGATCTTGAATACAAAAAACCACCTTCATCTGCATGCACCAATTCTCATAATTATTATTCTTGAGAATCAGAGGACTCACCGGAAAATGCACGTATGGATGATTCATCGCTATCGCGTTTTGTTTCCACGAATCACAACCATAGCTCTAGATACCAGATGTTAGAGTCAACCCAAAACTTTGAGAATTTCAAATCAATATTGATGAGAAATATTCAATCAACCAATCAAAATCCCTTGTTCTCCATTCTTCACTTATGTGAACCAATCACACCTTGATTGCAAGAATGATCATGCGCATCAATTGTTAATTGAAGAAGAAAAAAGAAAATTGAATAAGAAAGAAGATTAAGGTTTGACAAAATATAGAAGAAGATGGTGACTTCTACAAAGTAACTCTCTGCCCAGAAACTGTGAAAAACTTATTCACTTTGCAATTGAAAAATTCTTTGAATTCAAGTTGTTACAAGCATAGGTGTTACCCCTCTATTTATGCTTAAGCTAGATTGCTCCCTAAGCTAAAACCCAAAAACACAAAAGCCCAAAATTTCTATTTTGGTCTAAGTCGAAATCCTGTGTCAAGCAACCTGCTTCTATACTTCGACATCTAATGCTACTCGACGCACATTACAAGTTTTAAAATATCCTTGTTTCTATCGAGCACTACCTACTTCAACACAAGGAATTATATTCTCAAAAATGTAAACACATTAGAAGCATAATATGCACAAATCAAAGGTACAATTAGAAACAACAGCCTCAAAAAAACACAAATCAACTTCTTCAAAAATAATTTGACAAGGGTAAATTTTATTTCTTTCAACCCATGTTATAAAGTGAATGCATCAATATCAATTTTTTTCCCAACTAAGAAGCCTCAAATTTATCAACAACACCTTTTTCTCTTGACACACCTTTGCTCTATCACCATTTGATCATCAATAATAAATCAAAATAAAGCCCCAAAATAATTTTACCATATCAAATTAGTTGGTCTAAATAATTTTCCACTTACTCATTCAAAATTAAAACTCAAATAGTTTTAGAAAGTTAGAACTAAAGCTAAAAATCTAACAAATAATTGTGAGATTGAGATTTTGCTAAATAAAAGCTATGAACAAGTTGGAATCATAGGTATATTATAAAGTTTTGTTTTTTATGCCTTGAAAAAGGGTTCCCTCTTCAAAAAAATTGTATATAATAACAAAAATATGTGTTGTATTCAAAGAACTACGGCAGTTAATAATAAATGTCGCAAGACCCGCATTTAAAAATGATTAAGGGTAGTTATGGAATAATTGTCGCAAATTGTGTATCGCAAATATAAATTTTTCTTTTTCAATGCCCTTTTAAAATTTTGCAAGCATTATCAAACAATGCATATGAGATTGAATAGTTGACCCCTGAAGGACGAACCCTGCGAATAGATGGTAAATATTTAAAATAATATCGACCGATTTTGCAGGAAATACACATATATGCAGAATAAACAATAAGTTTCAGAAATCAAGGCTTCAGAATTGATAGCCTTTACCAGTGTTAAGATGCTACAGAGGGAATACTTAAGGCTTACATTAGTACTGAATTGTTAAAACGTTTCCACAAGTGATGAAACAAAATTTCTGTAAACATAAATAAATTAGGCTTTCAACCTAGAAAGGGAAATTAGGCTTTACTCACTCGTACTGAACTTTGGCTAAGTTGATTTGCCGATCAGCTTGAGAAATAGTTGAAACATATAGGTTGAAATCTTGTTGTCAAGAGCAACGACCATCTCCAAGTATTAAATCCTTTTATGAGTTTCCTATTCTAGTTGGATATGGTTGACTCTTCGGAGATTGGTTTTCTCAGCTTCAACATCCTGCACCATTTTCTGCAAAGCCTCTATATCCTTTTTCCAACCAGCAATTTGGGCATCCAGGGTAGTGACAACGCTGTTCTTCCGGCGAAGGCTTTCTTCAAGTTCTTCTGCGCATTGGTCTGAGTCACTAGCTAAGTTCCACACCTTATATCTCTCAGTCGCTTTGGGCGCCATCTCGGTCTTGGCATTATGCTTGTGTTGAAAGTCTGCCTGAACTTGGTTAAAGAGAGGTCCAAAAGTAACTAACAAGTCGACCACTTCGACAAGAGCATCAGGGACGTCCAATTTCTTCAAAAGAGTTTTGATGTTATAGCCATATATGAAGTCTTTTTCCAAAGCTTCAAAAAGATTGATGTCCACAATAAGAGCCTTTAGTTGTTTCAAAATCATTTCAACAGGCTCAGGTCCAGTGACACTGCTGATACGGTCGAAGAACTTGAACATTTGTTAGTAGAACTGCCTTTGCTACTAAAGACTATTTTCATGTAGGCCATGGGATTGGTTGTTTTTAGTGTATCCATTTATTCTTTCTATAAGGGAGTGGCTAGCGCAGTAGTCTTCTTAGAGGTCGAGGCATCTGGGTTCTCTTATTCCACATTAGGGGAATGTCATGGCAATAGGATGCTTAACACCTTTGAAAATATCAATTGTTTCCTCTTGTGGCTGAACTTCTTTGATAGGTTGAGGATTCCTAATAGGAGTTATTAGTCGAGGCTCTTCTCTGTCAAGGGTATTTTCTGGAGACATGTCTTCCATATCCACCTGGGTTTCTTCCTTTTCTATAGATGTTGAAGAAGTCGAATCAGTAAGACAAGCTTTGCTAATTTATTTATGAGAAGTGTTGTCACAAACTTCCTTAGGCTTATTAACTTCATCAACAACAACAACTGCGGTCTTGGAAGGTTGATGTGCTGGCGAGCTGCTTGTAAGGGTTAGTTTAACAGTCGTTACAGATGCAGGTTGGGCCGTAAGGTTGTCCTGAAGAAAAGGTATTCATCAGTATTTAACATGAGAAATTTAAAACAAGATAGAGGTTGAATTTACCTTTGAAGCATCTATGTCAGGACTAGAGTTGGCACTCCCGTTCGACGCTAATTTTCTAGCCGCATAGATTGCCTTCATAACTTTACCAGTACAAAATTTCTTTCCTTGTTTAACTTTGGGAGTATGAGTCACCTTAGGACTGGCTCAGATTTTCTTTGTATCAACACCTCTACTTTTATTCTTGTGAGGATGAGGCTATAGAGATGAGTCATACATTGGAATGGCTCTAGAGAATGTAGCGACAGACCCGCCCTCGACAGTAGTACCATCTGAAGCTAGCGGGATTATACCTGAGCGTATCGCGCGCTCAAAGATACAATAGAGTCGCCATCGAACTTTATTTAGTCCCAAAGGACAGGGAAAATATTGATAAAACCCAAGGGGGAGATAAATGGGTAAGGGATTCAGTTATGCGAAGGAAAGGTATTAGCACCCCACGCATCCGTTGTACTCGACGGTGTTGTACCCCAAAATTTGCCCAACCTTTTTCTTTACTTGGCTTATGTTTTATTGCATAGTTCTAGCATGTGCATTTGCATATCATTGGTCATTTGCAGGGGATCAAGAAAGGTGTGCATAACAAGAGAAGGTTACCAAGGGTTCTAAGCCAAAGCAAGATGTTTTATTCAAGTGGTCAAGTGCTTATCATCATCAGGAGAAGGTCAAAGCTCTTTGAGGGAGTGGATGGATAGTTGTGGTTTCTCTCCTATCTTAGAGGCCAATTGAAGATCATCAGAGGATGTTGAGTCTATGGTTATGGATGGAGAATGTTTTAGAAGCTCAATTATTGCTTTTAAGGCCATTGTGGAGCTTATTCAACTAGTTATATCATGTTCAAGAGATTGCAGTCAGAGGATTGCACACCTAGGGTTTCATCTTCCTAGTGCAAGATCCACTGTGGATTTGAGGGAGATTAAGACTTGATTCCAAGTCATTGTGATCATGGAAAGTTGTGTTGAAGCATCCAATATTTTATTTCAAGATCAATTTAAGAAGAATCAAGAGTGTGAGAAGTTGCTAAGTTAGGGTTTCCAAGCTTGTCAGTATAAAATCCCCTGCTTAGTGCCTAACTTCAAGACCACATATTTCAAGATACAAGTTTCATCTCACTTTGAGGACCACATGACACTTGTAGAGCATGTTCATACCTTTCTTTTGAGTACTGGAACTCATCCATTGGATTTCTAGAACTCAAGTTATGATGCTGACAAGTTATGGGTCTTCAGATGAATGTATTTTCAATCAACAAAAGTCAACCAACTTCCAAGGCATTTTGGACCTAGAATCATGTTTCACCTTAACTTTTGATGAACATGAAAGTTTTTCCTGATGACCATAGCTTTCCAAAAAGTCATAGAAGTCCTTCATCTGATTTATAGAACTCAAGTTATGAGGCCTGCAAGGCAGGGGTATTTTGTGAAAGTAAGATTATAGGTCATTTTGGTTATAGGTCCATTTCATGACTTTGTGCACTTTAAATGGAACTTTATCCAACATAAAACTTGCATCAAATGAACTCAATTTCATCATGGAACATCAATTTATCATGGGTTTGGCATGTATGTGAAGATTGGTGAAGGAATTCCATGGAAAAGACCTTTAAAGATCATGGTTTGAATTGGATTGATTTAAATCATTTTCATACCATATTTGTGCATTTTTTGAGTCACTTTATCATAATAAGAACAATGCGCAAATTAAATTGGAGCCATGATATATGAAAATTTATGAAATCTCAAGTTACTTTATGTTGAAGTTACACATTCAATATCAATCATTGGATCATTTCAAGGGATAATTCTCATCCATTTGATCAGAATGGGTCACTAGCAAGCTGTTTGAATCAAAACCAAAGCCTTTGGAGCCATTTCTCACGTGTAATTTGAAGCTTGAATTCACAACTTTGGATTTTTTCAATTCTCATTATCCAACCACAATTGGGCCTCCAATTGATCTCAGATCCAAAATATATAAACCCCTGATGAAGAACAAACCCTCATTCAGCCATTTTTGTGGAGATTGGAGCAAATTCAGTTGAGAAATTCCAAGGAGAAAGTGAAATCGTGAAGTGGAGATTCAGAGCAATTCAAGCCAATTGAAGATTATCAATAGCTTCCTTGAATATCACTGAAGGTTTTGCACAAGTTCAAGCTTCAATTCAAGACCCAACGGAGGAGCTCCGTTAGGTAAACTCTCTTTCAAGAATTCTCTATGATTAAGCATCCATTCCCTGCCATTGTTGATGCATATTGAAGCCCTACTCATGTAGGCCATTTCTAGATTGGTTTGGTCTTTATTCTTGATGATTTTTTATTTATGCTCAATTCTTGATGGCTTCGAATCTCTCTATTTATGAAGGAAAAATGAAATTGAAACTTGGATTCTTGATGTACGTAGCATGAGGATTAGAATGGTATAAGAAATTGAATGATTTGGTTCAGTTTCACTCCTTCTTCTCCGGCGAGCCGTCGGAGAAGATGACCGGAGTTGCAGAGCCACCATCTGGTTCTCCTTCCCCATTTACATACATGGATGTGTGTTGCACCCTAAAATTTGACCAACCGGTTCTCCTATCTGACTCGTGGTTTAATTTCATATTCACAGCTCAGACATGTAATTTTTGTGCAAACAAGGGATATCAGAGTTTACAGCTTGACTTTCGTCTATCAGATATGGCAGACCCAGTCCAGATAATCGGGGTTTTACTTTCGGGAAATTGTGCGCTCCTCGGTGATTTTTCAGTGATTTTGAGGATATTCTGATGCCCGGGGATCTCTGTTCGATTCAATCTGGTCTCGTGCGCTTTTATGGGGGTCATTTGTGCATTCATCTGCATTTTTAGGGTTTTAATAGGCTTTATAAATTTTTCTGGAATTTAAATAGGTTTATAGAATATTTTAATAGCTTAATTTTCTTTTTAGGATTTTATAAGAATTTTTAAATCATTTTTAGAATATAAATAAGATTTTAAATGGTTTTATCTTTTTAGAATAATATAGCTTTTTCTTTTAATAATAGCTTAGAATTTTTCTATAGATTTTAAATAGGTTTAATAGTTTTTGGATAATATAGAAAATAAAATAGTTTTCTTTTATAGATTTTGATAGATATCAAATGATAATAGGATTTTAATAGAGAATTAGTGAATTTTAGAGTTTAATTAGATCTTAATTGTGTTTTAGATTTGATTAGATTAATATAGAATTAATTAGATTTTAATTGACTTTTTAGAGTTTAATTAGGTTAATTGGTTGTTTAGGGTTAATTAGATTAATATGAGTTTTAATCTTTTTTTTAGAGTTGATTAGTCATTAGTTAATTGTTTTGATATAATTTGATTAGAGTTAATTGGGTTTAACTGTGTTAATTCAGTTTTTTTTGTACAGCTTTTTTATTCACTTTCGTGGGCCCAATTGGGAGGCCCAGTATTGCTTTTTGTCCAGAAAAATGGGTCCAGAAAAAGTCCAAAAAGTCTAAACAGTCAGCGAAAGTCCAGCAGTTCTCAGAACAATCCAGAAGGTTCTAGCACTATCAGAGTAATAAATAGTGGCCACGTGTTGGCCATGCAGGGACCCACACGTTTTTCTCAGAATCACACCACGTGGCCCACCTGTCCCCCACTCACTCTCTCTCTCAGCGCATGTGCGCCACTTGGCACCCAGACATCCCTCACCGGAGATTCACCGGAACACCACCGGCGTCCATGCAAACGCCCTAACCGCACGCCGCCGGCCACCGTCAACCAACTCCGGCCACCACCTAACCTCCAGAATCCCCAGATCTTCATCTTCTTCCCAGATCTCCGCCGTCTCCACCTCGCCGGAATCATCAACCTTCATCCATCTTCAAGCGACTTTTCCAGAAATCGTCTCAAATCTTCATACTCCATCAAGATTTTTTCCAGAACAACATTCATCATCCATCAATTTTCCAGATCATCTTCATACCTTCATCCAAGAAATTTCCAGAAACAATATCAACCTTTCATCAAACTTCTCCAGAACAACTAAAACCAACATCAATCTTCATCCTCGGCCAAGGAATTTCCAGAACGCCATCCCAAACCTTCATCCTCCATCGAAGCAAGATTTCCAGGAATCCACCAGGAGGATCTTCAACTCCATCAAACCGATCCTAATTCCTCTCGCGCGATTTTCCTCAAGGATCTTCAGAGTTCACCAAATTTTTAAAGAGATCCCTCCGTTGTCAGAGTTCCTCATAGGCGCTCGTCAGAACTCCAGATTCCGAGTTCTCTTCAAGAAGACTCAAGACCTTCGTGTTAAAGGTTCCAGAAGCTTCAAGATTCGCTCATCCAGGTGCGTTGATTCTTCGATCCTTGTTTGCGTCTCGTTTTGATTGTTGTAGCGTAGGGATTTAATCTTGGCTTGAACTGGATTTAAGTTGAATATAGTCTTGATTTGAGGTTCGTTTAGATGTAGGTTAGGGTTCGATTTCAGGTTGTTGTGAGGGTTTGTTGGATGTTTGAGAGTTGCAGAGGAGAGAGTGAGTCGAGGAAGAAGATGGTGAAACGGCGCTTGATGAACAGTGCCAGAGAAAGGTTAGGGGGAAGATAGTTTTGGTTAGGTTTGGTTCTGGATTAGGGTTTGGGGTATTGGGCTAAGCCCAAAAGCGTGTTTCTGACGCTACACCCCCAAACTGCTTGTCCCCCCCCTGGCGTGTGGAAAGTCTGAATGAGTAAGTTGGGCCTTAGGCCCTGAGTGCTAACAGCACCCCCTCGTCCAAGCCCAGTATTGAAATAACAACTAGGAATCTGCTAAGTCTGCACCCCCCCAGATGTTTTGTCTTCTGATTGTAAGGTTTCTAACTTGGGCCTTACGCCCTTTGCTTCTACCACCCCCAGCATAGGCCCAATGTAGATGATAAAACTGAAACCATTGCTGTTTAAACCCCCCTCCATTTTATTTTCTTTTGTTTTGATTTTTTCTTTTATATTTCCATATTAAATAAATCATAAATAATTGAATATAATTGTTTTTTAACAATTCTTGTTTCTACCATTTCATGAAAATTAAATAAAAATAAAAATGACATTTTATTTTTTGTTGGTTATTTTTGTGCATATTTTCCATTTTAATTGATTTTTTTTAATATTTTCAATGCATGCATATCATTAGAAAATTCATAAAAAATGGTAGAATTGGTCAAATAATTCCGTTCTTTTTTCTGTAGACTCGTGATTCAGTGTAGGATTTTATAGTATAAAAACATTAGCTTAATCATGCATTTTCATTTTAATTGCATTTTGTCACTGTTACTGATGTTGAATAAATTGGTCTGTGGATATGTCTGTGTTGCTGATTTTGATTCTTTCATCTGGTATTGAATTTTGTTCTGATTTTTCAGTATGTTGTCCTAGAGCCATGTAGGTCTCCCATTAGATTTTTGATAGATTTTTGTAGGGTGTTCTGCTGTGATTTGTCTGAGCCTGAAGATAGGAGAGGTCTTGATGACTTCTTACTGTGAAGTTCAACTGTGGTTGAACTCCAGAGATAGTCTCTTGAGTTTTGTTGGCCTGGGGTTCTTCTTGAAGGTGAGAGCTGATGGAAGTCCTGTTGGAGCTTGCAGGGATGCAGTGGATTGAGGCTTAGTCTAGGAGCTTGTTGTCTGTTTGTGAGGTTCGAGATCCTGAAGTTTGAAGGGAGTTTATGGTACTTTCCTGAGGAAGGCACTATGAATGACTTTCGTCCTTCCTTCTCACCTCTTTCGTAAGTATCCAATGATGTCGGAGCCGACTTGTGAGTTTAATTTCTCCTGAGGAGGGATGTAAACTGATCACATGTTGTTGAGCCACATGGGATACGATTCCTAAGTGGAAGCCCCCTAGTACTTTCCTGAGGAAGGTCCTATGGGTCTATTCACTTAGTTCCATTAGTTTATCTAGGATTTCTTAAGTGTCCAATGATGTTGGAGCCAACTTGTGAGTTTAATTTCTCCTGAGGAGAAATGTAAACTGATCACAGTTGTTGAGCCACGTAGGATACGATTCCTAAGTGTCAGCCTCCTGGTACTTTCCTGAGGAAGGTCCTATGAGTCTGTTCACTTAGTTCCCTAGTGCGTATAGGTATTTCTCAAGTATCCCGTGATGCCGGAGCCTTCATGTGAGTTTAATTTCTCCTGAGGGGAAATGTAAACTGATCACAGTTGTCGAGCCGCATAGGATATGACTCCTGAGTAGTAACCTCCTGGTACTTTCCTGAGGAAGGTCCTATGAGTCTGTTCACTTAGTTCCCTAGTGCGTATAGGTATTTCTCAAGTATCCCGTGATGCCGGAGCCTTCATGTGAGTTTAATTTCTCCTGAGGGGAAATGTAAACTGATCACAGTTGTCGAGCCGCATAGGATATGACTCCTGAGTAGTAACCTCCTGGTACTTTCCTGAGGAAGGCACTATGAGCTTGTCTGCTTAGCTTCCTTTCTCTGGTAAGCTTGTTCTGAAGCTTGGAGACTGGGATTGATTCCTCCTGCCTAGGGTTTTGATTAGTTGTTGCTTAGATCTTTGCTTAGGGTGTTGTATAGAGTTTTGTTTAGAGCTGTATTAGGAGATTGTTTCAGGTTTGTTTGAGGCCCTGCTCAGGGTTAGTCTCTTTGTGTTGTTTGACTTGCGTGATGTTATGTTGCATTAGACTTAGGTATTCATCTGGATAGTTCTGAATAAGTGCATCTTAGAAGTAGACTTTGTGTGCATGAGAAGTTGAGGTGGTCCTCCTTCTGCTTGTTTGTTATTGCGTGGCTTTGCTTGTTGGTATTTGGTAGAGCTGAGCTCCCTTGCCTTTGTGGTTTGCGGCCTTCGCGCCTTGTGTGTCTAGTTGTTGCATTCATGCATATTTTCAGTATTTCCTTACGTTGCAGTTTCTTGTTTGTGGTTCAGTCCTGTTGCCATGATCCCTTAGGAGCTCTGACTTCTCCGTTGCGGAGTTGTTATGATAGACATTAGGATGGTCAACCAGGTGTGATAGCAGTAGGTAGATTCCCCTGTTTCTCAGCTATAGTTCTAGGGTTTCCCTTTCCTTTCTGTAGGAGCGTTTGAGTAGCTTGATCCGTAGTTAGCTGAACTACAGCTGCTCTGATTCTTCGTTCCAGACGAAGATATGTAGGCATAGGATGCGATATCCTAGCGAGCACACTAACGACTAACCTTTAGTTCTCTCGCGGCTGTGCGATCGAGACTTTCCCGCTAACGACTAATTGTTATCCCTTTCTCTCGCCCGAGTGCATTTGAGACCAGATCATATTTGTAGGTTCCCGAGCCTTAGAGACCAGTTTGTTTTCTCACTGCTGTGTGAGAGCCCCTGTTTACCCGTAGTTAGCCGAACTACGTTTGCTCTGATCTTTCATTTCAGATGGAAGTACGTAGGCACAGGACGCGATGTCCTGGCGAGCAACCTTTTTCCCGTTTAGACGTAGGCAGTCGAACTACGTTGACTCTGACTTTCCCATTGCACGAGGGAATACGTAGGCCCAGAACACCGTATGTTCTGTCGAGTCCTGTCCTTTTCTTTTCTTTTCAGACCAGCCATTAGCGTAGATAGATAATACACCCTTTTACCCATAAACACCAAGCGTGGATCCCATCGAGTACGATGGACGTGAGGGGTGCTAATACCTTCCCCTTGCGTAACCGACTCCCGAACCCAGGCTATGGTTGCGATGACCATACCTTTTTCCCGTCTTTGCGAGGTTTACTTCGAGCGTTTCCTTTCCCGCTCTGAGGGATAAATAACGCACGGTGGCGACTCTCCTGTCAAGCCGGCGCCGATTTTCGCAGTAGCGACAGCTGGCGACTCTGCTGGGGATGATAGCATCTAGGGACTTTTCCCATCCCTTATGCTGGGACCGTTTCCCATCCCCTACGCGAGTCAATCCTAGCGCTTGGGTGTTTATTGGTTGGGTGTTGTGCATATTGTGTTTTACTTTTCTGCACTTTACTTTTCTGTACCTTTACCTTTCCGCATTTATTTTCCAGCATTATATTATTATGATTATTGCTGCGGGCAAAGGGAGGTTACTGTGAGTGAAAAGCCGGACCTGGGCTTGAGTACACACCTAGATATAGTTGTGGAGAAGTAGTAGACGAACCTGTCTGCTGAGCAGGCACAGTTCCCTACGAAAATCTGCGCTCAGACGAGATTCTTGCAGAGGTGCTCCTTTCCGGTCCTGAGGATCTGAGGGGAGTCCAGACGTGAGGGTTGTCGACTCTGGGGACCGATCATTTGGAAGTCAGCTAAGTGAGGCCTCTTCATGATTTGATGATGCCACTCCTTCTGGGAATCGTATCGTCACTCATGAAAGTCTGTGACGCTGATAACCGCATAGGATGCCGTACCTTCGTCCGTGGATTAGGTCTATCCTTCCTGTGAGAGGGACTGGGTTATTGCAGGAAAACTGGCCTTCAGAAACCATGATTCAGTATCTTTATCAGATGGTGTTCTTGATTCATCTCCAGTTGTGTTGTCTGGGTCAGATGGGTTTCTTATCTGAGGTTGAGGTTATTATCAGATGGTATTCTCGTCAGATACAGAGGTTCAGATGGTTTTCTTACCAGGGGATTGATATTTTGAGTATCAGATGATAGTTAGTGGCATGAGGTTCTGATGACCGTGATTGGTTTTCTGTTCTTGATCACAGAGATATTCCTCTTCAGGCTACAGCATAGCCCCTGTGTTCGCAGATTGCATTATTTATCATATTGCATCATTGCATTACCATCTGCATTCAACTAACGTGTGTGTATTGCAGGTACATATTTTCCCTTCCAGTTCTGGTGTTTGTTCCTAAGCAAGACATGGAAAACCTGAAGAGAGTATTGCCCTACAAGTTTCCGTCGCCGAATATCAGTCTATTGTTAGAGTTGATTGCTATTGCTAAGAAGAGAGGAATGGGTGACTTCAGAAAGAGATATGGGAGGATTCTGACCTACGTTTATCAGCCATCTGTCTACGAGACCAGCGGCATCTATACTCTGTTACAGTTCTACGACGCGGAGCTTAGGTGTTTTGTATTTCCCGACTTTGTTTTGGCTCCTACCCTGGAGGAGTACTCTGCACTTCTGGATATACCGATCCGTGAGCAGATGCCTTTTTACCGTCCGGACGCTGAGCCTAAGCTGGCTGAGCTTTCTGCCATCCTGTGCTTGAAAGAGTCTGAGCTGTCTGGGAAGATGATCAGAAGAGGAGACGTATGGGGATTTCCGTTGGATGTCTTAGTGGAAAAGGCTCGAGAGTATGCCCAGAAGGGTAAATGGGATGTTTTTGACATTATCCTTGCTGTATGTGTGTATGGCATCGTGTTGTTCCCGAACATTCCTGATTTTGTTGATTCAGATGCCTTCTATATTTTGGCTGCGGGAAACCCAGTTCCTACTTTGCTGGGAGATATCCACCATTCAACCCACTATCAGAATGAAAAGCGACGAGGAAGGAATGTGTCTTGTTGTGTCCCTCTCCTATGCAGGTGGTTCACCAGTCATTTGCCTAAGTCAGGTCCGTTTGTCGCATCTATCAATTCTCTAGGATGGCCCGAGCGCTTAATGGGATTAACTGCTGAGAACGTGGTATGGGTCATTAAAGAAGTATTTGGAGCTGAAGTCATACTCAAAGGCGAAGGATTCCCGAATGTTCCGTTAATAGGAAGGAAAGGTTGTGTCAACTACAACCCTTCCTTATTGATCAAGCAATTTGGGTACATACCTCAAGGAGCGCCAAAGCCCGAGGAGATACAGGAATCTCTGTATCTCACTGGGGCAATAGGGAAAGAGATGCTGACCAAACTTGAGAAAGCCTGGAAAAACTTGCACAAGAGAGGGAAGCTTTCAGGTAGCAGAGGGGATACTCGAGGTCCTAGCCCATATGAAGAATGGATTCGTGAGCGAGCTGTGAAGTTCCTTATGCCGTATCCAGCGGTTCAGCCATTGCATCCTCCGGTAGAGGAGCCTACCACTGTGGACATTCAGGTTTACAAGCAGCTGATGGCGGAGAAAGAAGAGCTAGCCAGGGCTAAAGAGGCTTTAGAGCAGGAGAATGCCCAGCTTCGGCATGAAAATATTGAAACAGGATATATTTCTAAGCAACAGGCTGAAACTCTGAAACATCTGAAGACTACGCTATTGGAATTGACTGAAACCAAGAAGCGTCTGGAGTTGGATGTAGACTCAGTTAGTAGTGTGTTGGCCACCAAGAAGCAAGAGCTGGAAAGGGCCTACACAAAGCTGGCCAAGTTCAGAGAGCACTGGGATCTCACTATGACCAAGCGCAAGGAGCGAGAAGGAGAGCTGAAGACACAGATTGCTCAGTTGGAAGAACAGGTCAAAGTGAAGAACGAAGAGCTTGAAGAAGAAGCCTGTCGCCGACACGAGGCCGAGCGCAAGTTGACAGATGCCATGAAGAACTTGGAAGATTTCCAGCATAGAGCAGATGCCAAGAGACCCAAACCTGGGGAGGGTGCCAATGATAAGGCTTGGGAAGACTTTGTCAGAGACATCCAGGGGACGGTCAGGAAGAGGGATCGACTGATAGAAGGTTTGATTTATCAACCAGATCACGCAGAGACAAAGAAGATGGTCGAAGACTTCCGCAACCGTACCCGTATTTGATTTCTCTTGTATTCTGTATGTTGAGATCACCACCAGGCATGTTGGCTGGGATCCTCCTTATCATATCAGCTGTATGGAGCATAGTTATGTAATTTCTTGACAAGACTGTTATTCTGATCAATATGAGGGTTTTTCCAAATATTGTCTCAATGGTTTATCTCGTCTTGCTACCACTGACACTGGAATTGGAGGGGAAATATCTCCAATGCACACATGCACGTTAGCATTTTTGTATTTCTGTTTGCATAAGCCATACTGCATAGCATTTCTCTAGCAGGTCAGAGCACTTATCCAGCCTTTGTTTTCACCAGAAAGTGATTCTCGGGGAATTGTTTGAGGCAAGAAGCAGAGTGTTGAAGACGACCGAGGGGCTGAAGTAGATTTGAACAGAATCAAGCAGCGTAATCAGTTACCGGTAATTGGTGGCTATGTCTGAAGGCAATTTCCAGGTTCCTGACACCCAGGCAGGGTTTACTATGGCGTCCAACCATCAGTATGATTCTATGGAAGGCTTCCCGCAAGCGAACAATCTTATTGCAACCCAAGTTGTACAGCCAACTGTTGAGAACAGAGATCGGCATGAGAAGTTTGTTGTCCGAAATGAACATTATCCTCCCGTTAACAATCAATGTGTTGCTTTCCCTGGGATGAATTCCCGGAGAGATATTCCAGTGACCGGGTTAGTAGATCCAAGAGCTCTTGACGATGGTAGAAGACTCCGAGTGTTGGAAGAGCAAATGAAAGCCTTGGAAGCGAAAGATGCCGTTAACCTGGATGCTGTAGCCATGTGTTTGGTTCCTGACCTGGTGTTACCGCACAAGTTCAAAATGCCGGAATTTGAAAAATACACAGGAGATAGCTGTCCGAAGCTGCATTTGATGATGTTCTGTCGAAGGATGACTTCGTTTGTGCGAAATGACAAATTGATGATCCATTGCTTCCAGTATAGCCTGACTGGGGCATCGTTGAGATGGTATGTGCAATTAGAGAGTAATCAGATTCGATCATGGGTGGATTTAGCCAGAGCTTTCATAAAACAGTACGATTACAACTTGGATTTGACTCCTAGTCTCGTAGATCTGCAAGAATTGTATCAGGCGGAAAATGAATCATTCAGAGCGTATTTGCGAAGATGGAAAGAATTGGCTGCTAGTGTTCAACCACCGCTTCCGGAAAGGGAACTGGTTGACATCTTCTTGGGTACCCTGAAAGGCCATTATTTTGACAAATTGTTCAGTTGCACAAACTTTGTGGGCCTGATGAGGCTGGGAGAGATTGTTGAGAGAGGACTCAGGAATGGAAAGTTTCGAGGTGTTCCTTACGTCCCAGTTAATAAGATTGAGTCAGTTGTCAGTTCTCAAGAAGAGTGGGAAGGAGATGACGCCACCTCAGAATCTCTAGCATCTCAGGATCAGTTTTCAGACACCTCAAGCCAACGATCATCCTATCGCCGATCGCGTCAGCATGCTCCACAAAGACCAAGGAAGCCTGAAAGGCAGTTTATTCAGCTACCGGTGTCATACGGTCAGTTGTTGCCAGATTTGGTCAGAAGCGGATTGATAGTGCCGAAAGAGACTAAGCCGGTAATTCCACCTTATCCTCCAGGCTTTGATGCCAGCGCCCGCTGTGAGTACCACGCTGGGGCACAGGGGCATTCAACGAATGATTGTAAAGTGCTTAGAAGTCAGATTCAGGATCTGTTAGACTCTAGCCGTATTTGCATCACTCCTCAGGGTTGTGTTCAGATTAATGACTTTCCATCCTCCAGTTGTGAGGGTTCGTCAGTTAATATCATGGAAGACTCCACAGGAAGTGTGTGCTCTGAAGATTGCCAATCAGAAAGTTCGGTTGTATGGGAGAAATCTCTAGAGGTTTTCGCGTCGGATGCCGCACCTGTTTTCTCTGCTTAATCCGTTTAGCTTTTGTGCATCAGTATTTGCTGACCACCACCAGGATTGTTGGCTGGGGTCGTTATAGTCATACTCATTTGTGCTTACCTGCTGATTTTGTTGGTTGTACATGTATGGGAGATGTTCGTCTGTTTGCTTATAGCTTGAGTTTCTCTTTATCTCGTTATGAATGTGTGGTTGCTTTCCGCATTGCATTATTTTTTAACAGGTATATCGGAACCGTGGGTCTTATTTCCTCATCATCCAGTTTGTTGCAGGAACTCCTTCAGAGATATGGAGCAGAATTAGTTTGAATTGAGCGAAGTCCAAAGCCAGCTGGGGCAGATGATGAGAGACATGCAAGAGATGCGTTCAGAGCAGAAGATTCTCAAAGAGGAGAACAGTCAGCTGAAGACCCAAGTGAGCTTGATCATGGAGGTAGTCAAGAATGTGCTTAGGAAAGAAGACGATCAGCTATTTGAAGCCGCAATGAAGAAGCTCGCGCCGTCTGTGCATGTGGAACCTGAGCAGCAACAGAGGATACATCCGGCTCAACAGAGGATCCAGGAAGGGAAGCCAAGGAGAATATTTGAGGCACCACCTATGGCATATGCGGAGCTCTTGCAGATCTTGTTGAGGTTTAATCTGGTTGAGAAAAGAACGTTGTCACCACCAACAAAAGCGTTTCCTCAGGGATACGATGCCAATAAGCAATGTGATTTTCATTCCGGGGCATTCGGACATGACATCGAGGGATGTCATGCTTTCAAACACAACGTTCAAGACCTGATTGACTCGCACGATATTGAATTCACGCCGGGCGGCGTAGCTGTGCATATTGCTCCTGTCTCAGTCGATGCTAAGATGACAGATGTTTCCAAAGCTGCAGTGGGTCAGAAGCGTATCCTGGACTCCATGGTGTCAGAATCTCCAGGCCCACAATTGTTGCCTATTCCTGGGGCAGATCTGAGAAAGCAAATGGCTAAGCATAAGGAGAGCGTTAATCAATACATCGAAGATCAAGAAGCCGATGTTGCATTTGATACGAATGGTGCTCAAGGGTCAACCCGATACCGGCAGCAGCAGCCTCAGCAACAGAATAATCGGGGGTATAAAAGAGGTCAGAATCAAGGTCCCTTGGCAAGCCGTCATTTGGAAACTCCTCCTATACCATACGCACAGCTTCTGCAGACATTGCTTCAGCTCCAATTGGTTCGTAAAAGGACATTGGCTCCCTTAACGGGACCACCACCACCGGGGTACGATGCTGACGCTACTTGCGAGTTCCATACCGGGGCACCAGGCCATACGGTTGAGAACTGCAAAGCATTTAAGCACAAAGTGCAGGATCTGCTTGATAGTGCAGCAATCAGCTTCGGGCCGGGAGGTCCCCACATCATCTGAATGAAAGAGGAAGAGCTCTATAGTTTGGTTGAGTCGTTGAAGCAGATCAGGACAGCATTGGATTGCCCCTAATAAAGATAGCTGGTTCAGCAGCAGGGTAGATGCAAAAGCCCAGTTCTCGGGAGCTAGCATATTTTCTTTGTTTTAGTTTGTCATTTCTTTACATTTGTAGTTGCTTTCCTGTTTGAATTTGTAATCTTGTTTGTAAAACTTGGTTGTTTTCATTCAAATTGATGATAATGAAATAAATGTGCATGTTTTGATTGAATCCATTCGTGTTCACTAACTGTTTTGCAAATGTCCAACACTTGGTTAAGTAGAATTTGGGGAGGATGACGAAAATGACCGACATGCAAATATCGATAATGTATGCTTTTGAAATAAAACCTGTTGATGATGTACAGGCATTGTTTCAAATCCTTAAACACCGGAGATATAAGGAAGATAATCCCTTGTCAACCCCTTTGAGCCTTGTAGTAGGAGTTTCTTTCTGTGAACGAAAAACCCTCAATCATAACCTGGGGCAGGGTAGGTGTTAGCTAATTTGACTGAGCGTCCAAATTGCAAAAGGAATGTCCGTTCAAGGATCAATCACACCCCTAGAGGTCGTGCCTAAAAGACCACAATGGTTCAATCAGGAGTGGGACAGCCACATCATTTCCCAAAGAGTCAGACAACCAATGTCACACGACTTGTTCGAAAAAACGAAAAAAGAAGAGTCAAAAGCCCGCTAAGTCAAGAAAAATTCAAAACAAATGACTTAGGCAAAAATGAGGGCATCCCGCTGGACTTAAAAAAATCAAAAGATACTCAAAAGGAGTCAGTCCAGGCAAAAGTTAGGGATATGAAAAAGAAAAGACGAAAAGGATCAAAAGAAAAATCCTCGATGGAAATACGAGACGTGTGACCACAAATGTCAAAGACGAAAAGTGAGGGGGTGTCACTCCAAAATCCAAAAGTTTCTCGAACTATCATTCCTATTTTCTTTCAACCTCTGAGAGGTGAGCGCTAAGGTCAAAGTAGCTGAACGTAGGATGGGAGAACATCAAGGAGAACGGGTGGGTTAAAGTAAACTTTGAGCCTTTATCCTTTCCTTCAAAACCATAAACCTGACCATGTTACAACCTTCGAAAGTCCTAATTGAAGCAGGTTGTTTCGAAAGCATACTCCGGTAAAGGTCGTGTCGATTCTGACTCCTAAAAGGTTCCTCTTACCATGTTGATACTGATGTTGATAAATGTTTTGTGCATTATATGCCATAAACTGTTTTTCTTTTTCCCAGTGAACAGATTGGATGTCAAAGCTGTCATATGTGTTGCATTAATACATCTTTTATGCATAACAACTTGTTTTACTTGCGAGTAAGCGCTTGACAGCAGAAAAGTTTCCTGCAATGGAAAGTATGATCAAGATAGAATGCAGAATGCCCGAATGCTCCGAGAGCAGGGGCAAGCTTTATTGTGATCCCCAGTCAGGTCAGCTTTTCGAAGTCAGTTATTCTGGGGCAATCAGGTTGAGATTCGGTGAATACGCCGCAGTCAGGAGGTGCTACTCTGAATCAGATAATCAAGGAGTTGCAGTCAGGGGCAGACCACCTTAAGCGCGCAAAGGTTTGTGCGAGGAGCATTGAAGGTGAAGTATCTCAGAAGATCAGAACGCTGAGGCACGTTATATCAGACCATCGGGGCAACAAATTTGCAGATTCTCTTTCAAGGACTATCCCCACAGATGTCCTGTAAGCTGGGGCATATCAGAAGCAAAAAGATTGTTGTTCTCCGTACCTACAGGGTCATACAAAAGTTATTCGAGCAGATGCAGTCGATTTTCGAGAGCGAGATGAATGCGGGAAGTCGTGTTACTATCCCTTGACTCTTCACTGAAAGGTTGAGTATTCAGGAAGAATGTTTCCCAGCGTCAGTCGTACCTGACCCAGCAAGATAGCTTAAGAGCTCAAATCCCTGTTTGCGGTTACTGTGAAGACCATCCGTGTTGGCGCATCAATTTCCAGATCCGAGCTTCATCAGCACACAGGAGGACTCCCTCCATTGTCTCCAGCAAAGACCAATTCGTCATCGGCACGGGTAAGCTATCCCCCAGAGGAGTCTAATCATATTCAGCACGTCTGCTATTTAGCAGTGGAATTACATTCCCCAGCAGGGTATTACTTCGTTGAGGCGTTCGGTTGAGTTCCCAATATCCCCAGCAGGGTTGATCTCCCTCTCCCAGCATTTATTTTGCTAGGATGATTCAGTGATATCTGGGTTTATCCCCAGCGAAGTTGGCCTCGCCTTCAGCATTTATTTTGCTGAAGTGGTTCTGTACCCAGCTCTCTCCAACAGCTCGAGCCTGCTAGCATATTGCATGCATCATATTTGCATCATACTTGCATATCATTGTCAAAATGCGTAGCATTTCCATCCAGGATGAAGCATTACGTTGTAGAAAGACTAAAGCATTTGCATAGGCATACAAAGCATAAGTCAGGTTTTCTATCAGCCTCATATGGCACGTGAATTACTCTGTGATCAGTTCAGGGGCATTTATCCAGCAACAGTATCCAGACGATTCAGCGGATTATTTGTATCTCAGATCATACAGCGATTATGCTTTGATCAGTCAGTCATCTGATGTTGACAAGCTTTTCTTCCCGTCAATTCATATTGGCGATGTGTTCCTCCAATGAGTGGATTTCTCCGTCTATCATTAGACGTCTGGAGTACGAATGTGGTTTTCTTTCCGTCTATCCATAGACGATGTGAAGTTGCGGGTGATCGCAGTAAGATTTCAAGAAGGGGTTTCTCCCAGGATATGCTTTTCTTCCCGTCTATCAGTAGACGATGTGAAGTTTTGGTTGATTTTCAATGGGGTTCAAAATAGAGTTTTTATAGCAAGTGGCTTTCCTTTCCGTCTGTCAGCAGACGATGTGAAGTTTCGAGCTACTGTTCAGCGGGTTTCTTATTGCCAGATCATACATATGATGAGGTGTTTCCCCAGCGAGTCTTCTCCGGCTATCCTTAGTTGTTGAGGAGTTTCAAAATGATTTTGAAGGTTGGTTCTCTTTCTGGTTATTGGATGAGATGACGTTTCAAGAGGTACTTTTCTGACCATCAATCCTTATTGATGGCGAGGCTCTCCGAAGAATGTTCAGTTTGCATGATCGTTGATTCTTATCGACGACATGATTCTTTAAAAGGTGGTTTTCTTCCCGTCGGTCCATACTGACGATGTGGCCCCTTCAAGGATGTTGATCTTTTTCATCAATTCCCGTAGACAGAAGGATTCTGAGATTCAAGGGATGGTGTGGAATTGCGTTATGATGATCCCGTCTATCCTTAGACGATGTGAATAATGATTTGTTCATTAATCAGGATGATACCGTCTACCCTTAGACGATGAGAATATTGATTCGTTCATCAATCAGGATGATCCCGTCTACCCTTAGACGATGTGAATAATGATTTGTTCATCAATCAGGATGATTCCGTCTACCCTTAGACGATGAGAATATTGATTCGTTCATCAATCAGGATGATCCCGTCTACCCTTAGACGATGTGAATAATGATTTGTTCGTCGATCAGGATGATACCGTCTACCCTTAGACGATGAGAATAATGATTTGTTCGTCGATCAGGATGATACCGTCTACCCTTAGACGATGAGAATAATGATTTGTTCATCAATCAGGATAATGCTGTCTACCCTTAGACGATGTGAATATGGAGATTATGAATGTCTTCCCGTCTACCCTTAGACGATGTGAATAATGATTTGTTCATCAATCAGGATAATGCCGTCTACCCTTAGACGATGTGAATATGGAGATTATGAATGTCTTCCCGTCTACCCTTAGACGATGTGAATAATGATTTGTTCATCAATCAGGATAATGCCGTCTACCCTTAGACGATGTGAATATGGAGATTATGAATGTCTTCCCGTCTACCCTTAGACGATGTGAATAATGATTTGTTCATCAATCAGGATAATGCCGTCTACCCTTAGACGATGTGAATATGGAGATTATGAATGTCTTCCCGTCTACCCCTAGACGATGAAATGATTTGTTCATCAATCAGGATGATGCCGTCTACCCTTAGACGATGTGAATAATGATTTGTTCATCAATCAGGATGATACCGTCTACCCTTAGACGATGAGAATAATGATTTGTTCATCAATCAGGATAATGCCGTCTACCCTTAGACGATGTGAATATGGAGATTAATGTTGTCTTTCCGTCTATCATTAGACGAGGTGAGTATTCAATCAGGGTGTCTTCCCGTCCATCTTTGGGCGATGTGAGTATATTTCTCTTCCTGCCGATCAGTAGGCAATGTGAAAGAATCAGGTATGTTGTTGCAACCATCAGGGTTTGTTATATGGGGTATCACAAGCAGCGGGTATTCAAATCAGGAGTTCTTTATCAGATAATTAATCAGTTTGGTGCCATAATGACTGGACTCGGTTTTCTGGACTTTATTCCCCAAGCAGTTGACAGTATATGCTCGCGGTTGGCAAATTTTCGGGTTTTGTTTGTATTCAACCGTCTCGTACCTCTGAATGTTTGAAGGCTGAGCGCTCTTCAAACCCTTCAGGTCCAAGTCGCTTGAATAGGGGCAGCTGTTGCACCCTAAAATTTGACCAACCGGTTCTCCTATCTGACTCGTGGTTTAATTTCATATTCACAGCTCAGACATGTAATTTTTGTGCAAACAAGGGATATCAGAGTTTACAGCTTGACTTTCGTCTATCAGATATGGCAGACCCAGTCCAGATAATCGGGGTTTTACTTTCGGGAAATTGTGCGCTCCTCGGTGATTTTTCAGTGATTTTGAGGATATTCTGATGCCCGGGGATCTCTGTTCGATTCAATCTGGTCTCGTGCGCTTTTATGGGGGTCATTTGTGCATTCATCTGCATTTTTAGGGTTTTAATAGGCTTTATAAATTTTTCTGGAATTTAAATAGGTTTATAGAATATTTTAATAGCTTAATTTTCTTTTTAGGATTTTATAAGAATTTTTAAATCATTTTTAGAATATAAATAAGATTTTAAATGGTTTTATCTTTTTAGAATAATATAGCTTTTTCTTTTAATAATAGCTTAGAATTTTTCTATAGATTTTAAATAGGTTTAATAGTTTTTGGATAATATAGAAAATAAAATAGTTTTCTTTTATAGATTTTGATAGATATCAAATGATAATAGGATTTTAATAGAGAATTAGTGAATTTTAGAGTTTAATTAGATCTTAATTGTGTTTTAGATTTGATTAGATTAATATAGAATTAATTAGATTTTAATTGACTTTTTAGAGTTTAATTAGGTTAATTGGTTGTTTAGGGTTAATTAGATTAATATGAGTTTTAATCTTTTTTTTAGAGTTGATTAGTCATTAGTTAATTGTTTTGATATAATTTGATTAGAGTTAATTGGGTTTAACTGTGTTAATTCAGTTTTTTTTGTACAGCTTTTTTATTCACTTTCGTGGGCCCAATTGGGAGGCCCAGTATTGCTTTTTGTCCAGAAAAATGGGTCCAGAAAAAGTCCAAAAAGTCTAAACAGTCAGCGAAAGTCCAGCAGTTCTCAGAACAATCCAGAAGGTTCTAGCACTATCAGAGTAATAAATAGTGGCCACGTGTTGGCCATGCAGGGACCCACACGTTTTTCTCAGAATCACACCACGTGGCCCACCTGTCCCCCACTCACTCACTCTCTCAGCGCATGTGCGCCACTTGGCACCCAGACATCCCTCACCGGAGATTCACCGGAACACCACCGGCGTCCATGCAAACGCCCTAACCGCACGCCGCCGGCCACCGTCAACCAACTCCGGCCACCACCTAACCTCCAGAATCCCCAGATCTTCATCTTCTTCCCAGATCTCCGCCGTCTCCACCTCGCCGGAATCATCAACCTTCATCCATCTTCAAGCGACTTTTCCAGAAATCGTCTCAAATCTTCATACTCCATCAAGATTTTTTCCAGAACAACATTCATCATCCATCAATTTTCCAGATCATCTTCATACCTTCATCCAAGAAATTTCCAGAAACAATATCAACCTTTCATCAAACTTCTCCAGAACAACTAAAACCAACATCAATCTTCATCCTCGGCCAAGGAATTTCCAGAACGCCATCCCAAACCTTCATCCTCCATCGAAGCAAGATTTCCAGGAATCCACCAGGAGGATCTTCAACTCCATCAAACCGATCCTAATTCCTCTCGCGCGATTTTCCTCAAGGATCTTCAGAGTTCACCAAATTTTTAAAGAGATCCCTCCGTTGTCAGAGTTCCTCATAGGCGCTCGTCAGAACTCCAGATTCCGAGTTCTCTTCAAGAAGACTCAAGACCTTCGTGTTAAAGGTTCCAGAAGCTTCAAGATTCGCTCATCCAGGTGCGTTGATTCTTCGATCCTTGTTTGCGTCTCGTTTTGATTGTTGTAGCGTAGGGATTTAATCTTGGCTTGAACTGGATTTAAGTTGAATATAGTCTTGATTTGAGGTTCGTTTAGATGTAGGTTAGGGTTCGATTTCAGGTTGTTGTGAGGGTTTGTTGGATGTTTGAGAGTTGCAGAGGAGAGAGTGAGTCGAGGAAGAAGATGGTGAAACGGCGCTTGATGAACAGTGCCAGAGAAAGGTTAGGGGGAAGATAGTTTTGGTTAGGTTTGGTTCTGGATTAGGGTTTGGGGTATTGGGCTAAGCCCAAAAGCGTGTTTCTGACGCTACACCCCCAAACTGCTTGTCCCCCCCCTGGCGTGTGGAAAGTCTGAATGAGTAAGTTGGGCCTTAGGCCCTGAGTGCTAACAGCACCCCCTCGTCCAAGCCCAGTATTGAAATAACAACTAGGAATCTGCTAAGTCTGCACCCCCCCAGATGTTTTGTCTTCTGATTGTAAGGTTTCTAACTTGGGCCTTACGCCCTTTGCTTCTACCACCCCCAGCATAGGCCCAATGTAGATGATAAAACTGAAACCATTGCTGTTTAAACCCCCCTCCATTTTATTTTCTTTTGTTTTGATTTTTTCTTTTATATTTCCATATTAAATAAATCATAAATAATTGAATATAATTGTTTTTTAACAATTCTTGTTTCTACCATTTCATGAAAATTAAATAAAAATAAAAATGACATTTTATTTTTTGTTGGTTATTTTTGTGCATATTTTCCATTTTAATTGATTTTTTTTAATATTTTCAATGCATGCATATCATTAGAAAATTCATAAAAAATGGTAGAATTGGTCAAATAATTCCGTTCTTTTTTCTGTAGACTCGTGATTCAGTGTAGGATTTTATAGTATAAAAACATTAGCTTAATCATGCATTTTCATTTTAATTGCATTTTGTCACTGTTACTGATGTTGAATAAATTGGTCTGTGGATATGTCTGTGTTGCTGATTTTGATTCTTTCATCTGGTATTGAATTTTGTTCTGATTTTTCAGTATGTTGTCCTAGAGCCATGTAGGTCTCCCATTAGATTTTTGATAGATTTTTGTAGGGTGTTCTGCTGTGATTTGTCTGAGCCTGAAGATAGGAGAGGTCTTGATGACTTCTTACTGTGAAGTTCAACTGTGGTTGAACTTCAGAGATAGTCTCTTGAGTTTTGTTGGCCTGGGGTTCTTCTTGAAGGTGAGAGCTGATGGAAGTCCTGTTGGAGCTTGCAGGGATGCAGTGGATTGAGGCTTAGTCTAGGAGCTTGTTGTCTGTTTGTGAGGTTCGAGATCCTGAAGTTTGAAGGGAGTTTATGGTACTTTCCTGAGGAAGGCACTATGAATGACTTTCGTCCTTCCTTCTCACCTCTTTCGTAAGTATCCAATGATGTCGGAGCCGACTTGTGAGTTTAATTTCTCCTGAGGAGGGATGTAAACTGATCACATGTTGTTGAGCCACATGGGATACGATTCCTAAGTGGAAGCCCCCTAGTACTTTCCTGAGGAAGGTCCTATGGGTCTATTCACTTAGTTCCATTAGTTTATCTAGGATTTCTTAAGTGTCCAATGATGTTGGAGCCAACTTGTGAGTTTAATTTCTCCTGAGGAGAAATGTAAACTGATCACAGTTGTTGAGCCACGTAGGATACGATTCCTAAGTGTCAGCCTCCTGGTACTTTCCTGAGGAAGGTCCTATGAGTCTGTTCACTTAGTTCCCTAGTGCGTATAGGTATTTCTCAAGTATCCCGTGATGCCGGAGCCTTCATGTGAGTTTAATTTCTCCTGAGGGGAAATGTAAACTGATCACAGTTGTCGAGCCGCATAGGATATGACTCCTGAGTAGTAACCTCCTGGTACTTTCCTGAGGAAGGTCCTATGAGTCTGTTCACTTAGTTCCCTAGTGCGTATAGGTATTTCTCAAGTATCCCGTGATGCCGGAGCCTTCATGTGAGTTTAATTTCTCCTGAGGGGAAATGTAAACTGATCACAGTTGTCGAGCCGCATAGGATATGACTCCTGAGTAGTAACCTCCTGGTACTTTCCTGAGGAAGGCACTATGAGCTTGTCTGCTTAGCTTCCTTTCTCTGGTAAGCTTGTTCTGAAGCTTGGAGACTGGGATTGATTCCTCCTGCCTAGGGTTTTGATTAGTTGTTGCTTAGATCTTTGCTTAGGGTGTTGTATAGAGTTTTGTTTAGAGCTGTATTAGGAGATTGTTTCAGGTTTGTTTGAGGCCCTGCTCAGGGTTAGTCTCTTTGTGTTGTTTGACTTGCGTGATGTTATGTTGCATTAGACTTAGGTATTCATCTGGATAGTTCTGAATAAGTGCATCTTAGAAGTAGACTTTGTGTGCATGAGAAGTTGAGGTGGTCCTCCTTCTGCTTGTTTGTTATTGCGTGGCTTTGCTTGTTGGTATTTGGTAGAGCTGAGCTCCCTTGCCTTTGTGGTTTGCGGCCTTCGCGCCTTGTGTGTCTAGTTGTTGCATTCATGCATATTTTCAGTATTTCCTTACGTTGCAGTTTCTTGTTTGTGGTTCAGTCCTGTTGCCATGATCCCTTAGGAGCTCTGACTTCTCCGTTGCGGAGTTGTTATGATAGACATTAGGATGGTCAACCAGGTGTGATAGCAGTAGGTAGATTCCCCTGTTTCTCAGCTATAGTTCTAGGGTTTCCCTTTCCTTTCTGTAGGAGCGTTTGAGTAGCTTGATCCGTAGTTAGCTGAACTACAGCTGCTCTGATTCTTCGTTCCAGACGAAGATATGTAGGCATAGGATGCGATATCCTAGCGAGCACACTAACGACTAACCTTTAGTTCTCTCGCGGCTGTGCGATCGAGACTTTCCCGCTAACGACTAATTGTTATCCCTTTCTCTCGCCCGAGTGCATTTGAGACCAGATCATATTTGTAGGTTCCCGAGCCTTAGAGACCAGTTTGTTTTCTCACTGCTGTGTGAGAGCCCCTGTTTACCCGTAGTTAGCCGAACTACGTTTGCTCTGATCTTTCATTTCAGATGGAAGTACGTAGGCACAGGACGCGATGTCCTGGCGAGCAACCTTTTTCCCGTTTAGACGTAGGCAGTCGAACTACGTTGACTCTGACTTTCCCATTGCACGAGGGAATACGTAGGCCCAGAACACCGTATGTTCTGTCGAGTCCTGTCCTTTTCTTTTCTTTTCAGACCAGCCATTAGCGTAGATAGATAATACACCCTTTTACCCATAAACACCAAGCGTGGATCCCATCGAGTACGATGGACGTGAGGGGTGCTAATACCTTCCCCTTGCGTAACCGACTCCCGAACCCAGGCTATGGTTGCGATGACCATACCTTTTTCCCGTCTTTGCGAGGTTTACTTCGAGCGTTTCCTTTCCCGCTCTGAGGGATAAATAACGCACGGTGGCGACTCTCCTGTCAAGCCGGCGCCGATTTTCGCAGTAGCGACAATGTGCCATGTAAGAGTTGAATGGTTGACTGATCCAAGATGAATGGCCCTGATTGCATCTGACCACCCCTTGACCAATTTGACTGCCAGCGTGTTTTAGTTAAACGCCCCGTTTCATTAACTCTGATTGTGCTTTGGACCTGGGCCTCAATTCTTATTCACACCTCCTTTTCAATAAGCCCAATAAAACCAACTGGTTTTCATTGCTATTCAACACGCGTGTTTTCTTATTTTCTTTTCTTTTATTTCCTTTTTCATTTTATTTTTCTGTTTGAATTTTAATTCAAGGAAAATACCTCAAATGATCTAAAAATATTGCAAAAATATTTTTTACATATTTTGGGATGTTAACTGATTTTAGGAATTTTCACTTTATTTGTTTAGTCATTTTTTCAATTAAAAATGGATTATTACTTTTGAGGTGTTTTAATTGGTTTAAAATTGATCATTGTTTGTTCTTGATTTTATTTCTTGACAAATTTTCCATTCCAACGGCTGATTTTCTTTTCTCATGTTCATGTTGTGTTAAAGGATTTTTTAAGACCATTTTCCCCTGATTGGGGGCATTTTAGTTAGGGATTTAAGCTAGTTTTAGTGACCCTCGGTTCACCCTTTCCCTTTGGTATACCTTTAGGGTTTCATTTCTGTTTGCATTGTTTTGGTAGGACTTTGTCCTCATACTTTTGGCCCTTGGTTTCTAACACCTTTGGGCTACTTTGAGATTTTATTTGGTAATTTTTGAACACTTTTCCTATTTTTAGGGTAATTTCCAATTTAGGTTACCCTTAAGGGATGTTCACATATATGCATGATCTAGTTTACTTTGGAAGTGACAATTATGGATCCTTTGAACTCCTAATTATTTTTGATGCATGTTGTTAATATGTTGAGGTTGCTGTATGTTCAATTATGGGTCTTAATTTTGTTCATAGCTTGTTAAAGTTTGTGCATCTTTTTAAGCTTGCCATTAGGGTTTCACATGATGTATGTCTTGCATTATTTTGTGTATGTGTTGGCATTCTATTTTATGCATTCCTTCTCTTTTCTTCTTGTGTCAATAAAGGTTGAGATTTGCTAGTGGAGGTAGCTTGTGTGTTTCATTGCATATGCATATTTGCATCTTTCATATCTTATGCTTTGATTATGCCTTCTTTTTTTTGCTTTCTCTTTGCCATGTTTCCTTAGGATCTCTAATCTCTTGAGATTATGATAGACCTTAGGATTTAAACCATGCATGATAACATTAGGTAGTATCCCCCTAACCTCAATCATAGGACCATTTTGCATGACAAGTACTAGGTTTGAGTTAGTCTCCCTTTAGTTTGTCCTCTCTCATTCTCATCTTCAAATCGTGTCAAAACACTTAATAAAGGTTAACGAATGTTGTGCGTTATGAGCCTTAAGTACTTGGGAAATGATGATTGGGTGGTTGCATCTCAATTGTCTAGAATGTTAGCGTATGTACTTTGGACGATATGCGACGCATTCGCTCCTAGGTCATAGTCTTTAGTGCAACATGAGTTACAAACAATAATCAATGCACTTCTTCTCTAAAAGACACAAAACAATTTCAAACTTCATTTTGTCCTTCGGGATTCTAATAATGGAAAACCTTTTTCATAAAGAGAGTTTGGTTAACTCTTGGTTCTACCGCAAACAGGTAACGCCTATGTCTCCAATGGTCGAGCTGCATACACCTAACTGCTAGAACTAAGTTTTAACCTACTCGGGTAAAACATTTTGAACCATCCGTTGTTCTAGTTTCCCAAATTATGTTTGCTCTGATTTCTCATACCAAACGAGAATACGTAGGCACAAGACGACGATGTCTTGGCGAGCAACCTTTCCCCACTTTCACCCGTAGTTAGCCGAACTACGTTGACTCTGACTTTCCCATTACACGAGGGAATACGTAGGCACAGAGCGGCGATGCTCTGCCGAGTCACTTTTCTTTTCTTTTGTCCCTGAGCCGTAGCTTAGATAGTAAACACCCTTTAGATAGATAACGAAGCATGGATCCCGTCGAGTACGACGGACGTGAGGGGTGCTAATACCTTCCCCTTGCGTAATCGACTCCCGAACCCGAGATATGGTTGCGATGACCTGTCTTCTCCCGTTTTCGTTAGGTTTTCTCTGATAGTTTCCTTTCCCTCTTTTGGGATAAATAACAAATGGTGGCGAATCTTCCGTCCTTGCCGGTCCCTCTTCGCAGCGATGCGATAACTGACGACTCTGCTGGGGACGGACAAACCCCTATGCGAGTCAATCATAGCGCTTGTTTGTTTATCTTTGGGTGTTGTAGATATGTACTTTATTTTCCCCCATTTTATTTTCAGCATTGTATATATCATTATTGCTGTGTTGTAGGGGGGAATTGATTCATTAAGTGATAAGCCAGACCCAGACTTGAGTACAAACATAGAATTAGAAGTGGAAAGTAATGGTGAACCTTTATGTTAGGCATGCCCTATTTCCCATGAAATTCGCGCTCAGACGAGATTCTCTTTGATGACATTCTTTCCAACCCAGTGGGCCGTTGAGAGGATTTCAGATATGAGGGTTGTCGACTCTGGGGACCGATCATTTGTGATTCAACTAAATGAGGCCTCTTCGGGAGATTATGATGCCAAACCAGAAATGGTGAACATATCATCGTTTCTTGAAAGTCTGTGACGCTGATAAACGCATAGGATATCAAACCTTATCAGTGGATAGGTCCATACCTGTGAGAGGGATTGGGTGGTGCAGGAAACCTTGACTTTCAGACTACCCGGTTTTCTTTGCAGTGTGCATCTGTGTTCCCGATATCAGAGGTTCCTATTATTAGAGCTATGCTATGTTCTTGCCAAAGCGAAATGCTGGTTCTTCTTGATCAACAGCACAACAATCTTGATCCCCTGTTGCATCTTTGCATTTGCGTCATCATATTGCATTTCATTAACATGTATTTATGTTGCAGGTGCATATTTCCCCTTTGATTCTAGTGTTCTTTCATCTAACATGGAGCCCTTAAGGAGGACATTGGCCTACAAATTTCCAACACCTGATATTGGAGCTTTGCGGAGTTTGATTTCTTTAGCCGACAAGAAAGTAATGGAAGACTTCAGACAGTCCTATAGGAAGCTTCTGAGCGTTGTATGAAAGCCTTCTTTGAATGAGTTGAATGGTCTTCGGACCCTGTTACAGTTCTACGATCCTCAGTTGAGATGCTTTACTTTTCAGAGTTATGTGTTGGCGCCTATATTAGAGGAATTCTCTGCACTGCTAGGAGTGCCTATTCTTAACCAGATACCACTCTATCATACTGAGGATGAGCCAAATCTGGTTGAGCTTGTTGCAACTTTACATTTAGACGCATCTGAGTTGACAGGGAAAATAGCTAAGAGAAATGGAATACCTGGGTTTCCGTTACCTTTTCTGGTGGATAAAGCTCGACATTTTGCCAAGGAGGGTTGTTGGGTGGTGTTTAGTGATATCTTAGCCTTATGTATCTATGGTATTACGTTATTCCCTAATATTCTGGACTACATAGATTTGGATGCGTTCCATATATTTGCTTTGAGGAATCCTATACCTATGCTGCTAGGTGACGTTTATCATTCCGTACACTATAGAAATGAGAATAGAAGAGGGAAGAGTGTATCTTGTTGTGCACCCTTGTTCTATCTATGGTTTGTAAGCCATCTTCCCAATACTGGTTCGTTCTCTGATACTGCAGGTACATCAGAATGGTCTGAACATTTGATGAGATTGTTTACTGAGGATATTGTTTGGTTTGATAGGGATATGCTGGGTACTGAGATCATTTATAGTTGTGGAAGCTTTCCTAACGTCCCGCTAATCGGAAGGAAAGGTTGCATTAATTATAACCCATCCATCGCAATCAGGCAATTTGCGTATGCATTAAGAAGTCCTCCGAAGGATGAAGAGATACAGGAATCTATGTATCTCAATGGAGTATTGGAGGAGGATACCTTAGCCAGGGTTGAGCATGCTTGGAGTAATGTCCACAGAAGAGGGAAGGTTTCCTTAGGGAAGAGCAACAGTCGAACCTATGACCCCTATTTGGCTTGGATTTAGAGTAGAGCCGAGAAGTTGATGATGCCTTACCCATCTGCTAAGCCTGTGTGTCCTCTTGTGATTGAAGAACCCACTACTGTTGACATCCAGAAGTATAATCAGGTGTGGGCTGAGAAAAAAGAGTTGAAGAAGGCTAATGAGAAGTTGGAAGAAGAGATTTCTCAACTTCGAAGTGAGAAGAATGAAGCGACTTATTCTTTGAAAAAGCAGACTGAACTGGTAAACAGGTTGGGTACACACTTGACCACGCAGATTAGCATCAGGGAACGCTTGGGTTTGGATTTAAAGGCTGTCAGCAGTGTTCTTGCCACTAAGAAACAGGACTTGGATAAAGCTTATTTGGAGATTTCCAAGTTCAACTCCCAGTGGAACACTACCCTTTCAAACAATAAGGAGCGTGAAGATAAGCTGAGGCAGCAGATCGCCAGACTGAAGACTTAGTTGGGAGCTAAAGATGAAAGGATTGCAGCAGAGGCCTCATTCAGGCGTGACACTGAGTACAGACTGAATGAAGCTATTTCAAATTTGAAGGATTGCAGGCTGATAGCAGATTCTAAGAGGTGTAAACTTGAGGAGTGCTTTGGGGAAGGAGCCTGGGAAGACTTTACTAAGGGTCTGCAGGACACCATCCGACAGAGAGAGGTACTCATTCAGGGGTTGCTCGCCAGACCAGACCACCCTGAGACAAAGGAGTTGCTAGAGGATTTCTGTGCTCACTGTCGCACTTGATTTCTTTGTATTCCTTTGTAGTTTTTGTTCATTACTGTATGCCGACCATCACCAGGTGATAACACAAAATCGTATATATATTGATGCATAATTCAACTGATGTTTAACTGTTTTCGATCCGATTTCGGGTTCTTTCCGTGTTATTTGTCTGATATTTTGTAGGTATTTTATGATCATGTCTAAACAAGACAATATGAAGAAAAGAAGCAATCACAGATGAAATATGGACGAAAACCGGATGAAAATAACATGAAAAACGCAGAATGCATATTTTGCTGTTGTGACGACCGTCACAACTCCATGACGACCGTCAGACGGGTGACGACCGTCACACACCGTGACGACCGTCATGCAGGCAAAAACGCCCAACTTCAAATGCACGTGCAAGAGGCAGTTCTAAGTCCCAAATAGTGGACCACTACTCCCTGATATTTCTGCCTCAAAGTCCACCTTCTTCAAGTTATAACCGTTAGAATTCTATTTCTATAAAAGGGGAAGGAGGGGAGCTGAGAAAGAGAGCCGCATTCAGACAACGAAGTGCTGCCCAATTTCATTTCCAGAGCAAAAGTTCAGTTTTATTTCTTTCTATTTTTTTGTTGCCTTTCATTTCTTCTGTAATTCTTATTTCCCTTGTACGATCAATTGGCACAAAGACCAGAATCCTGCCAACATCTGTGGAGGATCTGCCCAAAGGTCAATTGGAATATTTACAGGTTTTAAATTTTAATCGTAATTTTAGTTTTCATTATGATGCATGTTATTATTCACTGTTTTTATTTATGTTTTACCTTTCCCAAATCCATGTCTAGCTAAATCAAAGTAATCGATATGTAATAATAATTCAGAAGGGATTTGATAATAACCGGTTGAGAACTTTCTTTTTCAAAAGTTGTTTATGGTCTGAGTGTTTAAATTTATTTACTGAATAAACTTCATCGCGAAAGCGAGAACTTATTTAAAAGTAGTTTTGCCACGAAAGTGGGAAATTAATTAAGGTACGGACCAACAAGCGAAAGCTGCGGCAAGACCAGATAGTAAACACTAGTCATTTGTTTTAATAACAGCGAAAGCACTTTAAAATGAATTAGAACTTAGAGATTTCCAAAAAATAGTTTTAACCCCGAATGGGACACGAAAGCGTACGTTTGGCCCTTAGAACTATGATTAGCGTCAATAACCATCATGAGACGAGAGTCTTCAGATCACTATTTTCTGCTTAAATAAACTCTGAAAATATTTCATATACCGACAACTTGTCAAATCCCCGAAGAACATAATTACTGCATATCGATTCACATAATTATAATTTAAGTAACATTTTTTAGTTCCCTTTAGTGACAATCTTATTCCCTTAAGCATTATCTACCTAGCTAAACATAGTAACTCCCGAGAACACTAGTTTGATTACGAGTCCCTGTGGGACCGATATCTATTATTACTACGCGATAGACTGTGCACTTGCAGTTAAGTTGTATTAGACATAGAAAGTCGCAATCAAGTTTTTGGCGCCGTTGTCGGGGACCCGTTTAGTCAATAGTGTAACCTTCTGTTACGTCGTATAGACTAGGTTAACTATTTTCATTTTTCCTTTACTAGTGCTGTCGATTGTATGCCAAGTAATCGCCCACAAGGCGATATCTTAAAACCTTCAGTCGCAGAACTAGAACACTTCTTACATTTAAGAAGCCGAATCATTGAGTACCAACTCAAACATAACATTCTCGATCCTCTCACTCCCATTCCCAAATCCAAAGAAAAATCAAAGATGGCTGAAGGACCTCCAAACAAACCGCTGAAGGCATACGCTACACCCTCTCAGATGGAGCCTAGAAGTAGCATTGCTGCCCCAGCTATTACTCGAAACGATTTTGAGCTGAAACCCTCATTACTGTCAGCTGTACAACAAAACCAATTCTCAGGAAATGCAACGGAGGATCCAAACAAACATTTAACGAAGTTTGTACAATACGCAGACACAGTGAAAGCAAATGGAGTAACTCTAGACGCGATAAGACTTCGTCTTTTCCCATTCTCTCTTAGAGACAGAGCGTGGACATGGCTACAATCCTTACCATCCAACTCCGTTACGACGTGGGAACAGTTGAAAAACGTCTGCTTAGCGAGATATTTTCCGCCAAGCAAAACTGCTATGCTTAGAGCTCAAATCAACAGGTTTCGACAAAAAGATACTGAATCTCTTTACGAAGCATGGGAACGATTCAAAGATATGATGAGAACATGTCCTCACCACGGTCTAGAAGACTGGGTGACAATCTATACTTTCTATAATGGGCTTTTATACAATACCAGATTGACAATAGACGCTGCCGCGGGCGGTGCACTTATGGATAAGCCATACGACGAAGCCTATCAACTAATCAAAAACATGTCTCAGAACCACTGCCAATGGGGAGGTGAACGCACTCCAACAGAGAAAACCACAGCGAAAGGTGGGATGTACGAGATCAGCAGCCTTGAAAAGTTCAACGCTAAAGTAGATGCTCTAGCACAGAAGATTGACAGTCTGACCGTTAACCCCACTGCAACCATCGCTGCCGTAACTCCAAACTGCGAGTTATGCGGAAGCACCACTCATAATGCACCCGAATGCCCATTGCTAGCCGGAATCCCACCAGACCAAGTAAATTATGCTCAAGGAAATCCCTACGTAAATACTTACAACCCAGGTTGGCGAAATCATCCAAACTTTTCTTACAAAAGCGATAATGCATTGCAAATGCCTACTGCTCCACCAGGATATCAGAAACCAGCTGCTGCTCAGACTGCACCTAGGAAATCAAACCTCGAGTTGATGATGGAAAAATTCATAGCTACTCAAGCTCAAACAAACAAAGAATTCCTGAATCAAAACATACACACTAGCGAGCAAATTAAACAGTTGACCGGAAAAGTAGACGCTTTAGCCACCCACAACAAAATGTTAGAAACACAGATATCACAAGTGGCTCAACAACAAGCCTCTGCTGCCGCACCCGCTGGCACATTTCCTGGACAACCCGAACAGAATCCAAAAGGTCAAGCAAATGCTGTAATATTAAGAATTGGAAAAGAGTTGGACGAACCGATCGATCCGAGGACCGAAAACTCAACCATGCAACAAAAACCAACTGAACAAGCAGAAAAGGAATCCGAGTTAGAGAAGAAGGAAGACAACGAGAAGGAGGATACCGCAAGTGAAAAAACGCAAGCACCTCCAGCGCCATATAAACCACCTATCCATTATCCTCAAAGATTAATAAACTCTAAAACTTCAGGACAGTTTAAGAAATTTGTAGAGCTCCTAAAACAATTGAATATCACTATTCCTTTTACAGAAGCGATAACTCAAATGCCGTCTTACGCTAAATTTCTCAAAGAAATCCTGTCAAATAAGAGAAAGATCGAGGATAACAAAACAGTTACACTTACTGCAGAGTGTAGCGCTATAATTCAAAACCGCATGCCTCCTAAATTAAAAGACCCAGGTAGTTTCTCCATACCCTGCGTCATAGGAAAGTTCGTAATAGACAAAGCTCTATGCGATTTAGGAGCCAGTATCAGTGTTATGCCCTTATCTATATGCAAAAAGCTGAATATGGGAGACCTAAGACAAACCAAAATGCCCGTACAATTAGTTGACCGATCAGTAAAATACCCCGTCGGAATACTGGAAAACGTTCCAGTACGCATAGGACAATTCTACATCCCAACCGACTTCATAATCATGGACATTAAAGAGGACTCTGTTACCCCAATTATCCTAGGAAGACCGTTCCTACCTACAGCCGGAGCTATTATAGACGTGAAGAAAGGAAGACTAACATTCGAAGTAGGAGAAGAAAAGATAGAATTCATTCTCACCAAGTTCTTACAAGCACCAGCCATAGACGATACCTGCTATTTAGTAGATGAAATTGACGAATGCATAAAAGAACTTGAAAATGAAGAGACCACGTATTCAGAAATAATAAAGATTCAAATACCCCATATTTCTGAAGACGATGATTGGCGTAAACCGTATAAAGACGACAGCCTAAGCGAAAGCTTAGCACTTACCCCAAACCATATGCCAGGTCCGAAGAACCCATCTTTAGAACTTAAAACACTACCCAAAAACCTTAGATATGAATTCCTAGACGATGAACTAAAAAGACCAGTGATAGTCAACGCCGACTTAGGAAAACCAGAAACCGAAAAGCTATTAGAAGTCCTAAAGAAGTACCCCACCGCATTAGGCTATAACATAAGCGATCTAAAAGGTATAAGCCCTTCGATCTGTATGCATCGAATTACAATAGAGGAAGACTCTAAAACCTCTAGAGAGCATCAGAGAAGACTGAACCCCATCCTAAGCACTGTAGTCATAGATGAAGTAAAGAAATTGCTAGATGCAGGAATCATCTATCCAATCTCCGATAGTGAATGGGTTAGCCCAGTTCATGTCGTACCGAAGAAAGGAGGAGTCACAGTAGTTAATAACGAAAAAGGCGAATCAATAACAAAAAGAGTCGTGACTGGAAGTAGGATGTGCATTGATTATAGGAAGCTTAACAAGGCCACACGAAAAGATCACTTCCCGTTACCCTTCATAGACCAAATGTTGGAAAGATTAGCCAAACATTCGTATTTCTGCTATCTAGATGGCTATTCAGGATTCTTCCAAATTCCCATTCATCCTGATGACCAAGAAAAGACTACATTCACCTGTCCTTATGGTACTTTTGCTTACCGCCGAATGTCGTTCGGACTCTACAATGCTCCAGCAACCTTCCAAAGATGCAAGATGGCGATCTTCGCAGATTTCATAGATGACATCATGGAAGTATTTATGGACAATTTCTCGGTATGTGGACAAAGTTTCGAAGGATGCCTACAAAACTTAGAAATGGTATTAGAACGTTGTGTAAAAGTGAACCTCGTCCTAAATTGGGAAAAATGCCATTTTATGGTCCGACAAGGAATAGTTCTAGGACATGTAATATCAAATAAAGGAATTGAGGTCGACAAAGCTAAAATAGAGATTATAAAAGATCTCCAACCTCCAAAATCCGTACGAGAAATACGGAGTTTTTTAGGACATGCCGGTTTCTACCGAAGATTTATAAAAGATTTTTCAAAAATCACAAAACCTTTGACCGGCCTGTTGATGAAAGATGTTGAGTTCGTCTTCAACGACGACTGTCTAAAAGCATTCGAAACATTAAAATCAGCCCTTATCACCGCACCGATTATGCAACCACCCGATTGGCGACTACCGTTCGAAATCATGTGCGATGCGAGTGATTATGTCGTAGGCGTAGTTCTAGGACAAAGGAAGGACAAGAAACTCCATGCCATCTACTATGCCAGTAGAACCTTAGATCCTGCCCAAATGAACTACGCTACAACAGAAAAGGAACTTCTATCAGTTATATTTGCGCTTGACAAATTCCGTTCTTACCTAATAGGAGCAAAAATTATCATATACACAGACCACGCTGCCATTAGGTACCTAATAAGCAAAAAGGATGCCAAACCAAGATTATTGAGATGGATCCTGTTATTACAAGAGTTTGACTTAGAAATCAAAGATAAGAGAGGAACCGAGAACGTTGTTGCAGATCACTTATCCCGAATAGAAGGCATCAAACATGAACCAGTACCGATAAATGACGATTTCCCGTACGAACATCTGATAGCCAAATTAGAAAGTGACACGCCTAACTCAATCTCGGAAGATCCAGAATTCGAAAAAGCCGTAGAAGCCGTCTATGCCCAAGTCACACTACCTTGGTATGCTGACATCGTTAATTACCTCACTGCAGGCGTGCTTCCACCGGATCTCACTTATCAGCAAAAGAAGAAATTCTTCCACGATCTGAAACACTATTATTGGGACGAACCTCTACTCTTCAAGAGAGGGGCCGACAACATATACTGTCGCTGTGTCCTAGAGGAAGAAGTAGAAAATATCATTTCCCAATGCCATTCAGCATCATATGGTGGTCATGCTAGTACATCCAAGACGTGCGCTAAGATTCTCCAAGCCGGCTTATTCTGGCCTAACCTCTGGAAAGACGTTCACATCGCTGTGCTAAAATGTGATCGATGACAACGAACTGGCAACATCTCACGACGCGATGAAATTCCTCAGAAAGGAATCTTAGAGGTAGAAATCTTTGACGTATGGGGAATAGATTTCATGGGACCATTCCCACCTTGTTTTGGTAATAACTACATACTCGTCGCTGTAGACTATGTGTCTAAATGGATAGAAGCCATTGCTGCTCCAACAAATGACGCACGAGTAGTAATCAAACTCTTCAAGAACATAATCTTTCCTAGATTCGGTGTACCCAGACTCGTCATTAGTGACGGCGGATCTCACTTCATATCGCGAATATTTGATAAACTTCTTTCTAAATATGGATTCCGACACCGAGTAGCTACACCCTATCATCCGCAAACTAGCGGACAAGTAGAGGTCTCGAACAGAGAAATAAAACAGATATTGGAAAAGACTGTCGCTACCTCAAGGAAAGATTGGTCATCAAAGCTACATGAAGCTTTATGGGCTTATAGGACCGCTTTTAAAACACCAATAGGTACTACACCCTACAAATTAGTTTACGGTAAATCCTGCCATCTCCCTGTAGAATTAGAGCATAAGGCCTTCTGGGCCATTAAGACACTCAATTTCAACTACACCGAGGCAGGAGAAAAGCGAATCTTGAACTTACACGAATTAGAAGAACTTCGATTAGACGCTTACGAAAATGCCTGTATCTACAAAGAACGAACTAAAAGGTGGCATGATAAACGTTCAGTCAAGAAACAATTCAGTGTGGGAGACATCGTACTGCTATTTAATTCAAGATTAAAAATCTTCCCAGGTAAACTAAAATCTAGGTGGTCCGGACCTTATGAAGTGACTAAAGTACTTCAGAGTGGAGCTGTTGAAATTACCGATAAGACGAATGCACCGTTTATCGTAAACGGGCAACGTCTAAACATTATAATAAGAACGAAAACAACCCTCAAGTCTGCAGTATAACATTGCTTGAGCTTCCAGCTCAAACACCCGAATAGCTTGTCACCAAGCTATCGTCAGGCTTTAGACGTTAAAAACAGCGCTTACTGGGAGGCAACCCAATTTTCCCGCATTTTTCCTCGTTACTGTATTTCATTTTTATTCTACTTTGAAACTTTAACAAAAATTCTAAACTTAAAATTACTACTATTTTTACTTTCTTTTATTTTCATATTTTATTTTATTTTATTTTTCTCTTTTATTTTTGTTTTTACCGCCTTTCGCTTTTCTTAAAATCCTGACTTCAAATTTCTGTTTTAAACTTTTCAGGATTTTAAAAGTCTTCAAAACCTTCCTCCTGTTTTTCTCTGACTTACCTGCGAGTATGGCCGCGTACGACTTCACCAAGGTTCATTTTCGAGGACTAGCTCAAAAGGCAAGATTTGAAGCATTGACTGAAAGAGAACTAGCCTTAACGCTGTATTATGATAAGTCTACCATGGAGAAACTAGGGATCACGGATAGCATCCAATACCTGTTCAATCAACTGGGTTGGGAGAACACTGCTTTGAAAACCCGTTTTGCTACCTATAAGGACCTCACTTACGAATTCCTTAATTCCTTCAGGTACCTACCCAACTATGGTTTTGGATCCAACACAGAGCTGATCACCTTTAGGATGTTTGGGATGGACCAAACCCATAGCCGGATGTCATTAGCTAACCTCCTAGGATTTCCTAGCGGACCGCATGTGTTCATCAGTGCAGAAGATGACGATATTGATTTTGAACTCAACCAATTCTGGGGTAGAAGCACAGGCGACTATCACCCTGAACCAGACAGAATGTATAATGATGAGATTCATAACCCAGCTTTCAGATACTTTCATAAGATACTAGCTCACACCCTTTTCGGAAAAGAAGAAAATATTACTACAGTATCTAAAGAAGAGTTATTTATCATGTTTTGTGCTTCTCAGGGACGTACAGTGAATGCAGTACCTTTCATGATGAGATCTTTCTGACGCCTCACTCAAGACCCACAATCATCTATCCTAATAGGAGGCCTCGTGACAATGATTGCCCACGAGCTTGGCCTTAGATTCCACTTAAATGCAAGCACTAGTTTTGGCACCATCCGACCCATGAATATCCAGTTCTGCTTTAACAGGCGCATTTTAAGAACTATGGGACCTGGACCTTACGAGTACCTCATCAATGACAAACCTGTCCAGCTATTCACATTGCCAAATCATCAGATGACAAGTATCCATAACAAGGACAACTGGCTTTATGAATTGGATGAGCCTATGGGACCTCCTTCACCTCAATCAACACCACAGAACTACATGTACGATAGTGATCACATCTCTGAAGCACACGATTATATGTACTATGAGGATGATGTATCAGAAGCTGAAGTAGACCCTACGACCCCTCCGCATTACAACACCTATCCTAAGCCCATTCCTGAGGAGACCACTGACAAAATGGATACTGTTCTGCTCCGATTGGACAACGTTGACGCAGCTCTGACTACTGTAAAAGACGACATCGCATGCATACACAGCGAAGTCGTAGTCTTCATGGACTTAGTCTGTGACCAGCTCGACTACTACGCACGGAAGTTCGATGAATTGAAGGCACGAAAAGACTAGATATTAGTTTTAGTTTAGTTTAGTTTAGTTTTCTGTTTTCCGTCCGTTTTCAATTATTTTGATTTTTGCATTGTTAATTTCCCTATGTATTACATTACAGTCATTCTAATTACTTGTTATTTCAATTATAGTCTTTATTCATTTATTCTGTTTTTACATTATTCTTTGTTTATTGGCCGCTATAATACAATGCCATATCATTTATAGGCCTAAAAATCACTACAAGAACACCCTCAAAGCAAAATTCTGCGTTCTGCAGCTTTTGTTGGTGTGACGACCGTCACGCGGGTGACGACCGTCACAGATACGTGACGACCGTCACGAGCCCTAAACTGTTATCTGATATAACAGGGGTTGCATTTTCTCTCCCACTCATCTCCTTTCAACTTCCAATCATCAAGAACTCACACCCCACTCCCAATTTTCATTTTCCCCACCTTGCACCATATATTCCAACTCCCATCTCAACTTCCTACTACACTTCTGTCACATTTTTCCACTCCACAGAACCACCTCAATCCACATTCCCTCTGTATCCTCCAACAATGGCGAGAAACAACGAAACCCCAGACCTCAGTAACATTGTGTTCAGTGAGGGCGACTCCGGAGAGAGACAGCGAGCCAACTACATCGCATTCCATCAATGGTCGCTACAGCCGACCCACTATCCACATATCACATCGCTCACGGAGCTCGGACTCCTTGACGGCGTTACTTGGATGCTTCAAAGAGTCGGCATCTGGAACCTCTGCACCAATCCACTGCCGACGTACGAACAACTCACCCTCGAGTTCCTAAGTTCGTTCACCTACGTCACTTCCAGCGGCGACCTCAGCCAACACTCTGGTGCCGCATGCTTCCGGATGTTCGGCACAAACTATCAAGTGAATCAGAACCAGATTGCCGCTATCTTACAATTCCCTCGCGGCGACAATGCTCACCGCCGCCTCACCGATCAGTTTCAGCACGAAGCCTTCGTGCTCTGGTACCAGTTAACCGGCATCAATGCCGATGGTTGGGATTCTCTGCACGCAACGCATATCCATAACCCGACCATCCGGTATTTCCACCGAGCATTGAGCAACACCATTTTCGCCCGGGATAGCAACCATAAGGTGAACTCGAAAGAGCTCTTCTTTCTCCGCTGTATCTTCAACAACGAGCCCATCAACGCCGCTCCGTTCCTCTTGGCCCACATTCAGGCCAACTGTAACCGTGGCTCTAAGCCATTTTACTTTGGCGGGATTGTCACTGCCATTGCACTTGGGCTGAACCTCGGTGACCGCCTCCAGCACCTCCATGCCATTCCCTCGGTGTTCCTCGACACCGACCATTGCAGAGCCTCTCACCTCATCCGTTCCAGAGCCGATGGCAAGTACCACCCGGTAGTGCGTAGCAAAACCTTCCGAAGCATCATCCTTCCATCACGCACCCGGATGCACCCAGAGGATCGTACCAACTGGCTATTTGACCTCACTGCCCCTCCTGCTGCCGCTGCTCCAACTCAGGACCACACCCAAGGTTCTGATGACGAAATCCAAGCTCAGTTGGACAGACCAGAGCAACCGAAGGCATCGCAACCACTTCCTTCCGAAGGTACATCCTACCGCCGCCACTGCCATCGTCCAGAGCCCGACTACTCAGAAGAAGACCTCCGCCGCTCTCTCGACCAGCAGGCTCAGATACTCGCTATGATGCAGCAGCAGAATCAGCGAGCAGAGCAGTTCGAAGCTTGGCATCGGACCCAAATGCAACAACTACAAACCGGCCAAGAAACCATTACTGAGAACTTGGCGAATCTGACCTTGCAGTTCGAAGGAATCCGCGACTATGTCTACCACACCGGAGCAAGAGTTTTGAGGACCGAGTCGACCAAGTCAGAGCCAGAGGACGCGAGCGAGGACGTGACCGAGGCAGAGGCCGTGATTAGTTATCATTTTCCTTATTTGTTTACTATATTTTCAGTTTCTTTGTACTTTCATTTCCGTTGTATCTCCCTCTCGCATTCTTTCAAATCAGTGGGGACACTGATTGAGATAGTGTGGGAGCGGAGCGTTTATTTCCCATTCCTGTGTACTTTTATTTTCGTAATTTCTATTCAAACATTTTCACGTTTTAGCAAATAAAAGCTCGTTTATATATTCTTTTTCCGTTACGCAAACATCCCCACGTTATTTGACGTAAACAAAAAAATTTCGTTCGTTCCTCAAAAGCAAAAGCATCACGAGAATGCGCCCAAGTTCAAACCAAGTTTTGAAACTCCGAGGAGACGACAATTCTAACAAAACCAGTACCGTCCTGACACCTTAGATCTTCGGTTTATGCGAGTCGGTTTCACTACCTACGTGTACCAAAGTTTCAAGTGTCTACGCAAAGTCAGCCCCAAGTAGTTTATACTAGCAGTCAGCACCATCCTAAAACACTTCTAAGCGAGCGACCGATGCAAATAAGTGTATGATCTCCAAAAAGATGAAAAATCATGAAAAGAAAGCCATATAGCCCGAATATAAAGACACGTTTCCCTTTAAGTTAGGTGCTCCTCACCCGAGCATTTAGCCCAACGGCACGAAAACTCATTGAAAAAAAATAAATGGTACAAGCTTATGATCATTGAAAAAGATCAAAACAAGAAACGAGATCATATTCACTAACAGGTCGACTTGCCATGAAAGTGTATGGACAACGGGCTTAATGTGATTGCGCTAGAACAAACAGGGTGAACTTGCCGCGAGAACCTTGACACCAAGCTACAGTAGCATGACTGGGACCGATTTGCATAAGAAAGAGACCTCTGAAGACTTATAGTCCAGTGTCGTCACCGTACTCGCTTTGTTCCTACTAAGAATCCCGGTTTTTCCCAACTTTGCGGACGAAGAAGCTGCCTCGTGCTTGCCGACTTTTTCCTGTTTTACTTGAGGACAAGCAAAGATTCAAGTTTAGGGGAGTTTGATAACACGAAATCGTATATATATATTGATGCATAATCCAACTGATGTTTAACTGTTTTCGATCCGATTTCGGGTTCTTTCCGTGTTATTTGTCTGATATTTTGCAGGTATTTTATGATCATGTCTAAACAAGACAATATGAAGAAAAGAAGCAATCACAGATGAAATATGGACGAAAACCGGATGAAAACAACATGAAAAACGCAGAATGCATATTTTGCTGCTGTGACGACCGTCACAGCTCCATGACGACCGTCACACGGGTGACGACCGTCACACACCGTGACGACCGTCACACACCGTGACGACCGTCATGCAGGCAAAAACGCCCAACTTCAAATTCACGTGCAAAAGGCAGTTCTAAGTCCCAAATAGTGGACCACTACTCCCTGATATTTCTGCCTCAAAGTCCACCTTCTTCAAGTTATAACCGTTAGAATTCTATTTCTATAAAAGGGGAAGGAGGGGAGCTGAGAAAGAGAGCCGCATTCAGACAACGAAGTGCTGCCCAATTTCATTTCCAGAGCAAAAGTTCAGTTTTATTTCTTTCTATTTTTTTGTTGCCTTTCATTTCTTCTGTAATTCTTATTTCCCTTGTACGATCAATTGGCACAAAGACCAGAATCCTGCCAACATCTGTGGAGGATCTGCCCAAAGGTCAATTGGAATATTTATAGGTTTTAAATTTTAATCGTAATTTTAGTTTTCATTATGATGCATGTTATTATTTACTGTTTTTATTTATGTTTTACCTTTCCCAAATCCATGTCTAGCTAAATCAAAGTAATCGATATGTAATAATAATTCGGAAGGGATTTGATAATAACCGGTTGAGAACTTTCTTTTTCAAAAGTTGTTTATGGTCTGAGTGTTTAAATTTATTTACTGAATAAACTTCGTCGCGAAAGCGAGAACTTAGTTAAAAGTAGTTTTGCCACGAAAGTGGGAAATTAATTAAGGTACGAACCAACAAGCGAAAGTTGCGGCAAGACCAGATAGTAAACACTAGTCATTTGTTTTAATAACAGCGAAAGCACTTTAAAATGAATTAGAACTTAGAGATTTCCAAAAAATAGTTTTAACCCCGAATGGGACACGAAAGCGTACGTTTGGCCCTTAGAACTATGATTAGCGTCAATAACCATCGTGAGACGAGAGTCTTCAGATCACTATTTTCTACTTAAATAAACTCTGAAAAATATTTCATATACCGGCAACTTGTCAAATCCCCGAAGAACATAATTACTGCATATCGATTCACATAATTATAATTTAAGTAACATTTTTTAGTTCCCTTTAGTGACAATCTTATTCCCTTAAGCATTATCTATCTAGCTAAACATAGTAACTCCCGAGAACACTAGTTTGATTACGAGTCCCTGTGGGATCGATATCTATTATTACTACGCGATAGACTGTGCACTTGCAGTTAAGTTGTATTAGACATAGAAAGTCGCGATCACCAGGCTTGTTGGTTGAGGTCATTTTGTTGTTCCATATATACTCAATTACACTTGTACGCCACCTAGGTTGGCCTTTTATATATACATGAGGTGTTTGTCTCTGTGCTTGGTTGTTGGATTCCTGTTGTCCCGTTACTCCTTCGGAACTAGAATCGAGGGGAAATGTCCCTAATGCATAGATACATGTCTGCATTTGCATAGCATTTATGCATAACAGGTACCGCAGAGCTATTTATCTTACCCCTGTTTGTCCGTTAGTGTGTTTTCAGGATAGACAACCGGTACATTCACCGCTAAGCCACAAGGGGGAATCAACTCAGAGCAATGATAATGGTAATGGTAATGGTAATGGTAATGGCAATACTGTTGGTTTTGGGAATGCTGGTGGTTTTGGTAATGCTGTTGGCTTTGATAACAATGGTTTTGGGAATGATGGAAATGGGAATGCCAGGAATGGTAATATTGCTAATGGGAATGTTCATGGTCCTGATGTCACCTGTGCTGCACATGGTAATATGGATAGGTTATGGAATGAAGACCGGCAGGATGATGTGTTTTCCCCCAGGGCTATTGTTATTGAGTTACCCTCTGAAGCTGATAAGAGGTTCAAGACCATTGAAGAAAAGATGAAGTCTCTCGAGAACCAAAATTCCATGGGCCTTGACATGGCAATCTGGGGTTGATCCCAGATCTGAAAGTGCCGCTGAAGTTCAAAGTCCCTCACTTTGACAAGTACAAGTGTACTACTTGCCCAAGAGTTTATCTGAGATCCTACTGCCATAAAATGTTCGCCTACTCGGACGACGAGAAATTGCTTATGCATTTCTTTCAGGACAGTTTGTCCGGTCCTTCGTTGGAGTGGTATATGAGTCTGGAACCTGTGAATATCCGCAGTTAGAGGTACCTAGCGGAAGCGTTTATGAAACATTATCAATATAACAGCGACCTTGCTCCTAATAGGGTCCAGCTTCAGAATCTTTCCCAAAGGAATAACAAGTGCTTCAAGGAATATGCCCAGAGGTGGCGTGAGTTAGCAGTAGGGGTGCAGCCGCCCATGGTAGAGCGTGAGCTAATTGATATGTTTGTTGCCACCCTGTCTGGTGTTTACTACGAGAAGCTTATCAGTAACATGTCAGGAAGCTTCTCTGATTTGATCATCGCCGGAGAGAGGGTGGAAAACAACATCAAGTTGGGAAAGATCCAAGCAGGAGAGAGTTCCTCATCGGGAGGATGAGGTAAGAAGGTATTTGGTAATAAGAAGCGGGAAGGAGATACCAATTCAGTGACCGGTTCCCAAGGGAATAGACGATCATGGCGGAATCGTCAACAACAGCAGGTTGCTAGTGTTACAATTCCTGTAGCTCCACAACAACAACAACCACAACAACAATAAAATCAACAAGGTTACAGAAGATATCCAGATCAGGTTCGGACAACCAATAGACATTTTGATGCACCTCCGATGCCTTATTCCCAACTGCTTCAACATTTACTACAACTACAATTAATCTAGAAGAGTACTTTGGCTCCTCTGACAGGACAACCTCCACCCGGTTATGACACAAACGCGCGATGCAAGTTTTACTCTGGTGCTCTGGGGCACAACATTGATAATTGCAAAGAATTTAAACACAAAGTCCAAGATTTGGTGGACAGTAAAGCCATAAATTTCTCCCACGACGCTCCCAACGTCGTACAAAACCCCATGCCCAACTATGGGGAGGCCGAAGTTAGTGCAATCATTGAAGATGAAGGTTTAGATCTGGTAAATGATGTCAATGATTTGAAGACACCGCTAGGCTTTGTGAAGGCTAAGTTGCTGAAAGAGGGTGTTTTCCCAGGGTGTGAGGAATTTTGTGTTGAATGTTTGAGCCATCCCGAGGGATGTGATAAGTTGAGAAGTTGCATTCAGAGTATGATGGATGCTGGGGTATTGCAGTTTGAGTGGGTTATTGAGAACAAGTATGAAGAGGTGGTAGCTGCAGAAAGGAATGAGGTTTCTACGATCTCTATTCCATACAAAACCATTACTATTGCTGCACCTAGGTCGCCGACAATCGTCATCACAAAAGCTGGTCCTGTGCCGTACGAGAGTACAAAAGCCATTCCGTGGAACTACGGAGCGGAAGTGTGTTGCAACGGGAAAAAACAGGAATTGAATAGCTTGTCGGTTGACTCAGTGGATAATATGGTTGGAGGAGGTGGTATTACTCCCAGCGGTAGAGTATGTTCATCGCCTGAAGTGGCTGCTGACCGGGCTGATAAAGGCAAGAAAGTAGCGGGTGAGGAAACCTCTCAAGCTGGCGGGAAGGAGTCTTTGGTAAAGGACGCAGAAGAGCTTATGAGGCTGATTAGAAAAGTGACTACAAGATAGTTGATCATCTACAGCAAACTCCTTCCAAAATATCAATCCTGTCGTTGTTGCTTTGTTCAGAAGCGCATCAGAATGCACTGTTGAGAATATTGAATACTACTTTGGTGTCGCAAGAAATATCAGTCAACCAACTCGAAGGGGCTGTAGCGCACGTAAACGCAGGAAATGGGCTAGGGTTCACGAACCTGGATTTGACGCCAAAGGGCAGGAACCATAACTGTGCGTTGCACATATCAATAGAAAGCTGAGGGGCTGTTATGTCTCATGTACTCGTTGACACAAGATCATCTTTGAACATACTTCCGAAGAAAGCCCTGATGAAGTTGGACATGAAAGGGTTAATCTGCACGCCGAGTGATTTGGTGGTACATGCTTTTGACGGCACCAGAAGGTCTGTGTTCGGAGAGGTGACGTTGCCAATCCAAGTTGGCCCCGAGGTGTTTGATGCGGTCTTCTACATCATGGACATTCAGCCTGCCTATAGATGTTTGTTGGGCCGTCTATGGATTCACTCAGCAGGATCTGTCACATCCACGTTGCATCAGAAGCTCAAGTATATGGTTGGTGGCAGCGTTGTCACAGTATGCGAGGAACAAGACATTATGATCAGTCACTTGTCGTGTTTCAAGTATGTCGAGGTGGATGGAGAAATCCATGAAACTTTATGTCAAGCCTTTGAGACGGTTCAGATCAAGGACAAAGTGGCTGTTGTGAGCAAAGCGCCCGAAGTGGCCATATCCTCCTTTAAGGAAGTCCAGGTAGTGGTACAGGTTGGGGCAGCACCAGGTTGGGGACAAGTGCCGGAGCATAGAGGTTTATATCTTCAGGGCCTTGCTTGGTTATGATTGAATATCTTTTATCAATAAATCAAAGGGCGTTTTTCGTGCACTCAAATATTGTGATCCTTGTTTTTCATGTTTTATGTTTAACAATAAAATGACAATGTGGCTTCTAGCTTGTTTTTCATATCATTTTAAGCATTTAACCATTATCATTGCAGGATTCACACTGTAGATGACACTGATCCAGAACCTTCTATGACTTGCTTCGACTTTGATCACCCAATATTTCAAGTCGAAGAAGAGATTGATGAAGATGAAGACTTACCAGAAGAGCTGGCTAGACTTTTGAGAAAGGAAGAAAAGGTTATTTTGCCTCATCAGGAGGAAATCGAAGTTATCAACTTGGGTTCTGATGAAATTATGAGGAATGTTCGGATAGGGGCTGCCCTGCAGAATGATATCAAGCAAAGATTAGTTGAGACACTCCGTGAGTATAGTGATATCTTTACTTGGTCATACGAAGATATGCCCGAGCTTGACATAGACATAGTGGTTCATCGCTTGCCGTTGCGCCAAGAGTGTCCGCCGGTCAAGCAGAAGCTTAGAAGGACAAGACCAGACATGGCTGCAAAAATCAAAGAGGAAGTCCAGAAGCAGTTGAATGCAGGATTTTTAGCCGTAACAACTTACCCTCTGTGGGTCTCCAACATAGTACCTGTACCTAAGAAGGACAGTAAGGTACGGATGTGTGTTGATTAGAGAGGTTTAAATAAGGCGAGCCCAAAGGATGACTTCCTGCTCCCTCACATTGATGTATTGGTCGACAATACTACTCAATATTCCGTGTTTTCCTTCATGGACGGTTTTTCCGGTTATAACCAGATCTAGATGGCACCAGAGGATATGGAGAAAACGACGTTTATCACACCATGGGGGACGTTCTGTTACAAGGTAATGCCTTTTGGGTTGCAAAATGCAGGGGCAACCTATCAACGGGCTATGGTCACTTTGTTTCATGATATGATTCATCATGAGATTGAAGTCTATGTTGATGACATGATAGCAAATTCGCAAACGGGGGAGGAACATCTGGTCAACTTGTTGAAGCTGTTTGAGAGGCTCAGGAAGTTCAAATTGAGGTTGAATCCTAACAAGTGCACCTTCGGGGTGAGGTCAGGAAAGCTGTTGGGTTTCATTGTCAGTGAAAAAGGAATCGAGGTTGATCCTGCAAAAATAAAAGCTATTCAAAATATGCCAGCGTTGAAAACGGAAAAAGAGGTTCGTGATTTCTTGGGGAGATTGAATTACATTGCTCGGTTCATATCTCATCTCACAGCCACGTGTGAACCTATGTTTAAATTGCTAAAGAAAGATCAAGCGGTCGTCTGGAATGAGAATTTCCAGAAGGCTTTGACAAAATACAAGAATATTTGCAGGAACCTACGATATTGATACCCTCAGTTGCTGGAAGACCTTTGATCATGTACTTAACGGTTTTTGAGAACAGTATGGGTTGTGTTCTCGGTCAACAAGATGAGACTGGTAGAAAAGAGCATGCAATATACTATCTGAGTAAAAAGTTCACAGACTGTGAGTCCCATTACTCGATGCTTGAGAAAACGTGTTGCGCACTCGCGTGGGCTGCCAAACTTTTGAGACAATATATGTTGAACCATACAACCATGCTGATTTCGAAGATGGATCCGATTAAATATGTCTTTGAGAAACAGGCTCTCTCAGGAAGGATTGCCAGGTGGCAGATGCTACTGACAGAGTACGACATCCAATACGTCTCTCAGATAGCCATCAAGGGAAGTGTTCTGTCAGAGTACCTTGCCGAACAACCTATCAAAGACTATCAACCAATGAAATTTGATTTTCCTAACGAAGACATCATGTTCGTAAAGATGAAGGACTACGATGAGCCATTACCCGACGAAGGTCCGGAGAAGGGTTCTCAATGGCAGGTGACATTTGACGGTGCTGTCAACTCATATGGCAGTGGAATTGGGACAATTATCACAACTCCTCATGGCACTCACATCCTCTTCACTGCCAGGTTGACATTCCCTTGCATCATTAATAAAGTCGATTACGAAGCGTGCATCATGGGGCTGGAAGAAGCCATTGATCTGAGGATCAAGAACTTGGATGTATATGGCGATTTAGTGCTGGTGGTTAATCAAATCATAGGAGAATGGGAAACGCGACAGCCTAATCTGATTCTTTACAAGGACTATGCAAGGAGGCTGTTGCCTTTCTTTGATCGGGTAGAGTTCCACCATGTACCGAGAGCGGAGAATCAAATGGCAGACGCACTGGCGACATTATCCTCCATGTATAAGGTGAACTATTGGAATGATGCTCCAAGAATAGTCATCTCGCGCCTTGATAGGCCAGTATTTGTATTCGCCATTGAAGAAGCTTCTGATGGCAAGCCGTGGTTTTACGACATCCAGAACTTTCTCAAGAACCAAGAGTATCCGCTAGGGGCTTCGACCCAGGATAAGAAGACTCTGAGGAGGTTGTCTGGCAACTTTTATTTGAACTAAGATGGTGTGCTCTATAGGAGAAACTATGACTTCGTGCTATTGAGATGCGTGGACGAAAAAGAAGCAATGCTACTTATGGAAGAAGTCCACGAAAGTGCCTTTGGTACACATGCCGGTGGGCATGCCATGTCTCGGAAGCTATTACGAGCATGGTATTATTGGCTAACCATGGAGTTAGATTGTTTCAGATTTGCAAAGAAATGCCATAAATTCCAGATTTATGCAGATAAAATTCATGTACCGCCGTGCCCATTGAATGTTATGGCATCCCCGTGGCCCTTTTCCATATGGGGCATTGACATGATTGGAAAGATCGAGCCAACCGCATCCAATGGACATCACTTCATCTTGGTTGCCATTGATTACTTTACCAAATGGGTTGAGGCAGCCTCGTACACCAATGTCACGAAGCAAGTCGTAGCCTGGTTCATAAAGAGGGACATCATCTGTAGATATGGAGTGCCTGAGCGAATCATTACTGACAATAGTTCAAATCTTAACAATAAGATGATGAAGGAATTGTGCCAGAATTTCAAAATCGAGCATCACAACTCATCACCCTATCGTCCGAAGATGAACGGTGATGTCGAAGCGGCCAACAAGAACATCAAGAGGATAGTGCAAAAGATGGTTGTCACCTACAAGGATTGGCATGAGATGTTGCCCTTTTCTCTTCACGGTTATCGTACTATGGTGCACACTTCAACCAGGGAAACTCCTTTCTCGCTGGTATATGGTATGGAAGTTGTCCTACCATTGGAGGTCGAGGTTCCCTCTTTGAGAATCCTGGTCGACGTCAAGCTCGATGAGGCAGAATAGATAAAGAACAGATTGAATCAGCTCAGCCTGCTGGATGAGAAAAGGCTAGCGTCTATTGCATATGGACTGTTGTATTAGAGTCGGATGAAGAAAGCTTTCGATAAGAAGGTGCACCCTCGAAGCTTTCAGACGGGCGATCTTGTGCTGAAAAAGATTCTCCCACCACAATCAGATCACAGGGGCAAATGGACTCCCAACTATGAAGGTTCATATGTTGTTCGAAAGGTCTTCTCCGAAGGAGCCTTGTTGTTATCCATCATGGATGGTGAGGATTTCACATCTCCTGTGAATGCAGACGCAGTTAAAAAATACTTTTCTTAAAGAGACCCGCTGGAAAGAAAAAGAATATCCAGGCAAAAATGGGGCATCCTGGCGAACCATAAAAAGAATGGGTTCGGGCAAAATTTAGGGATATAAAAGAAAAAGATGTAAACCCGCAAATTTAAAAACCCGAAAAGGCGACTTTGGCAAAAATGGGTATCCCGGTGAATTGAAAACCCGAAAAGGGCGATTCACGCAAAAGTTAGGGATTGAAAGGCAAATGATTGTGGCCTGCGTGTGATCTTTCATTGCTTAGTGGATTGGGAGAACTTGAGGGCCATTTATCCGAATCAATCTCTTCTAAGGATGAAGCGTCGGGGAAGAATCGGAGTCCTGCGGGTCATAGAGGGATCAACTTATGGTGTTTGTCTGTGCCACGTTGCCGACATTCGGTATATTTCTGTGCATTTTTGTATATTTTTTCACAGCTTCCTCTTTTCAGGGGTTGCATCTGTTGTAAAAACTTGCCTATCTACAGGCCCGTCTGTTAATAAAACATATAATATTCAGTAATTGTTTGTGTTGATTTAGCCTTACTGTTTTGTTTGCAAAAAACGCCCAATGTTTTTGATAAACTGAGCATACATAAACTTGCAGGCTTTTCCAATAATCGTTAAAACTTCGGATTATTTGAATAACGTCACGAATGATGACTGAGATGGTTCCTTTGTTAGGGTATATTGTCTGTTTGTTCATGTTTGCAGGGTCGTTACCCTTGGGGCAACTTGTCAGAGGTGTATCTCCGGTATGATCACTATTTCCCCCAGCTATTGAAGTTTGAATATCCTTGCCCCCAGTACAGCCGTATGCAGATAGAGCGAGCGGTTAAGTGTGTACGCTTCTCCCCAACCGTGGGTTGGTACACATCTGGCTCTTCGTGGTTTGAGACCAAGGTCTCCAGCAGAGTAAGGCTATCCCAAGAGGGTCGTGATTGATATTCCCAGCAGATTAAAGGTATATGTTTAATCCCCGCAGGTTGCAGGTATGCAGTTTGCTACTCAGCGAGTCGAAACTGGATTTCTTTCCACTATGCAGGTGTGGAAATTCTCCCAGCAGAGAGGCAATATCAGGCATTGTCTCCCCACAGGGTTTAAACGTATAACTTTGTATCCCCTCAGATTTCAAGTTATTGGTTCATCCCCAAGTAGAGGTCGATGTCGTTCCTTCCTTGGACGATCCCCAGTGGAGTTGGCTTTTCTCCCTTGCAGGATCGTAGAGTCGTCTCCATCCTCAACAATTGCTTCCCTGGTAAGGCGCCACTTGCAGGTGAGTATGGGTGAGCATGTCAGGGTTGTGTTCTTCAATAGGGCGTGTTGTAAATCTCGGTGGTTGATCCCGAAGTCTTCACAAAGTTGTTGATTCCCCGGTAGGGTGAATTTGTTTTCAATGTCTGGTTATCCATCCAGCAGAGCCGTCTTTCCTCCAGAAGAGTTGCATTCCAGAAGGCCGTTCAACAGGTTTTGATGTGAATCCCCAGCTGAGTTTGAACTTCTGGTTCTCATAAGAACTTTGTTCCCCAGTCGTCCAGGGCTCGTCCCCAGAATAAGTCCAATTGCGATTGGCGTGTGATGAGCTTTTCCCCAACAGGGTGGACTTGGGTTTTCTCTTCAGCATTTATTTTGTTGGGTTGGTTCCGTTGCATTTTGCATTCCTTGCATAACATCCTTCAAACACGTAGCATTTCCATTTCGTATAGAGCATTACGCCATTCTCAAACATACGCATGTGAAACATAAGCCAGGTGGTTATATCTTTGTTTGCAGGTGTATCTCCGACAAATGACTGATATCTTGTTGCCCGAATGGTATTCAGGCCGTGGCAGTTTCCGTTAGCCCGTGGGGTATCCAGACCCTGGCTTGCATTTTCCCCAGCAAAGTCGCCTAATTTCGGTTGATAGTGTTGTCATAAACTCGTGAGGCATTCAGACCTTGATGAATATGTTGATGAGTTACTTTGCTCATGTGGTATCCAGACCCTGACAAAGGTTATTTTTCGGTTCCAATGGTATCCAGACCATTGGCCATCTCAGATTTGTTTTGCCCGTTGAGTATCCAGACTCCGGTCAATCTCGTTGAGTGTTCAGACTCCGGTAGTTTGACATGCTATTTTTCTTTGTGTTATGGTATCCAGACCATGGCATCTTATTTTTGTGATATCCAGATCAGAGGCAAGTGTTATTACTGTTAGCCTGCATGGTATCCAGACCCTGGCTTATAGTATTCCTCAGCAGTGTCACCGAGCCTCAGCTGATTAGGTTGTTATAAACTCATGTGGTATCCAGACCATGATAAGTACATTTGTGGTGTATTCTTTTCTCTGTTGAGTATCCAGACTCCGGTCACTTTCGTTGAGCGTTCAGGCTCTGGTCAATTACGTCGGGCATTCAGGCTCCGGTAAATTCCCAATTTATGATGGATCTGCTTTCATTCGTTGAGTATCCAGACTCTAATCAATTTCGTTGAGTATCTAGACTCCGACAAATTGTGATGCATTTTCCTTTTTACATTGAGTATCCAGACTTCGGCTTATTATGTTGAGCATTCAGGCTCTGGCATATTTCCAGTATTGATGTATACCCTCGTCCATTGAGTATCCGGGCTCTAGTTAATTGCGTTGAACATCCAGGCTTCGGTTTATTTTCATTGAGCGTTCAGGCTCCGGTCAGTTCCATTGAGTATCCAAACTCCAGTTCCTTTCGTTGAGTATTCAGACTCCGGCAATTTGACATATGGTATCCAGACCATAACAAGTTTAAATGTGATTTCTCCGACTCGTGTGGTAGCCAGACTATGGCAATTTCAGGTGGGTTTCTTTCTTTCGTTGGGTATCCAGGCTCCGGTCACATCCGTTGAGTATCTAGGCTCCGGTCACTTGTGTTGAGCATCCAGGCTCCGGTCACTTGCGTTGAGCATCCAGGCTCCAATCACTTGCGTTGAGCATCCAGGCTCCGGTCACTTGCGTTGAGCATCCAGGCTCCGGTCACTTGCATTGAGTATCCAGGCTCCGGTTTTTACGTTGAGCGTCTAGGCTCCGGTCAGTTTCGTTGAGTGTTCAGACTCCAGTTATCTCATTGAGTGTTCAGGCTCTAGTTTATTACGGCTTATTACATCGAGCATCCAGACTCCGGCTTTTACGTTGAGCGTTCAGGCTCCGGTTGTTCCGGCTTTTACGTTGAGCATCCAGGCTCCGGTTGTTTTGATTATTACGTTGAGCGTTCAGGCTCCGACAAATTTCCAATTTGTGGTGTGTTTTCCTCGTCCGTTGAGTATCCAGACTCCGGTAAATTTCGTTGAGTATCCAGACTCTGATCAATTTCGTTGAGTATCTAGACTCCGGTCAATTTCGTTGAGTAGGCAGACTCCGGGTATTATGTTGAGCATTCAGGCTCCGGCCAACGTCATTGACTCATTTTGTTCGTTGAATATCCAGATTCCGGCAATTTGAAATGATATTCCCCAGCGGGACCGCCAAAGCAGAGTTATTTGGTTAAATTTCTCTTGTTCTCCCTGCCAGAGTTGCTTGGTTAGGCTTTTCTCTTCCCCAGCAGAGTATTCTTGGGGTTTATTAAGATGCTTATCAGTTCAGTGATTTCTGGAGATTTTCATCCCTAATCCGAGTTGGCATTTCGATTTTTACGGTTGGAAAATTTTCGGGTTTGTTGGTATTCAACCATCTTTTACCTTGATTGTTTGAAAGTCGTTCGCTTTTCACACAGTCAGGTCCAAGTCGCTTGAATAGGGGCAGCTGTTGTACCCCCAAAATTTGCCCAACCTTTTTCTTTACTTGGCTTATGTTTCATTGCATAGTTCTAGCATGTGCATTTGCATATCATTGGTCATTTGCAGGGGATCAAGAGAGGTGTGCATAACAAGAGAAGGTTACCAAGAGTTATAAGCCTAAGCAAGAGGTTTTATTCAAGTGGTCAAGTGCTTATCATCATTAGGAGAAGGTCAGAGCTCTTTGAGGGAGTGGATGGATAGTTGTGGTTTCTCTCCTATCTCAGAGGCCAATTGAAGATCATCAGAGGATGTTGAGTCCATGGTTATGGATGAAGAATGTTGTAGAAGCTCAATGATTTCTTTGAAGGCCATTGTGGAGCTTATTCAACTGGTTATATCATGTGCAAGAGGTTGCAGTCAGAAGATTGCACACAATCAAGGTAAAAGACGGTTGAATACCAAAGAACCCGGAAATTTGCCATCTGCAGAAATAAACTGCAATCTCTGATTGAGGATAGACATCTCCAGAAGTATCTAAACTTTAACATATGTATACTCCGCTGAGGAAGAGAGAAACTTAACCAAGCAACTCTGGCAGGGAAAATAAGAGAAATTTAAACAAATAACTCTGTTCTGGGACAACGAGAAACTTAACCAAGTAACTCTGTGGGGAAATACATAACAAAATGAACACGTCCATCACAAATTGTGCCAAGGTCTGAATACCATATCGGCTGCAAGGTATCATTTCAAATTGTCGGAATCTGGATATTCAACGAACATAATGAATCGACAAAATTTGGCAGAGTCTGAATACCCAACGTAATGACCAGAGTCTGAATACTCGACGAATAAAGGAACCGGAGCCTAGATGCTCGACGTAATGATCGGAGTCCGGATACTTGACGGACGAGGTGAATCAATACACGAATTGCCGGAGTCTGGGTACTCAACGAGCGAACCGGAGCCTGAATGCTCAGCAAAAATGACCGGAGTCTGGGTAATCAATGGACAAAGGGATTCACAAATCGGAAAATGACCGGAGTCTGAACACTCAATGAACAAAAACCGGAGCCTGGATGCTCGATGCGACAACCAGAGCCTGGATACTCTACGGAATTGGCGACTTTACTGGGGATTTACAGGAGCCTGGATACTCGAAGGAAGTTGATCGGGGTTTGATTACTCAATGGAGAAAGCAATACAACCCGAATTGGAAATTCACCGGAGTCTGAATACTCGACAGAGAAACCGGAGCCTGAATGCTCGACGAAGATAACCGGAGTCTGATACTCGACGGAGAAACCGGAGCCTGAATGCTCAACGAAAGATTCGGAGCCTGGATGCTCGACGAAGATTGACCGGAGTCTGGATACTCGACGGACGAAGAGACATTCATTATAGCCTGAATACCACCTGAGTTTTCCAAGATATCACCCATCAACGTCTGACGACACCGCTGGGGGAAATAACCCAAGCCGGGGTCTGGATACCACGCGGGCTAAACGAAACTGTCATGGTTTGGATACCATGTGAATTTAAGAATACCATCTCAACTGCAGGAGTCTGAATACTGCACGGACAAAATGAATCAATGGAGTTTGCTGGAGCCTGGATACTCGACGACACAGGAACACACTTCTGCAATCGGAGGTTTGCCGGAGTCTGGATACTCGACGACATTAACCGGAGTCTGAATACTCAACGGACAAAGAACATATGTCTGACATCACCATGGTCTGAATACCACAACTGTCTTTACCGGAGTCTGGGTACTCGACGAAAAGAGAAAACATCAACATTGGGGACTGACCGGAGTCTGGGTACTCGACGGACAGAGTCATTCATCACACATACTCATCAAGGTCTGACTACCATATGAGTCCCAAAACAACATAATCAGCTGAAATCCGATGATACTGCTGGGGAATAATGTAAGCTGGGGTCTGGATACCACGCGGGCTAATAGAAGCTACCATGGTCTGGATACCAAGGGCAAAAAGATCAATTCTCTGGGGAAAACACCTGAAACAAAGAGATAGCAACATGGCTTATGTTTCACATGCGTATGTTTGAAAATGGCGTAATGCTCCATACGAAATGGAAATGCTACGCATTTGGGAGGTTGGTAATGCAAAATGCAAATGCAAAAGAACCACCCCAGCAAAATAAATGCTAGGGAGAAAAGATACCCACTCTGGTGGGGAGAGAAAACAGCCATATCGGGGATAAACGACACATGCCAGCAAACTGGACTTACTGGGAAAACAAGCCCTGGACGACCTCCTGGAACAAAACCTGGTGTATTGCTCTTTCAAGAACAAAAAAAATCCACTCAGTTGGGGATCAAATCACATCCTGCTAAGAAAAACGCCCTAGATGGCCTTCCAGAATACAACTCTTCTGGGGAATCGAAAAGCTCGGCTAGGACACAAGCAACCCTCTGCTTAAATCAAACCCCTTCTATTGAGGAACCCGACCCTGCGGGAGAAATACGACCACCTGCCGAGATTGACTTTACTCCGCTCGAGAAATTAGCCCTGACTGGCATTTCAGAAAACTCCATCCTACTTGGGGAAGAATCCACTCTGCTTGGGATTACATCCGGCATCAACCTCTCTTGCTGAGGAATATCAGATACTCCTACTAGGAACTCCATTCTACTAGGGAAATCCCACACTCCTGTTCCACCTATTACTCTATCGAGGGAATCAACACTGCACCCTGCTAGAGAAAATCCTGAATACCGACTCCGTTGGGAAAAAGGCGTCACCCACGTTGCCTCCGCTGGAGAAGAAAACTGGTTTACAAACCACCCTACCGCTGAGGGAACCACTTCTATCCTGCTCTGCTGGGAGCAAACTCCACCCTGCTGGGGACTCACTTTCTCACGAAGACAAAGCTTTGTTCTGCTAGAGATACAACACTTCAAACTTGATAATCAGACTCTGTTGGGGAGAGGAAACAACTCTGCCGAGGAGATGAAACGACCATTTCACTGGGGAAGCAAAAACTCTGCTATGGGGAAGCAAACCTCTTCGTTGTTCATGCCTGACTGCATTTAACCTGTTGGGAACAAGTCCATTCTGCCGGAGGTATCAAACTTAACCTGCTGAGAATACCCTGCTGACAACAACTACCATTTGCTGCGATTTTGAACTGTTGTGGATAAGGAAATCTCCATCGGCGGAGGATAACCCTGCCGACCTGCAACAAATAAAGACACCAGAAATGTTCTATATGAGAAATGGCTACTTTAGTTACCATCCATGATACTTGCCACTCAAGCAAAGTCAGCACTTTCGTTATGCTCTGTACAACCTCTTGCCTTTACCTGCAATGTTTACCAAAATAACAGATATTTCACAAACAAAATAGTAAAACGGACAAGAAAAAGAAATCTTTTTGACTGAAGTGAATACTTTATTGATGAAGAGCCCGTAAATAGGCGAATTACAATTCAGATGCAATTCCTGAAAAGAGGTAATTGCTCAAAAACAATAAAACAAATAAAATACAAATGTCGGCAATGTGGAAACAGACAACCACCATGTTTTGATTCGGCTATGACCTGTATGTCTTCGATGTTCCCCATGTTTCGTCTTCTGACAAGACTGACTGGACTGATTCCTTTCCTTCGGGATAACTGCTCACAAGCTTACAGATCGAATGCAGACCGTGATCATTTGCTTTTTAAATCCCTAACTTTTGCCTAGACTGCCCTTTCGGGTTTTCAATCCACCGGGATACCCATTCTTGCCAAAGTTGCCTTTTCAGGTTTTCAACTTCGCGGGTTCATTCTTTTTTTCTTTTCTTTTTATCCCTAATTTTTGCCCGAACCCATTCTTTTTATGGTTCGCCGGGGTGCCCCATTTTCGCCTGGACTCTTCTTCTGGTTTAGCATCATAATCTCTTGAAGAGGCCTCACTTAGCTGACTCACAAATGATCGGTCCCCAGAGTCAACAGCCCTCAGATCCAAAATTCCTCCGAGCCCAAAGGGCCAGAAAGAAAATCATCAAAGAGAATCTCGTCCGAGCGCGAATTTCATGGTGAACTAGTACGATCAAAGCAAGCACATCCACCATTACTCTCCACTACTAAAGTTATTTCTATACTCAAGCCTGGGTCTGGCTTATCTCTCAATGGAACATACCCTCCCCACAATACAGCAATAATGATACAATGCAGAAAGTAAAATGCGTAAGTAAATAAAGCACATATATACAACACCCAAAGATAAACAAACAAGCGCTAGGATTGACTCGCATAAGGAACCAGAGTCCCCAACAGAGTCGCCAGCTGTCGCAACTGCAAAAAACACCCGACGGAAAACAGAAGAGTCGCCACCTTTTGTTATTTATCCCAAAGAGAGGGAAAGGAAACAATCGGAAAAACCTGACGAAAAAAGGAAAGACAAGGTCATCGCAACCAAGTCTGGATTCGGGAGTCGGTTACGCAAGGGGAAGGTATGAGCACCCCTCACGTCCGTCGTACTCGACGGGATCCATGCATTGTTGTCTATCTAAAAGGGTGTGTTAAAACTATCTACGCTAAAGGCCAAGGGACAAAAGAAAAAGAAAAGAGACTCGGCAGAGCATCGCCGCTCTGTGCCTATGTATTCCCTCGTACAATGGGAAAGTTAGAGTCAACGTAGTTCGGGCAAAAAAGACCACAGGTTGGTTCAAAAGTTTGTAGGCCTGAGTAGGGTTAACAAGTAGTTCTATCAGTTTGTGTATGCGGCTCGACCATTGGAGACTTAGGCGTTACCGTTTACGGTAGAACTAAAAGTTAACAACACTCTTTTATCTGAAAAGATTGTCCTTGATTAAGATCCCGAAGGATGAAAAAGATTTGAAGTGTTTTTGTGTTTTTTAGAGAAGAATTATTTTGAATTTGAGTTGTAACTCATGTCTCACTAGAGACTATGACCTAGGAGTGAATGCGTCGCATATCATCCAAAGGGTGTACACTGTCGATAACCCTCAAATCCAAAATTCCCTCGAGACCAAAGGGCCAGAAAGAAAGTTGTCTAAGAGAATCTCGTCCGAGCATGAATTTCATGGTGAGCTAGTACGAGCAAAGCAAGCACACCCACCACTAATCTCCACTACTAAAGCTAGGTGTATACTCCAACCCAGGTCTGACTTATCACTCAATGTAACTTCCCTCCCCACAGCACAACAGTAATGATATATGATGCGAAAAATAAATGCGGGAAAGTAAATAAAGCACATATATGCAACACCCAAAGATAAACACACAAGCGCTACGATTGACTCGCATAGGGAACCAGAGCCCCCAGCAGAGTCGCCAGCTGTCGCAACTGCGAAAAACCATTGGCGGAAAAAAATAGAAGAGTCGTCACTTTCGTTATTTATCCTAAAGAGAGGAAAAGGAAATGATTGCAAAAACCTAAAGAAAAAGGGAAAGATAAGGTCATCGCAACCATGTCTGGATTTGGGAGTCGGTTACACAAGGGGAAGGTATTATCACCCCTCAAGTCCGTCGTACTCGATGGGATCCACGCATTGTTGTCTATCTAAAAGGGTGTATTGAAACTATCTAGCTAAAGGCTTAAGGACAAAAGAAAAAGAAAAGAGAACAGACTCGGTAGAGCATCACCACTCTGTGCCTACGTACTCCCTCGTGCAATGGGAAAGTCAGAGTCAACGTAGTTCGAATAACTATGGGAGAAAGGGGGAAAGGTTGCTCGCCGAGACATCGTGTCTCGTGCCTATGTACTTTCGTCTGGTACGAAAGATCAGAGCAAACGTAGTTCGGGCTCAAAGGACCACAGGTTGGCTCAATAGTTTTTTAGTCCCGAGTAGGGTTAACAAGTAGTTCTAGCAGTTGGTGTATGCAGCTCGACCATTGGAGACTTAGGCGTTACCATTTGCGGTAGAACTAAGAGTTAACGACACTCTTGTTATGAAAAGATTTTCCTGATTAAGAACCCCAAAGGGTGAAAAAGGTTTGAAGTGTTTTTGTGTTTTTTAGAGAAGAAGTGTTTTGAATTTGATTTGCAACTCATGTCGCACTAGAGACTATGACCTAAGAGCGAATGCGTCGTATATCACCCAAAGGGTGTACACTAAAAACTCTAGGTCCTTGAGAGAAGGCCCCTCAATTACCATTTCTCAAGTAGCTTAAGTCTCGTAGCATGCTACACTTATCATTCTTTATTAAGTGCTTTATGAATGTTTGAAGTTGAGAAGAGAAGAAGGAACACTAATGGAGACTAATCAATCCTAAAAGTTATCATGCAAAGTGGACCTAAAGTTGGGATTCAAAAGGGAACTACCTAATGTTATCATGCATGGTTAGGCACCTAATGTCTATCATAACCTCAAGAGGTTAGAGAAATTATGGGGAGCATGGCAAAGAAAAGCAAAAGAAGAAGAAGAAGAAGAAGAAGAATGCATATGCAAATGAAGGGATGCACACATAAAATGCAACACATAGAATGATAGTGGGAGGAAAATAGTGTGGGGTAGTAGCCACCACAATCTCATCTAAACTAAGCATGCATATGGAAATGCAAGAAAAGATAAGAAGGAGAAGTGCATAAGACGAAATTAAACAAACACAAGCAAACCACACAAAGATGCAACAAAAAGTGGGATGAAATGACCTAGGTCAAACAACATCAACCACACCAATAAAATCAAACCAAAAGAAAAGCAAAACAAAACCCAAAGCCAAGTGAAGATGGGAGACCAAATGTGGGCAGCAAGGACCCCATAATAGGTACTCAACCATAAGCATCTCTTATCAAACACAAAGAAACACCAAAAGTGTCCTCAAGGATTCATCATTCTAGGTATGCTTCAAATACCTCCAAAGGAGGGACCAAGCCACCTTAAATGACACTCCAAGGTTATTGGACAGAAGGGAGATGAAGAGAATAAATCTCAAAAGCAAAATCAAAACAAAATAAGAAGAAATGCAAGCAAGAGCACAAAGGAAGCAAGCACACACCACATAGGAATTCAAGTTAAAAGCACAAAAAGAAAGGCATCAATCAACAAGTAATGAACATAATTTAGACCTAAAAATGAACATACAGCAAGCTCAACATGTCTAGAATGTGAAACAAGAAGAGTTGAGAGCTTATTGGATCCACAAAGGTCATTTCCAATCCAAACTAGGTCAAGCACTTGTGTGAGCTGTCCTATGAGATGACTTAACTTGCAAGTCACTTCAAAAATAGGAAAAAGACTCAAAAAATACCAAATAAAATACACAAAGAAGCTACACATGTTGGAAACCAGAGACCAAAAACTAAAGACAAATATTCCCTAAAAGCACCATCAAAAGAAACAATTCATTTAGATGTACCACTTTGAAATGGGAGAAACAAAGGCAAAAGGACAAGCCACAAAAGTCAACCCAAAAGTCAACAACCAGGGGCAAAATGGTCCTTAAAAATTGATCAACTCGTCATTGAGATGAGGATCAATTTTCAATCATTGGATCAAAAAGGAATGAGAGAAATAAATGCAAAAGTAAACAAGGTTAGAATTTAAACCATCTAAAAACACTCCAATACTTAATTCATTTTTTAATTGAAAATAAAACTGAAAAATAAAATAAAAATATCCAAAAAAAAAAAAAAAGTAGACATCTCATGGTTGATAAAAAATATTTTTGGTGAATTTTTAAAGTATTGGAGTTATTTTTAATGATTTAAATTCTAAACTAAATAAAATTAAAAAAACAAAAGAAATAAAAAGAAAAAAAAAAGAAAAAACTTGCGTAGCAAATAGCAATTAAAACAAGCACAAAAAGGGACTGGGCCCAAGCTGGGGGTGCACATAGCAGGCACGCCCTAAGCCCATCAAAAAATCCAAATGAGAAGAAAAAAAACCTGGTGATCACATGTGGTTCAGTCAACCAAGGTGCATCATGGAAATCATTCTAGCACGTGTGATCTGGAAGTAAGCAAATCAGGTGGCCACAAACACGCCAGCAAATAAATGAAAATTTAAATGAGATCATGTGGATTCAGTCAAACATAGACCACCGTAGGTCTTAATCACATCCGTTGGAATGGAAAGTAATCCAATCATGCGTACCACACGAGGCCACGTAATCATCTTCTACCTCCAGAAACCCTAAAACACACACAGCCGGCCGGAGACACTATTCATCGTCTTCTCCGGCCATCCTCCACCGTGAACATAGCAACAACAACACGTATCATCAACACTCAACCATTTTGGACGAATTTTATATCAAACTTCATCTAGAGATCACGAGGATCTCATATCTGGCCTCAAAAATCACTTATCACGCAACACGAGAGCAAACCGAATCAAACAAACTTGAGCACCAAAACCAAAAGTTCATCAAAACCTCTCTAATTTGGTTTAAAACTCATTTAGAAGTCACGTAGGTTATAGATCAAGCATCAAAAAAGCAATAACACGCATAAATAGGCCAAAACAGATCCAAACATTTTTGAGCATCCACCAACAATCATCACAAATGTCAGTTCGTTTTACATATTAATGATCTACATTGTTTCTACGTCTCAAATATGCAAAAATGGCAGTGAATTGATGCATAACCAGAGTGTAATGTTCAAATGTAATTACCTAGTGGAGAACTTCAACTGAGCCTTCAAATGGAGCTTAAGCTTGCAGAGAAATATCCAGAGTCGTTCAATAAACTTCAATAGAGCTTTTGTAATTGACAATTTGGCTTGAAATGGCCTCTTTCTCCAAATTCGAAATTTGAATTTCCACCACTTTTTGAAAATTGTTCTTGATCAATTTGGCTCCAAATCTCACTTCTGATGATTTGTGAAGGTTGAAAATCTTATATGTGATGGATCTTGATTAGAATTGAGCCCAATCTCAGCCTCTAACAGCCCGATTGAAAATCCAAGGAATTGAAATTGGAGCTCACTAATGTACACGAAAATTCCACCAAATTGGCTCCAAAATGGTTGAAAATGCTTGCTGGGAGTGTATGGGATGTGAATGGCTTGGATTAACTCCTTGTTTAATCTCAATGGTTGAGATTTATTGTGTAACTTCATGATGAAGAAATCTTGAAAATGGCTCACTTAAACACCTCAAATTCAAAATCTAAAATTTCCAATGTGTTTAAAATGTTGTTTGCACTCAAAATATGTACTCATTTGCACCAAAATGGTCAAGAATGAATTAATTCCAATTTTTCCCTTTTAAACCTTCTTCCATGAAAATTCACATATCCATTCTTCAAACCAAGCCAATTCCATGACTTCTCAATGCTTGACTAAGAAAATAACACCATTTGGAGCAAATTTTATGTTGGAAAAATCTTCATTTGAAGTGTGCAAGTTGGTGAAATGGACCTATAATTTTATGACCTATAATCTCACTTTCCGAAAATACCCCTGACTTGCAACGCTCATAACTTGAGTTCTACAAATAAGATGAAAGACTTATAGTATATTTTGGAATGCTAAGACCAAGCTCTACAACTTTCATGTTGGCTAAAAGTTGAGGAGAAACATCCTTCTAGGTCAAAAATGGCTTGGAAGTTGGTTGACTTTTGTTAACCAAAATCACATTCATCTGATAACCTGTAACTTGTCTGGATCATAACTTGAGTTCTATAAATCCAATCAAGGACTTCTAGTACTCAAAGGAAATGTAAGAACACGCTCTACAAGTTCCATGTTGGTAAAAAGTTGAGATGAAACTTGTATATTGAGATAGGTGGTCTTGAAGTTAGGCACTAAATAGGGAATTTTACCCTGAGAACCCTAATTTAGTAACTTCTTCTCCTCCTGATCCTTGATGAATTGATCTTGAAATGATATCCCATATATCTTAAAACAACATCCCATGACCATAGAAACTTTGAATTGAGTTTTAATCTCCTTCAATTGCACAGTTGATTGAGGATTTACCAGATGAAAACTCTAGATGCAACACCTTCAACTGTAACCTTTTACACTTAGCACAAACACTTATATGAGCTCCACAATGACCTTCAAGGCACTCAATGAGCTCTCTCAACACCTCATATCCATACCCATGAATCACAATCCTCTGAGGATCTTGAACTGGCCTCCAAGTTAGGAGCTGACCCACATACATCTATCCTTTCTTTCATAAGACCAATGTCCACTTCTAGCTGACTTGATGACCATCCAAACTTGAGTAACACCCCTTGCTTAGGCTCAACCCTCAGACTAGACTCTTCTTGCTATGCACAAGCTCTTGATCCCCTGTTCAATGAAAAATGCTATGCAATGCAAATGCTAGAAAGAAATGAAATGAAACATAAACCAAGTTAAGAAAAGGTTGGGCAAATTTTAGGGTGCAACAAGAACAAACTTGAATAAGTAAACTCTGTTGGGGAGTAAGTGATAAGATGAGCGCATCCATCAAAGATTCTTGCCAGGGTCTGAATACCACACAGGCTCAAGAAAAACATCAATATTCGTCGGGGTCTGGATACCACACAGGCTCAAGAAAAACATCAATAACTCTGTCGGGGTCTGGATACCACACAGGCTCAAGAGAATACACTGATATCTGCCGGAGATACATCTGAAAATAAGAGGTAACAACTTGTCTTATGTTTTGAATGCTGGTGTTTGAAAATAGTGTAATTCTCCATACGAAATGGAAATGCTACGCGTTTGGGAGGATGCTATGCACAATGCAAATGCAAAGAAACCACTCCAGAAAAATAAATGCTGAAGAGAAGAAACCAACTCCACTGGGAATGATCGGGTGCCAAGTATGATTGGACTTATGCTGGGAAAACAAGCCCTGGATGGCCCCCAAGGAAAGAACTCTCCTAGGTAAACTGCCCTGCTGAGAATAAGATCCACTCTGCTAGGGAATTAAATCAACTCCGCTGAGGAAAACGCCCTGAATGGCCTTCCAGAATACAACTCTTCTGGGGGAACAAAACACTCGACTGGGGAAAATTCCCTTAACGGACTTCGAGAATACAACTCTACCGGAGATACCGCTCTACTGAGGAATAAATCCACTATCTGCTAGTGATAATGAATAGGATTTATTGGGAAGCTATCACAAACTCTCTCTGTTGAGGGTTGAGAATACGAATCTATGGGGTAATCCCACTCTGCGGGGAATAAAACTTACTTCGGTGACTTCACTGAGGATCAGGAGTAAAGATTTTATCTGCAGGGGATGAAAAGTGAGATTAACATCCCAAATAACTCGCTCCAACAAATACCAATAACCATTGGATTCTGCTGCGGAAAACGCCCTGAACGGCCTTCCAGAATAACACTCTTCTGGGGACAACCCCACTCCATGGGGAATAAAATCCACTCTGAAGGGAATTAAGAGAGACAAAACTTCTACTAGGGATAAAATCCGTGCTGAAAGGGATAAAATCTGCTTTGAAGGGGAATTAGAGAAACAAACATTGGGAAGTTAACCCAAAATCTCGCTTCGAAGAAGACCAAATAACCACTGGACTCATCTGAGGAGAACAACTTCACCGATAGATACTCGTTGAGGGAATCAATATCAACCTCTACTTGGGGAATAATGTGAATAACACTTAACAACATCAACCTCTGATTAGGGAAATAAGACTCATCGACATCAACCTCTGCCTAGGGAATAAGCCAAAGACCTGTGGGGAAACAACACTGAGCTTTGTTCCACTGCCGGAGAAAGCACTCCCATTTCTACCTGTCAAGGGATAGGTGCACACCACTGCTGGGGAATCTCAGTTTCGCCCTCTAGGGATAACTTAGGTCTTAACCTGCTAGGGGATAAGTGCAATCTCAACTTGCTGGGGATGAGTGCACATTATCGCTAGTGAGATACTTCCGATCTGACATCTTCACCTTGTGGAGATAGAGATGCGGCGACTTCACTAGGGATACACCTCTGAAGCAGTCTCAACAACAAGAACCCTGCAAATGACAAACAAGCAAATGTGTCATGTATGCAATAAGGCTATCTTAGTTATCGTCCATGACATTATTCAAGCAAATCAATGTTTCAATTATGATTAGCAAAGCCTACGAGTTTATGTGTGCAAAGTTTTATCAAAAACAACAGGCGTCTTTTGCAAACAAAATAGTAAAAAGCTATAACAAGAACAAAAAAATTCTGAATAATATACTTCATTGATTGAAAATGACCTGTAAATAGGCATATTTACATCAGATGCAACTCCTGAAAAGAGAAAGTTGCGCAAAAAGTACAGAAATGCAATAAATACAAGATGTCGACAATGTGGTATAGACAACCACCATGTGTCGATTCGACTATGACTTTGATGCTTCTCCATTGCTTCGTCTTCCGAAGAGACTGACTTTATTTATTGACCCTCGAGTCCTCCAAGAATCCACTATACTCATGGGAACGGCGCAACCCGCAGTCGTTTGCTTTTAAAATCCCTAACTTTTGCCTGAATCGTCCTTTTGAGTTTTCGATTCACCGGGATACCCATTTTTGCCGAAGTCGCCTTTTCAGGTTTTCAATTTTGAGGGTTTACATTTTTTTCCTTTTTTTTCATCCCTAACTTTTGCCCGAACCCATTCTTTTTGTGGTTCGACGGGATGCCCTATTTTTTCCTGGATTTTCTTTTTCTTTCCAGCTAGTCTATTTTAAGCAAAGTATTTTTTAACTGCGTCTACATTCACAGTGGATGTGAAATCTTCGCCATCCATGGTTGAAAGTAGTAAGGCTCCTCCGGAGAAAACTTTCCTTACTACATATGTGCCTTCGTAGTTGGGAGTCCATTTTCCCCTGTGATTTGTCTGTGGAGGGAGGATCTACTTCAACACTAAGTCACCTGCCTGAAAGCTTCGAAGGCGCACCTTCTGATCGAAAGCTTTCTTCATCCTGCTCTGATATAATTGACCATGCGTAATGGATGCCAATCTCTTCTCGTCCATCAAGCTAAGTTGATTCAATCTGGATTTCACCCATTCCGCCTCATCAAGTTTGACGTGAACCAACACCCTCAAGGAAGCAATCTCGACTTCTAATGGTAGGACAACTTCCATACCATACACTAGCGAGAAAGGAGTTGCCCCAGTTGAAGTACATACCGAAGTATGATATCCGTGTAATGCAAAGGGAAACATCTCGTGCCAATCTTTGTAGGTAACAACCATCTTCTGCACAATCTTCTTGATGTTTTTGTTAGATGCCTCAACAGCATCATTCATCTTCGGGCGATAAGGAGAAGAGTTATGACGTTCAATCTTGAAACTCTGGCACAATTCCTTCATCATCTTATTATTCAAATTAGAACCATTATCAGTAATGATTCTTTCAGGCACTCCATAACGACAAATGACGTCCTTCTTAATAAATCGAGCCACGACCTGCCTGGTTATGTTGGCGAAAGAAGCGGCTTCGACCCACTTAGTGAAATAGTCAATTGCCACTAAGATGAAGCGATGTTCGTGGATGCATTCGGTTCAATCTTACGGATCATATCAATGCCCCACATAGAGAAGGGCCAGGGAGACGCCATGACATTCAGAGGACTTGGCGGTACATGCATCTTATCCGTATAAATCTGGCATTTATGGCACTTCTTGGCGTACTTGAAATAGTTAGACTCCATCGTCATCCAATAGTAGCATGCTCTCAATAGTTTTCGAGACATCGCATGTCCGCCTGCATGTGTACCAAAAGCACCCTCGTGGACATCTTCCATGAGCAAACCTGCTTCTTTTTCGTCCATGCATCTTAACAACACCAAGTCGAAGTTCCTTCGATAGAGCACATCGTCCTTGTTTAGGTAGAAGTTTCTAGACAATCTTCTCAAGGTCTTTTTATCCCGGCTCGATGCTCCAGGTGGATACTCCTGATTCTTGAGAAAGTTTCTGATATCATAATACCACGGCTTCCCATCTGATGCTTCCTCCATGACAAATATGAAAGTCGTTCTATCGAGGAACGAGATAGTAATCCTTGGAGCATCATTCTAATGATTCACCTTGTACATCGAGGATAAATTTGCCAAAGCATCCACTATCTGATTCTCGGCTCTTGGCACATGATGGAAACTCTACTTTGTCAAAGAAAGGTAACAACCTTCTGGCATAATTCATGTAAGGAATCAGGTTAGGCTGACGAGTCTACCATTCTCCTTTAATCTGATTAATGACCAAAGCTGAATCACCATATACATCAAGGTTTTTTATTCTCAAATCAATTCCTTCTTCAATGCCCATGATGCATGCTTCATACTCAGCTTCGTTGTTGGTGCAGGCAAACGTTAACTGAGCGGTGAACGATATGTGGGAACTGTGGAGAGTTGTAATAATTGCCCCAATTCCGCTGCCATAGGAGTTAACAACACCGTCAAAAATCATCTTCCACTGGGAGCCTACCTCAGGACCTTCATCAGGTAGCGGCTCGTCACCATCTTTCATCTTTTGAAACATGATGTCCTCATCAGGAAATTCAAACTTCATCAGTTGATAACCATCAATTGGCTGCTCTGCGAGATACTCTGACAAAACACTTCCTTTAATGGCCTTCGGGAAACATACTGAATATTGTATTCTGTCAAGACCATATGCCACCTAGCGATTCTTCCTGAAAGCGCTTGCTTCTCGAACACATACTTGATCGGATCCATCTTCGAAATCAGCATGGTTGTGTGATTCAACATGTACTGCCTTAGGCGTTTGGCTACCCAAGCAAGTGCACAGCATGTCTTTTCTAACATTGAGTATCTAGACTCACAATCTATGAACTTCTTACTCAAATAATAGATAGCATGTTCTTTTATGCTCGTCTCGTCGTGTTGACCGAGTATACAACCCATGGAGTTCTCAAGAACCGTCAAGTACATTATCAAAGGTCTTCCGACCACTGGGGGCATCAGTATCGGAGGCTCCTACAAGTATTCTTTTATCTTTTCAAATGCCCCCTGGAAATATTCATTCCAGACAACCGCCTGATCTTTCTTCAACAGCTTGAACAATGGTTCACAGGTGGAGGTAAGGTGAGATATGAACCTAGCAATGTAGTTCAATCTACCTAGAAAACCACGAACCTCTTTTTCTGTTTTCGGTGCTGGCATTTCTTGTATTGCCTTTATTTTCGCAGGATCAACCTCGATTCTTTTTTCACTGACTATAAACCCCAACAGCTTTCCTGACCGTACACCAAAAGTGCATTTGTTCATATTCAACCTTAGTCTGAATTTCCTCAACCTTTCAAACAGCTTCAAGAGATTCATCAGATGCTCTTCCTCCGTTTGTGACTTTGCGATCATGTCATCAACATAAACCTCAATCTCGTGATGAATCATATCATGAAACAAAGTCACCATCACCCGATGATAAGTTGCCCCTGCATTTTTCAATCCAAAAGGCATCACCTTATAGCAAAAAGTCCCCCACGGCGTGATAAAGGTTGTTTTCTCCATGTCCTCTGGGGCCATCTTGATTTGGAGGTTATTTTCTCCATGTCCTCCGGGGCCATCTTGATTTGGTTATACCCAGAGAAATCATCCATGAAGGAAAACACAGAATGTTGAGCAGTGTTATCGACTAACACATCAATGTGGGGGAGCGGGAAATCGTCTTTCGGGCTCACTCTATTCAAGTCTCTGTAATCCATACACATCCTGACCTTTCCATCCTTCTTAGGTACAGGCACAATGTTAGAGACCCATGGAGATAATTCATAACAGCAAGAAAATAGGCGTCCAGTTGCTTCTGGACCTCTTCCTTAATCTTAACCGCCATGTCTGGTCTAGTTCTTCTCAATTTCTGCTTTACAGGTGGACACTATTCTCAAAGAGGTAGACGATGAACCACTATATCTGTGTCCAGTCCTGGCATATCCTCGTAGGACCAAGCGAAGACGTATTTGTACTCTCGAAGCATCTAAACCAGTCTTATCTTGACATCGTCTTCTAAGGCAGCCCCAATTCTGACCTCTTTCTTGTCTCCCTCTGTACCCAGGTTGACGACTTCAATCTCCTCTTGATGAGGCAGAATAACCTTCTCTTCTTATCTTAATAGTCTGGCAAGTTCTTCAGGCAGGTCTTCGTCTCCATTAATCTATTCTTCAGTTTAGAAGATTGGATTGTCGAAGTCATACCGAGTCATAGACGAGTCTGAATCGGTGGCATCTGCGATGTGAAACCTGCATGACGATGATTGATGCTTAAAATGATATGCAAACAAGCACAAACCACATTGAAATTTTATTGTTAAGATAAAAATAAGAAAAACAGGGATCAAAACATTTGAATGCATAAGGACGTCTTTTGATTAATGATAAAAGCAAATGTTCAAACATAAATAAGATAAGGCCCTACAAATGAAAACCACTACGTCCTGAGAAGAACACAGGGCCACACATAATCAAAATAGATAAATTACTCTTCAAATGAAACTTGGACAACTTCCTCGATGGTCCAATTGCTCAATCTTTGGCCAGAAACACACGGCTGAATCCATGCATCCATTTCACAATCATTGCCCCCTTCATCTTCAGATATGGCGTTGATTCTGTCGAAAATAACTCTGCCACTTGTAAACTGCATTGGACCCCTATACCGAGGAGCACTCTGTGAGGAAGAAGATGACGGGTTGTACCCTAATCCGAACTTATCCTGCTTGTTGGGAATATTAAGCACTTGACCTCATCCTTGGGAGGATTCGGACTCCACCACAGCACGAGCTTCTTTAAAAGAAGACATAGAAATCTCGGGATTTCTATCCACCAGAAAAGGCTTCTCTCTGACCCGACAGCTTCAAACGCTTGCCACAAGGTCTCATGAATTTCCCCATTTACTTCAACATACTTGAATGATGATAGTTGGCTGATCATTATGTCTTCTTCACCACAAACGGTGACAATATTTACCCCAACCATGTACTTCAACTTCTGATGTAAGGTCGATGTGACTGCGCCTGTAGAATGAATCCAGGGTCGACGTAACAGGCAGTTATATGCAGGCTAAATAGGGAGAGTAACTTCGCCAAAAAATGATCTCCTCGTTCCATCGAACACTCGCACAACAAGATCACTAGGAGTACATATCACGCCTTGGGTGTCTAACTTCATTAAGGCTTTCTTGGGAAACACGTTGAGTGAAGACCTAGTATCCACCAAGACATGCGACAAGACTGCCCCTCTGCACTCAATAGAGATGTGCAAGGCATGGTTATGATTTCTTCCCTTAGGAGTCAAATCTATATCTGTAAACCCCAAGCCATTACCAGCATTCACGTGGGCTACAGCCCCCTCAAGCTGGTTTACGAAAATTTCTTGTGGCACATATGTTGTGTTCAGAATCCTCAAAAAGGCATTCCTGTGTGCCTCTTGGCACAATAGCAAAGACAAAATTGAAATTTTAGAAGGAGTTTGTTGCAGATGATCAACAATTTTATAATTGCTCTTTCGAATCAGACGTATGAACTCCTCGGCGTCTTTAATCAGAGCATCCTTCTCTCCCTGTTGTGAACTTTCTTCTACAACATCCTTTCCTTTTCCTTTGTCAGGCCTCTCAATATTAGCTTTTGGCGGTGAAAACACCCTACCACTTCTTGTCATTCCACTAGTTCTAATCAGATTATCAACAGATGAACCATCGGACGAAGTTCCCCTTAACTCTTGCTTTTGGCCATTACAAAAGACCTCTGCCCCATAATTCCATGGGATTGCTTTAGTACTTTCATACGGAAATGATCCTGCTTTGGTGATTATAACAGTCATCGGCCTTGGCGGCGATGATATATTAATCGTTCTGAAAGGGATCGAGATCGTAGCAATCTCATCCTGCTCCTGATTAATCACCTTCACATCTTTCTCTTCTTTAATCCTGTCAAACTGTAAGACCCCTTCGTTCATCAAGCACTGAACATGATTCTTCAAATCTTCATAACCTTCGGGATGCACTGCACACCCTTCACAATTTTCCCCACAGCCTGGAAAAACTCCACCTTTCAACAACCTACTTTTAACAAAGCTCAAAGGTGTTCTCAACTCGGCTACATCCATTACCAAATTCAACTCTTCTTCTTCAATAATAGCATTGACACTGGCCGCTCCATGGTTGGGCATCGGTTTCTGAACAGCATTAGGCGCATTGTTAGTGAAGTTAATTGCCTTGCTATCAATAAGGTCTTGCACCTTATGCTTGAAAGCCTTGCAATTATCGATATTGTGACCTGGAGCGCCTGAATGGAAGTCACATCTGGCGTTTGCATCATAACCCGGGGGTGATGCGCCAGTCAGAGGTGCCAATATTCTCTTCTGAATTAATTGAAGTTGAAGTAAATGTTGTAAAAGTTGCAAATATGGCATAGGTGGAGCGTCAAACTGCCTATTCATTGTTCTCCCACGGTCTTGAAACCGCCGCGGTGCATAGTTCTGCTATTGTTGTTGTTTTCGTTGCTGTTGAGGTTGTTGCTAAGGTGCTGTCAGAATAGAAATGCTTGCAACCTGTGGTTGTTGCTGATATTGTTGTTGGCGTGGAGCCATATTCCTGTTCTTGTTTATGTACCCTAACACTGCATTCATTTCACCTTCTCTCTTCTTGTTATTACCAAAAGTTTTTCTTCCCCCACCCGATGTGGATCCTTCTCCTGCTTGAATTTTTCCCAGCTTAATGCCATTCTCAACCCTCTCACCAGTAATAATCAGATCTGAGAAACTACCTGACATGTTTCTAATTAGCTTTTCATCATATATCCCTGGCAATGTTGCCACGAACATATCAATGAATTCTCTTTCAACCATTGGTGGCTAAACTCTCGCAACTAGCTCACGCCACCTCTGTGCGTATTCTTTGAACCCCTCATTGCTCCTTTGAGAAAGATTTTGAAGTTGGACTCTATTAGGCGCCAAATCACTATTGTATTGATAGTGACGGATGAATGCCTCCCCAAGGTCTCTCCAGCTTCTGATGTTGGTCCCCTCAAGGCCCATGTACCATTCCAAAGACGATCCAGACAAATTGTCTTGGAAGAAGTGTATTAACAGCTTTTCATCATCAGAATATGCAGACATTTTTCGGTAGTATGATCTAAGGTGTACTCTGGGACAAGTCGTCCCTTTGTACTTGTCAAAGTCAGGCACTTTGAACTTTGGCGAAATCTTCAGACCTGGGATCAGCCCCAAGTTAGACATATCGAGACCAAGAGAATTCTGATTCTCCAAGTTCTTCATCTTCTCCTCTATCATTCTAAACCTCCTGTCTGCATCAGACTGCAGGTCTACGCCCAGATCTCCCATAGAAAAGACATCATCCTGTTCGTCCTCCTCCCACTGAGGACCGGCATTACCATGTACACTGCCCGTTGCACCTAGAATATGAGCTCCAGGTTGATTACCTCCGCCCGGAGGAATAACAACTGTTGGAATAGCATTGCCTTGAGGAGTGTCATTGTCAGCTGGAGGAAGAATTGTAGTGGTCCCACCGTGCAAAACTCTGCTTCCATCAACCCTAGCAATCAAAGGTTGAACAAGCATTCTCAACTGCTCTTGGCCGTTAGCAACCCCTTGCATGAGATCCATGAACTGCGCTATGTGATCTCTGAACTCTTGTAACTCAAGTTGAATCTGATCCATTGTTTTCTGTTGATTTCCCCTAGTCGAGTAACGGTGAATTTTCCAGTCTGTAATCCTGAAACACTGCTGAGAGAAAAACCACAGAGAGAATAAGGTCAACGAAACCAGAACACCTACAATGCAAAATGATAAATGATGTAAAACGTAAGCATGTAAATATGTTTCAGGGAAATTTTCCCCTTGATTCTAGTTCCACAAAAGAACAGGAGAATGAAGAGGCAACAGATGGAGTCACAAAATCCTCTCATAAATAAAATGAGGATCAGAGTCAGCATATACAGCATAGCACCAAGGAAAACAACAGAGTCATCAACACGACCTCATCCAACAATCCTGGTGATGGTCGGACTACAAGATAACAACAAATATAGAAGAACAAAAGAGAATTGCATCAAGCACGGCAGCGAGTCTGGAACTCTTCTAATAACTCCTTTGTATCTGGATGATCAGGTCGGAAACCAACTTCTAAATAAGCAACTCCCTTCTGTTGATGATAACCTTCAAGCCTTGAACATAGTCTTCCCAAGCGCCTTCTCTGAAAGCATTTTCAAGTTTGGGCTTCTTCAATTTTACTCTTAACTTGTATTCCTCCAACGTTGCAAGAGATTCTCGTAGCTTGCAGTCGCTTTTGTATTGACGAGCTGATTCTTCTGGAGCTTTCTCATCCTTAATTCAGAGTTGAGTTTTCAACCTGTCAATCGGCTGATGAAGCTCATCCCTCTCTCTCCTTGTTGTTAGTCAAGATGGCATTCCACTAAGCGTTGAACTTTGGTATCTCCAAGTGTGCTTTCTCTAACTCTTTCTTCTTCCCTTTGAGGGCATTACCTAAGCTCCTTAGATCTTGACCAAGACGTTCTCTGACGCGAATTTCTTCAGTCAATTCTCTCCCCATCTTATTCAGAGTCTCTGTCTTCATCTTGGATAGGTAGATGGCTTCATTCTTCTCACTCCTGAGCTTAATAATCTCCTTTTCTAACCCTTCATTCACTTTGCGTAGTTCTTCCTTCTCAGCCCACAGTTGATTATACTTCTGAATGTCAACTGTTGTCAGTTCTTCAACAACTAAAGGATATATAGGCTCTCTGATCGGGGCCGGTAACAACAACCTTTCGACCCTCTCTTGGATCCATTCAACATATGGTCCATAAGCTTTGCAATCACCTTTACCCAAGGAAGGCTTTCCTCTCCGATGAATCTTACTCCAAGCTTGTTTTAAACTAGTTAGAGTGTCACTATCAGCTAACCCTATGAAATACAGAGATTCCTGTATTTCCTCCTCCTTCGGGGGTTCTTTTAAAGCATAGCCAAATTGTCTGACGGCAATAGCGGGATTATAATTGATGCCACCCTTCCTTCCTATCAAAAGAACATTGGGAAAGCTTCCACAACTGAAGATAATATCACTACCAAGAAGATATTTGTTGAACCACATAATATTCTTTGACGTTAAGCCCATGAGCTTCTCTGACCCCTCAACTGTGTTTGCCATATCAATAAAGGGTCCATACTTGGGCAGATGTGTATCGCAATTGCGAAAAACACCCGGCGGAAAACAGAAGAGTCGCCACCTTTCGTTATTTATCCCAAAGAGAGGGAAAGGAAATGATCAGAAAAACCTGACAAAAAGGGAAAGACAAGGTCATCGCAACCAAGTCTGGATTCGGGAGTTGGTTACGCAAGGGGAAAGTATTAGCACCCCTCACGTCCGTCGTACTCGACAGGATCCATGCTTATGTTTTCTATCTAAGAGGGTGATCATCTATCTAGCTAAAGGTCAAGGGACAAAAGAAAAAGAAAAGGAGACTCGGCAGAGCATCGCCGCTTTGTGCCTACGTATTCCCTCGTGCAATGGGAAAGTCAGAGTCAACGTAGTTCGGCTAACTACGGGTGAAAGGGGGAAAGGTTGCTCGCCAATACGTCGCGTCTTGTGCCTACGTACTTTCATCTGGTATGAAAGATCAGAGAAAACGTGGTTCGGGCTAAAAAGACCACAGGTTGGTTCAAAAGTTTTTAGGCCCAAGTAGGGTTAACAATTAGTTTTTGCAGTTGGTGTATGTAGCTCAACCATTGGAGACTTAGGGGTTACCGTTTGCGGTAGGACTAAAAGTTAACAACACTATTTTATCTGAAAAGACTTTCCTGATTAGAATCCCGAAGGATGAAAAAGGTTTGAAGTGTTTTTGTGTTTTTTAGAGAAGAAATGTTTTGAATTTGAGTGTTTATAATGTATGTTATACTAAAGTCTAAAACCTAGGAGCGAATGCGTCCCATATCGTCCTAAGGACGTATACTAAACACTCTAGGCAATCGAGAGGTGGCCCCCCAATCACCATTTCCCAAGTATAAGGCTCATGGCACAACATCCATTATCTTTATTAAGTGTGTTAAGATTGTATGAAGATGAAAAGAGAAGAAAGGACCATTAATGGGAGACTAATCAATCCTAAAAGTTGTCATGCAAAGTGGACTTAGAGTTAGGATACAAAAGGTAACTACCTAATGTTATCATGCATGTTTAAGCACCTAATGTATATCATAACCTCAAGAGGTTAGAGAACTTATGGGGAGCATGGAAAAGAAAAGCAAAAGAAGAAGAAGAAGAAGAAGAAGAAGAAGAAGAAGAAGAAGAAGAAGAAGAAGAAGAAGAAGAAGAAGAAGAAGAAGAAGAAAGGAAATGCAAATGTAAACATGCAAACATAAGATGCATAAGCAGGATGAAAGTGGGAGGAAAATAGTGTGGGGCAGTAGCCTCCACAAGCTCATCTCAACCAAGCATGCATATGCAAAGAATAAAGGAAAAGAAAAAAAGCACAAGAGGCAATCACACAAAAGGACGCAAACAAGTCACATATGGAAACCTTAAATGGAAGCAACAAAGGAAGCACACAAATGAACAAGCATAACACAATATCATGACCTAAAGTTGAGCACCCAACAACCTTAACATGTTAGCAACATGAATCAAAAGGAATCAAAGCTCAAAGGATCCATCAAAGTCATATCCAAGTCAAACTAGGTCAATGTGTATGTATGAACCTCCCTTGGAGGTAACTTGACTTGCAAGTTACCTTAAAATTAGGAAAATGGTTCAAAAATGATCAAATAAAATGCACAAAGGCCATAAACATGTTGGCAAACAGAATCCAAGAGATCACAATCAAAATCAATTCACAACACCACCAAAGAAATTGATTCACAAGAGTGTTCCATTGTGAATGAGGATTGTCGAGGGTCAAATGAAATTGCAACAAAAGTCAACCCAAAAGTCAACCAAATAGGGGCAAAATGGCCCTCAAAAATTCATCAACTCATCATGGATATGAGGATGAATTTTTAGTCATTGGACCAAAAGGGATGAGGAGAAACAAAACAAGAACTAAAACAAGTCAAGAAGAAGTTCAATTAAAACACTTCCAATCCAATAATCCCATTTTAATTCAAAATAAAATCAAAAAATAAAATAAAAAATTTTCTAAAAATAATAGACATCTCAAAGTGTCCAGAAACTATTTTTGTGGAATTTTTGGATCATTGGAAGTATTTTAAAATGAATTAAATCAAAACAGATTCAAAACAAAATAAAAAGAAAATAAACAAAAACAAGGTGTAAATAGCAAACAGATCATGTGTAAAACAAATGGGCTTCACACAAGGGGGTGCAAATAGGAAAAGGGCCCAAGCCCAAACAAAGCGTTGATCACAAATGGATCAGGTGTTGCGTGCAACATGGTAAGCTAGGCCAAGGACAGATCTCACACGTCCATCTCAATCCAACACAAATCCAATGGTCAAGATGAAAGCTGCTAGACGCAGCGTTTCATTAAAGGGGTCTCAGATCTAATCTCAAACGTCCACTTTAACAGATCTAATGGCCATGATTTAAAATAAAAAGCTGGGTCAAAAAGTAAACCAAATCTTAACCATCCAATACAAGTGAGTCAAACAGATCTAACGGCCATGAAAACACCTGGGCTTTAAAACATGGAAACGGAGGAAATAAAACCAGACGGCCGGAAACACTGTTCCGGTCGTCTTCTCCGACGAAGCTCCGGCAAGGCACACACAAAACTCAACCAAAACATACAAAATTTAGGTCAAAAATCATATACATCTCACGTAGATCACACATATGCAATTAGTTTTCATTAATCATGCACACACAAGCCAAATCGAAGAGAAACAGTTTGAAGCTCCAAACACAAATCATCATCAATTCCAGTCCATCTTAGTTATAGTTAGTCTACACATTTCCTAGGTCTGAATCATGCAAAAATGGCGTGCTAAATCATCACAAATAGAGAGAAAAAGTGATTTGAAGGTTACCTAGTGAAGAGCTTCCACTGAGCCTTCTACAATTGAAGAAGCTTGATGAAACTCTCCAGAATCACTCAATGAAGCTTGCTAGAGATGAGTTTGACCTTGAATTGCTTTGAGAAAGCTTGAATCTCCTTTCACGATTTTGAAATTTTCTCTTCTTGCTCCAACTGTGTTCTTGCTTCTAGGTCACGAAAATGCTTCTCTCCTTGCTCAAATTTCATCTAGACAATTTATATGATGGATATGTGAGGTAATGGAGGCCCAATTGCAGCTCAATTGGGTGAATTTTAGAAATGCCCAAATTCAATTTTCCATGCTCATGCAAACGTGAGAACTCACTTAATTCCCTTGTTTTTTGACCCAAACATGAAAGTTGTTCCTTATGATCTTAGCTTTCCAAAACGTCCTAGAAGTCCTTCATCTGATTTGTAAAACTCAAGCTATGAAGCTTGCAAGGCAGGGGTATTTTGGGAAAGTGAGATTATAGGTCATTTTCATTATAGGTCACTTTCATGGTTTTGCACACTTCAAATGGAACTTTGTCCAACATGAAACTTGCTTCAAATGATCCTCATTCCATCATTGAACACTCATTTGTCATGAATTTGGCATGGTTGTGAGGATTGGTGAGGGAATTCCATGGAAGAAAGAATTTAAAAGGCATGAATTGAATTGGATTGATTTAATTCTATTTCATGTCATGTCTATGCATTTTTTAGTCACAATGACATATCAAGCAAGACGCATAAGTTTTTTTTTAGGCATGATGTGCAAAACTCATGGAATTTCAAGTTACTTCAAGTATAAGTCACATATTCAAATCCAACCATTGGATCAATTCAAGGGATAATTCTCATCCATCTGATCACTACTCATCACCAGCAAGCAATTTGAATCAGAAACAAGGCATTTGGAGCCAAGTTTGCACGTGAAATTGAAGCTTGAACTTTAAACTTTGGATTTCTCCAATTCACCATAACAGGCCAAATTGGGCCTCCAAACTCTCATTGATCCAAAATATAAAAGGTTCTGATGAAGAATGGACCTTCATTGATGCAATCTCGTGCAAGAGGAGCTCAATTATAGTTGCAAAATCCAAGAGAAAAGTGAAATCGTGATTTTGGGATTCAAACCAATTCAAGCCAAATCAAGATCATCAACATCTTCCTTGAGTGATTCTGCAAGGTTTTGCACAAACTTGACTCCATTAGAAGCCCCAACGGAGAGGCTCCGTTAGGTAAATTTCTCTTCAAGATTTCTCTCATTTCATGCATCCATTTTGTGCCATTGTTGCTGCATACTGAAGTTCTACTTATGTAGGCAAAATCTGGATAGTTTTAGGACGCGTTTATTCAAGTTTCAGTTATGGTGTGTGAACTTCAATGCTTCGATTCTCCTTGCTCTTAAGTGAAAATTGAATTTGGATGTTAGATTCCTAACCTACATAGCACGGGGTTTAGTTTGGTATAAGGATCCGTGCGTTTTGATGAAGTTTTGCACCTTCATCTCCGGTGAGATGAACGGAGAAGACGACCAGAACAGTTGTTCTGACGTCTGGTATTTTCTCCGTTTTGATGACTTGGACTACCACCTGCGCGCGTTGAACCTTTAACCGAGTGTGATTAACGGTTGAGATGCGTTTTTGCTGGCCACGCGTACACGTTTGACTGCCAACGCATAAATGAAACGCATAGTTTCATTTGGGGATTCAGCTTGTTGGATCCTGGGCTCAAATCACTACTAGCACCCCCCCCCCTTTTCATAAATCCTAATGAAATAAACTGCAACTTTTGCTATTTGACACGCCAACTTTATTCTTTTATTTTTCATTCTATTTTAAATTTTGTTGCAATTTTAATTCACTAAAAATAATTCCAAGTGTTCTAAAATTCCACAAAAATAGTTTTTAGACACTTAAATGTGTTAAATAATTTTTGAAATTTTTTATTTTTATTTTCCTTTTATTTTTCAATTAAAAATGGAATTAATACTTGGAATGGTTTTAATTGGATTAATTTTTGTTCTTTATTGTTCTTGATTTCATTTCTTGATCAATATCTCTCTCCTATGATTGAAATTTTTTCCTCATATCCATGATGAGTTGAAGAATTTTATAGAACCATTTTTCCCCTGGTTTGATCATTTTTGGTGTGATTTTTGTGTCATTTTTGTTGACCCCCGATTCTTCCATTTCAAAGTGGTACACCTTAGGGATTTATTTCTTTTGGTGGTGCTTTGATGGAACATTGCCCTTGTGCTTTTAGGCTCTGGTTTCCAACTCATTTGTGATCATTTGAGATTTTATTTGGAATTAATTTAGCCTTTTTCCTCTTTTTGAGATAGCTTGCAAATTAGGTTATTTCTAAGGGAGGCTCATACATACAAGTGACCTAGTTTGATTTGGAAATGACTTTTGTGGATCCATTGAACTCCTAAATTTTGTTGATTCATCTTGTTAACATATTGAGGTGTTTGGATGTTCATTTTTAGGTCATAAATATGGTCATTGATTGTTGATAATTGCATTTCTTTTTAGGCTTTCCACTTGTGCTTCAAGTGTTGAACATGCTTAAGACTTAGGTCTTTTTCCTTGCCTATCTTTGCATTTTCTTTTGTGCTTTTATTTCTTTGGTTTATGCACATTCTCCTCTCATCCCTATCTCTGTCCAATGACTTTGGGATCCCATTTTATATAGCTTAGTCCCTCCTTTGGAGGTACTTGAAGCATGTCATGAATGGTGCTTCCTTGAGGACTTCTTTTGCTTGTTTCTTGCATAATCATTGAGTTTGCTTATGGTTGAGTTGCCCTTATGAGTTCCCTTGGTTCTCATATTTCCTCCCATGCTCTAATTGGTTTTTGTCTTCATTTCTTTTCATCTGTTTTGCCTTTGGGCATTGTGGTTGATGTGTGAATGGTTGTAGAATTCATTCTCCCATTTTCATCCCATTGTTGTGTGCAATTGTGTGATTTCTTTTGGATTATTTCTCCTTTGCTTCTTCATTTCTTATTGCATTAATAAAGGTTGAGATGTGCTTGTGGAGGTGTTCACCCCACACTTTTTCCTCCCTTTGCTTGTGTGTTACATGTTTGCATACTTGCATCTTTCTCATTTCATGCTTCCTTCTTCTTCTTTTTTCTTCTTTGTCATGTTCCCTTAGGATCTCTAATCTCTTTTGCTTAAGAGAGGTTATGATAGACCTTAGGCTAGAACCATGTATGACAATATTAGGTAGCATTCCCTTTTACCTCAATCATTGGTGCATTTTGTATGAGAACACTAGGTTTGAGTTAGTCTCCCTTAGAATGTCTCTCTTCTCATCTTCAAATTTTCTTAAAACCCTTAATAAAGGTTAAGGATTGTTGTAAGTTACGAGCCTTAAGTACTTAGGGAATGGTGATTGGGGGGCATCCTCTCAATTATATAGAGTGTTTAGCGTATGTCCTTTGGACGATATGTGACGCATTCGCTCCTAGGTCATAGTCTTTAGTGCAACATGAATTACAAATCAAACTTAAAGCACTTCTTCTCTAAAAAAACACAAACAAACTTCAAATCTTTTATCCTCCGGGATTTAATTTGGAAACCTTTTTCATAAGGAGAGTTTTGTTAACTCTTGATTCTACCGCAAACAGGTAACGCCTAAGTCTCCAATGGTCGAGCTGCATACACCTAACAACTAGAAATAAGTTTTAACCCTACTCGGGCCTAAAACATTTTGAACCAACCGGTATTCTTGTTAGCCTGAACTATGTTTGCTCTGATTTCTCATACCTGATGAGAATACGTAGGCACGAGACGGCAATGTCTCGGCGAGCAACCTTCCCCCACCTTTCACCCGTAGTTAGCCGAACCACGTTGACTCTGACTTTCCCATTGCACGAGGGAATACGTAGACACAGAGCGGCGATGCTTTGCTGAGTCTCTTTTATTTTCTTTTGTCCCTATGACCTTTAGTTAGATAGTAAACACCCTTTTAGATAGATAACCAAGCGTGGATCCTGTTGAGTACGACGGACGTGAGGGGTGCTAATACCTTCCCCTTGCGTAACCGACACCCGAAACCGAGACATGGTTGCGATGACCTGTCTTCTCCCGTTTGCATTAGGTTTTCTCTGATCGTTTCCTTTCCCTCTTTTGGGATAAATAATGAATGGTGGCGACTCTTTTGTCATTGTCGGCACCTTTTTTCGCAGTAGCGACATCCGGTGCTACATATCAGAGTCGACCGACCAAAAGAATGAAGACACGCTTCACCAAAAGACCACTAGCATACATACTCTACAATGCCTCATAGAGCATCATAAAATAGCAGAAAGGTGAGAAATATTATCTTAATAACAATGCATATAATTATATATCTTAGTATAAAAATACACATATTCTACATTCTCACCACAATTCATCGTCACTCACCCATATACATCACAATGTATGTATATATATATATATATATATATATATATATATATATATATATATATATATATATATATATATATATATATATATATATATATATATATATATATATATATATATATATATATATATATATATATATATATATATATATATATATATATATATACACCAAGCATACCTTCACAGTTCTAATCATTCCATATAAACATACATATTCATGTTTATTCATTAATGCACAATTACAAATATGATAAATGCAAATCATAGAGACATACTCACGACTCTATGAAAATGCAATGCGGTACCGACTCAATCATCTCAAGTTCACTCAGAAAATTATTGGAACCATCGCTCGTTACCAATGTAACTCCCCGTCGGGCCAACGATGTTCACCCATTGCTCACACCTCACATAGGCACACAATGTTTATGGATTGCTCACACCTGATATAGGCACACAATCCGATTGCTCACACCTCACCTAGGCACACAATCGTTTGTAATCATCACTCACACCTCACACAGGCACACGACGTTACAGCGGATTCTCATTAGAATCACACAAAACAAGAATGTACGGCGTTATGCTTCACATACAAAATGACTCAAGACACTCTTGAAATGCATACATATTCATAATATATCCATGCATTCATCTTATACTATCACATACAATCTATATACATTCACATCAATTACGCCAAACGGCAACGAGCATCACTTTACCACCTAAACGGCAACGAACTCTTTCACAATTAACATGCATTTGCATTTAATTTAAACAATGCATTTATTTGCCAAAAGGCCACAATTCACAATAAATTCCACAATCTAGGATTTACTCCATAAGGCTACTCACAATACATCGTATAACAACACGCACAAGCTATACGTTATATAACAAAAGCATACTGCACGATAACACATCAATCGCACACATTCGCGACGGTAAAAATTAATACAACGATAGTTTTCAATTTTCTGCTATAATTGAACCAGGCAAAGGCCTCAAAACTATTTTTCCTAGAAAGATAATCTCGTTAACATTCCAACGCTTCGAACGGGGGTCGAAACCGACTTACGGTTCAAGAGTTATGAATTTTCGAAGTTTTTCCAAAACAGAATTTTTCTGCATAAAGACTGCTACGGGTTTGAGCATTTTCGCCCGAAAATCCAACCAATTCAATTATTTTCTTCGAAACAAATACATACTCATCCATACCAAACATATAGTAGTGATTTAGAACCATCAAATGTGAAATCTACGACTTTCAATTTTAATCCGAATCTTAAACCCTCAAATCTCCAAAAATGCAAAAACTTACAAAATCAACCAAATTCGATAAAACAAGCATGCTCATCACGGCCTAACATTACCTGACACAACTACGCAATTTATTCCGACTTTCGTCCGTAAAAATATCGATTCCTCACAAAAATTTCAATTTCAACCTAGAACTCAAGCTATGGAAAACAAGAAAACATCCAAGCAAACACATACATAATGATATACATTGATAAGATAATAAGATTTCACACTCTTACCCGATTAAATCGATTCCTAGAAGTTGTTTTGAAGATTTCTAAGTTTTTCCTCTTTTTCTTCTCTTTTCTCTTCTTCCTCTTTCTTTCTCTCCTTTTTCTCTCTATTTCTCTTTTCTTTCTATTTCTCTCCTATTTCTTCTTCTTATCTCTTTTTTTTTTACACAAATTTAATTAATTCATTTTCTCACATCATTCTACACTTAATAACTTTTCTACCAATTTTACTAAATTTCTCACATAATTCTATTTCCACTAAATTTTTAACTTATCATTAAATAAGAAATGTCCAAAATACCCTCCATTCTAATTTCCCCGAATATTCGCATAAACGGTAAAATATCATAACTTGTCAACATATCATATTAATACATCAATTTCACAAATAAAATAATTATCACTCAATTTAAATAAAAGACTCAACAAAATGGTAATAATCGAAATTGGGGTGTTACACATCACATCAATCTTTGGCACATCATTCCAATGATTTACCACAATCATGGAGGATAAAGTTTCTAAAGCATCTGCCATTCGGTTCTCTGCTCTTAGTATATGGTGAAACTCAACTTTATTAAAGAAAGTTGACAACGTTCTTGCATAATCACGATAAGGAATTAAATCAGATTGACGTGTCTCCCACTCCCCTTTAATCTGATTAATCACCAAAGCTGAATCACCATATACATCAAGGATCTTAATTCTTAAATCAATAGCTTCTTCCAAGCCTATAATGCACGCTTCATACTCAGCTGCATTATTTGTGCAAGTGAAAACTAACCTTGCATTGAAAGGAATATGAGAACCATAAAGGGTAACAATAATTGCTCCAATACCTTTTCTATATTCATTAACAGCCCCGTCAAAAATCAAACCCCATCGGGATCCAGACTTAGGTCCTTCTTCAGGTAATGGTTCCTCACAATCTTTAACCTTTAGATACATCACGTCCTCATCAGGAAAATCAAACCGGATAGGTTGATAATCATCAATTGGTTGGTGTGCCAAATGATCAGCCAAAACATTTTCTTTTGTCGCTTTTTGAGTTCGGTACTCGATATCATATTCTGAAAACAACATTTGCCAACGAGAAATCCTCCCAGTTAAAGCAGGTTTTTCAAAGATATACTTGATTGGATCCATTTTATATATCAACCAAGTTGTACAATTCAACATATACTGGCGAAGGCGCTTGGCAGCCCAAGCTAAACACAACATGTTTTTTCAAGCATTGAGTATCGAGACTCACAATCGGTGAACTTCTTGCTCAAATAATAAATGGCAAATTATTTTCTTCCAGATTCATCTTGTTGACCCAAAACACAACCCATAGACTCTTCTAGCACGGTCAGATACATGATCAAAGGTCTTCCTTCCACAGGAGGAGAAAAAATAAGAGGTTCAAGCAGATACTCTTTAATTCTTTCAAAAGCTTTATGACAATCTTCTATCCAAACACAACCCTGATCTTTGCAGAGAAGCTTGAAAATCGGCGCACATGTGGCGGTCATATTGGATATAAATCGGGAGATATAGTTCAAACATCCCAAGAATCCTCTTACTTGTTTTTCTGTTTTGGGTGCAGGCATTTCCTAAATAGCTTTAACTTTACCAGGATCAACTTCAATGTATTTCTGACTGACAATAAAGCCCAACAACTTTCCAGAACAGACACCAAAAGTGCATTTATTAGGATTCAGACGAAGCTTAAACTTTCTCAAACATTGAAACAGCTTTAATAAGTATTCAATATGATCTTCTTCAGTCTTCGACTTACAAATCATATCATCCATATAGACCTCAATTTCTGTATGCATCATATCATGGAACAGAGTGGTGATAGCTCTCTGGTACGTTGCACCAGCATTTTTCAAACCATCACTCTATAACAGAATGTTCCCTAGGGTGTAATTAATGTTGTTTTATCCATATCCTTAGGTGCCATCTTTATTTGATTATAACCGGAAAATCTATCCACAAAGGAAAAGATATTGAACTTAGCAATATTATCTACCAGCAGATCAATGTGTGGCAGTGGAAAATCATCTTTTGGACTTGCTTTATTCAAATCTCTATAGTCAACGTACATTCAGACTTTTCTGTCTTTCTTTGGAATGGGCACAATATTGGCTACCCATTAAGGATATTCAACACTCACCAGAAAACCAGCATCAATCTGCTTCTGAACCTCCTCCTTAATCTTTACAGCCATGTTAGGATGAGTTCTTCTCAATTTCTGCTTCACAGGTGAACATTCAGGCTTCAACAGCAAACGGTGCTCCACAATATCAGTATCAAGACCAGGCATGTCTTGATAGGACCAAGCAAATACATCAACGTATTCTCTAAGAAGCTCTACCATCCTCTTCTTAACATTTGACTGAAGTAGTGCCCCAGTCTTGACTTCTTTCTTATCATCTTCAGAACCCAAATTAACCAATTCCACTGGCTCTTCATGAGGCTGAATGGTCTTTTCCTCATGCTCAAGTAATTAGGAAATTTCATCAGGAATCTCTTCAACATCCTCCTCTTCCGCTTCAAACACAGGGAACTCAAAGTTGAGAGAGGTCATAGGATCATTGTTTTCAATGGTTTTAACAATCAATTTGCACAATGATTTATGTTTGATTTTAGAACATGAACAATAAGTGCAAGTATCATGCAGATAAAAGTGATCATAACATTATTATTATTTTGGTTTTTTTATGTTACCATTTTTTAGAAATAAAGCAAAAAGGGGAAACAACATATGGATAAACAGAATAACATTTTATTAATGATAATAAAAACTAAAACAAAGCCCTCACAAATTCACTTTCACCTTGGGCAGAGTGAAAGGATATTTGAAAGAAACAAAAACAAATTACTTTGAAACCTGAACAACAGTAGGAATGTCAACAGTGATCCAATTCTGGCATATCAACCCATGCGTCACAAAGTTGGGCGTCTCTTCCTCTAGATCATCCTTAATGATGGCACTGACTTCATACTCAGGTCTCTTAAGTCTTGATCAAGGAGAGTAGAAGGGTACATATGCATCTTCTGTCTCAGAATCAAATCTTGGATCTTCCAAATAAGGCTTCTAGTCTTTAGCAGGAATGGAATCATTTTCAAAACCATATGAGATGTAACCTTCAGAGTCATCTTCAACAATTACAGTTGTAGAATGATCTTTGGTATGGATGAACCCAGCACTTCGAAAAACATCATGAATACTCTTCATCTCTTTGCGGGTTGAACCAGATGTAAAACCTAAACCAGCTATATCTCGTTTCTAAGCAACTTCAATAACCCGGCCCCATCTATCAGCTTGGCCACTCTCCAACACATGTTGTGCATCTTTTAGAGAAGACATGGACACGCCATTCTTCTTAACAGCATTATCAACCACAGAAAGATCCTGGAACAGAGTTCCAATATCCTCTCCAGCATCAATATAGGAAAAAGATGACAAACTGCTTACCAACATAGCCTGTTCTCCACCAACAACAACAACAAGTTTTCCATTCTGGACAAATTTCAACTTTTAATGGAGTGTCGAAGTGGCAGCTCCGACTTCATGAATCCACGGGCATCCTAGAACACAACTGTAAGCAGGATAAATATCCATGACTTGAAAAGTAATCTGGAATAAACACAGACCTATCTTGATAGGGATATCAACCTCTCCAATCACAATTTTCCTTGAGCCATCAAAGGCTTTCACAATGACCCCACTGAATCTCATAGGAGTACCCTGATAAGACAATCTAGATAAAGTAGATTTTGGTATCACATTCAATGATGACCCGGTATCAACCAGCAGTTGGATAGAGCGTCCTCCTGAAAATTCATGGAAATATGGAGAGTTAAATTATGATTTCTTCCATGCTCGGTCAACTCTTCATCACAGAAACTCAAATTATTACATGCAGTGATATTGGCAACAATGTTGTCAAACTGGTTAACAATCACATCATGATCTACATAAGCTTGTTCCAATATTTTCTGCAACGATTCACGATGAGCCTCATAGCTCATTAACAGAGATAGCTCATTAACAGAGATAAAACATATATTTTTGATGGTGTATGCAACAGTTGATCTACCACCATATATTCACTCTTCTTAATCAATTTCAATACCTCATCATTATCTGATTTTTTGTTTATGTCGCTTGATTGACCTGATTCAACAGAAGTCTTCAATTGAGTTTTCTTACCCACGGCATCTTCACTTGTCTTCAAGGGTACATTAGCAAAGACTCGACCACTTCTGGTCACACGTCCTACATCAGCAATAGTCACAACTGAGGGAAGAGAAGGAATGGGAACCTCTTTTCCATCCTCTAACATAGTAGCATTGTATTTGTAGGGAACAGCCTTATCTAATTCATACGGTACTGAGCCAGGCAAACGAATGATCAAAGGCGTCACATCAGATTTCTGACTATTGTAAGAAATTACAACTCATTCTGGGATATTAAAATGCGGAACTATGACATTCACCTCATTCTCAACTTCATTTCTGTTTACATTAACTTGAATCAAATTCTGATGAATCATCTTTTGTAAGTCCCTCTTTACAATCATACATCCACGAGGGTTTACCGAACAAATACAACAAGCGGCATAATCATGTTCGATATCATGGAACTCACTTAAAGTAGCATGCATCTTAACAAGCGACCTCTAAATCCAACGAATATCAAATATGCGGTATGTACCAGGACACCCATATACCATATTGACAGTCGCATTACCATGATTAGGCAACGGATTTGATTGCACATTGGGATTGGTATCTTCAAAAGACAGAATACCACTTTTTAGGAGCTTTGTAACTTCATATTTCAGAGGGTAGCAACTTTCAATATCATGCCCAGGGACACCTTGATGAAATGCACAATGGGAATCTGGCTTATACCACCATGGAATTTTAGTAGGAACATCCGGAGGGTCACGAGGCTGAACCAATTTTTTCTTTATCAAAGCTGGAAAAAATTCAGTATACGTCATTGGAATGGGATCAAATTATGCTTTCTTCTGTGCACAGCCTGGCTGAGTTGTTTTCTGTTGGAAACGAGGTTGATAACTTGAAGTAGCTTGAGCGGCAGGAGCGGCATTGATGACTGGTGTAACAGATGCTACTGATTGCTGACGATGACTACTGTTGTTATTTATAACCCTGCGTCTTCTAGGCCTCTCTTGAGATATGGCATTAGTTTCTCCATCTTTTTTCTTAGAAAACCCACCACCAAACTTCTTTGTATTTTCAGAACTACTTTCTTAGTCAGGCGTCCCTCACGGAAAGCTTCCTCTAATCTCATACCCATATTAACCATTTCCGTGAAATCACTAGGAGCACTTGCAACCATCTTTTCATAGTAAAACGGACCCAAATTTTTCAGGAAGATCTTCGTCATATCTTTCTCTTCAAGCGGAGGACTTATCTGAGTTGCAATCTCACGCCATCTTTGCGCGTACTCTTTAAACGTTTCTTTCTCTTTCTGAGACATTGCATGGAGTTAATCACGGTCTGGAGCCATATCCAGATTATACTTATACTAACGGACAAAAGCTTCACAGAGATCATTGAATGTCTTGATTTGGGAACCATCAAGTCCCATATACCACTTCAGTGCAGCACCAGTAAGACTATCTTGAAAATAGTGAATCATCAACTGATGGTTGGTAGTATAGGTAGACATCTTTCTGGCATACATGACCAAACGGCTTTGTGGACAAGTGTTCCCTTTGTATTTCTCAAAATACGGAACTTTGAACTTGGCAGGAATCTTCACATTAGGAACAAGACAAATCTTGTGAGCATTCTTCCCAAATAACTCTTTTCCCCTTAAAGCCCTGATTTCTTTCTGCATCTCAGCAAACTGATCTTGAAAATCATCCATACGATCAATAACATCCAAACTCTCGTTGAGAGAAGTGTGGAAAATTTGCTCTTCAGCATAAGGCGTTGTGTGAACTATGAGCGGTGGCACAGGTACAGCAGTAGGAATAATTGGAATCTCAGCATTAGGAACAATATTAACCACATGAGGTGGTACAGTCATAACAGCAGGAATTCTTGGACCTTCAGAAGCAGGAGGTTGATATCCCTCTGGCACATAATTGAAAGGCATGCCCCAAGGGAAACCAGTAGGCATCTGATATTGAGAAGTATTAATCGGGGCCACAGAAATGGGCCTTGATCCAATTTCAGAAATCAAAGTTCTTTGTACAGGAGAAGGAGGAGGCGGTGGTGGCTGATTCTGAGCAGCCACCAAAGCTTCCTTCGTAGCAGTGAGTCTTTCCATACTATCCTTTAGAGTTGATACCTCTTCACGGAGCTCGTGGTTCTCTTGTTGCAACTGATCCATCTTTTTCTTAATATTAGCTCGAGTATTGTAGTGATGCAACAACTTGGCTGAACGAAGACCAAAAGAAACAAATAAGACACCTAGAAAAGGCAAATCACAATGCACAATGATGCGAATGCGAATGCAAAATGCAAATGTTTCAATCAGTCTTCAAGGATCTTTAAGATATAAAGCAATTACAGACATCTTAAAGAAATAACACTTTTTGAAATATTGATAAACATCTCGTTTCATTGAATATTGGAAAGGGTTACACTTGGAAGTACAAGTTACTTAATATCAAAAATCAATAAGAAAAAGCTAGGTCCTAAGGAGCATCTGATGACGATTTGAGCTGATACTTCCTCCGGAGTCTCTTAATCTCTCTCTCATAGTTGTCTTTCATGGTGGTCTTCTCTAACACGAGCTGATCCACAATACCCTTCCAAGCACCAGAAGTAGGAGGATGAGCAAATTAAGTAGTAGAGGAAAATAAATCCTCTACATGTCTCTTCATGATGTGTTGCTCAAGCAACTCAATCAAGACTGGCATACTCCTCTTAGGTTGGCAATAGCTGATAATCAGGAAAAGTAAAGCATTGGTAGACAGGATCATAGAATTGCACAAAGGTGTTCAGAATTTCGTCTTCCATGTTAGTAGAAAGAACAAATAGAAGCCTCCCATAACGAGATCTGAAGCCTGGACGATCAACTACCAAGGGCACTAGCTTTCTCAAATCTGTAAGATTGGGAGTTTGGAAACCGTACTTCTGAGTGTTTCTCCTTCTAATATCTATAATCACAATATATGCAATGTTTGCAAAGAAAATCTCTAAAATCCTTTAAAACTGACCAAAACAAAATGCCCATGAATGCATGAGTGCAAGATGCAACACCCACAAACAAGACACACAAAGCACACAGGTCCAAAGGTTCAGCACGAGCATGAAGCCAAAGGTAAGAACCAACCCACAATGGTATGTACTAAGGTTATATCATCACCTGTAGGACAAGGTTCTAAAAAGGTTCCCAGAGTCATAATCTCATCTTTTGGATATTATCGGCTTAAACGACTACTCGTCGGCCAACAATATTCTCAAGAGAAACTCGTCTGAGTATGGTATCGCGTAACAACTAATTCAAGTCTACACCTGAATAGCCACCGCACCACGTCCTAATAAGGCCGAGATGGGTTAAAGGGTTATAAGGTCCTCAGCTTATCAGGCTCCCAGGTCGGAAAAAGTAATGCCAATTACGACTACTCGTAAGACATCAGTAATTACAACGAGGCCTCCACTGAGCGGGGGATCTCAAGTAAGCTTAGTAAGGACTATTCCACGTAATCCAACAAGACTATACCACCCTCCTATCATAAGTGCACTCAAGTCCGGGTATAGGACTTATCTCACCATACAGATCACCATGCACCAAGATAGAACAAGCAATAACAAACAAATCAAACAAAAAGCGATAAATAAATCAAAGTAGGCTAAACCCACCAGGAACCTTAATGTCCCCAGCAGAGTCGCCACTTTTCTGTAGTGGGGAAATTTGTTAGTGTAAGTTATTCATTAACTTAATTCAAAAATGCAAGAGTCGTCACTGCACTTTTATTTTATCCAAAGAAGGAAAGGAAAAAGAGCAAACAAAACCAAAGAGTTCTAAAACAAGAACAAGAACATAGATTTGGATAAGGGGGTTGGTTACGCAATGGGAAGGTGTTAGCACCCAAAACGTCTATAGTACTCTATAGGAGCTCTTTGAAATATCTATGTTTTTTGGTTTGAAAAAGGGTTTGTTTGAAAAGAGATTGGGGAGATGAGAAGAGAATTATTTTTTAAGATTTTTGTGTTTGGAGAGACTTATCGCCTCATGCCTACGTACCCACAAAGTGCAATATAGAATCAAAACCTCGTAGTTCATGGTACAAATAACAAAAAAAATTTGGTTTTGATTGATTTTAAATGTAAAGACAAGTCGTCATGTTAAGGAGAAAACTACGACTAGTCACCCACAAGTATAAGACAACATTTGCATCACCTAAAGATGGAGGATTTTGCTTGGATTATCAACAAGTATATAACTCAACATCTAAGTGGAAAATGTTAAAATCTTAATATTATGGGGAATAGGAGAGTTATATCTCAACTATGGAAATGACTCGTGTCTAAACTTTATGAAAAGTTTTAAAATGAAAAGTGCACAAAGGCACAAAAAGTTTGAATGAGGTAAAGTGTTTTTTTATGTATTTTTGAAATTGGTCAAAATATGATTAACATTTATTAAGAAAAAACAAAGTTTGAAAATCAACTTGACGAAATTCAAGGTTTTATTGTGAAAGCGGTTTTATGTTTTAAAACAAGAAGGTTTTTAAAAGAGGGAGAAGATTTTGAAAATTTAAGAAGGGGAGAAGATGAAGTGACTACCCTAGAAAGAAAAATAAAAGGTAGAGATAAGAAGGATCTAACCAACTTGTAGCACACTCTATAGAAAGTCAAATAAGAATTCCATCCGTCTTGAAGCATAGCAAAAAACGCAAGCTAAATAAAGGCAAAGATCCATAATACTCCAAGCATAGGGAAAGAGTCATAATTCCAAGTCCAAGGGTCCAAGAATAGTCTAAGAAATATGAGGCCTGAGAATAGTACAAGAGAATGACCACAAAGTTAATAGCATCAAGTTCTTTAGAGGTTTAATCCTTTATTAGTGTTTTAAACAAAGTGTGGTCCAAATAGACAAAAGAAAAATGGCAGAAACATAAACATGTGCCCAACGGGCAAAGGAAAAATAACGGAAGCAAAAAAAATAATATGAGATGAGATGATAATAATGGAGAATAAAGATAAAAGAGGGGTAGGGAGCAATAAGGAAACATAAACAAAAGTAGTACAATGATATTGTTATTGAGTTAGTAGTTAGTCGTTAGAGCAAATGATCAACGACGGTTAATTCTTGCACTTAGACCAAGATTAATGAAAACTCATTAGAGGATTGATAGAATCAAAGCCTCCTAACAATAAGTTTCATAGGTAGATGGCTTAAGACAAGCAATCAACCATACTTGGACTTTCAAACATAAGTTTGAGCGACGAATGATCATTTTTCCGATTCCGGGACAATTTAGCGCTATGTTAAGTAATCGTAATCAGGTTTATGTAGAAACCACGACTATCTGAGGTCGGTCAATAATAATGTTAGTTCTAATGCATGCTAGAGAAGTGATATGTAGATCACTCTCCGAAAGAAATACCGCACAAAAAGAAAAGAGGTAGTGATCTCATCATAATCAAGATTTTTATCAATTAATTAAAGGTAATCTATCACTATTCCAAAGTACAGAGAATTATCTCAATGATCATTCATTCATAGATTTGAAACAATGAAGATTAAACATCCTTGACAACCAACAATCCATGATCCATAGATTTCATCGATCAAAAGAAAAAGAATAAGAAGAAAGGGAATGCCAAATTGAATTTCAAGTTCAAGATCATTCCATCTTTAAGTTCATCCACTCATCTTGGTGGATTAAAGAACTAAACATATCATTAACTCAAAGCACCTAAAATGAATTGAACAATTCACTTTAAAGATAGATTTGAATTGATGAATGTTTATCCAACTTCATCTACACCCTAAGTCCAATGAATTTAAAGAGGAAAATGACCTTTAAAAATGTATTTCATGGCCAAAACCAAAACGAAATGGAAGAAGAAGAGGTGGGAACCAAAACAGTCCCAAAGCAGAGCCATAATGGAAAAATTATCACTGAGTAACCGGTTACCCTATATAAGGTAACCGGTTACCCTATGAAAACAGCAGTGAAACAGCAGCAAAACAGGGCCAAAAAGGGGCAAAAACTTGATCAATCATTTCTACAAACACCACATGATCAAGGGTGCAATGGAGCACGAAAATTCAAGTAAAATAACAACAATTAACACCAATAGAACATGATATACAAGATCCAAAGATCAAGAAATAAGGATCAATAATGAATCACATTGTGAAAGATGCATCAAGAGCAACAATGGTGGATCAAGAAATTACCACTCCAAATCTGAAAATTCTTCAAACCAACTCCACAAACCCCACTTCAAAGCTTTTTTCTACTAGAATTGAGGATGAAAAAGTGAATGTATGAAGGTTTATCTCAAATATTAGTAAATTCTAATGATGAACTTACTAATCTTTCAAAAGAACAAAGAGTTTTTAGTGAATTTGGTAATTGGAGAAAATTGAAAGTCAAGAAAGAGTTTGACAAGGTGATTTTGGCTATCAAAAGCTTATCAAATGAGAGAAATGGGGCCTCTATTTGTAGGATTTAGGCTTGGAAAATTTGGTGGATTGGAATTTGGTTTGGAATCAAAATTAGGCTTGGAATTTGAATTTGGAGGGAAATTCAAGATCAAGTGGTGATTAGTGAAGGTGTATGGTGGGAACTAATTATAATGAGGTAGGGGATATAAAAAGAAGTGATCTAGAATATTCTCATGTTGCAATATTTGAGTTTGGTGCCAAAAATGCTGAAGAATTTGAATTTGCCCAATTTTCACAAAATTCGCACAGGGTAACCGGTTACTCTATATCAGGTAATCGGTTACCACAGGTAAAAATGTTGAAAATTGCCTTTTTGATGTGTTGTCTTGGCTCTGGCTCAATTTTTTTTCTTTTCAAGGGAAGGCATGAAAATAAACACATGGAATCTCTTGAATGAAATTAAATCAAAACTTGGGAGACTCTTGATCAGATGATTTTAAATTGTTTGCAGATCAACTTTGACATTTTCAGATGAAATTCACTCGAGCTGAGGGGCTGATATTTGATACCTTTGCTCCAAATTCTTCCTGAAAAAGTTAGTAAAGGAAAAAAAACACATATTTTTTTGGATTTTGATTAATGATTAGTAAACATAAACATAAACAAAATACCAAACAAGCAAAAAAACAAAGGTGTCTGGTGATCTCTCAAGAACAAACCTGCAGAGAAAGGCAAGAGAACCAAAGCTTGCAATCTTGTTTGTAGGATGAGATGCAAATGATATGTGGGATCTTAGGGGTAAAAATTAGGGTATTACACATACGCATCGGCATTTTTTATCTGTGGAATTATTGCAGGGATATCCAAATTCCAAAAAGGTATCGAGGCTATGAAATTGATATTGGCACGGCGATGGTTTTTTGTATCCCAAAAAAGTCGTCAAAGCAACAATACGGGTAAAATAGATGGATTTATATGTCTGTCTACCCAAGCACAGGGTCGAAGCACGAAGCCATGGCCAAAGCACCTCATTCCAAGCCAAAAAAGACTATTTTTGAAATTGGTAACCAGTTTCCCAAATCTGTGTAACCGGTTACACCATCACTGACCAGCCCAGGATGACGTGATTAGGTGTTAGTAACCGGTTACCAACATCAGGCTAATCGATTACACGTGCATGTTTTTGTGTTTTTCAACTGTTTTCCATGCTGCAGCAACCTCTCTACCATTTCTTTTTCATACTTCATTCTAGCATCATGTAGAAGGTTCTATACATGTAATCACACCAAAAATATCAGCTACATTTATTCAACTACCACATTATCAATAAGGTTCATCATACACCCTCATTTTCACTCATTTTGGACTAATTGATCTTTGAGTTGCATTTAGATGCCCAACCGAGTCAAGTAGTAACTAACTGAGTTTGATCCCAACTCAGTGATATGGATCTGACTAACTCCAAACCAAATGCCAAACCTCACTTGATTACCTTCATACCAAGTTCCAAGCATACACTCACTCCATGATTATGGTCTATATAAGAAAACCCTTCACATTTGTGCAAGGGGAAAGGAACTTTGATCCCAACTTTGATTCTCATTTTACTCTGAATTTTCACTCTTCATTCTCTGAATTTTCTGCAACATTTTCTCCCAATCATCATCTTCTTCTTCCCCAAACCTCATAAAAGCTCATTTACCATTAAATCTTAGCAAGCTTTGCATGAAGCTTGTTATTATTTGAGCTAAGCCTTCATTCATCTCCATTTCATCATTGAATTTTGCAGCAACAGCAACATTCACTTCACTTTAAATCTTTGAAAGCTGATTATTGAAAGAGTTTTGGTTCAAGTTCGAAGCTGAATCAATTATCACATTATTCTCGGTTTTCTCGTAATGGATTGCTAAAGATCTCAGGGTTTCTGGTTTTCTAAGGTTCTCTTCATCATATTTTGATCACAATAATTACCGAGGCAAATCTCAACCTTGTATGTTGGTGAATATCGCATAATTTACTGCTTTCGATCGATTTTAGGCTTTCGCGATGTAGTGCCTAATTGATGTTTTGCTACATGAATAATTGAATTTGCATGCCTGATTCTATTAGCTCTTGATTTCTCTTGACTAACATGAATTTTGCATCTACTGCCATGCTATGTTACATTGTGATTGCATGCGATAAGTGATTCTGAAAAGTGCTTTTTCAAATCTATTTTTTTGTTTTTTTCACATTGTAACTGGTTACCATAATCTCAGTAACCGGTTACACGCTCTCATGCGCGCCTGGGAATTGATTTTTCCCAAGGTGTAACCGGTTACCATATTTTGAGTAATTGGTTACACCTGACTTTTTTGGCCTTTTTCACGCTTTTTTTTTGGGACAGTTTTGCTTGCTTCTCTTTTATGCTTTCCCTTGTATGTCTATTTTGATGCCTATGCCATTGTTTTAGGCCAGCACCTCCTCACTATAATTTTCGCTTAATTAATTGCATGATTTTCTTTGTTTATCTTGCAATTTTACCAAATTTTTGAAGCACTTTTTTGCACATTTTGATTATGTGTTAATATGGAAATGCTTAGAACTTCATGTTAGCTTGATCTTTTTTAATGCTTTGCGCTCTAAATTGATGCATTATATTTGTTCTTCCTTGAGAAAATTCAATCTTGTTTAACTATATTTCCCACCCTTGCTTTGATAAGCTTTCAACTTGCTTGAAATATTATTGGCATTTTTTCCTATTTGATTAATTGATCAAAACTTTGTTTTGATTGATTAATTTCCTTTGTTATTTTCTTTAGGATCTCCTTAGATTCCCCTTCTTTCTTGATCCTGTTTCGAGCTGGGCGACAGAGCAATAAGCTAGAGCACTGTACAAATTTTAAAGAGACATCAAAACTTGTCAATCTCAATTTCCGCACTACACTTTGGGTGCTAGAGAAGGAGTGAGAATGGAGAATTCCTACCCTTATTCTAACTATTTTGGGTATGGGACGAATGACCCTGAGCCTAGAATAGTAACCTATATCCCAACAATGTAGTGTCTCTTGAATCGAGCCTTGGCATAGTCACCCATTCCTGCACTTTTTCATCTTGGGTTTGTAACCTTCTCTTGGTTCAAACATCTTATTTTGGTTAACCAATGCCCATTGTTGCACCCTAAAATTTGCTCAACCTATTTCACTTGGTTTATGTTTCAATTGCATTAGCATTTGCATATAGAGTCATGTACATAGTCTAATCACCTGCATAGCATAGCATAGCAACTCATCCAACAAGGGACCAAGTACTATTCTCATCTTCATGGGCCTATCAAGAGGCTATTGTTCAAATTCAACCTCATTCAAGTCATCAGAAAGAATTTGAAAGCTAAGAAGTCATTGGACCAAGCAGTGGATCTATCTCCTATCTTAAGGGTATTTGAAGACCATTAAAGAAGTTGTGAGCTGTAAATTGAGAATGGAGAGTATGTAGACATCATAGGAGACTTAGAAAGTCATTTGGAGAAGGATACAAGTCATTGATATGATCACAAGAGTTGCAGTTGAAGACAGTCAACTAGGGTTTCATCTGGGTCAACCCTAGGTCAATTAACTGATTGAAAGGCATTAAGGGCTATTGGAGAGGTGTGGGGTTCATCATTTGACATGTAGAGAAGGATATGGTGTTGTGCCAAGAAGAAATCAAGAGAAATCAAGGAGAGGAGGAGTTTCTAAATTAGGGTTTCTGTGTAAAATCCCCTAATTTAGGTCAAATTTCCAAGCAAGATAAGTCAAAATGCAAGCTTCAAATGGATCCTTGGACAACATTAAACTTGTAGAGGATCTCAAGACCTTTAATTTGAGTGGTGGAAGACATCAAGGAGATTTATATAACTCAAGTTATGGTCCTTGCAAGTTACAGGTCATCTGAGGTATCTGAAATTTTGTCTGTGAAAGTTACTTGTCTTCCAAGCAACTTTTACCCCTCAAGGAGATTTCAAATGAATTTCTGGTCAACATAAGAGTTGTTACTCATTGTCTTAGATTTCTAGAATGGTATGTTATGCCTTCATATGATTTGTGGAACTCTACTTATGGTCTTGGCAAGCAAAGGGTATTTTGGTCATCTGAGAATTACAGGTCATTTCAAGCCTATGCCCAAAACTCATACAAGGAAGCTTCAAATGGAAAACTTCACAACATCAAACTTGTTCCAAATGACATTTTGAGTCTAGAAAAGTGACCATGAAAGATTGTAAAGGCTCATAGCTCAAGGTTTCAAAATTGGTAAATTTAATGAATAAAAAATGACCTAAAATTGAGATTTTTCATAATTTGGCCAAATGGGATGAAATTATAGGTCATTTTGATTGGAAAAAATGTTTTAAGAACATTGGCAAAAGTGTATTTTTGAGTTTGGTTCAAGATTTAGAAGTTATGTATGGTTACTTACAAAAGAAGTTACATAATCCAAATCAAAGGGAAAGTGTGCATGGGAAGTTTCTCCAAGGTTCTAGGACTTTCCAAAGTCATCTATATATTGCCATGAGAGACTCCATGCCATGGTTTGTGAATCATAGTGATCAAAACACAAGTTATACACAATTCTTCCATTTTTGCAAAACCTCTCAAACTTCATCAAACTTTCATCAATTTCCATTTTTCTTGATCTGATCATCATCAACATCATTCATAGATCACAATTCACACAAGAATTTGGTGTAATTGAGCAAGAATCGTGCCATCCAAGTTTATCATTCAAGGTGCAAGAAGAAGTGGTTACAAAGTTTCAAGGCATTGGAGCAAGAATCTTTGCATACATAACTCATAATCAAGTTCACTGATCAGTTTCCAATCATTGCAAGCATCAGATCCAAGGATTTCCATAGCTGTTTTCATAATTTACACCAGGTAAGTTTCCTCTTCGAATTGACTGTTTTAGTTAGAATCATAGTGATTTGTTAGCATAGAACGGTTAAGATTGGTTAGATGATGGATTTCACAAAGTTTGGAGAGGTTTCATGGAGGTTGCCATTGGTGTATCAAAACTGTTAGGACTTGTAACTCATAGAATAATGCACGATAATCTTAGGTTTGTAGCTTAATTTGTTCAGCATGAAGTGTAGTTTGTGTTAGGGTAAGGTTTGGAAGAAATTGGAAGAGTTGATATCAGGTGAAAATGGTGGAGTCAGCATGTTCAACCTATCGGGTTTGTTTCTTGAGTGAGTTTTAGAAGAAGATAATGGCATGATTGTGTAGAGGGAAGAGAATGGAGTGCTTTTGGTCTTTGAATCGTGTGAATTCATGGAGAATGGAGAGAGAACAAGGAGATGGAAGGTGCGTGCCTGGAGTAAATTTTCTGAAACCCTAGGGTTTCTAAGGTTGAAGACGAAGTGAGAACCACACGATCCAGGGTTTGACTTGGACTGGGGATGTAATATGATGGCCAGGATTTAAACTGAAAACGGAGGGAGATTCAAAAGGTGCAACGCACCGTTTCATTTATTTTTCTGACTGGGCTCAAATTTTCTTGCTAATGCCACCCACAGACATAAGGCCCAATGTGATTTCAACTGAGAACTTTGCTAAGTGCACCGTTTCTGGCTTTTTATTTTTTGTTATATTTTCTGAGTGATTGGGCCCAGACGCGCTTGCTATGCGCGCCCCCCAGTCTGGGCCCATTTTATTCTTTTAATTGGTTTACTTACTCCCTGCACCCCTCAGCCATATTAACTCATATTAATTTTTCTCAATTCATTTTAATTTCTTTGAAAATTCATAAAAAATAGAAGAACGCATGATTTTAATTGGTTCTTTTTGCATATTGTTTATAATTTTGTTAAGAAAAATATCACATAAAAAAATTCCAATTTCATTTTGTTTTTATATTTTTAGCATATTTTTCTTTTAATAGGATTAAATAATGTTTAGTTTGATGCATGAATTTGTTAATTTTAGTTTGATTAAATACTTTTATATTTTTGATTCATTCTTTTTAGTTTGATTAGTATATAATGTTAGCTTGTGCATAAAATTTAATTCATGATTTTAGGATTTAATTTTAGGTGATTTGTTTAGGTGTGAATAACATGATCAAAATTAGGGTTTAGGAGATAACGTAGGTGAATTAAATCATTTCCCTTAGGAGTTAGAGATTGAATCTTTGGGGTATGGGACTATAGGGATTATGGGTAGTTAATAGATCCCTTAGAAAATATTAGGATTCCCCTACTGCTATTAGTATACTGCTTATATTTGTTTGACTGTGTGGTGTGCCCTCTCTAGGGTTAATTCATTTGTCTGTATGGGGTATTGGGTTTGCTTGGGGATTGGGAGAGCTGAAGATCTTGGATGATGAAGACCATTGGAGATCAAGAGAATGAAGTCCAACTTCCAGAGTTGATGAGGAGCATCCTTTGCTGGCAGCTGTTGAGGAGTATAGGGTTTAGGAGCTAGGCAGAGCTCTAGAATAGAGAACTTGATTCACAAACATGGAAGGCCTTGTCTGCCTCCATTCTTTCTCTATGATTCAAAGTCTCTTTCAAATATCCACCTCCTTCCTTTGGAAGGATCAGTGAATGTATTTGAAAGATAGAACTTTTGAGAGAAAATTGTCTGTATAATGTTAACAGTTAAGAAGCCACCCTTGGTAGGCAGTTGACTGTCTAACATTCATTTCCTCTTGTTGATTGATATTCCTCCTAGAGATTTAACTTGAAGAAAAGCCATTGCAGATTGGAGATTGATGACAAAGACCTTGCTTGAAGGCTGTAGAGATGAAGATTGAGGCCTGCATGAAGCTGGAGGACAGATGGAGATGACTTGAAGCCAGATGTTGATGCAGAGCTGCTGTGGCTGTTTATTTTTAGCTGTTTAATTTCTGATGTATTGATTGGTTTTCTCTGACTGTATTATTTGTTGTTTAACCTGTTGGGTTGAAAGTGAATTCTGTTCACTTTTGCCTATTGTTTTCTAGGTTCGAGGTTGAGTGGGACTCCCTTGCCTCGCTTGTATTGTTGCATCCATGCATTTTACTGCTTTATTATATATCTGCTATTGTTTCTGTTTCCGTCTATTCCCTTAGGATCTCTGTTTCTCTCTGCGCAAGAGAGGAGCATGATAGACACTAGGTCTTAACCCATGCATGATAACATTAGGTTAGTTTGATTCCCTTCGCAACCGTAGGTTAGAATTCTGTCTCTTCTTTCTCAAAACAAACAGAAAAACACAGTAAATATTTCAAACACAATAAAAGACACTTCTTCCGTAAAAGAATGTGAACTCATCAAAACGTCATTTTTGTCCGCTTGGACTGTTAATCAGAAAAACCTTTTTCAGAAGGAATAAAAACAATCACAACAAGCCTGTGTCTTACGTGGCCCGAACTACGTTTGCTCTGATCTTTCATGCTGTATGAAAGTACGTAGGCATAGGATGCGATATCCTAGCGAGCGACCTTCCCCTCCTTTCCCGTAGGTAGGCGAACTACGTTGACTCTGATTTCTCGTTCCAGACGGGAATACGTAGGCATAAAGTGCGATACTTTGCTGAGTCATTTTCTTTTCTTTTAACCCTTAATCTGTAGTTTAGATAGAAATAACAATCCATACCCGAAAACAAGCATGGATCCCGTCGAGTACGACGGACGTGAGGGGTGCTAATACCTTCCCCTTGCGTAACCGACTCCCGAACCCAGGATTTAGTTGCGATGACCATTCCTTTCCCGTCTTTGCGGTAGGTTTACTCTGAGCGTTTCCTTTCCCTCCGTTGGGACAAATAACGCACGGTGGCGACTCTTCTGTTCAGCCGGCGCCGACTTTCGCAGTAGCGACAGCTGGCGACTCTGTTGGGGACCCAACGTCCCTGGTTGCTAAGGACTGCGATAGTTCCTTATGCATTTGGGATCCAACGACCCTGAAGAGAGTCAATCCTAGCGCTTGTTTTCCCGTCGAGGATTTTGTATGGATTTACATTTCTGACCTTTATTTTAAGCATTATATATTATTGATTATTATTGCTGTATTGGGGTGTGATGGGTGTTCCATGATTGAGAGATAAGTCGGACCTGGGCTTGAGTGCACCTAGAGTTAGAGTAGAAATTAGTGGGCGCGTGCCGGCTTTGCTTGCATTAGTGTCTCACGAAATCTACACTCGGACGAGGTTCTTCTGGTTGGCTTCTTTTTCTACCCTTTGGGTCGAAGGGGTTGTTGGTCAGCTCAATTGTCGACTCTGGGAACCGATCATTTGGAAGTTGGCTAAGTGAGGCCTCTTCAGGATTTGATGATGCCACTCCTTCTGGGAATCGTATCATCAACCCTGAAAGTCTGTGACGCCGACGACCGCATAGGATGTCGTACCTTTGTCAGTTACTAGGACATCCACCTGTGAGAGGGTTTGGGGTTATGCAGGTAACTAGACCTTCAGATACCGGTTATTTCTTGATTAGAGATCCTGGGCATTTATGGAGAGTTATGAGGTCTGTCAGAGACCAGTTGGAGATATGATATGGGGTCTGTCAGAGACCAGTCAGAGTTATGATATGGGGTCTATTAGAGACCAGTGTTGGAGCTTGGTATTGGGTCTGTCAGAGACTAGGGTTTGAGGAATTCTGGAGAGTCTATCTGAGACTTTTGATATGGTTCAGGCTTTTCAGATATGGCATTTGGTCCCTGTTGCATGTTACTTGCATTGCATAGTTTGCGTAATCATCATCATTGCATCCCATTTACGTGTGTCTGTGCTGCAGGTGCATTTGCATATTCCCTGGTTCTAGTGCCCGGACTTCTGAGTATTGATTATGGCTGGTTTAAGGAAGACAGTTGCGTACAAGCTACCTACACCTGACATTACCCCTTTACTTGGTTTGATGTCTCTTGCCGATGAGGAGGTTAGGAGAAGCTTCAGAATGAGTCATGGAAGGTTGCTGAGATTAGTCTGCAAGCCAACTGCTGTTGAGATGAATGGGCTGTACACGCTGATGCAATTCTATGACCCGGCTTTGAGGTGTTTCACGTTTGCTGACTTTATTCTGGGGCCTACCATTGAAGATTATGTAGAGTTTACTGAGCTACCAGTGCAGAACAAGGTTCCCTTTATTCACTCTGCTGCTGAGCCTAAGTTGGAGGACTTAGCTAAAGCCTTGCACATGAACGCTGCTGAACTGTTAGTGACTTCTTGGCTTGGGGTTCCAGGTTTCTCCCTTGATTTTCTAGTCGGCAAAGCTCAGGAGTATGCTAAGAACGGGTGTTGGGTAGTCTTTAATGCTATCTTGGCTTTGTGCATTTACGGAATTGTGCTGTTTCCCAACTTACCCAACTTTGTGGACTTGGATGCTTTCCATCTGTTTGCTGCTGGCAACCCGGTGCCTACTTTGATTGGAGACTTATATCATTCATTGCACTACAAAAATGAAAATAGAAGAGGAAAGACTGTTTACTGTTGTGTGCCGCTGTTGAATATGTGGTTTAAGAGCCATCTTCCCTTGAAGGGACCTTTTGTGGATAGTGCAACTACAGCTAGCTGGCCAGAGCGCCTGATGAGGTTATCTTCTGAAGACATTGAGTGGTTTGACCGAGACTTGTTGGGGTCTGAGCTTATTTTCAGTTGTTCTGGGTACCCTAATGTTCCGTTGATAGGAAGAAAAGGGTGTATCAATTACAACCCTTCTCTGTTTATTCGCCAGTTCGGATATGCGTTGAAGAACCCACCAAAGGAGGAAGAAGTACAGGAATCTCTGTACTTCACCGGTGATTTGAATGGAGAGTTACTAGCGAAGCTTCAGCACACCTGGGTACGTATCAACAGAAGAGGGAAGCCACTGTTGGGGAAGAATGATTGTCAGGCTTATGCACCCTACAGAGCTTGGATCCAGGAGAGAGCAAGACAGTTGCGGATGCCATTTCCAGAGGCACCAGTCCCTGTTCATATTCTGGTGGAAGAGCCAACCACTGTTACTAGGGAGGCCTACGAGCAAGTTGTGAAAGAAAAAGAAGCCTTGTTGAAGGTCAATGAAGGGTTAGAGCAAGAGTTGGCCCAGATGCGCAGTGAGAAAAACAAGGCCGTGCATGCCTTCCGACAGCAGATCGAGCTAGTAAACAGACTAGGGGCTGAGTTGACTGAAGAGAAAAAGAAGCGCGAACGTCTGGGGCAAGAGTTCAGAAGCTCCCACGACATGTTGGAATCCAAAAAGAAAGCACTCGATGCCGCTCACCGAGAAATCTCTTCTTGTAATAAGACTTGGAATGCTACGCTAACCAACAATAAGAAGAGGGAAGATAAATTGAAGCAGCAAATTTCCGACCTCGAAGAGCAGCTGAAGGCTAACATTACGAAGTATGAAGAAGAGGTGATGACCAGGTATAGTCTCCAGAATGCATTGAACAAAGCCATTGAAGGCAAGAACGAAGCTGTGTCTCAGAAGCGGAAGCTAGAGGATCGCTTCGGAGAAGGGGCATGGGAGGAAACCGCTGGTGATGTGCGACGTGTTCTCAAGAGAAGAAACCAGCTTATCGAGGGTCTGCTTACCCGACCAAGCCATCCAGAGACCAAGAAGTTGCTAGAAGAGTATCAGGCTTATGAGTGTATTTGATCATTTCATGTATTGATGCTTTATTTGCATTAGTGCTGACCATCACCAGGATTGTTGGTTGAGGTCATGCCTTCGTATTGTACTCAGTGATTTTGTATTCTTGGCTTATTGGATTTCTCTGCAATATATGAGGCTTTCTTTGATCCAGCTCTGATCTTCGTACTGCTAGCATTGTCACTGCACTGGCACCTTCACATTAGAATCGGGGAATGAATTTCCCTAATGCACAGACACACCTTGCATTGCATTCATATTCATATTGCATTACAGGTAATTATTGGATGGTATCTTATTCCTTGCACTGTACCAGGTCTTTTCAGGATTGAAGATCAGCGCCCACACCGATACTCCACTCGCACCAACTGTCGAAGAATCATGGATCAAATGCAGAACGAGATGCAAGATATGCGTGAGAAGCTGGCGCTCTTCATGCAGACAATGGAGACTATTGCAAAAGGGCAGGAGAATTTGCAAGCTATGGTGCAGCCTCTGTTGGTCAGAAATGCTGGGCACGGGAATGAGGATCATCAGTCTGTGCGAGTCGACACTGTTCATGGGGATGGTACTCCCACACCAGTGGCTCCACCTGTAGCCAATATACCTGCTGTCAATGTCAACAACGGTACTGCTGCTGGGAACGGTAACGTTGGAATTGGGAACGAGACTGCTGTCCATAACGTTGGGCTTGGAGATGCTAACTTGGGGGATAATATGGGAGGCAATGGCTTCGGTAATGCTGGATTCGGCTTCAATGACCAGGGATTCGATAATGCTGGGAAATACGGTTTCAATGCTCAAGGCATCGGGCAGGACGGATATGGTCTGACTAATCAGGGTTATGGAGGATTCAGGAATGGAAATGGCACTGGGTTAATGACTTTTGGACCTGCTGGGGTTGGTCCGGGATACGGTAACAGAGGGCGAGGCCCGGTGATGAATCAGATTAGAGCTGGCCGTAACAACGGATACGAGGGGTATGGAGCTGGAAATGGTAACTGGCAGGAAGACCAGCAAGAGGACGCTTTCTCCGGTGGAGGTTTCGAAGGGCCGATGGATGACTCCCAGAGGATCAGAATGCTAGAAGAGCAGATGAGGGGGGTCGTGAATCAAAGCGCTGTGGGCTTAGACATGTCAACAATGGGTCTGGTGCCTGGCTTGAGGGTGCCCATCAAATTCAAAGCTCCTACATTTGATAAGTATAAAGGGGACACTTGTCCAGAAGTGCACGTGCGGTCATATTACAGAAGGATGTCTGCATATTCAACTGATGAGAGGATGCTAATGCATTTCTTTCAAGATAGCTTGTCAGGCCCTTCCCTAGAGTGGTATATGGGATTGGAGCGAACTCATATAAAGACATGGAAGCAGCTGGCAGAGGAATTTGTAGCTCACTATAAGTATAACAGCGACTTGGCACCCAACCGGGTCCAATTGCAAGGGTTGTCCCAGAAGAAGGGTGAGAGCTTTAAAGAGTATGCGCAGAGATGGCGCGACATGGCCGCTAGGGTCCATCCTCCGCTAGAGGACAAGGAAATGAACGACATGGTCATAGGAACGTTCACCGGCATGTTTTATGACAAATTGTTTCACACATCTTTGGGCAGTTTCTCAGACTTAATTCTGATGGGAGAAAAGATTGAAAGCAACATTAAACAGGGAAGATTCCAAGCTGAGGAATCTACTGCATCTGGCAGTAACAGGAAGGCTTTTGGTGGGCGCCGTCAGGGCGATGCAAGCGCAGTGTTTGGGGGCCGAGGCCGGGGCAGAGGTCGAAACCAGTATAATCAGCCGCAGCAGGTGGCGAGTGTTACTATTCCGTTTCAGCAACAACCATTTCAGCAACAACCAATGCAACAACAGCAACAGCAGCAGCAGCCACAGCAGGGGGCACAGCCTGCCCAGCGCAGATTCCAGGGGGGTAAACCAAGGAGAGTGTTTGAAAAGCCTCCTTCCACGTATGCAGATTTGCTACAGACATTATTGGGTTTGAACTTGGTAGAGAAGAGAACTCTTGCGCCTATAACGGGAACTCCTCCGTATGGTTATGATGCAAGCAGGCACTGTGAATTCCACTCTGGGGCCCCGGGCCATGATGTAGAGGGTTGCCATGCATTCAAGCATGTAGTGCAGGATTTATTGGATAGTAAGGCTATCAATTTTGGAACGGCGGGTCCGAATATAGTGCAGAAGCCCATTCCCAACCATGGGGCAAACGCCATTTTAACTGAGGAAGGTTTGAATTTGATAATGCATGTTGAGGATTTAAAGACACCGTTGTGTGAAATAAAGAGTCGATTATTGCAAGGGGGTGTCTATCCAAGATGTGACGAGTATTGTTTAGAGTGCTGGTCCATGGATGGGGGTTGTGATGATTTAAAGAAAGGTATTCAGGCTTTAATAAATGGCGGCACATTGCAGTTTGACCGAGCAGCAATTGAAGAACCCGCAGGGGCATTACCAGACAAGCAAAGTGATGTGGCCACTGTGACGATTCCTCGAAAGACAATCACTATAACGGCACCGGTCCAGCAACCACCGATCACTATCACTAAGGCCGGACCAATCCCGTACGAGAGCACTAAAGCAGTCCCATGGTCCTATGGGTTGGAAGTGTATTGTGACGGAGTAAAAATTGATGTTAATAAGCAGCCAGCCGAGACTGTGGATAACGTTGTTGGTACCAGAGGTATGACAAGGAGTGGGAGAATCTTCATATCGCCTGAGGTAGAGGCTGAGAGACTGGCAAAGGGGAAGGGAAAGATGGTTGAAAATGTCCCTGTGCCGGCAAGCGGGAAAGAAACGGCATCGAAGGATGTGGAAGAGTTCATGCGCTTGATTCGTAAAAGCGATTATAAGATTGTTGAGCATCTGCAACAGACGCCGTCAAAAATATCTATACTGTCGTTGCTATTGTGTTCTGAAGCCCACAGAAATGCATTGTTGAAAGTCCTGGATACTTCCTTTGTACCCCAAGACGTCTCCGTGAATCAGCTGGAAGGAGTATTGGCGCATGTGAATGCAGGCCATAGCTTGGGCTTTACCGACTTCGATTTAACCCCTAAGGGGAGAGATCATAATATGGCGCTGCACGTCTCTGTGGAATGTAGAGGATCAGTCATGTCTCATGTACTGGTAGACACCGGATCATCCTTAAATGTGCTTCCCAAGAAAGCGATGATGAAGCTAGATGTCAGAGGAATCCTGTGCATGCCCAGTGACCTGGTGGTCAGGGCATTCGATGGTACGCGAAGAACAGTTTTTGGATCTATAACATTGCCTTTACAGGTGGGGCCTGAGGTTTTCGCGACTGAATTTTATATCATGGACATCCAGCCTGCATATAGCTGCCTTCTCGGACGACCCTGGATCCATGGGGCTGGGGCAGTCACGTCTACCTTGCATCAAAAGTTGAAATATATGGTGGGGGACAGCGTGGTCACTGTATGCGGAGAAGAAGACATCCTGGTCAGCCATCTGTCATCATTTAAGTATGTGGAGGTCGATGGAGAGATTCACGAAACACCCTGCCAGGCATTTAAAGGGTTGCGCATCAAGGACAAAGGTCCCAGGCCGAGCAAAGTGTCAGAGATAGCCGTCTCGTCGTATAAAGAAGCTCAAGCTCTGGTAGAGACCGGTGAGGCGAAGGGCTGGGGCAAAGTGCTAGATATTCCTGTGAAGATGGACCGGTTTGGGCTGGGATATCAACCGTCGTCATCAACACCTGCTGTGGGGGCACCCCGTTTCAGAGGACCAATAACCATCACTGCCAGTGGAGTATGTCATGAGACCATCAACACTGCTTCAGAGTCTGACGAAGGAGACAGCGATTGCGATATGGACGCCTGGATTCAGCCGAGCGTGCCAGGGCAAGGATTGTACAACTGGTCTATTCAGGAGATTGTTCCTGTGACTCTTAAACAGTAATGCTTTGTTTTTTAATTGTTGAACAATCTGGTGTCTCGCCCGGGGCATCATGATTTGCTTAGGGTTGCACTGTTATGAACGTTGCGTGTTTATCATTAAATAAAAGGCGTTTTTTCATGTGCAAATATTGCGATCTCTGTTTTTCCTGTTTTGTATTTTTCAATAAAATGGCAACGTGGTTATTCACTTTATACGCATTTTGAAGCATTTAACCATTCCTTTTGCAGGATAACATTTTCAGATGACATCCTTGAACCACCTATGACTCGTCCCGACTTTGAGCACCCGGTATTTCAGGCCGAAGAAGAGATTGTCGAAGATAGTGACGTTCCCGAAGAATTGTCTTGGTTGGTGAAGCAAGAAGAAAGAGTCATTCTGCCTCACGAGGAGGTCATTGAAATCATTAATCTGGGGTCGGAAGGGGTTGAAAAGAATATCCGAATAGGAGCCGCACTGCAGAGCGACATCAAGCGAAGACTGGTTGAAATGCTCAGAGAGTATAGTGATGTGTTCGCTTGGTCGTATGAAGACATGCCAGGGCTCGATACAGATATGGTTGTGCACCGTCTGCCGTTGAAAGAAGAATGCCCGCCGGTCAAGCAAAAGCTTCGCAGAACTAGACCAGATATGGCAGTGAAAATTAAGGAAGAGGTTCAAAAACAGTGGGATGCTAGTTTCCTGGCTGTGACAAAATATCCCTCATGGGTCGCTAACATCGTGCCAGTGCCAAAGAAAGACGGTAAAGTGAGAATGTGTGTAGATTACCGTGACTTAAACAAAGCGAGCCCGAAAGACGATTTTCCGCTTCCTCATATCGATGTGCTAGTTGATAATACGGCTCAATACTCCATATTCTCCTTCATGGATGGCTTCTTGGGCTATAATCAGATTCAAATGGCGCCAGAGGACATGGAGAAGACTACTTTCATAACGCCTTGGGGAACATTTTGTTATAAAGTGATGCCCTTCGGATTAAAGAATGTCGGGGCAACGTATCAGCGTGCAATGACGACTCTTTTTCATGATATGATGCATAAGGAGATCGAAGTTTATGTTGACGATATGATTGCTAAATCCCAGACGGAGGAAGAGCATCTGGTGAATCTGCCGAAGCTATTCAAAAGGCTTAGGAAGTTCAGGCTGAGACTGAACCCTAACAAGTGCACCTTCGGGGTGAGATCAGGTAAACTGCTGGGGTTTATCGTAAGTGAAAGAGGAATAGAGGTCGATCCTGCAAAAATAAAAGCAATACAAGAGATGCCGACGCCTAAAACAGAGAAAGAGGTGCGCGGGTTTTTAGGGAGGTTGAACTACATCGCTCGGTTCATATCTCACTTAACAGCTACGTGTGAACCATTATTCAAGCTGTTGAAGAAAGATCAAGCTGTAACATGGAACGAAAATTGTCAAAAGGCGTTTGATAAAATAAAACAGTATTTGCAGGAGCCTCCTATCTTGATACCTCCAGTGGCGGGGAGACCCTTGATTATGTATTTGACAGTTCTTGAGGGAAGCATGGGTTGTGTTCTCGGTCAACACGACGAGACAGGCAGAAAAGAGCATGTGATCTATTACTTGAGTAAGAAATTTACTGAATGTGAATCTCGATATTCAATGCTTGAAAAGACTTGTTGCGCGCTAGCCTGGGCCGCCAAGCGTTTAAGGCAATACATGTTGAATCATACAACCATGCTCATCTCGAAGATGGATCCTATCAAATATGTATTCAAAAAGCAGGCATTATCAGGGAGAATTGCCCGTTGGCAGATGGTCTTGACTGAATATGACATCCAGTATGTCTCGCAGAAGGCTATAGAGGGGAGTGTGTTGTCTGAGTACTTGGCGGAGCAGCCTATTGAAGATTACCAATCGATGAGGTTTGATTTTCCTGACGAGGATATCATGTACCTAAAGATGAAGGATTGTGAAGAGCCATTGTCGGACAAAGGACCGGAATTGGGTTCCAAATGGAAGTTGATCTTTGACGGAGCTGTGAATGGCTACGGTAGCGGAATAGGGGCAATCATCACTACTCCACACGGGTCGCACATCCCGTTTACTGCTCGATTGACCTTTTCAGTTACCAATAATGAAGCCGAATACGAAGCTTGTATTATGGGGCTGGAAGAAGCCATTGATTTGCGAATCAAGAATCTGGACGTATACGGAGACTCAGCTCTGGTGATAAATCAAATAAAAGGGGAATGGGAGACACGTCAGCCCAATTTGATACCGTACATGAATTACGCGAGGAGATTGTTGCCTTTCTTTGACAAGGTTGAATTGCATCATGTACCGCAAGCAGAAAATCAGATGGCTGACGCCCTGGCCACTTTGTCTTCCATGTACAAAGTCAACTTCTGGAATGAGGCTCCCAGAATCATTATCTCTCGGCTTGACAGACCAGCCTTTGTGTTTGCCATTGACGAAGCTTCCGATGATAAACCATGGTATTTTGACATCCTTAATTTCCTGAAGAATAAAGAGTATCCGGCTGGGGCATCCAGTCAAGATCAGAAGACTCTCAGGAGATTAGCGGGCAATTTCTACTTGAATCCGGATGGTGTCTTATACAGAAGAAACCACGACTTGGTGCTGCTGCGTTGCGTAGATGAAAAAGAGGCAAAGTTGCTCATGGAGGAAATACATGAAGGTACCTTTGGTACACATGCTGGTGGGCATGCTATGACGAGGAAGCTGCTGCGGGCAGGTTATTTTTGGCTGACTATGGAAACTGACTGTTTCAAGTTTGCGAGGAAGTGCCACAAGTGCCAAATCTATGCTGATAAGATCCATGTGCCTCCAAGTCCTCTGAATGTGATGTCATCGCCATGGCCATTCTCGATGTGGGGAATCGATATGATTGGAAAGATCGAGCCAACGGCTTTTAATGGGCACCGGTTCATTCTAGTAGCAATCGATTATTTCACCAAGTGGGTGGAAGCGGCGTCTTATGCAAATGTGACTAATCAGGTGGTGGCCAGATTCATCAAGAGAGATATCATTTGCAGATATGGAATCCCCGAGCAGATAATCACTGACAACGGTTCAAACCTGAACAACAAAATGATGAAGGAGCTCTGTCAGAATTTCAAGATCGAACATCACAACTCCTCCCCTTACCGACCCAAGATGAATGGCACCGTTGAAGCGGCCAATAAGAATATCAAGAAGATCGTTCAGAAGATGGTGGTGACCTATAAGGACTGGCATGAGATGCTGCCTTTCGCTTTGCACGGTTATCGTACGACGGTACACACATCAACCGGGGCAACCCCGTTCTCGTTGGTATACGGGATGGAAGCAGTGCTACCATTAGAAGTCGAGATTCCTTCGCTGAGAGTGCTACGAGATGTCCAACTAGACGAGGCAGAATGGGTGAAAGATAGGTTGAACCAGCTGAGCTTAATGGATGAGAAGAGGCTAGCTTCTCTAGCATACGGTCGTTTGTACCAGAGCCGAATGAAGAAAGCATATGATAAGAAGATACATCCTCGGAGCTTTCAGACGGGCGACCTGGTGCTGAAAAGGATTCTCCCGCCGCAAGCAGATCACAGGGGCAAGTGGACCCCCAACTACGAAGGGCCATACGTTGTCAGAAAAGTCTTTTCAGTAGGAGCGTTGTTCTTGTCCACCATGGACGGTGAAGACTTTACGTCGCCTGTGAATTCGGACGCAGTTAAAAAATACTTTGCTTAAAATTGACCCGCTGGACAGAAAAAGAGAGTCCAGGAAAAAATGGGGCATCCTGGCGAACCAAAATCAGAATGAAAGGTTCGGGCAAAAGTTAGGGATAAAATGAAAAAATGTACACCCGCGAAGTCGAAAACCTACACTGGGCGGCTTCGGCAAAAAGGGGTATCCCGATGAACTGAAAACCCGTAAAGGGCGGTTCACGCAAAAATTAGGGATTTGAAAAGCAAATGACTGCGGTTCGAATTTGATACTGCATTGAGCATTGGTGCGGGAGAATATGTTTGAGGGGGCGATTATCAGATACGATCTCTTCGGAAGTGTGGATACCGGGAAAGCATTAGAGTCGGGCGAGTCATAGGAGGATCAGTTCGTGATGTTCGTCTGCATCCCGTTGCCGACATGTGTACAAATTTAATTTGTCAATATTTATGCTTCTTGTGCATACTTGTGTATTTGTTGTGCGTAGCTTCCTCTTTTCAGGAGTTACATTCCGTGTACAAAAACTCCGCCTATTCAGGGGCCCAATCAATAAAATATGTCGTTCAGTATTTGATGCTGGTTCTTTACTGTTTTGTGCATGATAAACGCCTAGGTTTGATGAAACTAGCATGTGTATAACGTCACTGGCCCTTGCCAACAATTGATAAAACTTTGAATTAACTGAAAACGATGTCACTAACGCTAACCTGAATAGATTTGGTTGCATAGACTTGTCTTGTCTTGTTTGTGTTGTTGCAGGGTACGTAGCCGTATGAGGAGGACGATCAAAAGATTGCAGTATGGATCAGAAGCTCGTAACAAAAGACTCGATCCCCACACAGGTCGTGCATGTTCCTCACTGAAGAAGGATCAAACACCCCAGCTAGTCGTAGCTTATTCCAAAGGATATTCTCCAGCAAAATCGTTTATCCTTAGTAGAGTTGACGATTCCTAGATCGAAGGTTGTACTCAGACAGTGTGGTGTCCCCTAGGAGGATTCCTCTATCTCAAGCAGAGTGGTTTAGCCTCAGAAGATTAATATTTCCAATTGGTGAGCTGTATTCAGACAGTTCACCTTTCCCCGCAGGGTCATTTACTCTCCCCCAGCGGAGTCAGTTGATTTTCCCCAAGAGGATCGTTATGTCCCCAGCGGAGTTCTCTTTTCAGCAAGTGCTTTCCTCTCAGTGGAACTCGAAGATTAAGACTCTCCCCGGCAGAGTTGGTTGTGAGTCCTGGTATTTATTTTGTCAGAGTATCGTGTGATACCCGTTCACTCTCCAGCAGAAGTCCAATCGTACCAGGCGCATCTGCTATTCTCCAGCAGAGTTATATTCCCCAACAGGGTGTTACTTTAATGAGGTGCTTGGCTTAAGTTCCCAATTCCCCAGCTGAGTCGACTTCACTCTTCCAGCATTTATTTTGCTGGAATAATTCCGTAGCACCTGGCTATCCCCAGCGGAGTCGGCATTGTCTTCAGCATTTATTTTGCTGAAGCGGTTTTCTGTACCCAGCAGTTCCAGTCTGCATTTGCATCAGCATATAGTGTCATACTTGCATCCACCAAGTAAAAACGAGTAGCATTTCCATGTCGAATGGAGAATTGCGTCATTGTCAAACACATGCATTTTGAAACATAAACTAGGTTGGCTAGCTGTTTGTTTCAAGTATTGTTCTCTTGCAGGTGGAAGGAGTTCTTGCTTAAATGAATTACCAGACATTTGAGGTCTCGACGTGAGACATTCAATGAAGTGTCAGCTTTGGCATTATTCCCCACAGGGTCATCATGATGAATTTCTCCTTGTCCCCGAGCAGAGTTTATTTGTCATCAAAGGGTTTCAAGAATCAGAATTTCATAGACTGCCGCCGGTTATCAGAACAGGCGTCCGGTAGCTTGGTTTCCAAATATCCCCAGTAGAGTCCGCTTCAAAGTCGCTGTCACGTCAGTGCTAAGAAGTTTGTGGTTCGGGATCAATGGAGAAATGAGTCCTAACGTGGACAAATTTATTGATGGGTTTTCTCCGTGTTAGAGAAGTGGAAGTCCTGACGTGGACAGAGTGATTTCCCCAAGTTGACGATATGCACTAGTCCTAACATGGACAGATTTGATTTCTTGATATTGATTGAATGGGAAGTCCTTACGTGGACAAAATTGGTTACTCTCCGTGTTGGTGTCCTGACGTGGACCATTTATTTCCAGCAGATATCTTTATTCGTAATGATGAAATGTGCGTCCTGACGTGGACATGTTTATAGTTCTTCGTGATGACAAGATACGAGAGTCCTGACGTGGACAAATTTATCCTTCTTCGTGTTGCTGGCAGAGTGTGTGTTCTGACGTGGACGAGTCTTTCCCCAGCGAGTCGAAGGTGCGCAAGTCTTGACGTGGACAAATTTATCTTTCTTCGTGTTAGTGAAGCGTGAGTCCTGGCGTGGACAAATTTTATTTCCTCAGCAAGTCAAGAGGTGAGTCCTGACGTGGACAAATCAAGAGGAAGCGTGAGTCCTGACGTGGACAAGTCTTATTTCTTCAGCGGGTCGAGATGTGAGTCCTGACGTGGACAAATCAAGGCGATACGGTTTCCTTACGTGGAAAGATGATTCCTTACGTGGAAAGTTTGTGATTCCTTACGTGGAAAGATAGATTCCTTACGTGGAAAGTTTAGTCCTGACGTGGACAGATCCCGAAGAAGATTTATTCCTTACGTGGAAAGAAGATTGTTTCCTTACGTGGAAAGATGGATTCCTTACGTGGAAAGTTTAGTCCTGACGTGGACAGATCCCGAAGAAGATTTATTCCTTACGTGGAAAGAAGATTGTTTCCTTACGTGGAAAGATGGTTTCCTTACGTGGAAGAGTTTAGTCCTGACGCGGACAGATCCAGAAGAGAGTTATTCCTCACATAGACAAGTTGTATTTCCTTACGTGGAAAGATATTATTCCTTACGTGGACAAATCAAAAGAAGACGTTTTCCTTACGTGGAAAGAAGTTTATTCCTTACGTGGAAAGAGAAGTTTTAGTTCCTTACGTGGAAAGAGGTGTTCCTTACGTGGAAAGATGGGAGTCCTTACGTGGACAAATCAGAAAAGGGGTTTCCTCACGTGGAAAGATTAGAGTCCTTACGTGGACAGATCAAGATGAGTTGTATTCCTTACGTGGAAAAAAGATGGTGGAAAGGCGGGTCCTAATGTGGACGATGTATTCCTTACGTGGAAAGTTTAGTCCTGACGGGGACAGATTCAGAAAAGAAGCTGGTTTCCTTACGTGTAAAGAAGATGCATTCCTTACGTGGAAAAATGTTATTCACAAGATGGAAAGAGGTTTATTCCTAACGTGGAAGGGTGAGTCCTAACGTGGACGATGTATTCATAACCTAGAAAGTTTAGTCCTAACGTGGACAGATCCAGACGAAGTCTCAGTCCTAACGTGGATGGTGTTATTCCTAACGTGGAAGAGTTTATTCCTAACGTGGACGATTTATTTTTGATGAAGTGCAGACGAATTATCCCCAGCGAAGTTGCCGAGATTCTTCCGGATTGATGGCAGGTGGAGTCCTGACGTGGACAAGTTTTAGTTAAGATTTCTTCGTGTTGACGACACAGGAGTCCTAACGTGGACAAGTTTTTCGATGATGGAATCTTTTTCAGGCTGATGAAAATAATCCCCAGCACGTTCGCTAATGGATCAGTTGGTTGTCGAAACAGTTAGATTCAGTTGACGAATGTCGTTCCCCAAGCAGTGGTGCAGTTTATTTCTGCGGTTGGCAAATTTCCGGGTTCTTAGTATTCAACCGTCTCGCACCCCGAATGTTCGAAGGCCGTTCGCTCTTCACCCAATCGGGTCCAAGTCGCTTGAATAGGGGCAGCTGTTGCACCCTAAAATTTGCTCAACCTATTTCACTTGGTTTATGTTTCAATTGCATTAGCATTTGCATATAGAGTCATGTACATAGTCTAATCACCTGCATAGCATAGCATAGTGTAATACCCCAAATTTTACCCTTTCTTTTTTATTTTTATTCTAAATTCTTATTAACCTAATAAATTAACCTTTTTTTTAAGATCTTGTTTTTTTAACTAATAATAATTTAATTAAATTTTTTTTTATAACTTTACTAATATTTTTTATTAACTTTTTTTTTCTATTTAGTTTATTTATTTAAATCATTTTAAACTCTTCTTACTAACTTTTAGGATTTAGATTAAAATTTAACTTTTTTATAACCTTTTTAAATTAATTTCTAACACTTTTTTTTTAATCAAATTCTAATACTTTTTTTTAAATAAAAATCTAATACTTTTTTAAAGTTAAATATTTTTTTTTCTTTCTAACTCTTTAAAGTTAAATCTTTTTCTAACTTTTTAAAATTAAAACTTTTTTTCTAACTTTTTTAAAATTAAAACTTTTTTTCTAACTTTTATAAAGTTAAATCTTTTTTTCTAACTTTTTTTAAAAAAAAAATTAATTAAATCTTTTTTTTTCTAACTTTTATAAAGATAAATCTTTTTTTTCTAACTTTTTTAAAAAAAATTAAATCTTTTTTTCTCTAACTTCTTTTTAAAATTAAATCTTTTTTTCCTCTAAATTCTTTTTAAAATTAAATCTTTTTTTTCTAACTATTTTAAAAATTAAATCTCACCTTTGTCATTTTTTTTTTTTGTTCTTTATTATTTTTACTCTAAATTTTTCTATCTTTCATTAAAAAATAACAAAAATAGTTTTTTATTATTATTTAATTATTATTTTCGTATTTTAATTAAATCATTTTTAAAATATTATTTTTTTCACTTTTTTCTAAATTATTCATAAAAATATCCAAAAAATCATAAAATAAAAAATATTGAAAAAAATTTTGTTCTTTTTATAATATTCTTTATTTTAGGAATCAATAGGATTATTAGTTTTTATTTTAAGTTTATTTTAATTATTTTAAATTATTTAAATTTTATTTTTTTCTTAACTAATTATTTAGTTTGGGCTTTAAAATGGGCTTTAGGGACATTATTGACAATTTGGTGTTAACCCTAATTTGTTCCCTATATATACATGTGTTGCCTTGTTGAAAAAGGAGGTCAGAAGGTTTTCTTCAGAAAAGAGGAGAGAGAGGGAGAAACAAAGGAGATCCCCAGAGAAGAAAGGCGGTCGTTCCCACAACTCGTTAGAAGGATTGGAGCTCTCCAGTGTTCCCTTATTCAAACCTTTTTCACATTTACCGAAGCAAACCTCCGCTTCGTAGGTTAAATTACTAAACCTTTTGCCTTTTCATGTTTATGTGCATATTTTGCCATGTTAATGTGTTTAGGTCCGTTAAATTACTAAATTCTTTGCATTTTTCATATTTATTTGCATCCTTGCCATGTTAACCTTCATTGTTGTTTAGATCCGTAGATTTTGATCTGTATGAACCATGATTGTGTCGTATAGGATTGTTTGCATGTCCATTAATTGTCTGTTTGCATTTGCAATTCTATTGTTATTTTTTTTTTATCAAAACCTTTTTCAAAATCAAAACCTTTTTTATTAAAACTAAAACATTTTTTACATAATTAAAATATTAAAAAATTAAAACCTTTTCGTAAGGAACTCCTTATGTTTGCCGTGTCATTTTGTGTACCTTTTATTTTCTTTATTCCTGCATTTCATTTGCATGCTTGAGGTTGAGATGTGCTTGTGGTGGCCACAGTCTCACACTATTTTCCTCCCTCACTTCATTCTAAGTGTCATTACATATTTTCATATTCTTCATGTTTTCAGAAATGTTTCTTTGTTTCTTTATACCCTCTGCCTTTATTACTTTTCTTATTTCTGTACCTTAATTATTCCTCCATATAATGATTTGTCATATTTTCACATTTTTTACAGTTTTATCCTTCCGAAGGATTAGGTCCAGCCTTTTGGCCGCCGAGTCAATAGCCTTACCCCTTTAATGGATCAAACCCTAATTTTCACAAATGCCTCGCCGCAGGCAAAATTACAATTTTACCCTTAGCATTAGGTCAAAGAGCCGCCGCGCTCATTTTAGGGTTTCCCGCCGTGGAATCCCTAATTTAACCCTAATTACAACTTAACATTTCAACGTAGAGATTTGGAGTTTCTACACTCCACGTAAGCGTGTCCTTAAGATGCGTCTATTCCCCATTGAGACCTTGACCACAGTCAAGAAGTCTCTAACCTCCCTTTTGAGGGGAACTACGATTACTCTGATTCCACTCCCATAAGGATACGTAGGCACAAGATGCGATGTCTTGCCGAGTAAACTTAGAATTAACCCCTTAGGTCTCTTTTCTCACTTTTAATTCCTTTGTACATATACCTTAAGCAAATGAATAAAGCAAATAGTAAACATTTGAACAAAAGGTTCCTGTAGAGTACTACAGAAGTTTAGGGTGCTAATACCTTCCCTAAATTTAACCAACCCCCGAACCCTAGATCTTTCCCCGCATTGTGTTTACGATGCAAAAATAGGTTTTCCCTCTTTTGACCTTTTCCTTCGGATAAATCAAAGAGCGGTTGTGAATTGAATTGCGATTCAAACTCATTAATAGTTTGTGATCCTATTTCCACCGCAACAGAAAATGGCGACTTCACTGGGGACACTCCTAACTTTTGAGGGTTATCCCTAACTTGTTCATATTTATTACTATCTGTGACATTATTCATTTGCATGTATATATTTGTGCTTTGATTGTGGGACTGTTCCTTGTGCTGTGAGATAGGTCCTACACCCGGATCTAGTGTACCTTAGGTAAATGGCAATAGACCAAGGAAACTGTACGACGTATATCGATACGGTTGATCTGGTGGCCATAGTTAGTGCGACTTCTTGGTTGGTGCTTATATTCCTTAAGTCAAGTTGAGGATAATATTGAGGCTGCCATATGTTGTCAACGCACTAACTGACTTTTAGAACCCTAGTTAACTCATCTTGGCCTTTAGAAAGTAGTGAGGTAACCGGCTTTGGTGCAGACTGAAGTTGGTTGACACTCGATACTACGCTCATTGAGATCTTAAACTTGGAGGGTTTTGGTTGGCAAGTAAGTTGCCTTCTGAACAACCACCCTTGTGAAGGATCAATGATATTGAGATCCCTTAGAACCTGGTTACTTTTGTAGGACAGGATGAACCATCTAACTTCAGGGGAGGGTACTTGCCTTTGAACCTCATGCAAGCCTTTAACCTAGGACTTTGTGTGTTTTCATGCATTGCATCCATAAAGCATCTCATTGCATTGTATTTCATGGAGTTCAAACATCATTAATGGATATCGCGGGATACCATAAAAAAAAAATGAAAAGACAAGAAAAAGATTTCTTTGGTACCCCACGACATTAATAAATGTTTTGAATTCCATGAAATCTTCATTTACATTCACATTTTAGCATCATTTACTTTTTTGCATTGCATGTGTCTCCCGATTTCTCACACTCGGTTCTCTCACCTTCCAGTTTTGTCACCCTGAGTTCTCGGCACCAATACAACACCAGAGCTCAAACTCGGAAAAGAATGGAGGATCAGGCAAAAGAGATTGATCGCCTTAGCAATGAACTTGAAGACCTTCGAGGGGGTATGGGGCGTATGATGGAATTGTTACATGTCATGAATGCTAAGATGGATACCCAGCCCACTGTTGTTTCTGAGATTACCGGCGTTACTGTGGACCCTTCACCAAGTGTGACCGTAGCAAGGGACCCACCTTATGGTCTTGCTCCCGGTTTTGTGCCTCCTCAAGCCACTGTTCCGATTAATCAACCTGTTCAGCAAGCCGTGCCTTTGTTTTCTGAAGTTTCTAGGGGGGCTCCTATCTTTGCACCACCTGTTGTACACACTCGTGCGCAACCGTACTCCAATGAGACAGTTTTTGATAATCTTGATGAGAATGTTGAGGGTTATGAGAAACATGATAAGCTTCGTGAGGAAGTAAACACTATCGTCCAGAGATTGAAAAAGGTAGAGGGTGATCAAATTTTTGGGACTGCTGCAAGGGATGTTTGTTTGGTCTCAGGTTTGGTTATTCCCCCGAAGTTCAAAACTCCGAACTTCGATCGTTATGAAGGTGCCACCTGTCCTAAGAGTCATCTGATCATGTATTATCGCAAAATGGCTGCCCATGTTGAGAATGATAAACTGATGATTCATTGCTTCCAAGACAGTTTGAAGGGTGCTTCTTCCAAGTGGTATTTAACTTTGGACCAATCCCGCGTTAAGAGCTTTCAAGATTTATCTGACGCTTTCATCAAACACTACAAGTACAATATGGATCTGGCTCCTGACAGAAGACAGTTGCTGAGTATGTCACAAAAGAATTCTGAGTCATTCAAAGAGTATGCTCAAAGGTGGAGAGAAACTGCTTCGCAGGTAGAACCTCCTTTGACCGAGAAAGAGTTAGCTGATTGGTTTGTCGACACAGTCCGTCCAGAATTTTACGAGAGAATGGTGGGTAGTGTGACTTCAAATTTCGCCGACATCGTTGCTGTGGGTGTCAAGATTGAATTGGGTATGAAGAGTGGTAAAATGACAAATAATCATGGCGCTTCTAAGGATCAGCCGAAGAAACCTCCTTATAGCTCCCAGAAAAAGAAGGAGAGTGAGACTAATGCTATATCCTCTGGTAAACCAAGGGAACGCTTTTATCGGCATCTGCAAGGTTATGCTCAACCTCAAGGGTACCCGGCCCAATATGCTCAACAACCCTATGTGGCAGCTATTACACCTTCTTTCAATCAACAGGTTCCCATGTATCAACCTATGCAACAACCTCCTGTTTAGCCGCCTCCTGTCAACTACCTACAGGCACCCAATACTCCTGCTCCTCAACAGCCAAAGAGTCCGGCTCCTCGCCAGAATATGCCAAACAGAAGAACGTATAAACCTTGTCCGCCGATCCCGATGACTTTTACCGAGTTGTGTCCCTCTTTGGTCAAGCAAGGTCTCATCACTACTCGGGCTTTGGGTCCGCCTCCTAATCCTCCACCTAATCCATTACCTGCAAGTTACAACGCTACCGCTCATTGTTTATTTCATGAGGGTGCGCCCGGCCATGATCTAGAGAATTGCTATGCTCTTAAGAAAGTTGTCAGAAATTTGCTAGAAGCGAAGAAGTTGTCTTTTAGCGATGCTCAGCTGAAGATCGAGACTCCTTTCGGGGTTCCTCACTCGTCAAGTGCAAATTCTGCAAAGCATGCTACGCCTATCAGCCGAATCCAGTCATTATTCAAAGGCCTAGCCCGCTTCATTTCAGTAACCCTCAAGGTGATATGACCGGGATCAACAAAGGATCTGGGAAATTTATTTTGAAGCAACGACTGAAAACTGTTGAAGATGTGACCAACATAACTGGGGTAAGCCATGACGACTCACAGTGATCATGAACCAGACGTCCTTTCCATTGAGGCTCCGCCAAAGGAAACTGTTACTCTTGAATGCAAGATTTCATAAACATTTAGAAGGATTTTTCCGACAGTTCATTTGTTTATTTATATGTATTTCTCTTCGATTAATCATATTTAGCATGCACGAACTTGTTTATCTTTGATTAATTAATGCAACGCATATGTTTGTCTTGAATAAATCCATTCGTTTCACTCATTCAAAATATATTTTTCATAAATTATAATGCCAACTTTACCCGATCTCTTGTTCTGATGGAGAATTGGGGGGAGGATGACGAACCTAAAACGTCAGATTTCTTGTCGTATGCTTTCAATTGAAACCCGCTGATGATGTAAGGCATTGTTTTCAAATCCCAAACACTGGAGATATAAGGATGTTAACCCCTCGTTAACCTCTTTGAGCCTTGAAGTAGGAGTTTTTTTTTAAGAACCCTCATCTTAACCTGGGGCAGGGTAGGTTTCAGTTAAACCGATCGAGCACTTAGACTCTAAAAAAGGGAAGAGCAAACCTTCGAGAATTTATCCTTAGCATCTTAAGAAGTCCAATACAATGACTATCCCTCGGTTACCTAAGGAGTGGGGCAGTCACGAGCCTTTCAAAAGATTTACACGACTTGTGCCTAAAAGAATATTCAAAAAAATAAGAGCCCGCTAAGTCAAAACCTATGAAGGAGACTTAGGCAAAACTGGGGCATCCCGCTGGACTCCAAAGGCAAATCAAAAGATGTTGTCCAGGCAAAAGTTAGGGAATAAGAACAACAAACCATTAGTTTTTTGAATCCCTATAAAGAACAAAGTCGTGTGACCAATTGCCATTAAAAATAGGTGAGTGACTGCCATGTCCAAAGCCTTGATAAGTTCTCGACCATAGCAAATCCGCTTGAGATATGAGCGTTTCGTATCCGGTTAACTGAATTAGGATTGGAGAACATCACGAAGAATGGGTGGGTACAAATATAACTTTGAGCCTTTATCCTTTGTTTCTTAAACCGTGAACCGAGCCACGATACAACCTTTAAAAGACCTAATTGAAGTAGGACTTCGGTTGAAAGCATACTTGACAAGATCACGTTTCCTGACTCCTACGAGCTATGCTCAGAAAAAAAATTCATGTTGACATTATAATTAAAACTTATATCCTGACTAGTGATTTCGGTCACAAGTTATCGCGATATCTTTTTTCAAAACAAAAATTCAGGACAAATATATGTGTACATTGACAAGCTCAGGATAGGCATTTCAGGCATGACAACTTTGCTTGATATCTTAGAGACTTACATATAAACATAACCCATGGAACTTGAAAATCCTGCTAAACAGGGGCAGGCAGTTTCCCAGTTCGCTCACCAACGCGAGGCTGACATTCTCAAGAGCTGTTTCTCAAAGATTTCGTCGTAACACGATTAATTTGTGCCAGTTACGTCGAGACCTGACAAATCTCTCAAAGAGTTTGAAAACAGTGGGGCAACCAGACTCCATGTTTCTCTATAAAATCCTCTTGAGATGACCATACCTCACAACACAAGTATCCTGGGGCACCATGTTTTTAAAGGAAACAAATGGCGACTACTATAAGGTCCTTCAAGATCAAAACTATGTGGTTTCACAACTCTCTTCATGCACTCGATGGATTTTACTCACGGCGGCCTTCACTCCCCAGTAAATCTCAGTGTTGCAACAGCCTCCTAAACTATTGCCTCATCACAGTCCCCAGAGAGACTATAAGCTGACAACTTTTTCTTGGGTAACTCAAAAGTGTCCCTCAGGTTTTCTTCTCCCCATGTGAAGACGTGATACTATGCACCCAAGCAGATTACCTTCTCCTCAGAGAATTCAGAACTTTAAAACCAGATTTGGTTCTACCATTGATCTTTCTTACCCATGATTGACGTATTGGTTGCAGAGAACGCAGGGTATTTCCGTCGAGATGTTTATTTCATCTCTCGTCCCGTCTCTAGTCAGTTTCGTCAGCATACACAGGGGCATAAGCATCACATGCCTATTTCATTACATATTCATTACATATTCATTACATATTACATATTCATTACATATTCATTACATACTCATTACATACTCATTTCATAACATCTTGCATACATAAACATTAACATACATAGACATTAACATACATTCACATTAACATATGCATCAACATATGCGTTAGCATTCACAGGTTCATCGTGTCTCCATCATTGGTCGTTACCGCCGAGTAACTGGGGTTTGCCCATTCTCTCCAAATAGATTGTCAGTCATAAGCATAAAATACTTACTTGTTTCCAGTTTCCCCACAGAGCTCGATCCTCGTGGATGACGGTTACTTCAGCTATCTTTCCTCACCAGGATAAGATATTTACCCTCCGAGATCATTCCCTCGATGGAGTCTTGATTACCAGTTTTCTTTCTAGCTCGATCCTAGATTGAATCTCAGTCTTGTCGGTCGTCAACCCCAACCGGACGTGCATTTATTTCGCACCATCTAAAGGTTTTCACCATACCATGACAGATACGCGACTATCTCGCTTGAGAAGTTTATCACTGTACCCGGACGTGCATTTATTTTGCACCATCTAAAGATGTTCACCATACCATGGCAGATACGCGACTGTTCTCGCCCGAGAAGTTTACCACTGTACCCGGATGTGCATTTATTTTGCACTATCTTTCAAGAAAATCAACTACAATCATTTACAGATACACGCCAGTTCACGCCTGGAAAATCTATCAATACAATACTTTACAATCCTACAGGTTACAATACTCCACAACACTTTACATCTTACAACATCGATATACAACATTTCTCATCTAAGAAGCCGATCCTATCTTCGTTATGACTCACAGCAAATGGCCATCTCCATGGAGCAGTTGGGCTTCCATTTACCTGTCGTCTTGAAGTATAGGGGGTTTTGAACCAAATCGTATTCAGGAGAGCACGATTCTGAAGTACGGGGAGGTTTGAGCAGAATCATATTCAGGAGAGCACGATTCTGAATTATGAAGAAGTTCATTTATCCTTTAGTAAAAGAAGAAACCAAATTGTATTCAAGAGAGCACGATCTTGAAATACAGGGAGGTTTGAGCCGAATCATATTCAGGAGAGCACGATTCTGAATTATGAAGAAGTTCATTTATCCTTTAGTAAAAGAAGGAGCCGAATCATATTCAGGAGAGCACGATTCTGAAGTATGAGGAAGTTCAGTTAGCCCTTTTCATATTCAGGAGAGCACGATTCTGAAGTATGAAGAAATTTCAAGAGCCGAATCATATTCAGGAGAGCACGATTCTGAAGTATGAGGAAGTTCAGTTAGCAGAATCATATTCAGGAGAGCACGATTCTGAAATATGAAGAATTTCATTTACAAGAAAGAGCCGAATCATATTCAGGAGAGCACGATTCTGAGTTATGAGGAAGTTCGATTACCCAGTTTCATATTCAGGAAAGCACGATTCTGAAGTATGGAAAAATTCATTTACAACCAAATCATATTCAGGAGAGCACGATTCTGAAATATGAAGAAATTCAGTCATCCAGTTTCATATTCAGGAGAGCACGATTCTGAAATATGAGTATATTCAGTCATCCAGTTTCATATTCAGGAGAGCACGATCCTGAAGTATGAGGAAGTTCAGTTTACCCTTTTCATGTTCAGGAGAACATAATCTTGAAGCATGAAGAAGTTTATTTATCCTTCAGTAAGAGAAGAATCAGAATCGTATTCCAGGCGCCGACCTTAAATGCGAGAAGATTTATTTATCAGATAAGCAGCAGCCTCTTTATTTGAGTGTTTATCCATTTTTTGCACATAAGTCCCTTCCAACGATAAGTGACAGTTCTCCCTCGAGAAGCTTATCAGGGCAATTCCCATCAAAGTCCATTTATTTTGGCATACAGTCGGTCTTTACCCTGTATATTTGCTACGGAGTTCCGAAAAGTCCGTTTGATCCTGTCACGAGGGGTAGTTTACAGAAGCTTGGATGTTATTCCTTGCTCAATGCTCCAGCATTCTGTAATCGATCTTACAATCGTACGTGATCCAGTTTTATTTTTAGATTCCCCAGTGGAGGCCGTCTCATAGGTACCATCTCCATTCGAGGATCTCGTTCCTTTTCTAAAAGTGACAATTGGTCATTCGCACCAGTTGACTATCATTTTTAGAATTCCCCAGTGATGTACTGTGTCTCAGCGCGTCATTTTCCCCAGTGTGTTTCTTCTCGTGGCGTCTGTCTCGGTGTCGTCATGTTTCGTCAGCATTTTCGCATTCACTATTCCAGCATACGCATCATATCATAGTCATGGCATCATCTGCATTAAGTCGTTCCAGTTTTGTCCATAGCATTGCATATCGTCGCATATAAGGGCAAAATTTTCGGTTATCTATATTTAAATCCCTCCACCATGATTCCTCGAGTCTCCGCCACTCAAATCATCCGGTGTAGTTATTTAAATAGGGGCAACTGTAATACCCCAAATTTTACCCTTTCTTTTTTATTTTTATTCTAAATTCTTATTAACCTAATAAATTAACCTTTTTTTTAAGATCTTGTTTTTTTAACTAATAATAATTTAATTAAATTTTTTTTTATAACTTTACTAATATTTTTTATTAACTTTTTTTTTCTATTTAGTTTATTTATTTAAATCATTTTAAACTCTTCTTACTAACTTTTAGGATTTAGATTAAAATTTAACTTTTTTATAACCTTTTTAAATTAATTTCTAACACTTTTTTTTTAATCAAATTCTAATACTTTTTTTTAAATAAAAATCTAATACTTTTTTAAAGTTAAATATTTTTTTTTCTTTCTAACTCTTTAAAGTTAAATCTTTTTCTAACTTTTTAAAATTAAAACTTTTTTTCTAACTTTTTTAAAATTAAAACTTTTTTTCTAACTTTTATAAAGTTAAATCTTTTTTTCTAACTTTTTTTAAAAAAAAAATTAATTAAATCTTTTTTTTTCTAACTTTTATAAAGATAAATCTTTTTTTTCTAACTTTTTTAAAAAAAATTAAATCTTTTTTTCTCTAACTTCTTTTTAAAATTAAATCTTTTTTTCCTCTAAATTCTTTTTAAAATTAAATCTTTTTTTTCTAACTATTTTAAAAATTAAATCTCACCTTTGTCATTTTTTTTTTTTTGTTCTTTATTATTTTTACTCTAAATTTTTCTATCTTTCATTAAAAAATAACAAAAATAGTTTTTTATTATTATTTAATTATTATTTTCGTATTTTAATTAAATCATTTTTAAAATATTATTTTTTTCACTTTTTTCTAAATTATTCATAAAAATATCCAAAAAATCATAAAATAAAAAATATTGAAAAAAATTTTGTTCTTTTTATAATATTCTTTATTTTAGGAATCAATAGGATTATTAGTTTTTATTTTAAGTTTATTTTAATTATTTTAAATTATTTAAATTTTATTTTTTTCTTAACTAATTATTTAGTTTGGGCTTTAAAATGGGCTTTAGGGACATTATTGACAATTTGGTGTTAACCCTAATTTGTTCCCTATATATACATGTGTTGCCTTGTTGAAAAAGGAGGTCAGAAGGTTTTCTTCAGAAAAGAGGAGAGAGAGGGAGAAACAAAGGAGATCCCCAGAGAAGAAAGGCGGTCGTTCCCACAACTCGTTAGAAGGATTGGAGCTCTCCAGTGTTCCCTTATTCAAACCTTTTTCACATTTACCGAAGCAAACCTCCGCTTCGTAGGTTAAATTACTAAACCTTTTGCCTTTTCATGTTTATGTGCATATTTTGCCATGTTAATGTGTTTAGGTCCGTTAAATTACTAAATTCTTTGCATTTTTCATATTTATTTGCATCCTTGCCATGTTAACCTTCATTGTTGTTTAGATCCGTAGATTTTGATCTGTATGAACCATGATTGTGTCGTATAGGATTGTTTGCATGTCCATTAATTGTCTGTTTGCATTTGCAATTCTATTGTTATTTTTTTTTTATCAAAACCTTTTTCAAAATCAAAACCTTTTTTATTAAAACTAAAACATTTTTTACATAATTAAAATATTAAAAAATTAAAACCTTTTCGTAAGGAACTCCTTATGTTTGCCGTGTCATTTTGTGTACCTTTTATTTTCTTTATTCCTGCATTTCATTTGCATGCTTGAGGTTGAGATGTGCTTGTGGTGGCCACAGTCTCACACTATTTTCCTCCCTCACTTCATTCTAAGTGTCATTACATATTTTCATATTCTTCATGTTTTCAGAAATGTTTCTTTGTTTCTTTATACCCTCTGCCTTTATTACTTTTCTTATTTCTGTACCTTAATTATTCCTCCATATAATGATTTGTCATATTTTCACATTTTTTACAGTTTTATCCTTCCGAAGGATTAGGTCCAGCCTTTTGGCCGCCGAGTCAATAGCCTTACCCCTTTAATGGATCAAACCCTAATTTTCACAAATGCCTCGCCGCAGGCAAAATTACAATTTTACCCTTAGCATTAGGTCAAAGAGCCGCCGCGCTCATTTTAGGGTTTCCCGCCGTGGAATCCCTAATTTAACCCTAATTACAACTTAACATTTCAACGTAGAGATTTGGAGTTTCTACACTCCACGTAAGCGTGTCCTTAAGATGCGTCTATTCCCCATTGAGACCTTGACCACAGTCAAGAAGTCTCTAACCTCCCTTTTGAGGGGAACTACGATTACTCTGATTCCACTCCCATAAGGATACGTAGGCACAAGATGCGATGTCTTGCCGAGTAAACTTAGAATTAACCCCTTAGGTCTCTTTTCTCACTTTTAATTCCTTTGTACATATACCTTAAGCAAATGAATAAAGCAAATAGTAAACATTTGAACAAAAGGTTCCTGTAGAGTACTACAGAAGTTTAGGGTGCTAATACCTTCCCTAAATTTAACCAACCCCCGAACCCTAGATCTTTCCCCGCATTGTGTTTACGATGCAAAAATAGGTTTTCCCTCTTTTGACCTTTTCCTTCGGATAAATCAAAGAGCGGTTGTGAATTGAATTGCGATTCAAACTCATTAATAGTTTGTGATCCTATTTCCACCGCAACACATAGCAACTCATCCAACAAGGGACCAAGTACTATTCTCATCTTCATGGGCCTATCAAGAGGCTATTGTTCAAATTCAACCTCATTCAAGTCATCAGAAAGAATTTGAAAGCTAAGAAGTCATTGGACCAAGCAGTGGATCTATCTCCTATCTTGAGGGTATTTGAAGACCATTAAAGAAGTTGTGAGCTGTAAATTGAGCATGAAGAGTATGTAGACATCATGGGAGACTTAGAAAGTCATTTGGAGAAGGAGACAAGTCATTGATATGATCACAAGAGTTGCAGTTGAAGACAGTCAACTAGGGTTTCATCTGGGTCAACTCTAGGTCAACCCTAGGTCAATTGACTGATTGAAAGGCATTAAGGGCTATTGGAGAGGTGTGGGGTTCATCATTTGACATGTAGAGAAGGATATGGTGTTGTGCCAAGAAGAAATCAAGAGAAATCAAGGAGAGGAGGAGTTTCTAAATTAGGGTTTCTGTGTAAAATCCCCTAATTTAGGTCAAATTTCCAAGCAAGATAAGTCAAAATGCAAGCTTCAAATGGATCCTTGGCCAACATGAAACTTGTAGAGGATCTCAAGACCTTTAATTTTAGTGGTGGAAGACATCAAGGAGATTTATAGAACTCAAGTTATGGTCCTTGCAAGTTACAGGTCATCTGAGGTATCTGAAATTTTGTCTGTGAAAGTTACTTGTCTTCCAAGCAACTTTTACCCCTCAAGGAGATTTCAAATGAATTTCTGGTAAACATAAGAGTTGTTTCTCATTGTCTTATCTTTCTAGAATGGTATGGTATGCCTTCATATGATTTGTGGAACTCTACTTATGGTCTTGGCAAGCAAAGGGTATTTTGGCCATCTAAGAATTACAGGTCATTTCAAGCCTATGCCCAAAACTCATACAAGGAAGCTTCAAATGGAAACCTTCACAACATCAAACTTGTTCCAAATGACATTTTGAGTCTAGAAAAGTGACCATGAAAGATTGTAAAGACTCATAGCTCAAGGTTTCAAAATTGGTAAATTTAATGAATAAAAAATGACCTAAAATTGAGATTTTTCATAATTTGGCCAAATGGGATGAAATTATAGGTCATTTTGATTGGAAAAAATGTTTTAATAACATTGGAAAAAGTGGATTTTTGATTTTGGTTCAAGATTTAGAAGTTATGCATGGTTACTTACAAAAGAAGTTACATAATCCAAATCAAAGGGAAAGTGTGCATGGGAAGTTTCTCCAAGGTTCTAGGACTTTCCAAAGTCATCTATATATTGCCATGAGAGACTCCATGCCATGGTTGGTGAATCATAGTGATCAAAACACAAGTTATACACAATTCTTCCATTTTTGCAAAACCTCTCAAACTTCATCAAACTTTCATCAATTTCCATTTTTCTTGATCTGATCATCATCAACATCATTCATAGATCACAATTCACACAAGAATTTGGTGTAATTGAGCAAGAATCGTGCCATCCAAGTTTATCATTCAAGGTGCAAGAAGAAGTGGTTACAAAGTTTCAAGGCATTGGAGCAAGAATCTTTGTATACAGAACTCATAATCAAGTTCACTGATCAGTTTCCAATCATTGCAAGCATCAGATCCAAGGATTTCCATAGCTGTTTTCATAATTTACACCAGGTAAGTTTCCTCTTCGAATTGACTGTTTTAGTTAGAATCATAGTGATTTGTTAGCATAGAACGGTTAAGATAGGTTAGATGATGGATTTCACAAAGTTTGGAGAGGTTTCATGGAGGTTGCCATTGGTGTATCAAAACTGTTAGGACTTGTAACTCATAGAATAATGCACGATAATCTTAGGTTTGTAGCTTAATTTGTTCAGCATGAAGTGTAGTTTGTGTTAGGGTAAGGTTTGGAAGAAATTGGAAGAGTTGATATCAGGTGAAAATGGTGGAGTCAGCATGTTCAACCTATCGGGTTTGTTTCTTGAGTGAGTTTTAGAAGAAGATAATGGCATGATTGTGTAGAGGGAAGAGAATGGAGTGCTTTTGGTCTTTGAATCGTGTGAATTCATGGAGAATGGAGAGAGAACAAGGAGATGGAAGGTGCGTGCGTGGAGGAAATTTTCTGAAACCCTAGGGTTTCTAAGGTTGAAGACGAAGTGAGAACCACACGATCCAGGGTTTGACTTGGACTAGGGATGTAATCTGATGGCCAGGATTTAAACTGAAAACGGAGGGAGATTCAAAAGGTGCAACGCACCGTTTCATTTATTTTTCTGACTGGGCTCAAATTTTCTTGCTAATGCCACCCACAGACATAAGGCCCAATGTGATTTCAACTGAGAACTTTGCTAAGTGCACCGTTTCTGGCTTTTTATTTTTTGTTATATTTTCTGAGTGATTGGGCCCAGACGCGCTTGCTATGCGCGCCCCCCAGTCTGGGACCATTTTATTCTTTTAATTGGTTTACTTACTCCCTGCACCCCTCAGCCATATTAACTCATATTAATTTTTCTCAATTCATTTTAATTTCTTTGAAAATTCATAAAAAATAGAAGAACGCATGATTTTAATTGGTTCTTTTTGCATATTGTTTATAATTTTGTTAAGAAAAATATCACATAAAAAAATTCCAATTTCATTTTGTTTTTATATTTTTAGCATATTTTTCTTTTAATAGGATTAAATAATGTTTAGTTTGATGCATGAATTTGTTAATTTTATTTTGATTAAATGCTTTTATATTTTTGATTCATTCTTTTTAGGTTGATTAGTATATAATGTTAGCTTGTGCATAAAATTTAATTCAAGATTTTAGGATTTAATTTTAGGTGATTTGTTTAGGTGTGAATAACATGATCAAAATTAGGGTTTAGGAGATAACGTAGGTGAATTAAATCATTTCCCTTAGGAGTTAGAGATTGAATCTTTGGGGTATGGGACTATAGGGATTATGGGTAGTTAATAGATCCCTTAGAAAATATTAGGATTCCCCTACTGCTATTAGTATACTGCTTATATTTGTTTGACTGTGTGGTGTGCCCTCTCTAGGGTTAATTCATTTGTCTGCATGGGGTATTGGGTTTGTTTGGGGATTGGGAGAGCTGAAGATCTTGGATGATGAAGACCATTGGAGATCAAGAGAATGAAGTCCAACTTCCAGAGTTGATGAGGAGCATCCTTTGCTGGCAGCTGTTGAGGAGTATAGGGTTTAGGAGCTAGGCAGAGCTCTAGAATAGAGAACTTGATTCACAAACATGGAAGGCCTTGTCTGCCTCCATTCTTTCTCTATGATTCAAAGTCTCTTTCAAATATCCACCTCCTTCCTTTGGAAGGATCAGTGAATGTATTTGAAAGATAGAACTTTTGAGAGAAAATTGTCTGTATAATGTTAACAGTTAAGAAGCCACCCTTGGTAGGCAGTTGACTGTCTAACATTCATTTCCTCTTGTTGACTGATATTCCTCCTGGAGATTTAACTTGAAGAAAAGCCATTGCAGATTGGAGATTGATGACAAAGACCTTGCTTGAAGGCTGTAGAGATGAAGATTGAGGCCTGCATGAAGCTGGAGGACAGATGGAGATGACTTGAAGCCAGATGTTGATGCAGAGCTGCTGTGGCTGTTTATTTTTAGTTGTTTAATTTCTGATGTATTGATTGGTTTTCCCTGACTGTATTGTTTGTTGTTTAACCTGTTGGGTTGAAAGTGAATTCTGTTCACTTTTGCCTATTGTTTTCTAGGTTCGAGGTTGAGTGGGACTCCCTTGCCTCGCTTGTATTGTTGCATCCATGCATTTTACTGCTTTATTATATATCTGCTATTGTTTCTGTTTCCGTCTATTCCCTTAGGATCTCTGTTTCTCTCTGCGCAAGAGAGGAGCATGATAGACACTAGGTCTTAACCCATGCATGATAACATTAGGTTAGTTTGATTTCATTCGCAACCGTAGGTTAGAATTCTGTCTCTTCTTTCTCAAAACAAACAGAAAAACACAGTAAATATTTCAAACACAATAAAAGACACTTCTTCCGTAAAAGAATGTGAACTCATCAAAACGTCATTTTTGTCCGCTTGGACTGTTAATCAGAAAAACCTTTTTCAGAAGGAATAAAAACAATCACAACAAGCCTGTGTCTTACGTGGCCCGAACTACGTTTGCTCTGATCTTTCATGCTGTATGAAAGTACGTAGGCATAGGATGCGATATCCTAGCGAGCGACCTTCCCCTCCTTTCCCGTAGGTAGGCGAACTACGTTGACTCTGATTTCTCGTTCCAGACGGGAATACGTAGGCATAAAGTGCGATACTTTGCCGAGTCATTTTCTTTTCTTTTAACCCTTAATCTGTAGTTTAGATAGAAATAACAATCCATACCCGAAAACAAGCGTGGATCCCGTCGAGTACGACGGACGTGAGGGGTGCTAATACCTTCCCCTTGCGTAACCGACTCCCGAACCCAGGATTTGGTTGCGATGACCATTCCTTTCCCGTCTTTGCGGTAGGTTTACTCTGAGCGTTTCCTTTCCCTCTGTTGGGATAAATAACGCACGGTGGCGACTCTTCTGTTCAGCCGACACCGATTTTCGCAGTAGCGACACCCATCAATTAAAATGTCGGATCCTTTTTGGGTTAGCAACCTTCTCTTGGTTCAAACACCATTTTTTGGTTAACCACTGCCCGCAGTTAAAATACTGAGTCCATTTTGGGTTAGCAACCTTCTCTTGGTTCAAAAACCCTTTTCCGGTTAACCACTGCCCGTCAGTTAAAATACCTAGTCCTTTTTGGGTTAGCAACCTTCTCTTGGTTTCAGCACCCTTTTTCGGTTAACCATTGTCCGCCAGTTAAAATACCGAGTCCCTTTTGGGTTAGCAACCTTCTCTTGGTTCAAATACCCTTTTTCGGTTAACAATTTCCCGACAGTTAAAATATTGAGTCCCTTTTGGGTTAGTAACCTTCTCTTGGTTCAAACACCCTTTTTCGGTTAACCACTGCCCGTCAATTAAAATGCCGAGTCCTTTTTGGGTTAGCAACCTTCTCTTGGTTCGAACACCCTTTTTTGGTTAACCAATGCCCGTCAATTAAAATATCGAGTCCCTTTTGGGTTAGCAACCTTCTCTTAGTTCAAACACCCTTTTTCTTCGGTTAACCACTGCCTATCAGTTAAAATACCTAGTCCCTTTTGGGTTATCAACCTTCTCTTGGTTAAAACACTCATCTCTTTGGTTAATCATTGTTCCTCGGTTAAAAGACCATTCTTTTTCTATTGGGTTAATCACCTGTTGGTTAAAACACCCATTTTCTTAGTTAACCATTGTCTGTCAGTTAAAATACCAATTTTCCTCTTTCTTGTGGGTTAAACACCTTTTCGTTGGTTAAAATACCCTTTCCTTGGTTAATCACTGTCTCTCAGTTAAAAGACCAACATCTCTTTTTCTTTGGTTAATCAGCGAGTCTCGGTTAAAACACCTTTTCTCTTACCTCTTATTCCTTCTCTTGGTTTTGACACCACTTCCTTGCTTCTCTTCCTTAGTTGCATAAACTACGGAGTTCTGAATTCCTCATTACACTATGAGTATACGTAGACACAAGATTGTGAAATCTTGGCGAGCTACCTTCTCCTTTCCTTCCTTAGTTCCATGAACTACGGAGCTCTGAATTTCTTATTGCACTATGGAGATACGTAGACACAATGGCCCCAATCCTCCGTGAGCACTCTCCTTGTTCCCTTTTTTTCTCCTTCCGCGAGTAAACTTTAGATAGAACACATGTCCGAGCATAAAGCGTCCAAAATGGTTCCCATCGAGAATGACGGATACGTTGGGTGCTAATACCTTCCTTTGGCATAAACGACTCCCTTACTCGTTTCTCTTTTCCTTGGGTTTTATCGATATTTTCCCTTTCTTTTTGGAATAACTAAAGTTTGGTGGCGACTCTGTTGTACCATTGAGCGTGCGATGCGCTTAGGTATATTCCTGCTAGCTTCAACGTATTGAACAAACCACTTCTAATGGACATCATTTCATCCTTGTCACCATTGACTACTTTAAAAAGTGGGTAGAAGCTGCCTCATATGCAAACGTCACCAAACAAGTGGTTTCCCGCTTCATAAAGAAAGAAATCATATGCCACTATGGAATTCCCGAGAGGATCATTACTGATAATGGATCAAGCCTTAATAACAAGATGATGAAAGAGTTATACCAGAACTTTAATATTGAACATTACAACTCTTCTCCATATCGTCCGAAGATGAATGGTGTTGTTGAGGCAGCTAACAAGAATATCAAGAAGATTGTGCAAAAGATGGTAATAACATACAAGGATTGACATGAGATGTTTTCTTTTGCTTTACATGGATATCGTATTTTAAGACGCACTTCAATAGGGGCAACCCTGTTTTCTCTTGTGCATGGTATGGAAGCAGTCTTGCTAGTAGAAGTGGAGATCCCCTCTTTGAGGATCATGACAGATGTGAAACTTGATAAAGCTGTTTGGGTTCAAATAAGGTTTGATCAGTTGAATCTCATCGAAGAAAAGAGAATGGCAGTCATTTGTCATGGGCAGTTATACCAAAGAAGGATGAAGAAAGTATTTGATCAGAAAGTGTTTCATTGGTGCTTCTAGACCGGTGACTTAGTGTTGAAAAGGATCCTGCCTCCTCAGGCAGATTTTAGGGGCAAGTGGACCCCGAATTAAGAAGGACCATATGTTATAAAAAAGGCTTTCTCTAGAAGGGCTTTGATACTCTCAACTATGGATGGTGAAGATTTTACATCCCTTGTGAATGCACACGCAGTCAAAAAATACTTCACACAAAATAGACCTGATGGACCACAAAAGGAATAGGTCCAGGAAAAAATGTGCATCCCGGCGAACCATCAAAAAGAGAAGGTTCGGGAAAAAATTAGGGATTAAAAGAATAAAAGAAATCAATAAACTCGCTAAGTTGAAAACCTGAAAAGGCAACTTAGGCACATAAAAAAGGTATCCCAGTGGACTAAAAACTCGAAAGGGAAGTCCAGGCAAAAGTTAGAGATTTGAAAGTGAGAGGTTGCAGACTACGTGGAATCTGTAACTTTTATCTCATTTGAACAAGTGGGAACCTCGAAGAATAGGAATCAATCCAATCATTCTCCTCAAAAAGCAAAGAATTGAAAACTTTGAAGATATAAGAGTCATAGCAGAATTGAAACTCAATGGAAATCTATTTCCACATTGCCATCATTGTACTTTACTTTGCTTTGTTTATGCAATTACCTATTTTAGAAATTTCTTCCTAATGTAAATGTCTATTTACAGGCCAATTTCGATCAATAAAATTTCTTTTTACTTAAAAATCTTTCCTTTTGTTTTTATTGTTTTGTTTGCAAAACGTCCGACATTTTTTATAAACATTGCATTTAAAAACATTGAAACATGCTAAACATTTGAAATTGCCTGAAGTCTTGAGTGTTCGGGTTGGTAAAAAAGGTTGGCATACTATATCTAAGGCATAGTTTGTTAATTTTCAAGAATCGTTGTTCACTTATGATAATCAATATTCAACACTAAGACTGGTCGCATTACGAGGTTTTTGACTTCTGTTCCCCGGCAGGGCACCAAAAGATATATTTCACCAACAAGGAGTTGGAGGTTCTTTTCTCCCCAAGCAAGGAATCACTTTCCAACAAACAAGGGTTTCTTTATGAGAATATTTCTTATCCCCAGTAGTATGGGAGGGTTCCTCATTCTTGCATATAGTAATCATCATTACATTGCATCCTCAAATGTATAGCATTTATGTTCGATACGGAACATTACACCATAGAAAAATTCAAACATGCATATGAAGCATAAGCCAGAATTGGCACCTTGCACGAAGTCCCGAATCAATCGTCAATCATTACATATGACATACCCCTTTGAGAAAATGTCGAGTTCATTCTCCAGCAAACATTTCAATAAATCTCCTACATATAGATCTGCGAAAGGCTTACCACCATAATTCCTAGTAAATCTCACTTGATATCTTTTAGCCTGTTAGTCCCCAGGGTCATAGATCATACATAGATCTCACCTTTTGTTTACCTTTTATTCCCCAATGGAGTCATCTCTTATTTACCATCGTCTTTTGGGTTGTAGATCCGTTGATCCTACTTCATATTTACAAATCCATTGATCTTATCGTTTGAGTCGTAAATTTGTTGATCTTACTTCTCTGCATCTTATGGGTTATAGATCTGTTGATCCTACTTCCTATTTATAGATTCATTGATCTTATATTTTGAGTTGTAAATCTGTTGATCTTACTTCTCTACATCTTGTGGGTTGTAGATCTATTGATCTTATTCCATGTCCATAGATTCGTTGATTTTATTTCATCGTATTTTGGGTTGTAGATCTATTTATCCTACTTCCTATTCATAGATTCGTTGATCTTATCTCACTATCTCCTGATTCATAAATCCATTGATATTACTTTTTTGCGTCTCTCTCCGGGTTGTAAATCCGTTGATCCTACTTTCGATTCACAGATCCGTTGATCTTATCTTTTTATTTGCAAATCCATTGATTTTACTTCTCTCCGCTTCCTGGATTGTAGATCCGTTGATTCTACTTCATGTTCATAGATTCGTTGATCTTATCTTTTGAGTCGTAAATTTGTTGATGTTACTTCTCTTCATCTTTTGGTTTTTAGATCTGTTGATCCTACTTCCTATCTATAGATCTGTTGATCTTACTTCTCTGTTTATTGGGTCGTGGATCCGTTGATCTCATTTCCTACCTCCTAACCTTTGGTTTGTAGATCTGTTGATCTCATTCCCCTTGTGTCTTCTTGTGAGTCGTAGATCGATTGATCTCACCTCTCTTTATCTTCCTTTAGGTCATAGATCTATTGGTCTCACTTTTCCTTTATCTTACCTTTCGTCGGTACCATTACTCCATTACCAGATCACCATTGTTTAACTATACCCGCTCATCGTAAACCTTTCCACCAGAAAAACTAAAAAGAGTTATTACACAAAACATCATCACTACATCCATCTTTCACCCCAGGGTGAAAATTTTATGGTTCTTTTTGTATGTTTGAAAGTTTTTGCTCTTCATACCTTCAGGTTTAAGTTGATTGAATAGGGGCAGTTGTTGCACCCCAAAATTTGTCCTCTTGTTTCTAACCCTAGCTGGCTTATGCTTCTCATTTATATGCATTATCCACTAGGTCATAATAATCACAATCATGCATTTCATTGGGTTCTTAAGGCATGGGATCAAGGTATTTTGTGTAAGCTAGGGTTTCTCTATTGCTGTGAGGCTCTCATTTTCATTCAAGGATGATTCAAGTCGTTCCTTCATCATTTATGGTTAGAAACTATGGTTTTTGAGATCTTGACCAGTGTGAATTTACTTTTCCTCGAGCTGTAAGGTTTTCCTCTACCAAGATTCATCAAGAGCATGAATAAGGTTTCAATCCCTTGTGTTTGAATTTAATAATATATTTCAACTAGGAATGCTATTGAGTTAGGCTTTAATTCTTCTCAACCTCTCAAGTCATCTTCATTATGATACTTCAAGGAATTTAGGGCTACATTGAAGGCTTTGAGTCACCATGCTCTAGGATGTTGGAATTAGGGTTTCATTGGAGTTGATCCTGAAATGTATTCAAGTCATGTCATGAAGTGTAACTTAGTGAAAGTTTGATGAAGATCTTAATGATGAAGGATTCATTTATATGGTTCATTATTGTTTCAAGCTACATAGTTCAAGTTTCCATTCAAGGCTAAAGTTATGTTCTTTATACAACATATGATTGCGTGTTAATTTCACTTGGTGCAAGCAATGATTCAAATGGTGCATTCTTTTAGATGTGATACGAGTACATTTGAAGCTTCCTTGTGGCTCAAGATTCATGTAGTCTTTGCATTAATTGTGATTCAAGCTAGATTTTCAAGATTCCATGGAGATAAGTTCAAACCTTTATTCATGATTTCTAAGCATAAGTGGAAGTTTTTTAAATCATGTTTCAAGTGTTTCAAACTTTAAATAGAAGCCATGATTGGAATTATGCCATGGATAAATTGTTTCAAGTTTAATTTCCAAAGCTCAATTGCAAAAATATTCAAATTTCATTGAGTGAGTATAATTAGTTCAAGTTTCTTGAAATTAAATACAAGTTACAAGTTCATTCACTTTCCAAAAAAGAATCAAAGTTTAGAACAAAAAGTTTTGAATTTAGAAAGCCCTTACACAATGTTGTTACAAGTATGATCAACTTCAAGCCTAATTTTACAAAGCCTAAACAAATGACAAGTTTCCTCTCCTTCATGCCAAAGATATGTCATCCATGACCCTATCTTCAAGCTTCTATGCCAAATTTCTCAATGCTTCTCCACTTCTAAGTTGTGGCTTCCATCTTCCTTAAACATATTCACACCTTATCAAGCCTCCATTACCAAATAAGCCTACAATCATCCAAGGAAAATAACTTAAGATTCAATTCAAAACTGTACCAAAACCATTACGATTCATCACTCCATACAAAATGCAATTCACTATCATGTTCCAAATAAGTTCAAGATCGAGATGGTATATATCATGTTCCAAGCAATTCAACATCATTCTAAACAAGTTTCAATTCACATCAAGATTACAATATGTTTCAAATTCAAGATGCCAACAAAGTACAAATTTAACCATGGCAAGCAAGTTCAAGATTTATGCCATATTCATTCAAATTCATTCACAACCATTCATTCACATATCACAACATTCATACAATTCATCATTAAATTCATTCACATATCAAATACGTGATCATATCCATGAGTTCCTATCAAGAAGTCATTAATTCACCAAAATTCACAATACATACATCATTCAAGGTTCATATCATAATTCACTAAAATCCATAATTCATGCATACTCATATTTCCTTCGTGCTTCATTCCAAATTCATAACCTACAACCCATCAAAACCACTTTCAAATTCATCCAAAAACAACCCCAAACACATTCATATTCAATCCATTCATAGAATCACAAAACCAATTCAAAATCATTCAAATACCACATTACATGGCAAGGCACGCATGGGGCCACCAAATTCAGATTTTACAAACAAACAAAAGAGCAAGGTTAGAATAGGGCAGCAAGTACAGTAGACAAAAATTCACTAGTTTGGAAAGGCGTTTTTTAGCATCTAAGAAAGGAACCACAGACATTGTAAAAATGGAGATTCTCCAGCTATTCAAATACATCAAACCCTAGTATTCTACACTATATAATTCAACATTCATCAGTTCATAAAATTATACATCACATGATCAAGGAAACCTAGCCATCCTTTCAAAAAAAACACTTTGATACACACATCTAGCATTAAACAGTTTGAAAGGCAACTAATATCAACTTATATTCACAACAATACCAAGAGCAAGAAACCAAAAGCAGAAGAAAGTAGGAGAAGGAGGTCGTGAGACATGGCTATTATGTGGTGGTTTATAACACGTGCATTATGTGGTGGTTTATATATTTGAGAAGAGAAGTAAGAATAGGTTTTTTGTGAGATGAACAGAGATTGGGAAAGAGTGAATATTCGTGAGATCGAGGGAGGTTAGGGAGAGATCGCGACAGAGAGAAAGAGAGATTAGAGAGTGTTGAAACGAATTGAGAGAGAGTAAGATTTGGAAAAGTAGTTTTTCTTTGTGTACATTGTTTGAACGTGTTTATTTTTGTTGGGAATATGTTTTTATCGTGAAAGCATAGTTGTGTTTCTCTTCTCTTAGATTCACTAGGGTTTTGTTTAACTAAAAGTCAAATTGGTTCGCAATTAGGGTGACCCGTTCCGCCTCCACCTGGACCAGTCCGCCCTCCATGGGCCTTTTCCACCCTAAACCTCATTTAAACACCTCTCTTCTACTTTTTCATCCCATTTACATTTCTTTTAATACTTTTTTTCCCTTATTTATTTTAATTTTTTCTTATTTTCTTTAACTTATTTTTACTTATATTTTGTATTATATTAAAAACCTAAAAATATTATTTATTCCAAATATTTCCTTTTTATTTTTTGAATGTTTATCCTTTTGTTTAGTTATTTGCTAATTGTTTATATAAAATTAAAAAATGCCAAAAAAATATGGTTATAAATTTTTAATTATTTTAAATATTTCTATTTAAGATTGTCATTAATTAATCTTATTAAATACTTATATTTAACTTGGTTAATAATTCTTTCCTTACTTTATTCTATTTTATGCTTGAGGCTTCCATATTTTAGGTTTGATTTCTCTTGTTAATTCATCTTGATACTTGAGCTATACCTTGTTTGATTGCTTGCTTGTATGTGCACTTGTTACCTTAGAGTCTCTTAGTTCAACTTAATTTTTGATTAAGTTTGAAGTAAGATATATTTTAGGGTCTTAATCCAAGTATGACAGTATTAAGATAAAATCTCCTTTTGATCTTTACCTTAGGTCCACCTTGCATGATCACGTTAATTAGGGTGTCCCTTCAACTTTAAGTCCACTTGACATGATAACATTTTGGTTCAAACTCCCTTTAGATTTCCTTTCTTTTTGCATTACATATTTTTCTCTTAAAACAAAATCATTTTGTTAATCAAAAATCCAAAAACAATTAATAAATACGATACGTATAATACGTCATGAGCCTTAAGTGCATGAGAAAAGATGAGAGGGAGTTTTTCTTACCTCTTCTTAGAGTATTTTGTACGTGAGACGCTTGGCTCATTTGTACGAAGTATTTTCTCTCACTATCATAGTCTTTAGTATAATACGTATTTCAAATCATTTGATTCACCTCCTAACGAAACACTTCAACAAATTCAAATCATTTTCCTTCGGGATTTTCTCTTTAACCTTTTCAAAAAGGATATGTTATTTTCGTTCTACCACAATACAGGTAGGCATAAGTCTCCACACAACAAGCGGCAACACCTAACTGCTAGAATGTGAACGTTAATATCATCCATAAAAAAATACCTAACAAAGGAATATTTTTCTACAAGAACTATGGAGTTCTGATTCTCTTTTGGATACGTAGGCATTGGGTTGCAAAACTCGGACGAACTCAATAATAAAAACCTTTTGTTTTTCCCCTTTTATCCCATTCATGCATTCCCTTAGCAATTTAAGCTTTAGATATACACACCCTTTGATTAGAACAACAAGACTGGATCCCGTTGAATACAACGAACGCGAGAGGTGTTAACCTCTTCCTATTGCATAATCGACTCTCGAACCCGAATTTGGTTGTGAGACCATTTTCTTTCTCTTCTGAGGTTTTCTCAATGTTTTCCCTTCTCCGTTAGGATAAATAAAGTTTGATGGCAACTCTGTGTATTTTTTGCGTAGTGACAGTTGGCGACTCTGCTATGGATTATCCCTAAGTAAGTTAGTCCTAGCTTTTGTTTGTTTTCTTTCTTTGGGTGCTTACCTTTATGCTTTATTTTATTTATTCATTGCATTCGTTGTATTTTTGCCATTCATTTTATCTTAGACATTGTTGTATTGTTGGGATGGGTTGTTGCCAAGAGATAAGCCCACTACCCAGGCTTGAGGATACACATAGGATTATAGTGGATAGTCGTATTGACTTGCGTAGCACTTGATACATATAGTTGGCACAAGAACCACATTCAGACGAGTTTTTCTTGGATATAACTTAGTCTTGCATGCCTATATAGTAGACAGAGTATTTTCATTGAGAACTTACGACTCTTGAGACCTTTTTGGGAACTCAGTGGAGGCCTCCTTTAGGGATGGTAATGTTTTGCAAGCAATCGTATGGGCATTATTACTCTTCGACCTGAGAGCCAGAGAAGCTGGGGACTAGTTAGGAATTTTTTTCAATACTAGACCCCCCGTGGGAGAGGAAATGGGGTTTTTGCATGAAACTTTGACCTCCATCCTACCCGATTTTCTTGTGTTTCTCCTAAAGGAAAACTTTTGAACCCAGTTCGTTATCAGTACAGCAATTGTCCAGTATATGTGGAGGCTTTGATCCCATGTCCTTACATTCATAGCATCATATCATATTGTAACATACATGTTCCTTTATTTCCATGAATCTTATCTTTGAATTTTGTTATTGAGTCTTCCTCGGGGATGGACAGTGGCAAAAAGAGTAATATTGGTTACAAGTTCTAAACGTCTGCTCTGGGTTCCCTTCATGACTTTCCTGCTAAGGCTACTTCAAGCAGTATTGGTTACAAGTTCTAGACGTCCTCCTGGAGTAGGTCAATAGTCGCAGTTCCAGATGCACCCTCTGCAATATTCTCATCGACCTGCATGACAAAGAGAATGTGAATTAGCAAAAGCGAGAATAGCAGAGTATCAGAGACGTTGTTGGTTATGACTCATACCTGAGCTGATTAGACGAAGTCCCTCAACTTTAGATTGATTAAGTAAAGCCTCGGCCCTGACAGCTTCTCTGGTCCTTTTCTTGTACTCAACAGTTGTGATTAACAAAAAATATAGATTTGCTCAAAGGTTAGAGATTATAAAGTTAGGTGGAAAATAAGGATTGCAAATAAATTCATACACTTACTCACCCTCATGTATGGGGGTTTCAACCCTGACATTATCCATCTCAACATGAAGGTGACCTTTGAAATTATATAGGTCCAGCTTAGTCGGAGTCACACGAAGTGCAGGATTCAGACACTCGTTTTTGTGTACCTTCAAAAATTCCCCAGACGGACCAACATAGAAATATATGAGCGAAGGTAAGAGCCATGTCGTTGGTTGGCAGAGAGGGGAATTTTGAAGTATAAAAGTTTAGGGTGAAGTTATATTTGTCTGTGACATAGGTAGGGAATTTCACATTTGGAAGCTTCGCCAAAAGCTTATCTTTAAGAGTCCTAGTCGCCTCTTTGATCGTCCATCTAAGATCATTTAGGTCGTATACAGTTTCAAAATACTTTTGGAAGGCTTGGATTTCTGTTATATGAGTCGATCTACCTTTCTCGAACTTTTTCTGCAAAGAAGAAAAGGCGTCGGCGAGATATTTGTGTATGGTGGCAGTATCCATGTATTCTTTAGTGTAGTAGTCTTTCCAACAAGTATCAAAAATTGAAGTGCAATAATAGTTGAGCTTGAAGTTAAGAAGGTTGAGTTGGGGTCGACCATTAGCATGTCGAGTAAGGTGTTGTATCCAGTCGTCTTCAGAATAATTGACGGTGCTAAGGCACAACTCACTCTTATTCTTGAAAAATGGATGGGGGATAGCTTGGCTAATCTCAAACTGGCGAGATACCAGGTTGGTTAAATAAGTGAGAATCCTCACATGTTCTTTGTTGGGTTCAAGACGAACCGAGAAGAGCCTGGGCGTCAAGAAGAACGGCCAAAAATTCTTGGTTTCCTTTTCTGTTTCCTTGTAGCCAATTCTAGAAATTGGTCGAGTGAACCATTTTGGGCCATGATTTCTTTTTAACGGAGCCATGGTTGAAGTAAAATTGTGACGCTTAGAAAACATCATCAAGTAAGATGCGAAAGCATCCCGATTCGCTATGCTCTTATCAGTAGGGGTTAGTAGGTTCAGTCAAACTCCATCGCTCTTTTGGCCGCTAATATTTGGGTCATTGTCATCAGGATGGTCGACCTTCAAAGAGGTTTCAAAAGTGGCATTAAGCCACAACTGAAGGAGCCAAAAGGATCCAGCCAACAAGAATTTATATTTAGGTTTGATGTTCCTAAGAGCTTCACTTGCTTCGCCTAAAGATGTGTATAAGGATCCTAAAATCAGTTGCCTAAGATCGACGTTTTTTCCTTCATGTAGTTAGTTTGCAAGGGTAAGATACCTTTTACCTACTTTAAAAGACTTAGAGCAAAATACACACCTAGATAACCACAAGGCCAAGAAGGCAATATGTTCTTCAGCAGATACTTTGAGTTCGTCAAAATTATTGTAGTTTGTTATGTATCTTGTGAAGCCAGAGCATTTGCCATCAAAGTTGATGCAGTCATTATTACTTTCAGTAGAGTCGAACTCGTCTCCATCTGAGCGAAGGACAGTGATGGCCGCCACATCGAATAGTGTGGGCGTCAACATTCCACAGGGAAGTTGAAAGGTATCGGTTGTGCTCTCCCAGAAGTAAATGGAGGCTACAAGCATATTTTGGCAATATGTTGGTTTGTTCCTCGACAATTGGATCAAATCGAAGATGCTCATCTCCTTCCAGGTATTGCCCATTTTGGTTTCTATCCTATCCAGTCAATAAATATAATCATTGTGTTTTTCGGTTGGGGGAGCGGAGCGCAAAACCTGCAAGTTGTTGGTTTGATATTCTAAGTCCATTGATGTCTTAATACTAGAAACAAGTTTACTCCTATGGTAAGTGGGGAAGAAGTCCTTAGACTTAGAGAGATCGTCTTTAGGGTCAAGCATGGGACTCATAAGAGCATGTGAGTGCCAGAAAGAGTAAAGGGAATAAGTAAGTGTGATTTGAAAATCTTGAGTTTTTCCTCAAGGTTTGGTGGTTCTGACACATACTCCTTGTTCCTCACCACAATGGTGTTTTTCAATGCATAAGCTTGAGGAATAGGCTCTTCGGTTGCTTGAGTATTTTTGGTTGAAGATGCCATTGAAAAGACTTGAAGATGTGATAAAGAAATTTGGGGGAAAAGTTTCTGAAAAATACTTTCGCAGTGGAAGATTTCAGGACAAAATAGTGAAAAAAACGTTGAAGGGTTGAAGACGAGTTATTTATAGGGAAAAGTAAGAAACCACTCAGTTTTTGCTACTGATTTGTACACAAGGAAGGAGTTAAACATGGCGTTGTAGTAGAGGTGGAAGTTGGTGAGTGCTATGTGCAAACCTTCCCCTACCCTACGAATCCGGTGCCATGATGCTATGAAGTTTAGGAAATGACAAAAGCACGTTTCGAGGTGACGATTGAAGAGAAAGATCATGATGGGATGATGTCATCCCACTAGTTGCACAATTGGCTGAAAAGGTCAAAAATACACCTGTTTCCTAAGAAGATGTCGAAAGAGGCCTTTTTGGGGGGGCAATTTGTTAGCTAGGATTTTTAGCCAACAAAGGAAACCCAACAAACAAGGGCAGCCATGTAGGATTCTTGGGTATACCAGAGGTGTGGACTTAGAAGATTTTTTGTTGTCATGAGAAGAATTCGACTAAGGAGTTTCATCGACAAGTAGCCTGTGCGACAGCAACAAAGTGGTCGACAAGGCAGTTATTAGGGCGCGCAATACCGTATTCAAGTATCAATAATTGCCTTAAAAAAATTTCCTGAATGAACGTGTGGAGGGATTCCTGAAGGGAAGTTACAAGCAAAGCTTCACGTGGCGAGATATGATGGAATAAACGTTAGGGGTAGTTATTTTCACAATTGTATATATAGTAGTTCATTTTGTTGAATTAGAGGAGTTGAATTTGTATTACAGAAATCTCACTACAAACTCAAAGTACCAGCGCTTAAGAGAAATGAGTGGATTATTGAGAGGATTTAAGAACATGTGAAACACCAGATCTTTACTTTCAATGAAATTAGTTTTAATTATTTGATTTATGATTCCTTTTTGTTTCTCTTTTTGCTTCATTTAAATTTAAGTTCCCAACTTTTCTTTAAAGTTTCTAGTCTTTTAGTTTTATTGTTACCTTCTTGCAAATAGATAGTGTTGTCAACTTAGTATCAAACCAACAGTTTCCTTCGACCAAGTTGAAGTTCCTACATCTCAAACATAAAGAAATCAAGAATAGGGAGATTATTAGGCACGATGTTTTAGGATTCACTGGTTGATCTTGCAAGTAACCTATATTTTGGAGACCAACAGTTGTTTACAATTTTTTAGGACAAACAATATTTTGAAAAATCCGGTAAAAACTCTTTTTTTTTAATTCGGTAAAAAATCATAGACTATTTGAAAAATATGGTAAAAACTCGTACTTTTTTGAAAAATCCGATAGTGTATTTGAAATATCTGGTATTGTATTGAAAAATTCAGTAGTTCAAATCCGATATTTTTTTACAAATATAATAAAAACTCATACATCCCCCAAAAATCAGGTAAAAACTCGTAAAACTCTTCAAAATTCCAATAAAAACTCAAAATTCCAAAAATTCGAAGAAAAAAACACAAATTTATCAAAAACATAAAAAAAATCACAAAGGGTATTAAAAATAGGGGGTGTAGGGGTAATAAATAAAATTTAGGTGGCAGGAATATTTCTCTTCCTTTATTTTCCTAATACGTTGTATTTTTTGGTGATTTGTTATTTTTTGTGATTCGTTATCAAAAACACTTTCTTTGACTAAGTATTTATTCATGATAGTGAATTTTTCAATAGAAGAAGACATGTAACCTTGTACAAATTTCCACATAAGGAGAAAACTAGATGTATCAAGTTGCGGGTTAAATGAAATGATAATGTGATGCTCTTGAATCTTTTATCATTCTTAGAAAGTCAAATTTCATGAATAGAACACATAATTGATACAAGCACAATAGTATGCGCCTAAGGAGACCAATTGCTATTGCAACAATTAGTCAAGAAAATAGTAGAAGAGATGTAGAAATCGATACGTAATAAGATGCCCAACCGGTTCCAAATTTTGGTTGTGAAAAGGAATGCCAAAAAGAGATGCTCAAAGGTCTCACATGTTTTAAGTGTAAATTGTAAATTGAAACTACCACACAACCCCTAGACCAACATTTTCATCTATAGGAAGTTTATTATAAATAAATCTCCATCAAATGAATGAGTGGGGGAGGGGGTATGAAAACATTGTATGCTTTCTGCTCAAGCTAGTTTATTTGAATGCATCTGAAAGTGAATAAAATCTTCCTTGACACACAAGTTACCAATAGACAACATTGATTTAAGCATTGATCTTTAGAGCTTTCAAGGTAATAATGTTAGGAACATTCTAATTTTCATTTGCAATCATGTCCTCAACATGAGTGTCATGAGTATGATGGATATTTTGAGAGATGTTCAAAAGATCCATCAAGGATGTCCCAAGCCAGTTAGTTATATGTTCAAAAGTAAATGTTTGAGCTGCAACTATTGTGCCAGACAGATTTTTCATAGACATCTCCCACAAAATTTGAAGTCAATCAAAATGGAAGACTGGATGTGACAAGTAATGTTAACCATGGATTGGACTCTATCCACCTCAATCATAACCAAATTCACCTTTGTATTAATATTACCACCTCTTTATTCCAATTCTTCAAAAGTTGGCTTAAGAAGCTTTAGCTTGCACTGCAAGATAAACATGTAGCAACCCCTATCAGATATGTTCCAATTATCAGCCAGCAATTTTATGCAATCCTCTTGAGTAGTTCAAACCTTGGAAAAAAAACTGGAAAGAACTCGAATGGCTAACATTGTTACTTCAGGACACCAAAATATGGTAGTGGTCGAGGAAAGACTTGATTAGGGGGTGCAGCAACTTACACAGTTTGAATGGTTCAACCAAGCATCATTGTGGATTGATTTGTCAAACTTTTGAGCAAAATTTTCTAAGACAATTTTTCCCACCCTTATGATGTGGGTCGCACCTCTAAAAATTCAAAAATGCCCTCAGGTTTTTTCGAGAATGCATATCTGAACGCACCAAAGCTCATTTTTTCAAAATTTAGTCCAGAGATGCATCTGCGAAGATTTCTGGGGTGAATTCGCATATGCATCTTTGGAAAGACTCCTGAAGCCATTTAAACAGCGCTTTCATTAAGATGGTTTATCATTTAAGCATTCAATAATATTTACAGAGATGCATCTCCTAAAATCTCAAGCGAGAAATTGAATATATAACCATTGTGTGTGATCATCTCTTTTACACTTCATACCTCCTCCATAACCCAAAACCCTTTTAAAAAATCATTTCCAATCAACTTTTCGACTCCAAATCATCGTACTTATGTTTTATCACATCAAAGGGAGTCAAAGAAGTTGCAATTTAAGGTAAAGTTCGTTCATTTCATACCTCATAGCTTACATTAATCTTATAAAAAATGTGAGGAGTCGGCCCAAACCGGCAGTAGGCACCAAACAAATCAAGGGTGAAGAGGGGAAAATGGTCAAACTTAGTGTGGTGTTGGAAAAGATAATGGATGTATGTGGCATATTAAACTCATTTGCATAATATTTGTATGTTGCATCTGTAATTCATTTTAGGAACGTGTGTCAGATATCTAGATTTTTTGAAATACATTCAAATTACTATTCTAGACCAAGTGAAGTAAGAGGTTTTTTGTGTCTGGACCGGTCAGGTTAGACACATTGGCAATACAACAACTAACAGAGTTGAATCTTCACATTCGCCATGAAGAAATGGTTAGGTGATGGTAAGGGTGATTTTTGTAGAGAGTGTGACGTCGTGAACCAAATGCTCAAAAACCAACATAATAAAATACAAATAACTTTTGGTCTGGGCATTACCGTGTTAGAACACATATTCAAAAAAACACTTTATCCAAAGTTGGTAGACAACGTATCTCGGGCGGGATTGAATTTCATTTTTCATGAAGCGAAGCAAGCAGATAGGCTCTGATAGTTCAAAATGTGGATGCACGCTTAAGAAGACTTACGGTATTCCATGTGCTTGTCTCATTTCTAAAAAATGAAGCTTTATGCCCTAATATGTATCGACGAAGTGTGCACTCACTGAAAAAGGCTTCAGTTTGATGACGATGGCATGACGAAAGATGGTAAAGTAGGTATAACTATCACAACCAAGTGAGAAATTGTCCAAGCTAGATTTTCGAAAGCTAGTGACACCATGAAATTACATATCAAAGAGCAACGGAGGAAGATTGCATATCCTGAAAGAGATGGAAATGACCATTCAGCCTTCTATAAAAGAGATGGAAACTTGGTCAGATCATTTCTTGAAATGGATGGAAGAGTTCACCAAATTGAGCAAGTTTGAAAGAGACTCAAATAAAGAAAAGTTGAAGGAGGAACCAATAGTAGATTTATGCGGTGATGCATCTTTAAAGATATTTTGGATTATAATCGATACACTTTTTTTAATATATAGTCGTAAACGATGTAATCTTGATACGATTTAATACATAAGTAATATATATTCAACAATGATGGTGTTAATGGAAATTGTTTCAGTTCACAAATTTTATGGTTTGCATTTTTTTTTTGGATACACAGGTTCTGGTTTGATTCTAGTTTAGTGTAAATTTCGGATATGTATATTCAAATAAACCTCATACATATTAAAAAAACAATTAGGAGACTTTTTGAATATGCATATCCGTAAACACCTTTTTTCATTAAAAAAACTGGGTTTAACCGGAGATGCATCTCCAAAAAGTGATTGGATGCCATGATAAGGTTATTAAGGTCCAAAGTGACCCAATACTTGTATAAGTAAGGTGTCTATCAATCCATGTTTTCTATAACACACACAACAACCAAAGAATGAATGCATATTCCCACCTTACATTTGTGTATATTCGAATAAACCTCATACATATTAAAAAACAATCAGGAGACTTTTTTAATATGCATATTCGTAAACACCCTTTTTCATTAAAAAAACAGAGTTTAACCGGAGATGCATCTCCAAAAAGTGATTGGATGCCATGATAAGGTTATTAAGGTCCAAAGTGACCCAATACTTGTATAAATAAGGTGTCTATCAATCCATGTTTTCTATAAAACACACAACAATCAAAGAATGAATGCATATCCCCACCTTACATTTGTGTATTTCAATGGCGCAAAACTCTCCCACTTCAATTTCAGATTTGTGGCGACATACTTCTTGTTGATCTGAAAACCTAACTGAATACTCTCTTGCGATATCCAAAAAAATCTGAGAGTTGTCAAGTTTAAGTATCATTCACCATCACTTGACAGCGAAGGAAAGATACACTCTACCAACTTTGAACTGAAGACAGATGAAGATTTACAGGTCATGTGCAGTACATTTTACCGTTATTCATCAAAGGGTTCAATTGAAGTGGATGTGAAGATTGAAAATTCATCGACGATATTATCAATATGTTACAAACTCCCTAACTACCTACTTATAACGATATGTAATGTTAAATTTATGTTAACAACTATCTATATAATGTTGAGTGTTTTAATTTAATATCAAGTTGATTTTGTTTCTAGATCTTGCCCCATACTGTTTTTGTTTGGTTTAAATTTGAACTACTTTCGGATATGCATATCCGAAATATATCAAAAAAATATTCGGAGATGCAACTCCAGACAAAAATTATGTGAAATTGAAATGTATCACTTGTTGGCATTCAATTTTATGACAGATTGATGCGCTCAGAGATGCATTTCTGAAAATTGAAAACAATTTTTATTTTTCGTCAAAATTTTGAGAAATCCGAGAAAAGAAATCAAAAGCAACTCTTTTGTTATGAAGAGTATTATGGACCTCTTGTGACTAGGCGAGTCAACTACTTGGCATTAGTCCAAGCCAAGAAGTCATCACGAGATAGTTGAAAAGGAAGCCTACCACCTATTTTCTCGTGAGCCAACACATCATTGAAATCGCCAAGAAAAATTCAAGGACCTAGGTGAATACTTTGCAAATAATGGAGATCAACCCAAAGACGTCTCCTTCTAAGGTAGCTTGTACTTGCATAAACTACTGCAACAAATGAAATTGTGTTGCAATAATGGATTGACAAAACAGTACACTGGTTATAAGCAAATATGATTGTACGGTTAAATTCTTGCTTCCACTCCACAAATTTGGATGTTAGGGTCCCTCAAATTTATAGAAAATCTTAAACCAATACTCTTCCAAAACATTGGATTAATTTAACCAAATCTAATCATAGGCTCAGTTAGGAAGAAAAAAAGCTAGGCTTATGGATGTTTCATAAGTTTTTAAGGGAAAGTTGAGTTTGCATTGTCAAACCTTCTAATGTTTCAAAAGATAAGCTTATTGAGAAACTATGTTTGGTATCACCTCTGGAACTGGTCTTGTAGTTCCAATTCTTACTTTGAGCGAGTTGATTCTTATATTTCCATTGTCTCTTGGAAACACATCTAGTGAAGCCATCATGTGTCTCTGATTTTTTATGAAGCCTCGGCTCCTCATGGATGAAATCACCCTACTAGTTCACTAAAAGGACCTTGATCACCATGGTCTTCTACCTGCAACTCACTTGGTGTAGTAAAACCTTCATCAATTGGCAATTGTGTTTCAGGAATGATTTCTGCCTCAGTGGTAATCAGAGGTGGGGTATGGTTGTCTTCAATGTGTGTCATAACAGAATCCTCTTGGGTGTTAAATTCTTCCTGATCTACTAGAACCCGCGCATATATAATTCTTGGTAGCATCATCGAGTGAAAGAGGTGTTCCAATCCCATTAGCTATCTCCAATCTATTAGGGAAGATCCATAATGTGAATTCAAAATAGCATATGAGCTTGACGTTGGATTTGCCTGTTTAAGTCAAGAGTCTACTTGGATAACCTTAAGACACCTGGTTTCAGGTTTCAAGATCCAACAAGCCATGCTCTGCGCATGTCCTCAACTATAACAAATTGAAACTCAGAACTCCATATCAAGTGAAATTATCATCTATTGTCTTACAGGTTTCCATAGGGTGGATAAGTTTGCACTGAGATCACGTGTAAGAAAGACCGCTAAAGTTGGTCCCGTGATCTGTGGCCTTGAGTCTCTTAATAGTTTGTATCAATCAAAATTTCTTTACCCCGGTCATCTTTAATTCTCAGGAAAATGGTCCTCGATTTGGAAGGCGAATGCCTCATTAAGAGTCTAGAAAATTTGGTGGTAGTTTGTATGAATGTATTTCCTAGTGGATCGAGATTGCAAACAAAGGGAGTGCAGTGCCAAGGTGGTTGTGTAATGTTAAAAAATAAGTGAATTCAACGTGATTTGGAGATTGTTATTCCCACAGAGGACACCTCTCAGTGTTACTATATAAGACTTCTATACTGCTTACTATCTAATAGTCTGTGTAAGAGTAAGAAGGTCGAGATTTAGAATATTTAAGAAGAAACTTCAATTATGGTTGAGTTGAGGGGGAGTATTATTTGTGGGTTGGACCTTTGATTGGCGTTGTGCCAGACCATTTTCTTATGTCACGACATGTTAATGGATCTACTTCAGGTTGTCCGACTCAAGGATGCTATATGTGTAATGTAGATGTCTCTCTCCCCTCCGAATGTGTACTACTTAGATATGCTTGAAATGAATAACAGAATGGTCCCATCCCCAGATTCTTTAGAAACTATCAGAAGCTCCAACCTGTTTAAGCATTCAAGCAATAGACATCTCAAAGATAGAACAAAATGTTTGAAAAAAATTGGAGCAATTTGGGATGTTAAATGACATAATTTTATCAGAAGACACTGAAACGTTTACAATCAGCATAAATGATAATTGAATAATAAAGGCAGTCCTGTCCTAACAATATCCAGTGCACCCTTACAGTTGTTTGTGGTCAACATCTGCATAGCAGCTTCTCATTTTCAAGAAGGAAAAAAGGGGGCCCACAATGCCTCGCTTCAAATATGGCTAATAACAATACTGATCAGTGAGTCTACCTACCTTGCATTTGATGCATTACCAACATTTTCTGTAATAATACTCCTTGCAACTTCCCTAATTTCCAAGCTAAACTCTGCATGAGCTTAGTATGTCTACTATAACTAGTTTGTGCCCTAGAGAGGGTCAATGATTTACTTGAAGAGTAGTAAGAACTCTCAGCTTAAGACTCAACAGCTCCGACAGCATCCTCAACAATCACAAGGCTAGACACTACTCTATTGAAGTAGCTTCCCCTCAATCCAGAGGATAATGACCATACTTTCTAACATAGTGATAGTAAGCAAATCAAAATCACCTCTGATTAGGGTTAGCTACGGTTGGTGGTGCTTCTGCAAGTCCAGGTGATGGAGTTTGTGGCCTCGAGATCATTTCAAAATCAGGATGAAGCATGTCCACTCCACTCCAATCAACATTAGCTGTTATGCTGGAGTTAAAGAATCATACATATTAATTCAAATAAGAGATAAGACAGATGAAGAAAAAGGAGAAAGAATCAAAGAAAGGCATGAAAACAAAAAGGATACAATCTGTTCTCCACATATCTGTTATGCTAACTTCAGCATCTGATAGAAGCCAATAATCAGCATCATTCTGCAAAAATTACCAAAAATATTAGCAACAAATGCAGTACCACTGCATGCCATCAAGGAATCACTCTTAACCAATCATTAAATGCCAAGTTTGAAAAAACAACTGCAGGACACATCAGAAGAACTTAATCAATACGAAGGAATTACACAAGTGCAGCCCATAATCCCAGTATGAAGAGCAAGGGGAAACCCCAAACCTTGATTATGATATACTTACATCGGCATCTGAAGGGACAATCTTCATCATGCCCCCAGCAAACTCTTGGGAAACATTGAGTTCAGAGTATGTCTGGGAAGAGAGGAGAGCTTGAGGTTCAAGTCCGTTACCACTGCATTCAGCAGGAGCCATTTCCGTCACTTGTTGCTCATTAGACCCTGAACTTGAAGCAAGAGGTAAGCTCATGGGGGGCTCAGCACCATTATTAATCTCTTCAAATTTCTCTTCAAATTGACTGTAAACAGTTCAAAAATTGCAAAATTAAATGGAGAATGCATTATCAAAAAGATATACTACAAAACTAGCAAAAAGTATAACCATGGGAAAATATTCAATATCACATGAAATACAATGTAATACTCTGATTTCTAGATGGGCAAAATAAGAGATAAAAATAGATATATAAATAAAGGGAATTGCTAATGTACTCCTTAAAAATTAAAATGAGTACACTAGCAACCTACACTTTTTCATTTGCACTTATCCTTATAAACATGTAATACTATATTATATTACCATTATACCAACTATTTTAAATTGTTTTCAAGTAGAAATAGGTATGTTTTTGTCCAAATGAAAAAGGATTAGATTGCCAATGTACTCTTAACTTTAAGTGGGAGTACATTAGCAATCCCCATAAATAAATAAATAAATAGCCAAGGTAATATACCTGATAAGGTAGACATCGATGGGACCCATTGTGCTCCTAAGAATGATTCTATATCTCCTCTGTAGATAGTCAACGGCCTAATGCATATGGAAGCAATAATTTTCTATCATGTATCAGAAATACTAATTTTACAAAGATCAAGAACCTTTCATCAGTTGATTCCCTAAACTTACTTCCTCAGGATCAGGGACTTCCAAGGTGGTTCCATGTGGAGCTTTGATTGCTATCAAAGTTTCATTCTGCTATAAGAAATGCACAAGTATTAAATTAAAGAGAAACCTCAATAACAACATGAAAGGAGAACCAACAATGTTCCCAATAACAATGGAACGGGATGGAGTGCAATGTAAAAACAAAGAACTCACCTGGAAGCAAGGCAGGCCCTTAATGTCTTCCTCGGTCACAAAAAGGAACCTAAAAGTAATTGAAAATATGTTAAGTTTATCATTTACCAATAACAGAATATGTTTCCTTCTGTAAGAGAGGACAACAGAAAAATGAATCTAAGAACTGAATGGGAGATTACTTCTGATTATTTTCATCTTCGCTCAAACTTCTCAGCCTTTCTTGCATTTCCCTGGGCATAATATAAGAATAGTTTGAAAGCATTAGCCAACAACAGTAAAGAAATAGTAAAGTTCTTCCTTTAGTAATGCAAAGCAACAATATAACCTTATTTGATCATCAAGACTCTGCTCTTCCAAAGAAAGCTTTTCAACTTCTGACTGCAAAACAAAGCCACAAGGCCAACAAATAATTAACAATATGTTGCAACATAACTACAAAATCAAAACCACAAGGCTGGCAACATGATTAACAATATTTCATATCAGGTTATGCTGCTAAAGTATCAAGTCATTCTAATTGATATAAAATGTCCGTATTTATGATTTTACTGATTAGAGTTACATAATCACCTATGCCCACATGTGTCTGTAACAACTTGATATACATAATCTGACAAGTAGAACTACTAGCAAAATATCAAACTTAATTTTAAATCTCCAGCCTTATAAACATGAGAAAACATAAAAATAAAACATTATCCTTATCGCAACATAGCATATTGACATTGTCCACATTCTTCCATCATGTTAGAGCATGGAGATTATGAACACCCAATTGATTGTTAACTTCCGAAACTTATTTGTGCCACAAATGATTTTGTGTATATGTCAGTCTGCTGATGCTTGGTTGAGACAAAAGCAGTAGATATTGCTCTCATCTGCATATGCTCACAGATGAAATGACAATCTATTTGTCTTTGATTCTCGTGAAAAAACAGATTAGATGCAAGGATCATAGGAGATTCAAAATTGAATTGTGAATACTGAATATGGAAGCAAGCATCACAGGCACAAGATTTCACTAATGGCGTATACCATGGCACAATGCCCAGCTTCACTAGAGGATCTAGACACAATAGTCTTCTTTTTAGTATTTCAAGATACGTGAGTTGGGCCAAGTTTTACAAGTTACATGACACTGACTTTTGGGTTAACGGTCAAGAAGTCCAATTTGCTTCACAATATGCAATAAGGTTCATTCTCCTCTAGCAAGATAATCCATCGAGCAAATAAGGATTTTAAATATCAAAAAACACACATAGTAGCATTACAATGCCCATGTCATGGTTATTGCATGAACTGGCTTAGAAAATGCATTGAGTATGTGACCTCTCGACACGTGATAGTAAGATAGATGAGGCACCTTATAAGCATATGATAACATGAAGTATCCGAATAAAGGGATCCTAAAACCAATACTAGCCTATGAGTTTTTATGGTCTTCAACTAGATAGCAGCGCAGAGCAGCAGGCCCTAAAACATGATAGCAGTAGAGTGGTAGTCGGATAGCCAATACTGCAAAGAAGGGGGAGAGGACTTTTAGTTGTTTTTCATAATCATTGAAAGGGGGTGTAGGAATAAAAAAGGCAGGGGAGTGTGGTACATCATTGGACTTCCAAAAAGTCCAATATTGGAAACTGTAAATTTAAAATGTTTCCTATTGTTAACCAAAAAATTGCCACCTTCTTGATAAAGATAAAACAGCTAAAACCTTCTTATCCTCCCTCATTTCTTCTTGCAGCATCCTTCTTCTACATTTCTCCTTTGCCAATGAGTTTATGAGATTCTAACCGGAAAACACAAGGTCTTGGATAAAAACTTCCAGTTCATAGCAGGAAAAGAGCAAGTTGTGGAAAACATGGATGGGCCCATGCACACAAACCCTTTATGCAGCTGCAGTTGAGCAATTCTGGTGTGAAATGCGGCCGCAAGTAATGCACCTGGTTTACACTGAGCATCGGCATTTAGTGTAAGGAGTTTCCATCAGCATGTGTCTGTTGTCACTATATCACAAGTTGCCGAGTTGTAGAGTATTCTAGAACTCTTCGTTAAAACAGAAAAGTCTTGAGCCTTGGTGAGCTAGGGACAGTTATTTCATTACAGTTTCAGATACAGCTTCTCTCTCAAATGGTGTTTCTAGGGCCACTAAGTCAAATATCTGCCTTTGTCACAGCAGATTGATGCTATCCTTCATTACTAATCCTTTCTAATATCAAAAGCATCAACCATGTACAAACATAGAACACGACCAACAAGAGTATGGAGCCAGTAAATGTTATGCACAGCAAATAGACATTTTAGATAGACATTTTAGATGTAAACGAATATTCATGAGCCATGTCTAATATAACAATTAGTTCCTTGTTTCAACAGGTCCCAAGAAAACATCTATATCACTTACCTTAAGCATAGAGATATCACCATCCATATTACCAGGCGTAGAAGATTCGATTCCTCTGCATGCCACAAGATTTGATGTAAGAATTTTGTTTTAACACACATTTATCTAAACTTTAAGCTAAACAATAGAGAAAATGTATATATTTTGGAAAAATAACAAAAGAGTGTATCATATATTACTTCCAATGTATTCTGTTCTTGAGATTCTTTTCGATGAGACCAATGCCTTCCAAAACATTAGTTATGTCATATATCCTCCTCTTTTGCACCTATAATAAAGGAGATTTTAAGTACATACAGGATACAGAAAGAAAAAGTAACAGATATTTTGATCATAATATTTTGTATAAAAAAAGGACCTCCAAAGTTTCTGCTGCTTTATTTAGGTCAAGAATGCCATCCTCTGCACGCTTGATCAAATTGATGAACTTTTTTGTCAAGAGACCTGTGAATTTTTGGTACAATTTTGTCATGTTTATTCTTGTAGAAGTAACAACAGTAGTCGTACACATCAGAAAGGCAAAATGAGAATAGCTTGTTGATTAAATTTGCTTCCAAAATTACCTAAGGAACTGTCATAACGACAGCTACCAGCAGGGGTAAGAGGGGAAGGGGAGCCTGCATGTCATTAGAAACTGTAAGTTGGGGCACAACAAGGAAGAAGCAAATTAAAATTAGATCATAAGCTGTTTCCAAGTAGTAAAAACTTTTCAAATGGGGGAATAGTGAACTTAAACCAACTGGAAAATAATGGGAAGAATTTCTGACCAGCATTAGAGATGGGTGTTGGAGGACATGATCTGCCTTCTTTGGAAACCCTTGACTTGTTTGTCCTTCCATCTTTTGCAGATAACGGAGTTTTAAAGGGGCTATTGATTACATTAGTGTATCCAGGGCTGTTAGTCCACTTTTGTGATTCTCCTTCACTTTCATTCATTCCATTCTTCCTCTTTATGACCTGGCTCCACCATCATGTTCATAAACAAAAAGAGATGACCGAAGATACGTGCATAAATTCTTATATAGGTGGATTGAGGTGATATAATGCAATCAACCAAGCAAAAGTAGCAATTCATCATTTGATATTTGAATAATATACAATTACAAATTTATAACATTAAGCAATTCAATTTCATCATATTAAGCCATGAATGAAAAAAGTTGTTGAGTTAGCATTACAATGCCACTCAGACTTAAATGAATGAAGCACGGAGACCGCAAACACAAACACCAACACTTACGCATCGACACTGGTAAAAATTTAAAAAAAAAGAATAAATTAAACATAAGCACGATTGCCGGTGTCGGTTTTGGACACCGGCACACCTTTTCTCAGAGGTGTCGGTGCTACAGAGAACTACACATAGCAAAAAATTTATATCAGTTAAAGAGTTTAAACATGTGTTCAAGAGCAAGACTGCAAATGGACATGCCAATGTACAACAATCTTATACACTAAAAGTGCTTTTGACACATTTTTGCACAGAATTACCATACTAGAGAAAGTTCAAAGCCATATAAAAGACCTCTAATTCTGATTAACCAAATTGAGTTTGGATCCGGTGTTGGCTGGGAAGTTTTTCCGACTTTTACACGTGAAATTAATTAAAAAATCAACTAAATATGGAATCAAAATTTCACTTCGATAAACCAAAATCAAAAGCACATGAACACGAATCCAACTAATTCCAGAAAAAGAAAAAATAATCACGAGACAAACATCACAAACACAGCAAGATAAAACTATCGTTCACGATTCCGAAGATGCAAAATAAACAAACTCAATTGCGAAGCAAAATCTAAGAACAGAAAGACTAACAGAAATAACTCACCGGAGATCTGATAACAACTGCTTCAGTCACTTGATCGGCGACTTTCCTAGAATCGACGGCGGCAAAACTGTGATACTCATCCAACGGTGCAAATGGTGGCTTCGTCGAGACAAACGCAAGATGACGCTTCAACGGCGGCCTACTAGGTGCTCCGGCAGTCTCCCTCGGCATCGGCGAGCCACGGTCAGAAGCTCCAGCGCCACCACCAGACATTGACCTGAAAAACTAGCAGCGGTTTCAGCGGGAAATCGGAATTGGAGTGGAAGTTATAGGGAAATGGGAAACGATCGGAGGGAAGTAGGGTTTTAGAGAGAGAAAGTGGGGTTTAGAGAGAGAAAGTGGGGGAACGAGAGAGTTTAGGGCGTAGAGAAGGCGAAAGCAGAAAACGAGGGAAGAGGGAGGGAATTTTGTTTCGGATAGATGTGGAGGGAACTACTACGTGAGCAAAAAAAGACAAAATAAAAAACAAAATATAATAACTATTTTGTTTCTTATTGCAAATTTACAATTACAACAATATCAGCATTTTCTTTTTTTGGATGATTATTACTAATTTATTTATTATTTTAAAATTGTCTCCAAATTTATTTTTATGCTTTAGTAGTTTTTTAACTATAAATTTATTATTTAGTATTAAAAAATAATTAATAAAAATAGATTGGTAAAATGCACGAGGTTACATTTAATTATTCAATAATAAATTTATGAAGTGTACGACATATTTTGTTTAATAATTTTTGAATAATTAATTCATGAAGTGTATGACACATGATAATATTAATTTTATTATTTATTTATTAATATATAATAGATAATTTTTTCAAAAATTATTTTTCATTCTCACTATCTTATTATTATATAGTAGATAATTTCATATAAATTATTTCAAAATTATAAACATATTATTTAATATTAAAAATAATAATTAATAGTAATAGTTCTGTAAAGTGCATGATACAGTAAGGTATTTGGAAATTATTTTTTATTTTATTTATTTATTAATATGGTAGATAATTTTTTTCAAAAATTATTTTTAGTTTTTGCTATCTAAATATTATTATTTGATGATAGATGATTTCATATAAATTATTATAAATTTATAATTGTGACGATATCTGCATTTTCTTTTTTTATGAATATTAATAATTAATTTATTATTGTAAAATTGTTTCTAGATTTTCTTTTTTGTATCTTAAATAATGTCTTTTTGATTATAAACGTATTATTTGGTAATAAAAACTAATTAATAGTAATAGATTTGTATAGTGCAAGCCATTTAGAAACTATTTTTAATTTTAACTATTTAGTTATTAGTATATGGTAGATAATTTCACATAAAAATTATATAAATAATATTTTGATATAAATGTGATGGATGGTGATAATTTGGGAAAAATTATTTAAAATATGAGATAGTTGTTCAAGAATAGGGAATTTTTAAATGTTTTAAGGACAAACATTTTTTAGTTTATGTGATTATTAAATCGAAAAATTTACTTTGTTGATCATATTTTTTAAGCAATATATATGGTTAATTTTTATAATTTACGTGAGATAATTTAATGTATTTTAGAATTTTAATATTTAATTATATATTGTATTTTTTTCCAAAAAAATATTTAACTAATTATAAAATAAATATGAGTAATTAGTGTGATTAGTATGGTACATTTTAAAAAGGGAAATGTCTTAATGTTATGTTTTAATGTTAGTGATATAAGTGTCCCTTTATGGTTTTAATGTTGTGATGTTGTTTGAGGATATTTATTTACAGTTTACACTTTCTTTTTATAAACTTACTATTAATAATAATAAATTTGTGAAAATGCTCGGTACCAAATTTAAAGGTTATTGATTTAAATATTATTTGTATGACTAATGGTAGATAGTTTCAGAAAATGGATATTTGAATAAAATATCTGTATATCTCAACTTAATAGATGGTAGATAGTTTCGTATGATTAATGGTTACATATTATTATATGAAACTAAATGTAGCCGCTTTTATAAGAGGAGTATCAAAATATGGGCAAGTTGCTTAAGAATATAAATATCTTTTATCATTGGTGATTATCAATTTTCATTAAATAGTGATTGTTGTTCGTTGCATTTTAGATATGTTTGTTTCAAATTATAAAGTAACATTATTTGAAGTCATATTTTAGAATTATTATTTTTAAAATAATATTCTTACTTACGTGTTTGGTCGAAAGTTAATATTTTTTAAAAAAAAAATTATTTAATTTATTTAATTTAAAAAAATTTAATGTAATATTCTTGCAATCCTCCAATAAAACACATTCTTTTTTTATTTTACTCAAACAAACACATCCTTAAAAAATCATATTTTATTAGTTTTTATGACTTTGATTTTTCTTTTTACAACTTTTATGACTTTGATGAAATATCTAGATATTTTATTAAAAATCCTTTACTAAATCAAAAAGTTAACATTAAAAAAAAGTAAAAATTTTCATTTTCATTTTTCAGAGTTATTAATTTGAATAATTTTTGGATGAATAATATATTTTTTTTAATTAAGGGTTTGTTTGGTTTAATTGAGAGTAGGGAGGATGGATTTTTGATAGGAGGAAAATGATTTGGTTAACATAAATTTGGTTCAAAATATGAAAGAGATAGAGGAGGTAAGAGATTTTAATTACAAATATATTTGGTTTATAAGGGATGAGAGATATTTTAAAATTAATTTATTTTTTTATTCTTGTAATTTTACAATAAAATTCATGATATTTATCGTTTATAATTCAATCATAAATTTATTATCGAAATGTAAGTATTCAATGAGAGAATATTATAAAATAATGTATAAAAAGATAACGATAATAATATATATTTTATTAATATAATAAAACATAAAGAAAAATGTTAAGATAATTAAAATGTGGCATCACGATTTAAAAAATAAAATGAGGTTGACTTGAGGTAGGAGCAAATTTTTAACCACAAAAAGAGAAATCTCCAATATCAAAAAAGATAAAGAAAAAAGTTTAATTAATATGCATTGACAGGGTAAAAAAATTACACTGTTAACCAATCATCATCATGTACCCCGTCACATCACACTGTAAATTTTAAATTATTGATATGACATGACAGATTAATTTCGTCAATATAATAACTATATTTTAGCATTTCTTCCTTCCCCTTCGAAAAACCCTAATTCGAGGGAACAACAAATCACTTTACGAGAGATTTTTATTCCTCATCTTTCTTCTTCTTCTCTCCTAACATATTGAACCAAACACTCTTCATTTTAAAATTTCTCTCTCGTCCCATCCAAAAACCCTCAACCAAATCGACCTTAAGTGTTTTGGTTAATTTCTCAATTTAAATATACCACGTTTAATTGAATTGGAAAAGAGAAATGTGCACCAACTTTTATATTGGTTCAACGCGATCATCCTCGTTTTACGCCTAAACCAATCTCCAATGGCGAACCATTAAAAATTCGCAGTCTTCAACTATTTGACAAATTTTAAAACATGTGTTTTTAATACAATCAAGAAATCAAATAATGTTAAAATTTAAAATACAATAAGCAACTTCAATCGAAAATTTCCTTCTTTTGATGTATACAACTCACGAGGAAAAATTCCACAAGATATTCACTTGATCTTGCAACAACTCACCTTCCTAAACTCAAGATCTTCTGAAACTCAAAATTCGCTTCAAGCCTTTATTTGCAGTGACTTCACTCAACCCTACCACAAATCCCTTGGTTGAGCTTTTGATCTTAATGAAGAAACCAAAAACTCCCAACTTTGTCCATAAAAACCGTCGTTAAATCCTGCCAAAGTCTTAAATGGAGAAGAACACATTTCTTTTTCATTTTTTGGATTCTCAATCCGAACAATACAACCACAATTTAATTATTGCTTTGAAATCTTAAAAATTCACAAAATGATAATACCTAATGACCCTCATCTCACTAAAGCATACATTCCCTCGAAGTTTTGAACGGTTACTCAAGAATAGTAATTTGCTAAAGGTTAAGAATGACAAAATCATCTGCAATCTAAATTTGTGAAAAGTTTTCTCTAAAAACTTGTTTCGAATATTTATATATATATATATATATATATATATATATATATATATATATATATATATATATATATATATATATATATATATATATATATATATATATATATATATATATATATATATATATATATATATATATATATATTAGATTTAAAATAAATGAGTGAGATGATGTGTCATTTTTTATTTTCTCTCTCTTCCATTATTTAAATAAATGAATTAAATTAAAATACTATATTTTTGACAATTAATATTCTCTCTCCTCTCACCCTTTTTTTTTAAATCTAATAGTTCAGATTCATTCTCATATTCTCGCATAAAAATAACATTTTATATATATATATATATATATATATATATATATATATATATATATATATATATATATATATATATATATATATATATATATATATATATATATATATATATATATATATATATATATATATATATATATATATATATATATATATATATATATATATATATATATATATATATATATATATAGAGAGAGAGAGAGAGAGAGAGAGAGAGAGAGAAAGAGAGAGTTTTATTTATATGTGTTGGAGATTATGTACCAAAAATAAATAAAATGACCCTTTTAATTCTAGTTAAAAGTAAAATTTATGATTCAAGGAATAAGGAAATGATTTGAATTAAGAACTTAAAACCCATATTTTGCACATTTAATTCGAGTTAGTGATTCGAGTCAAAGAAACTCATTATTCGAGTCACTCAACCAGAAGCGATATCCGAAAATCAAATCTCAACCATGATTCAAATGAGCCTTTTATGTGATTCCAATTAACACGTGCTTGATTCGAATCATGGAAACTTGTGATTTAGATCACTCTAACAGAGGTAGATCTTGAATTTTTACATCCATGTCATGATTCAAATCACACATAACCGTGATTTGAATACACTTCCATAATTGAAATTTTGAGAAAAGTGAAATGTTCATGATTGAATGATAGTCAATCTGATTAAAATTATTCATTCATGAGTTTATTGATCCAAGCTTTCGACTAATTGACTTTAACCATTTTGCATCGACTTTAACCTAAGGGTTTGATTTATGCATACAAAATAGGATTTAATGAAAACAGTCAATTATAAGAGATGCACAATATGCTGACTACAAGGAGACTCGATTAATATAATGGTAAATGATAAATTAAATGACAATTGACAAGCAGCAAACCCTAGTAGGTCAGAGAAACTTCAGTCTCTCATATTTTAATGTTTGGTAACTTATAAAAATTGAATTGGAATTGAGTCGACATGAGAATTAAGCAAATCGTGATTAAGGTTTTTCTTTGTACTCCCCCTAAAACTTTACACCACACCATAGTTACGTAAAAATCGACATAAGTTGATACATTAGACTCATTACAACTTTACCCTCATTTGACAGGATCAAAAAAAAAAATAGTAATGGAGTCTAAACTTAAATAACCATTAAACACATAAAATAATTCAGACACATAATGCTAACAATAGCTAAATAAAAACATACTCAAAAGAAAAACATCATATCACAGATAAAACAAGCTACTAGACATGTTAAATGCAACAAATATACACAAAAATAACATGGACATATACATTAGCAAAGCACGATGATTTAAGACACACAAAAATATATGGAGGAGTGATAAATATTACATTAACATAACCATAATTATGACAATATACACATCAACAAAAATACATTCAAAAATATTATAAATGTAACATTATAAAGACATAAAGCGACCCATAATCAAAAGTTATGGCGCCACCAGACATTTACCTGAAAAATCGATTGTGGTTTAAAAAGGAAATTGGAATTAGAGTGGGAGTTAGATGGAAATGGGAGGCGAGAGAGAGAGAGAGAGAGAGAGAGAGAGAGAGAGAGAGAGAGAGAGAGAGAGAGAGAGAGAGAGAGAGAGAGAGAGAGAGAGAGAGAGAGAGAGAGGAGGGGAAGAGAGAAAGTTTAGGGCGTAGAGAAGGCAAAAGGAGAAAACAGGGGAATGAGGGAGGGAGTTTTGTTTCAGATAAATGTGAGGGGAACTACTACGTGAAAATATAAAATAAAGTATAAAAACTATTTTTATTTCTTATTACAAATTTAAAATTACAAAAATATCAGTATTTTCTTCTTTTTTTGGATGAACAATAATAATAAATTTATTTTTATAAATTGTCTCTAAATTTCTTTTTTTTCCTGCATGGGCAGAGTTTTTAACAAGGCGTCATGTTTTCTTAACTTGTTTGTCTAATAAATTATTTATATGTTGCATAATTTTGCTTTATTCTCAACGAGGATTCATTATCGTATCAATACACTATTTTGTTTAATTCTTAGTGAAGGATCATTGTCGCTTATTAAACATGTTTACTTGATTCCTAACGAGGATTAATTACCACATTAATAGGCTATTTTACTTAATTTCAATGAGTTGTATGTGTCGCCTCAATAGGCTATTTTGCTTGATTCCCAATATTCGAAATCATTGTCAGCTCAATAAGTTATTTTTATTAAATCCTAATGAGGAGTCATTGTCTCCTCAATATGCTATTTCACTTAATTCCCAATGAAATATCATTATTCTCTAATTAATTGAGTTGTGTTAAATGTTATGTAATTTGACTTTCTGACAGTTAATTATGTGATGTGTTAAATGTGAATTATGATAAACTTTTTTAAATCCTAACTTTTCCATGACGGTACCTTCCAAGTTAAGAGACTACTTTAGTCTATAACGGAATAAATACAATGTTTGAGTTTAAGATTCAATGTGTAAATTGTTATCATGTAGGCAAAGTGTGGAGAGCTCAGTGACAACATAAACTATTTGTAATTGGTCTAAAATAATAAAGATCTGCTTGTTATATCATAATGGTATAAAGAATGGGAATTTCTAAGTGACTAGAGGAAGCACTTTAATTTTTCAAAAGTTATCATGCAACTCTTTTTTACATTAGATTGTCAACTAAGGGATATCACAATGAATATGTGAACCTATGAGGACTTGAATTTATTTGACTCCATTTGAGTATAGCGTTATGTTCCTCACTAAGTGTTCAAAGTAGTGGTACCAATGGAGATAATGTCTCAATAAAGACTATTTAATTGCATTGTCAAATTTTTGTGAAAAATGTCCAAGTTTTTCATGAAGTGTTTGGGAAAACACCAGTGTCGAGTGAATGTTATTGTGTTATGTCTATATGCATCATAATAAACATAAGTTTCCTGAGTGAATACTTGATAATAATTGTCTCAACGAAATGTGTTATCATGTTTCTTAATGTTATCCCATGAAAACTTGTTGACATGTCTAATACATGCCAAAATAACTTTAAGTGTTGAATCTCACAAATGTCCAATATACTGATGCATGATAAATATCCCTATCTTATATATATATATATATATATATATATATATATATATATATATATATATATATATATATATATATATATATATATATATATATATATATATATATATATATATATATATATATATATATATATATATATATATATATATATATATATATATATGGATGATTGTGATATTTTTCATACTATACTTGTCTTTCACTTTAGCAAAAATGTATTTTTTTTTAATTTATTGGATTCTATCCCACTGTAATTTTAGTGTTTTTTTTTTGTATTTAAATGTTACATGCCCTTTAGTTGGATTGTTACATTAGTTACCAATCTTTAGTGTGTGGGTTTATATGTGATGTCCAATGAAAAATAAACATTATGAAATATTTATAAAATACTGTTTATTAGTAATGTATTTTGAACATAAGGACGAATACTCATTTTTTATCTTTTATAAAGAAATTAGTTGCTAGCACTTATGTGTAGCCCCTTGTCGCTACTGCGAAAATCGGCGCCGGCTGAACAGAAGAGTCGCCACCGTGCGTTATTTATCCCAACGAAGGGAAAGGAAACGCTCAGAGTAAACCTACCGCAAAGACGGGAAAGGTATGGTCATCGCAACCAAAACCTGGGTTCGGGAGTCGGTTACGCAAGGGGAAGGTATTAGCACCCCTCACGTCCGTCCTACTCGACGGGATCCACGCTTGCTTTCTGGTACGGATTGTTATTCTATCTATTCTAAAGGTCATGGGTTAAAAGAAAATAAAATGACTCGGCAAAGTATCGCACTTTATGCCTATGTATTCCCGTCTGGAACGAGAAATCAGAGTCAACGTAGTTCGCCTACCTACGGGAAAGGAGGGGAAGGTTGCTCGCTAGGATATCGCATCCTATGCCTACGTACTTTCATACAGCATGAAAGATCAGAGTGAACATAGTTCGGGCCACGTACGACACAAGTCTGTCTTGATTGCTTTTATCTCCTTCTGAAAAAGGGTTTTCTGATTACTGGTCCAAGCGGACAAAAATGACGTTTTGATGAGTTCACATTCTTTTACGGAAGAAGTGTCTTTTATTGGATTTGAAATCTTTATTGTGTTTTTCTGTTTGTTTTGAGAAAGAAGAGACAGAACTCTAACCTACGGTTGCGAAGGGAATCAAACTGTCCTAATGTTATCATGCATGGGTTAAGACCTAATGTCTATCATGTTCCTCTCTTGCGCAGAGAGAAACAGAGATCCTAAGGGATAAAAGGAAACAGAAACAATAGCAGATATATACAGTAGAGCAGCAAAACGCATGGATGCAACAATACAAGCGAGGCAAGGGAGTCCCACTCAACCTCGAACCTAGAAAACAATAGGCAAAAGTGAACAGGATTCACTTTCAACCTAACAGGTTAAACAACAAGCAATACAATCCAGGAAAACCAATCAATACATCAGAAATGAATAACAGCATAAAAATAAACAGCCACAGCAGCTCTGCATCAACATCTGGCTTCAAGTCATCTCCAAACAGCTACAAGCTTCAGGCAAGCATCAATCTCCATCTGCACAGCCTTCAAGCAAGGTCTTTGTCATCAGTCTTCCATCTGCAATGGCTTTTCTTCAAGTCTCAATCTTCAGGATGAACATCAGTCAACCAGATGAAGTGAATGAATGTTAGACATTCAATTACCTACCAAGGGTGGTTCATTAACTGTTAACATTATACAGACAATTTTCTCTCAAAAGTTCTATCTTTCAAATACATTCACTGATCCTTCCAAAGGAAGGAGGTGGATATTTGAAAGAGACTTTGAATCATAGAGAAAGGATGGATGCAGACAAGGCATTCCATGGTTGAGAAACAAACTTTCTACTCTAGAGCTCTGCCTAGCTCCTAAAGCCTATACTCCTCAACAGCTGCTAGCAAGAATCTCCTCATCAACTCTGGAAGTTGGTCTTCAGTCATTTGATCTCCAATGACCTTCATCATCACAAGCCTTCAGCTCTCCCAATCCCCAAGCAAACCCAATACCCCATACAGACAAATGAAATAATCCCCAGAGAGGGCACACCACACCAGTCACACAAATATAGCCAGTATACTAATAGCAATAGGGGAATCCTAATATTTTCTAAGGGATCTAATAACTACCCCTAATCCCTATAGTCCCATACCCCAAAAATTCAATCTCTAATTCCTAAGGGAAATGAACTAATTCACCTATGTTATCTCCTAAACCCTAATTTTGTTCATGTTATTCACATCTAATCAAATCACCTAAAATTAATTCCTAAAAATATGAACTAAATTCTATATACAAGATAAATGTCTAATCTAATCAACCTAAAAAGAATGAATTAAAAATAGTAAAGCATCTATTCAAACTAAAATTAACAAATCCATGTATCAAACTAAATGTTATTTATACCCATTTAAAAGAAAAATATGCCAAAAATATAAAAATGCAATGAAATATTAATTTTTTTATGTGACATTTTTCTTAACAAAATTATGAATAATGTGCAAAAAGAATCAATTAAAATCATGCATTTTTCTATTTTTTATGATTTTTTAAAGAAAATGAAAATTTGAAAGAAAATAAAATTGAATTAATTGAAATGGGGTGCAAAAAGTAGTAAAAACCAGTTAAAACAACAAACTGGGCCCAGACTGGGGGGCGCGCATAGCAAGCGCGTATGGGCCCATCAGCATTCAGAAAATGACAAAAATTAAAAAAAAAAAAGAGAAAACGGTGCAGATAACAAGTTTTTTAGGCATAATGTCATTGGGCCTTGGTTCGTGGGGTGTGAAAAGCAGAGAATTGCCAAGCCCAGTCTGATGATAATAAGTGAAACGGTGCGTATTGGTTTTTGAATCTCCCTCCGTTTTCTTTTAATCGTGGCCGTTGGTTTTAGTCCCCAGTCAAAGTCAAACAATAGATCCAACGGTTCAAAGGTTATCTTCAACCTTAGAAACCCTAGGGTTTCTGAAACTCCCTTCGCCATGAACGAACTTCCACCATTCTGTTCTCTCTTGTTCCTCCACGAAATCAAACGATTCCAAAAGCAAAGATGATCTACCTCTCCCCCTCTACACAGCCATATCAATAACTTCCTCTAAAACTCAAACAATAAGCAAACCCGATAGGCATAACAGTTCGAATCCACCATGATCACCTGATATCAAATCTCCCAATTCTCTATAATTCTTGCCATAAACTAATCCACATCTCATGCTGATCACTACAAGCTATTAACCTAAGACTATCTTGCATTATCATTGATGTTATAAGCTCCAACAGAATTAGTGCATCATGATCAACATCCATGAAACTTGTTCAAACTTGGTGAAATTCATCATCTAACTTAACTTAACCATTTTATGCTAACAAATCACTAACATGCTGGCTGAATCATGCAATTCGAATAGAAATCCAACCTGGTATAAAATGAAGAAAACAGCTATGCAATTCTCTGATCTGATGCTTGTAATGATTGGAAATGAATCAGGGGACTTGATGATGAGTTCTGTATGCACTGAATCTTGTTCAATTCCCTTGGATCTTGCAATTCCAAAATTCTTGCTTCTTGGATGATGGAAGTGTATGGCACTAATTCTCCTCAATTCTAACCAATCTTGATGTGAATTCTAATCTATGGACAATGGTGATGATGATCAAATCAGAAAATGTGGAAATTGAGAGAGATTTGAGAGAGTTTGAGTTGATTTTGCAAAATGGAAGATTTGTGTGAAACTTGGTGTTATGAGCAATGTGATTCACCAACCATGGCATGGATCTCTTCATATCAATATATAGATATCATTGGAAAGTCCTAGAAGTTTGGAGAAGCTTCCCATGCACTTTTTCCTTACATTTTGGATTATGTAACTTTCATTGTAAGTAACCATGCATAACTTCTAATTATTGAACCAAACTCAAAATTCTACTTTTGCCAATGTTCTCAAAATGATTTTTCCAATCAAAATGACCTATAATTTCATCCCATTTGGCCAAAATATGAAAAATCTCATTTTTAGGTCATTTTTCATTCATTAAATTCACCAATTTTGAAACCTTGTGCTATGAATCTTTCCAATCTTTCATGGTCACTTTTCTAGACTCAAAATGTCATTTGGAACAAGTTTGATGTTGTGAAGTTTTTCATTTGAAGCTTCCTTGTATGAGTTTTGGGCATAGGCTTGAAATGACCTGTAATTCTCAGATGACCAAAATACCCTTTGCTTGCCAAGACCATAAGTAGAGGTCCACACATAATATGAAGGCATACCATACCGTTATAGAAAGCTAAGACAATGAGGAACAACTCTTATGTTTACCAAAAATTCATTTGAAATCTCCTTGAGGGGTAAAAGTAGCTTGGAAGACAAGTCACTTTCACAGACAAAATTTCAGATACCTCAAATGACCTGTAACTTGCAAGGACCATAACTTGAGTTCTATAAATCTCCTTGATGTCTTCCACCACTCAAATTAAAGGTCTTGATATCCTCTACAAGTTTCATGTCGGCCAAGGATCCATTTGAAGCTTGCATTTTGACTTATCTTGCTTGGAAATTTGACCTAAACTAGGGGATTTTTTACACAGAAACCCTAATTTAGAAACTCCTCTTCTCCTTGATTTCTCTTGATTTCTTCTTGACATATCACCATACCCTAGTTGAATGTCTTCAACCGCAATTCTTATGATCACACCAATGACTTGTCTCCTTCTCCAAATGACTTTCTAAGTCCTCTATGATGTCTAGATACTCTCCATGCTCAGCCCACAGCTCACAATTTCTTTGATGATCCCCAGATACTCTCAGCTAGGAGATAGATGCACTGCTTGATCCATTGACTTCCCAGTTTTCAAATTCCTTCTGATGACTTGAATGAGATTGAATTAGGATAATAACCTCTTGACAGGCTCATAGAGATGAGAATAATGCTTGGTCCTCTGTGGGATGACTTGCTATGCTATGCTATGCAGATGATTAGACTATGTACATGACCCTATATGCAAATGCTAATGATATTGAATCATGAACTAAGTGAATAAGGTTTAGCAAATTTTAGGGTGCAACAACTGCCCCTATTCAAGCGACTTGGACCCGATTGGGTGAAGAGCGAACGGCCTTCAAACATTCGCGGTACGAGACGGTTGAATACTAAGAACCCGGAATGGACCAGTTGCACAGTCCTTGTCCTGGCATGCTTGGCTGAATCCAGGCATCCATATCGCAGTCGTTGTCTCCTTCTTCCGACTCCGAAGCAGCATTGATGGTTTCATGACATACTCCACTGGCAGAGATAGTTATTGGCCCTCTGAAACGGGGTGCCCCCACAACATGTGTGGACGACGGCGGTTGGTATCCCAGCCCGAATCGGTCCATCTTCACAGGAATATCCAGCACTTTGCCCCAGCCCTTTGCTTCTCCTGCCTCCACCAGAGCTTGAGCTTCTTTATACGACGAGACGACTAGCTCCGACACTTTGCTCGGCCCGGGACCTTTATTCTTGATACACAACCCTTCAAATGCCTGGCAGGGTGTCTCGTGGATCTCTCCATCGACCTCCACATATTTAAATGATGACAGATGGCTGACCAGGATGTCTTCTTCTCCGCATACTATGACTATGCTGTCTCCGACCATATATTTTAACTTCTGATGCAGGGTAGACGTGACTGCCCCAGCCCCGTGAATCCAGGGTCGTCCGAGCAGGCAACTATACGCAGGCTGTATATCCATGATATAAAATTCAGTGGCGAACACCTCCGACCCCACCTGTAGAGGCAATGTTATCGATCCAAAGACTGTTCTTCGCGTGCCATCAAACGCTCTGACTACCAAGTCACTGGGCGTGCACAAGATTCCTCTGACATCCAGCTTCATCATCGCCTTCTTGGGCAGCACATTCAAAGACGATCCGGTGTCGACCAATACATGCGACATTACTGGTCCTCTACATTCGACAGATATGTGCAGCGCCATATTATGATCTCTCCCTTTCGGGGTCAAATCGAAGTCGGTAAAGCCTAAGTTGTGGCCAGCATTCACATGTGCCAACACTCCTTCCAGCTGATTTACGGAGACGTCTTGGGGTACGAAGGAAGTATCCAGGACTTTCAACAAAGCATTTTTGTGAGCTTCCGAACATAAGAGCAATGACAAGATGGATATTTTGGACGGCGTCTGTTGCAGATGCTCCACAATCTTATAATCACTTTTTCGAATCAAGCGCATGAACTCTTCTACCTCTTTCGATGCCGATGCCTTTTCGCTTGCCTGCACTGGAACGTTCTCAACCATCTTCCCCTTTCCTTTCGCTAATCTTTCGGCCTCCACTTCAGGTGATATAAAGATCCTACCACTCCTTGTCATACCTCCTGACCCAACAACATTGTCCACAGTCTTGGCTGGCTGTTTATTAACATCAATCTTTATTCCGTCACAATACACCTCCAACCCATATGACCATGGGACTGCTTTTGTGTTCTCGTACGGGATTGGTTCGGCCTTAGTTATGGTGATCGGCGGTTGCTGAGCCGGTGCTGTTATAGTGATTGTCTTCCGAGGAATCGTTACGGTGGCCACATCACTCTGATTATCTGCTACTGCCCCTGCAGGCTCTTTGATTGTTGCTCGGTCAAACTGCAATGTGCCTCCATCAATTAAAGCCTGAATGCCTTTCTTCAAATCATCACACCCCCAGCTAGGGTCCAGCACTCTAAGCAATACTCGTCACATCCTGGATAAACACCCCCTTGCAACAATCTGCTTTTTACCTCGTTCAGCGGCGTCTTTAAATCATCGACATTCATAACCAGATTCAACCCTTCCTCAGTCAGAATGGCGTTCACCCCATGATTAGGCATGGGTTTCTGCACTATATTCGGACCCGCCGTTCCGAAATTGATAGTCTTATTGTCCAAAAGATCCTGCACAACATGCTTAAAAGTATGGCAACCCTCTACATCGTGGCCCGGAGCCCCAAAATGAAAATCACAGTGCCTGCTTGCATCATAACCATACGGAGGAGTTCCCGTTATAGGCGCCAGAGTTCTCTTCTCTACCAGGTTCAAACCCAACAATGTCTGCAACAAGTCAGCATACGTTGAGGGAGGCTTCTCAAATACTCTCCTTGGTTTACTACCCTGGAATCTTCGCTGAGCCTGCTGTGCCCCCTGCTGCGACTGTTGCTGCTGCTGTTGTTGAAATGGCTGCTGCCGCTGCATTGGCTGCTGTTGAAACAGTTGTTGTTGATATGGAATAGTAACACTCGCCACCTGCTGCGGCTGATGGTATTGGTTTCGACCTCTGCCTCTGCCTCGGCCTCGGCCTCCAAACACTGCGCTCGCCTCGCCCTGACGGCGCCCACCAAAAGCCTTCCTATTACTGCCAGATGCAGTTGATTCCTCGACTTGGAACTTTCCCTGCTTAATGTTGCGCTCAATCTTTTCTCCCATCAGAATCAAATCTGAGAAACTGGCCAGAGATGTATGAAACAACTTGTCATGGAACATGCCTGTGAATGTGCCGACGAACATGTCGTTCATTTCTTTGTCTTCTAAAGGAGGACGGACCCTAGCAGCCATGTCGCGCCATCTTTGCGCGTACTCTTTAAAGCTCTCATCCTTTTTCTGAGACAGCCCTGCCAATTGGACCCGGTTGGGTGCCAAGTCGCTGTTATACTTGTAGTGAGCTACAAATGCCTCTGCCAATTGCTTCCATGTCTTGATATTAGTTGGCTCTAACCCCATGTACCACTCTAGGGAAGGGTCTGACAAACTATCTTGAAAGAAATGCATTAGCATTCTCTCATCAGTTGAATATGCAGACATCTTTCTGTAATAAGCTCGTACGTGCACTTTCGGACATGTGTCCCCTTTGTACTTATCAAACGTAGGAGCTTTGAATTTTATTGGCACCCTCAAGCCAGGTACCAGACCCATTGCTGACATGTCTAAACCCACAGCACTCTGGTTCAGGACCCTCCTCATCTGCTCTTCTAGCATTCTGATCTTCTGGGAGTTATCCATCGGCCCTTCGAAACCTCTGCCGGAGAAAGCGTCCTCCTGCTGATCTTCTTGCCACATACCATTCTCAGCTCCATACCCATCATATCCATTATTGCGGCCAGCCCTGATCTGATTCATCACCGGGCCTCGCCCTCTGTTGCCGTATCCCTGAGCAACTCCAGCAGGTCCAAAAGCCATTATCCCAGCGCCGTTTCCATTTCCGAAACCTCCGTAACCCTGATTGGCCACACCATAACCGTCTTGCCCAAAGCCTTGAGCATTGAAACCATATTTCCCAGCGTTATCGAATCCCTGATCGTTGAATCCGAATCCAGCATCGCCAAAGCCGTTGCCTCCCATATTATCACCCAAGTTGACATCACCAAGCCCAACGTTATGGACAGTAGTCTCGTTCCCAACTCCGACGTTACCGTTCCCAGCAGCGGTAGCGTTGTTGACATTCGCAGCAGGTATATTGACTACAGGTGGAGCCACTGGCGTGGGAGTGCCATCTCCATAAACAGTATCGACTCGCACAGACTAATGATCCTCATTACCGTGACCGGCGTTTCTGACCAACAGAGGCTGCACCATGGCTTGCAAATTCTCCTGACCTTTTGCAATAGCTTCCATAGTTTGCATAAAGAGAGCTAGCTTCTCGCGCACATCTTGCATCTCGTTCTGCATTTGATCCATGATTCTTCGACAGTTGGTGCGAGTGGAATAGCGGTGCGGGTGCTGATCTGCAATCCTGAAAATACCTGGTACAGAGCAGGAAATAAGACACCATCCAAAGATTACCTGTAATGCAATATGAATGTGAATGCAATGCAACGTGTGTCTGTGCATTAGGGAAATTCATTCCCCGATTCTAGTGTGAAGGTGTCGGTGCAATGACAGTGCTAGCAATACAAAGATCGGAGTTGAATCACAGAAAGCCTCATATATTGCAGAGAAACCAGTAAGCCCGGGATACAATATCACTGAGAGTACAATAAAAAGGCATGACCTCAACCAACAATCCTGGTGATGGTCAGCACTATGCAAATAAAGCATACAAGTTACTATATGAAATGATCAAACACTCCCATAAGTATGGTATTCTTCTAGCAACCTCTTGGTCTCCGGATGACTTGGTCGAGCAAGCAGCCCTTCAACAAGTTGGTTCCTTCTCTTGAGAACACGCCGCACGTCTTCAGCAGTTTCCTCCCATACCCCTTCTCCGAAGCGATCCTCTAGTTTACGCTTCTGAGACACAGCTTCATCTCTGCCTTTGATGGCCTTGTTCAGTGCATTCTGGAGGCTGTACCTGGTCATCACTTCTTCTTCACACTTCTTGATGCTGGACTTCAACTGCTCTTCGAGGTCGGAAATTTGCTGCTTCAACTTATCCTCCCTCTTCTTATTGTTGGTGAGCGTAGCATTCCAAGTCTTATTGCAAGAAGAGATCTCTCGGTGAGCTGCGTCGAGCGCTTTCTTTTTGGATTCCAGCATGTCATGGGAGCTTCTGAACTCTTGCCCCAGACGTTCGCGCTTCTTCCTCTCCTCAGTCAACTCAGCCCCTAATCTGTTCATTAGCTCAATCTGCTGTTGGAAAGCATGCACGGCCTTGTTTTTCTCGCTGCGTATCTGGGCTAGCTCCTGCTCTAACCCTTCGTTGATCTTCATCAAGGCTTCTTTTTCTTTCACCACTTGCTCGTAGGCCTCCCTAGAAACAGTAGTGGGCTCTGCTACCGGAATGGGAACAAGGATTGGTGCATCTGGAAATGGCATCCGCAACTGACTTGCTCTCTCCTGGATCCAGACTCTGTAAGGTGCATAGGCCTGACAGTCATTCTTCCCTAACAACGGCTTCCCTCTTCGGTTAATACGCGTCCAGGCATGCTGCAGCTTGGCTAATAACCCCCCCTTCAAATCACCGGTGAAGTACAAAGATTCCTGTACTTCCTCCTCCTTTGGTGGGTTCTTCAGTGCATATCCGAACTGACGGACCAACAGAGATGGGTTGTAGTTGATACACCCTTTCCTTCCTATCAGCGGGACATTAGGGTAACCAGAACAGCTGAAGATAAGCTCGGATCCCAGCAGATCTCTATCAAACTATTCAACGTCTTCGGAAGATAGCCTCATCAGGCGTTCTGACCAGCTAGCTGTGGTTGCACTCTTCACAAAAGATCCCTTCATGGGGAGATGGCTTTTAAACCACATACCCAGCAGCGGTACACAGAAGTGAACATTCTTCCCTCTTCCCTTCTCATTTTTGTAATGCAGTGAGTGGTAGAAATCTCCGAGTAAGGTAGGTACAGGATTACCAGCGGCAAACAAGTAGAAGGCGTCGAAGTCCACAAAATTCGGTACATTGGGAAACAATACTATGCCGTAAATGCACAGAGCCAGCACATCATTGAAGGCAATCCAGCACCCGCTCTTAGCGTACTCCTGGGCTTTACCAATCAAGAACTGGAGCGAGAAGCCTGGCACTCCACGGGAAACAGTAGTCAATAGTTCAGAAGCATCCACATGCAAAGCTTTTGCCAAGTCTTCCGGCTTGGGCTTAACGCCAGAATGAATGAATGGAACCTGGTTCTGCATGGGTAACTCAGTAAACTCCACATACTCCTCAATGGTAGGCCCCATAATGAAATCAGCAAACGTAAAACATCTCAATGCGGGATCATAGAATTGCATCAAAGCGTACAGCCCATCTAGCTCTGTCTCCGTGGGTTTGCGCACCAACCTCAATAGTCTTCCATAGCTCATTCTGAAGCTCCTACGAACATCCTCATCAGCCAGAGAGATCAACCCAAGCAGGGGGACAACATCAGGGGTAGGCAATTTGTAAGCAACGGTCCTCCTCAAGCTGGCCATGACCAATCACTCAGAAATCCGGACACTAGAACTAGGGAAATGCAAATGCACCTGCAGCACAGACACACGTTATTGGGATGCAACGATGATGAGTATGCAAACAAATGCAATGCAAGTAACATGCAACGGGGACCAACTGCCGTAGCTGAATAGCCTGAACCATATCAAGAGGTCTCAAACAGACTCTTTAGAAGTCCTCAAACCCTGGTCTCAGATAGACCTAAAACAAAGCTCCAACAATGGTCTCTGACAGACCTCAGAACTCTCCAACTGGTCTCTGGCAGACCTCAGAACTCTCCAACTGGCCTCGGACAGACCTCATAACCCTCCATAAATACCCAGGATCTCTGAGCAAGAAATAACTGGTATCTGAAGGTCTAGTTACCTGCATAACCCCAAACCCTCTCACAGGTTGATGTCCTAGTAACTGACAAAGGTATGGCATCCTATGCGGTCGTCGGCGTCACAGACTTTCAGGGTTGATGATACGATTCCCAGAAGGAGTGGCATCATCAAATCCTGAAGATGCCTCACTTAGCCAACTTCCAAATGATCGGTCCCCAGAGTCGACAATTCAACTAACCAGCAACCCACGCCAACCAAAGGAAGGGGCAGGAGGCCAACCAGAGGAACCTCGTCTGAGTGTAGATTTCGCGGGACACCAAGGCAAGCAAAGCAAGCGGGCGCCAACTAATCTCTACTCTAAGTCTAAGGTGCACTCAAGCCCAGGTTCGGCTTCTCACTCAGTATCAGAACACCCGTCACACCCCAATACAGCAATAATAATCAATATATATAATGCTGAAAATAAAGGTCAGAAATATAAATCCATACAAAATCCTCGACGGGAAAACAAGCGTTAGGATTGACTCTCTTAAGGGACGTTGGATCCCAAATGCATAAGAACTATCGCAGTCCTTAGCAGCCAGGGGACGTTGGATCCCCAGCAGAGTCGCCAGCTGTCGTTACTGCGAAAATCGGCGCCAGCTGAACAGAAGAGTCGCCACCGTGCGTTATTTATCCCACGGGAGGGAAAGGAAACGCTCAGAGTAAACCTACCGCAAAGACGGGGAGAGGTATGGTCGTCGCAACCAAAACCTGGATTCGGGAGTCGGTTACGCAAGGGGAAGGTATTAGCACCCCTCACGTCCGTCGTACTCGACGGGATCCACGCTTGTTTTCGGGTACGGATCATTATTCTATCTACTCTACAGGTCAGGGTAAAAAAAAGAAAAGGAAATGACTCGGCAAAGCATCGCACTTTATGCCTACGTATTCCTGTCTGGAACGAGAAATCAGAGTCAACGTAGTTCGCCTACCTACGGGAAAGGAGGGGAAGGTTGCTCGCTAGGATATCGCATCTTATGCCTACGTACTTTCATACAGCATGAAAGATCAGAGCAAACGTAGTTCGGGCCACGTACGACACAAGTCTGTCTTGATTGATTTTATTCCTTCTGAAAAAGGGTTTTCTGATTACTGGTCCAAGCGGACAAAAAATGACGTCTTGATGAATTCACATTTTTACGGAAGAAGTGTCTTTTATTGTGTTTGAAATATTTATTGTATTTTCTGTTTGTTTTGAGAAAGAAGAGACAGAACTCTAACCTACAGTTGCGAAGGGAATCAAACTAACCTAATGTTATCATGCATGGGTTAAGACCTAATGTCTATCATGCTCCTCTCTTGCCCAGAGAGAAACAAAGATCCTAAGGGAATAGACGGAAACAAAAACAATATCAGATATATACAGTAAAACAGTAAAATGCATGGATGCAACAATACAAGCGAGGCAAGGGAGTCCCACTCAACCTCAAACCTAGAAAACAATAGGCAAAAGTGAACAGACTTCACTTTCAACCCAACAGGTTAAACAGCAAACAATACAGTCTAGAAAACCAATCAATACATCAGAAATGAAATACAACAAAAAATAAACAGCCATAGCAGCTCTGCATCAACACCTATCTTCAAGTCATCTCCAGACAGCTATAAGCTTCAGCCAGCATCAATCCCCATCTCCACAGCCTTCAAGCAAGGTCTTTGTCATCAATCTTCAGTCTACAATGGCTTTTCTTCAAGTCTCAAAACTCCAGGATGAGGGATCAATCATAAGAGTGAATTGGGTGTTAAGCAATTAGTTGACTACCAAGGGTGGCAAACCAACTGCTACTAACACATAAGATGTTTTCTCTCAAGAGTTCTATCCCTTAGACAGTAGCACCAAGCCTTCCAAAGGAAAGGGGTGAGTGTCTTAGAGAGACTCTGTATCACAGAGAGGAATGGAGGCAGTCAAAACCTTCCATGTTTGAGAATCAAGCTTTCTAATCTAGAGCTCTGCCTAGCTTCTAAACCCTAATCTCCTCAACAGCTGCTAGCAGGAATCTCCTCATCAACTCTGGAAGTTGGTCTTCAAGCTCTGGATCTCCAATGGCTTCATCATCACAAGTCTTCAGCTCCCCCAATCCCCAAGCAATCCCAATACCCATACAGACAAACAATAATCCCCAGAGGGCACACCACACCAATTAATCAAATATAGACAGTAATATACCAATAGCAGTAGGGGAATCCTAGTGATTTCTAAGGGATCTAATAACTACCCATAGTCCCTATAGCCCCATATCTAACATATTCAATCTCTAAGTCCTAAGGGAAATGATTCAATTCTCCTAAGTCATCACTTAAACCCTAATTTGTTCATGTTATTCACACCTAAACTAAACACCTAAAATTAAGTCCTAAAAATGTGAACTAAATTGCATATTCAAGCTAATCTTATCTACTAATCAACCTAAAAAGAATGGGTAAAAAATATTAAAGCAACTATTAGAACAAAAATTAACAAATTCATGTACCAAACAAAATATTATTTACACCTAATTAAAAGAAAAATATGCCAAAAATAAGAAAATAAAATGAACTATTAATTTTTTTTTTGATGATAATTTTCTTGACCAAATTAAGAAAATAATGCAAAAAGAACCAATTGAAAATATGCATTTTATGATTTATTATGATTTTTAAAAGATTTAATGTTTTTTGAGAGAAAAAAAAGAAGTGAAATAAAGTTGGCAGGGGGCGCAGCAAGTAATAAAAACCAGTTAGAAAATGAACTGGGCCCAGACTGGGGGGCGCACCTAGCAAGCGTGTCTGAGCCCATATGCACTCAGAAAGTAAACAAAAAATTAAAAAACAGAAAACGGTGCATAAAGTAAATTTTTCAGTTCAAATGAGTTGGGCCTGATTTGAGGGGGTGGTGTTAGCAAGGATTTTAAAGCCCAGTCAAAAAGTATTAATGAAACGGGGCGTTTCATGGTTTGAATTTCCCTCCGTTTCTTCCATTCAATCGTGGCCGTGGGATTGAATTCCAAGTCAAATGTCAAAGCTTGATCGAACGGCCTACAAGTCGTCTTCAACCTTGAGCCAAACCCTAATTCTGAAACCCTAGCCATGCAAGCACCTTCCATCGCTCTGTCCTCTCTCATCTCTCCATGGATGCCTTCGATCCAAAGAGCAAAGTTGCTCTAGAAACTCTCCTCTACACAACCATAACCATAACTCCTCCTAAAACTCACTCAATCAACCAACCCGATAAGTGCAACAATCTGATTCCACCATTGATACTTGTGATCGAACCTCTCAATTCTCCATAATTCTTGTCCTAAACTCATCTACGCCTTATGCTGATCACAACATGCTATTCCATCAAGATTTTCGTGCAATATCCTAATGGTTACAAGCTTCAACAGCTCTTGCACTCCATGACCAAACTCCATGAAAACTCTCCAAACTCATCAAACTCAGTCCTCTATCCTACCTTAACAATTCTACGCTATCAAAACCTAATAACTCTAACTAAAACATGCAATTCGAATAGAAATCCAACCTGGTGCAATTGGTGAAAACAGGTACCAAATCCTCTTGATCCAAGGCTTGAAGTGAGTGGAAAATGATCCAAGAACTTGATGATGACAGAATGTATGCAACAAATATGACTCCAAAGCTTTGAATCTCTCAATTCCAAAATTTGTGCTTCTTGAATGGTGAACTTGCACAGCTCGAATCCACCTCAATTCTACCAAATGATTGTATGAATTCTGATCTAGGGATGATGATGATGAGTACCAGATCAAGAATGGGGAAAATTGATGAGAATTTGGAAGAGTTTGAATTGATTTTGCAAATGGGAGAAAATGTATGAAACTTGTGTTTATGAGAAAAATGAGATCACCAACCATGGCATGGAGTTACTCATATCAATATATAGGTGAGGTTAGAAACTCCTAGAAGCTTGGAGAAGCTTCCCATGTGTGATTTCCCTTGGATTTGGTTTATGTACCTTCCATTACAAGTAACCATGAATAACTTCCAAAATGTGAACCAAGCTCAAAATTATATTTTAGCCAATGTCCTTAAAATGATCTTTCCATTCAAAATGACCTATAATTTCACCTCATTTGGCCAAAATATGAAAAATCTCATTTTTTAGGTCATTTTTATTCATTAAATCCAACAATTTTGGAACCTTGTGCTATGAATCTTTCCAATCTCTCATGGTCACTTTTCTAGACTCAAAATGTCATTTGGAACAAGTTTGGTGTTGTAAAGTTTTCCATTTGAAGCTTCCTTGCATGAGTTTTGGGCATAGGCTTGAAATGACCTGTAATTCTCAAATGACCAAAATACCCTTTGCTTGCCAAGACCATAAGTAGAGTTCCACAAATCATATGAAGGCATACTATACCATTATAGAAAGCTAAGACAATGAGGAACAATTATTATGTTGACCAGAAATTCATTTGAAATCTCCTTGAGGGGTAAAAATTGCTTGGAAGTCAAGTCACTTTCACTGACAAAATTTCAGATACCTCAGATGACCTGTAACTTGCAAAGACCATAACTTGAGTTATATAAATCTCCTTAATGTCTTCCACCACTAAAATTAAAGGTCTTGAGATCCTCTACAAGTTTCATGTTGGCCAAGGATCCATTTGAAGCTTGTATTTTGACTTATCTTGATTGGAAATTTGACCTAAATTAGGGGATTTTACACATAAACCCTAATTTAGAAACTCCTCTTCTCCTTGATTTCTCTTGATTTCTTCTTAGCATATCAACATATCCTTCTTTACATGCCAAATGATGAACCCCACATCTTTCCAATAGCCCTTAATGCATTTCAATCAATCAATTGACCTAGAGTTGACCCAGGGTTGACCCAGATGAAACCCTAGTTGACTATCTTCATCCACAACTCTTGTGACTACACTAATGACTTGTTTCCTTCTCCAAAGGACTTTCTAAGTCTCCCATGATTCCCACATACTCTCCATACTCCAGCCACAGCTCACAACTTACTTATTGATCCTCAGACACCCTCAGATAGGAGCTAGACTCAATGCTTGATCCACTGACTTCTTCAACTTTCAAATTCTTTTCTGATGACTTGAATGAGATTGCATTAGAATAATAACTTCTTGATAGGCTCCTAGAGATGAGAATAATGATTGGTCCCCTGTTGGATGAGTTGCTATGCTTATGCTATACAAATGGTTAGACTATGTACATGACTCTATATGCAAAGGCTAATGATATTGAAACATAAACCAAGTGAAATAGGTTGAGCAAATTTTAGGGTGCAACAAGGTCCCCCTGCAATTTGGACAACTCAGCGGCAGAGCAACCCTCCTCGTTCAGGACAAGGGCCGTCGTGAACATCCGCATCATCGCGGCCAAATCCTCCGCCAGGATACGTCGACGAGACTCTCGATCGACTTCACGGACAACCTTCACTTCCCCAGCAGAGACAGTATGAGACCGGGCCCCGTGAAAATAGCCCGGATGCTGATGGCACGGCGGAACGACATAGCCCTCCTCGGCCGAGCCGGTCGTCAGATCAATCAAGCCGCTGGGTTCCTCAGATCTCGGCCTCTTCGCAGCTCCCTGAGACGTAGGAGACTGGCTCTCCTAGGGAGAAGAAGACGAACTCTGGCCTCCCGGCGTCACGGCCTCCTGCCCAACCAGTTGACTCACCCGCGTCTTCGGGACCGCGGCGGCCCTTGAGGCGCGCAGCTTCTTCACTCGCTCCTCGACGGAAGATATGTTCGCTGCAAAAACAAACAGAGAGTTAGCAACGGACAAAACATATGATCACAAGAAAGAAGAAACGTCCCTACCTAGATATTCCAGAGCGTCCGCCCCCGTGGCGTAACCGAGCAGGGTCTTCGTGTTAATCAGCCTTTTCTTTGTCTGCACGTTCCCCTGCGGGTCGAGGATGTACCGACCGTCGAGCATCACTAGTTTCGACGGGGGAAGATCCCGCACAAAGGCCACTATTTTCATATAGGCGGCCATATCCCTCTCGTCGAGAGTCCTGGCCCGGACGATGTACCGGTCAGTACCACGGTTGAAATGTTCCGAGGTCCACAATAAATGTACCTTGGGGAGCCACGCAAGGAACCGCTGGCTGTCTATCGTCCGCTCTCCCTCGGTAAAAAGAGTATCTGAGCCCTCCTGGGTGATCGGTTTCACGAGGAAGAACCGACCCTTGAAATCTCGAACAGAATCATTGTACGTCTTGAAGAGCTTGGTCGGCTGCTTAAACGAGACCCATCCCTGACGGCCGTTCACCGACTGGCGTTGCAGGTGGAAGATGCGAAAAAACAAGGGCACCGTGGCCTCCACCTCGAGATAAAAGCACACCACCTCGAACGCGCGGATAAAGGACATAGCGTTAGGATGCAGCTGGGACGGGGCCAAATGTAACCAGTCGAAGAGGCCCAAATGGAAAGCGGAGAACGACAATCGGAGTCGGGCCTCTTTGAAGTAGAACTCGTGCATGGGAAACATCTGCCGCCCATATCTCGAGCAGATGCGATGATGCTCCTTCGGGCGATACACCTGCCAGTGTTGCGGCTCCCCTTCGTACGTATCCTCCACGGTAGCGTAGACATCGGACGCGTCGAGCACGAATCAAGAGGGGGTGGACAACGGCTCTTCGGCCATCCACTCTTCGACGGGGAGGACCCGCTCGTCGAAATCTGGGACCTCAGGTTCATTATCTTCGATCATCGTCCCCGGTATCAAGGCCGACATGTACACCTGAAAAGCAGAGGACAGTGGTGAATTCGATAGCCACAATCAAATCCACCCTTCCACCGCAGGTCAAGTGAAAGGGAGACAACGACGGGAGGACGACGAGCGCGCGGGCGCTCCCCGAGGGACGCTCCCCGCCGCTCCTCCATGGGGCGTTCAAAGGCTAACCTATCACCCCTCCCCGAGGTACTCACCGGGAAAGGCACGCGTCCCCGAGGCATTCATCGGAGAAAGCCCCCGTCCTCGGGGCATTCATCGAAACAACCAAACCTCCCCGGGGCATTCATCCAAACTAACCCAGAAAACCGCCAGATACGGCAGAACTCGCGTCTCTCCTCGGGGCATTCATCACGCCCCGACCACAGACCCTAATTAAACGGCAGAAATAAAAGGAGAAAAAAGAGAAACTTACTTGTGACGGCGGCGAACGGGAGGAAGAACTAATGGCGCGGCGGCGATCCACAACAACGACGGACGAGGAGGAATCTTTGAGTTTCACAGGTAAGACAGCAAGGTGGAAAGTAAAAAAATGAGTGGGGACCCCCACATTTATAACCCGGCGCGAAACTCGAAGCGACACTAGGCTTTTGAGTGTCCTAGGGTAGCCGCCCTACTATCCACTCAACGTGCGACATGTGGCGGTAACCCGAAGGTCGCGTCCCTTCATATACCTTTGCCCCGCTCTCCCGATGACAAGAAGACCCTCGTGCATGCACGCATTCCACCGGGCACAAAACCGACGAGCCTCCCGCCTCGCTACCTCTTTTTCCAAAGCAACGACCTTAAGTCCTCGCTCTTTCGCCACAGAGCTTCGACTTGGGGGGCTCCTGTTCTGGTCTGGTCAGCCTCGCGGTCCAGCCCAATAACGCACAAGGCCCATTAAGCGGAATGGTCTGACCGGGCACACACCCCCTAGGACGGGCAGAGTACGCTCCCCGCCGAGCGGGACGGCGCGTCTCGAAGCGTCCTCGGCGCCCCCCTTTTAGCCGAACAGAATGCCCTCCGCGGGAGACCTTCCCCGTGCCATCGGGAAAGACCCCATGGCTCTTCCGCGCCCTCGCGTGCTTCCCTCCGCAGGCAGAACTCCCTCCCCTGTCGGGCAGGACTCGCTCCCCTGTCAGGGAGGATTACGTGTCCTTCACACGTTCACCACGTGCTCCCCTTCGCGGGGACACATCAGCAACCAACTGCCCACCTCCGAAAGAGCAGGTCAAACCCACTTTCCGGAGATCAAGGAGCAGTTGGACTAGGGCAAAGACCACGTCCTGGTCTTCACTACGCCACGTAAGCCCTAGCAGTCACCTGGGTTGGGTCTGACAATCCAGCCCAACGCAAGTGACCGTTGGCCCAACGCTGGGGTCTCTCTATAAATACCCTCTTCCTCAAGAGGGTCGGGTAATTCACTTCTTACCCTTTCTCTGTACTTTGCTCTCGTTCTGCCCAACTCCTCACTTTGGCATCGGAGTGTTTTGCAGGTACACCCCCCTTTCTCCTCCTCATCACCGGTGAACAGGTAGCAGTCCAACAGCGTGTGGCCAGCCCGTGATCCCCTTCTGATAAGGTTAGATCAACTTTCATTCTCTCGCCCCTCACTTCTTCAACACTATTCTCGCTGCAATTCATTTCTCATTAATGCCTCTGTAAATTCTTCCCCCAATTTTCATTAACTCAGTTTTTATTTTGAAATTTTCTGTATTACTATAAACGTCACTGTTATAGCGCGCGTGAGGTTCACACGCCAAGATTGTAGTCGTGTGTGAGGATACTTGATACGTTGGCCAAGACGGGCATTACATTCATGGGTTTTCTATAGGATTTGCAAACCTAGTGGTGGCAGTACGACATTGATCAAATGTGTGATGGATCATAACAAAGACCTACAACATAGTTATATCGTGGGCGACAAGGTTTCTAGGACACAAAATAAGGAGTCATGATACCCTTACTTCTGATACCATATTGAAAGCGTGTTTCTTTGAGTAATTGTGTGCTGAATAAGATCATACATGTTTTATATTTATATGCATATGGGATGTTTGTAATAGGTAATCTATTGATTATAATTTATATAAGATTAATGCTAATCAATGCTAATTGATCCCAAACAATGCTAATTGATTCTAACAAATTCTTAATAGCCATAATTTGTGAGATCTGATCACATAATAGTCTTGATGTATTATTGACATCCTTATTAACTACAAGTACTTTTAAAATATTTTTTTTATCATTTGATATATCTCACTATCAAGTTAACTACTTCATACTCTATTAATGATTACTTATTACTTCTAAAGTACTTTATAATATTCTTGAGTGCAGTCTGGTGATGCTCACAAGCATAAAATATATTTACTCATCATGCTCAAATCACAAAACATATTTTATTTGATACATATTATGGCATACATGATAGATAAAAAAAGCTAAAACATATGTAATCTTATTCGTGAACTCCATTTCGTCTAAATATATGTCAAACATTGCCCTTTAGACAAATATATACAACATGGGATATAAGAAATAATTCTTTATTGGAATCTTGAATGTTTAACTGCTTTAACTTTGAATATTTAACTACTTTATAGTATGCAATAATAACAAGAATTTTTTTAGAATCATCACCTTAGAAAAAGTTTCATCATAGTTAATGTCATGAAAATGATCAAAACATTTAGAGAATAAGCTTTTAGAGGATAAACTTGTTTATCATTGAAGCATAAACTTCTAGAAAGTAATTGCTTGAAATTCTAGCAAATGATTAAAGTGTTGACTTTGTTAGAGTAGTATTGACTAGATGATAAAAAATAATTAACTTGGTGAAACATTGAGCAAAGGGTCATTGAAGGTAATATTTAGGATGTGCGGCCAAACAATGCTCATTATTTTTGATTCTCATATATGTGAAGTTAGTGTGAATAAGATTTCTATGTAAAGTAACCTTTTGTCAAAGTTTGCGTGCACGAAACTTCAATTTAGGAGTTTCCCAAAGTGTTGAGAGGAGTTCACCCACTTTTTTTCCAATTCCAATTTTTTATGCAAATTTCGTCATCAAAATTTAACTTTTTGCCATTTTCTTCACACTATTTGAATCCATAAAACCACCAACATTTCTTACTAATCATTGATTCTGTAAGGTCATTTGAAGCTCCAAAGCACTGTATATTTCAATGCATCTACAATAATTTTTATTTAAAAAATTATATTTTTTTTATTATCTTATTTTTCTCTTTCGTGAAAATCACCATAAAATACACAAACCCTTATTGATTTTTTTTACTATGGAGAATCATTTATAGTTAATGACAATCCTTGTAGCCTTAATTTTACCAATGTTATTTCTTGTGGTAAGGTTATATTTTTTTCATAGTTTTAACCTCACTCTTTTCAAATTATCTTCATTATGTTTACTTTGACTTTTCTTTGAAAATTTCATCTTATTGTATCAAAGATGTGATTAGGATGGCAAGAATTTTCGCTAAAGTCATTTGTGTAATTGCTATTTCTTCCTTTAAAGTACTGTTTATTACAATGCACAACATAATGATAAATATAGGAGTTGTGTGGAAGAAGCTAATTCGAAGATTAAAGAGTTTCACGATTAAAATAAAGGTAAGAATGTAATAAATTTGGTATGAAAACTTGGTATGAAATCATAGGTATTGCACACGTAGGACAATCACAAATGCCTAAATTCCTTATTTTTGATGGGAAAAAGGAAATTGTCGAGCCCTAATGAGAGTGATTTAATGAATTAAACTTTTATTCGGTAAATTGAGCCTAAAATGAGAAATATAAAGATTATTAAAGTGTAATGTGTTTACGAGAAAAGTTATGAGATGATATATGTATACTTGTGATTTAAATTAAATTATCATGATCATATGTTATAATTGACTAGTGTTGTTAATTGTTCGAAAAATTTGTTATTAACTATGATCACAATAATGCAACCTTATAGTGTGAACTTTATGTGTTGTAAATGACTTAATAATGACCATAAAAATAATGTGTTGTGAATACATGTCATTAATCTAATTAAGCGGGTTGTGTTAAATGGTATGTAATTTTATTTTCTGACAGTTAATTATGCAATATGTTAAATGTGAAATGTGATAACTTTGCTAAATCCTAACTTCCCCATAGATATTCCAAGGTAAGAGATTATCCGAGTATATGAAGGGATAAATACAATGTTTGAGTTTACGATTCAGTGTGTAAATTATTATCAAGTAGGTAAAGTGTGGCGAGCTTAATGAAAACATGAATCGATTGTAATTGGTATAAAATAATGGAGACCTACTTATTATATCATAATGGTATACAGACGGGGGATTGCTAAGAGACTTGGGTAAACACTTTGATTTTTTCAAAAGTTATCATGCAACTTTTTTATACTTTAACGTGTCAACTAAGGGATAAACAATGAGTTGAGAGAATCTATGAGGACTAGAATATGTTTGACTCCATTTAAGCATAATATCATGTTCCTAGGGATGTCAACAGGGTAGGGAATGTGCGACGAATGATGCTTCTCCGCTCCCCACCCCGCCCCCAATTATTTTCCCACCCCTGTCCCTGATCCCCGTCACGGGGGAATATTTTTCCCATCCCCATTTCCACAGATCCCCACAGAGAATCAAAGATCCACGAAGATCGAAAATTATGACACTAGTGTTTAGTTTTTTTCTTCTCTTTTTTTAGAATATATATTTTGTATTTTTTAATAAATAAAAACACATCTTGAATTAATAACAAACAAATGCAAAAGCACTTGCAGTTACAAAAACATAACCACTAGTTTATTAATTGAACAAAAATCAGCTTGATAATTAAAGTATATTGAAGTTGAAGAGTAATTATCATAAGCACAATGGATAAATGAGAGTATTTGTTTTGATGATGATGAGAATAGAGGAGATAAGGAATGGAGAAGACAAAGAGGATTGAGAAAAGAAGAAGAGGAAAAAGTGTATACATTGTATGTATTCAATGCATTTTTGTAGGATGAGTAGGGCTGGAAATGAGTCGAGTCGAGTCGAACTCACCTCAGCTCGGCTCGACTCGTTAAGAATTGTTCGAATTCGAGTTCGAGTTCGAGTTCAACACGAACTTTTTTTTAAGCTCAAACTCGACTCGTTATAAGTTCACGAACAGTTCGGTTCGACTCGTTAGGTCCATCTCATTAGGTTCAACTCACATGGTTCACGAACTTAAAAACTATTTTTTAAAATATATATATTTTTTAGTATATTTGACATTTTAAATAAATATATATTTTTTAAATAAAATATTAAAATAAAATAAAAGTTATCATATTGAAATTTAACTTTATCTTCGAAATCTACTAATTCAAAACCTACACAACTTTCAAGAGATACATTTGAGAGTCTAATTCAAAAACTACTAAATTGAAGATTAAATTTGTCTAAAATTTGAAGTAAATATTTAAACCTAATCTTAAAGACAGTATAATTCTTTTCATATGTAATCGAGTTGACTCATGAACCTAACGAGTCGAACTATGTATAGTTCAAGTTCAGCTCATTTAGTTAACGAACTTAATTTTTCGCTCATACTCAACTCATTTGGTTCATGAACCTAGTTCAACGATTTAATTGTCGAGTCGAATTCCGAACTATCTTCGAGTTGGTTTGGTTCATTGTCAGCCCTAAGGATGAGGTACTTCAATGGTGAATCAATACATTATACAATAAAACAAAAAAATGTCCACTTATGACTTTTCATTTTCTAATATATTAATTAATTTTTTATTAAATAAATATGCCAAATTATATAATATATATTATATAATATAAAATTAAATATTATGGTCAGAGTCGGGGAATCCGCGGGGCGGAGGGTACTTCTCCAGTCTCCGCACCAAAGTGTCATTGGAGAACTTTTCCCTCCATCCCCACCTCCACGGAGGATAAAATCCTCAACTTCGGAGCTCCAAACAGATGATCCCCGTTAACGGATGCAAATTGACATCCCTACATGTTCCTCACCAAGTGTTCAAAGTAATGGTACAAATGGGGATAATGTCTTAATAAAGAGTATTGTATTGCATTGTCAAATTTTTGTGAAAAATGTCCAAGTGTTTCATGAAGTGTTTGGGAAAACACTAATGTCAAGTGAATATCATTGTGTTGTATCTATATGCATCATAATAATAAACATATGTTTCATAAATGAATATTTGATAACAATTGTCTCAACGAAATGTGTTATCATTTTTCTTAATGTTATCCCGCAAAAACTTGATAACATGTCTAATACATGTCAAAAAACTTTAAGTGTTGAATCTCGCAAATGTCCACTGATGTATGATAAATATCCCTATCTTATTTTATAGATCTATGTGAATGACTCTGATATTTTTTTTACTATACTTATCTTTTATTATTATTATTATTATTATTATTATTATTATTATTATTATTATTATTATTATTATTATTATTGTTGTTGTTGTTGTTATTGTTGTTATTATTATTACTATTTTATTATTATTATTATTATTATTATTATTATTATTATATTATTATTATTATTAATATTTTATGTTTTTGTATTCTCTTTAGAAAAAAAATGTAAAATTTAATTTATTGGGTTCTATCCTACTATAATTTTAGTGTTTTTACACATAAGAGTTACATGCCCTTTGCACATAAGAGTTACATGCCTTTTAGTTGGATAATAACATTAGTTACTAATCCTTAGTGCAGACATATGTGATACAATAGAAGATAAACCTTAATATTATATCAATAAGATTAGGAAATATTTATAAACATATTAATTGTATCAATAAGATTAGGAAATATTTATAGACATATTTTTCTTAATGTATTTTGAACATAAGGACGAATAGACACTTTTTATAAAGAAATTAATTGCTAGTATTTATGTGTACTTACATATTTATATATGTTTAATTTTATGAGTAATTATCATATTCAAAATATAAATTTTTATCTTACTTATCACATTGATAAATATCAACTTCATTTCTTAAAAAAATTGAAATGATAAATATCAACTTCATTTCTTAAAGAAATTGAAATGTTTGTTACTACTCTCGATGTCACAAAATAGATATCTTATATGTGAAAAATATTCGTTATTTTGAGTATTTGCATCATTTTCAATCTAATATTTTATATTTTGCATTTATCGTAAATTTGGATACACCAATGTATAATAATAACAATTTAATAAAAATAATATTTTTTTATCATTCATTTATATAATATTTTTTATTCGTATGAATTGATTAATTAAATTATTTATTTTTGAACCGAAGAAATATAATTTTAGAATATATGAAAAATATTACATCATACACTTTTAAACTAGACGAGACTTATTTAAGGAGGTTTAAAGTGACTTTGAGGTTTTGATTTTGAAAATCAATCTTAAAACTAAAATATGTCTGATTAAAATAAGATTAAATTAATTTTAGTGTAAATTTTAAATAAATTTTTACTATAACTAAAATTGTGAGATATTGGATCGAACTCTAATTAACATGTTATCGAAGTTTGCTCACATGCTGTTGTCGAAAACTTACATGCTGTAGTCGAATTATGTTCTAGTATGTAGTTGTCGAATTTGAGCTTTTGTTAAGGATCCAATTGTTTAAGTTAACTTGTAATGAGTAATTGTTAAAAAACCTATTAGTTTAATATATTAGGTTTTATTATAAATAACATACTAGTCTCTCATCTTAGGTGTGGTGTGACAAAACCTAATTAGGGTGAGAAGATTATTTGTTATTCTTGAGTACTTGTAATCTGTTTTATAGAGAAAGTAAAGAATATTAGTTATAATCAATCCTTATCGTTCTCTTTGTTTTTTCTTATCCCTAATCCTTGTGTGTTTCTTGATCATAAGGAAACTGATTATATTTTGGTTTAAAGCATCCCAATTCACAACAAAACTAATGAAATATCTTTTATAATTCTTTTTTTGTTTTTGTTTTAATGTTAAGAGGTCACTATCAATAGTCGTCGATTGCTACTATAACCTCCACTAGTCACCCCTTTAACTACCATCAACCACTATTCCAACTATTGTTAACAATTATTTCAACTAACTCTATGATCACCTTCCATGACCACTTTATTCACTTATGATCTCAAATCTCACTATCATTGACTACCACTACGATCACCACTAACAAATACCATTATGATCACCACCACTTTAACCATCGCCAACAAGCACTTTGATTATTGACAATTATCATTCCATCCATTTCTAATCACCACCGACCACTACCAAGCATCATTCTAACCATCAACAATCATCAGTGACAATTGTTTATACCACCAATCTGATCACCGCTACCAACATTGACCATCTCTTTAACCATCACACCGACCACCATAAACCATCACTACAAACAACTCCAACTACTACTTTAACCACAAAAATCCACAACTCCAACATCCATTAATCACCCGTATCAATTATCACTTTATCAATATCAAATACGTATTTCGAAAATCAAGTACAAACAACCACCACTTTTTATCACTCTTATTAAAATTACTATTGAATAAATATATTATATATTTATATTAATATAAATATTTTACAAATATAATCATATGAATGATTTGAATTTTAAAATATATTATATTAAATATTTATTTTTATTATATTTTAACTTTGATTTTTAAAAACTTTAAAAACAAAAATTAAAAGTAATTTTAATTTTTAAAACTCAAAATAAAAATAAAATTTTATCTATAAAAGTTTAAAAAATATAAAACACAAACTATCTTAGACTCTGTTTGATAAAACTAACTGATAACTAATAAAGAACTGATAGCTAGTAGCTGATAACTAATAACGGATAGCTTATAGTTGATGACCAGTAGGTTATAGTTGATAAACTAATTTTGTAATGAAATTTAAATATCTAAAATAATAATATTATAATTTGATCTTATATTTTAATAAAGTACATATTTCTTTCTCTCTTTTTTTTTTCTCTCTCAAAATCTATGATATGTCTACTAGCAAACAAATATATTCAATAATACAATATCATATTTATAAAAATAATACATTAATAATAAAAACTCAAATAATAAATAATTAAAATAATAATTTAAAAATAATAAAAAAACAATTCAATGTAATGAACAAAATATTCCATTAATACCAAAATGGAAGATAGATTGCATCATGGATTTGTTCGGTAAAAATAATAAATAACCTTTATATTCTCTCAACTAAAATACAATTATTTTAATATAAATTATAATTATATAAAAAATAAAAATGAATTTTTGATAAAATAGTAAAAATATAAATTAAAAAAAGTCATAATTAAAAATTATAAACTCAAAAACTACTTCAAATAACTTTAGAAAAAAATTTCAAACAAAAACAATTTTATTTTATTAATATAAATTGAAAAACTAAAAACTCTTTTTATATCTTACCAATGTGACTACTAAGTACTAATAAAACCATAATATTCCCTTCCTCTCTAATTATAAGACCCACAATTCTCAACCAACCCCTCCTTTATGCCTTGTTTGTTTCTCCACTTTTATCATTTCATTTCAACCTCGTACTCATAGTTCCTCTTATTCCCATCACCCCCAAACAAACCACATCACAACAAACACCACTCCCAATGGCATGCTCATCTACCACCTCTGCTTCTTCCCTCTTATCTCTAAACCCTAATTCATCACTCATCTCTCCAAAAAAACCTATTTCCACTCTCTCTATCCCTAATTTTCTCCCTAAACCCTTCTCGCTCCCTTCACTTTCATTCTCTCGCCCCTCTCTTCTTCAACACTCTTCTCCCCGCAATTCCTTCCTCGTTAATGCCTCTGTAAATTCTTCCCCCAATTTTTATTATTCAGTTTTTATTTCGAAATTTTCTGCATTGCTATAAACGTCACCGTTGTTGCTTTCTAGCTTGTATGAAAATAGTTTGGCTTTATTTTATTTTTGTTATAGAAATAGTTTATGCATAAATACTTAAATGATAACCAAGTTGTTTATATACACATGATCTTACTTTGAGCTAGAATGTTTTAATGCATTTGGGTATTTTGAAGCATGAAGTATTGAAAATTTGCAGTTTCTTCAATATATCTAGTTCATTTGGGTTTTGAGATTTTTTTTCTTCTTTAATCAATAATCTAATTAAGAAAGATCTCGAGACTAACATTTTGGATAAAAGCATAGACCGGGATAGAACATTATGGTGAAAGTTGATCAATATAGCCTACTCCACTTAATGGGATAATGCTCGGTGGTTGTTGTTGTTGTATCACTAAATTTTAGTCTGAGTATAGTCTTTAAGTTTTTGGTTTGACCTACACAGAGTGGACTTCCATTGGTTGGAAATGTAGCACCTGATTTTGAAGCAGAGGCTGTTTTTGATCAGGAGTTTATCAAGGTAAGCTGCCACCAACCAAAGTGAATATGCATACTGATTCTTAATGGCTTGAAATGTTTTTTATTTATTTTTGAACTAGAATGTTTTCATGTTTTAACGGCTAAAGCATTGTCATTCCAGGTCAAACTCTCTGACTATATTGGGAAGAAGTATGTTATCTTATTTTTCTACCCATTGGACTTCACCTTTGTTTGTCCAACAGGTTGGTCAGTCAGGTTGATCTAGTTGTGCTTTTAAATTTCTTTCCATAGCTTACTAACGATAAAATCTGCTACTTGAATGCAGAAATCACTGCTTTCAGTGACCGGCATGCAGAGTTTGATGCAATAAATACTGAGATTTTGGGTGTTTCAGTTGACAGTGTGGTGCGTTGGTTTACACTGTTGCTTTTATTGTTACTCTTGATACTGTTTAAGGATTTACCTTATAGGGATAAGCCATAAGGTTAAAAGTTCATACATATCATGTTTTCATGTCTCTGAATACTTGCTGAATTGAATAAGAGTATTGTCAGAGAAAATTTATTTATAAATAATGGTAAAGGGAAAAATATGAATAGACCCTTCATTGAAACATAGATAATTGAAATATTTCATTTGTTGTTCTACATATGTAATGTGATTCATAGTAGTTGTAAACTAATGCACACAATCTTTACATAGAACACATGGATACTCTTACATGCTGAGTGCTGACTCATGCCCTTAAAAAACAAGGCTCTTTGTGTTAGTATCTGACAGGTTCGGTATGTTCTTATGGTTTTGACGTAACCTATGTAATGTAACGGAGTTTCAAGCATTTGTTTATTTATTAGTGATGCTTTTGTTTTTTTTGTGTGTAGTTTTCGCACCTTGCATGGGTTCAATCAGATAGAAAGTCAGGTGGCCTTGGTGACTTGAAATATCCTCTAGTTTCTGATGTTACCAAATCCATATCGGAATCTTATGGTGTTCTCATTCCTGATCAGGTATATTCTACCATGAAAATAGTGTTACCTACTATGAAGAACAGACACCGGAGACACGACACCGACACTTACACGTCACACTAGTAATAATTTGAAAAAATGAATAAATTAAACGTAATCACGAGTATCGGCGTCGTTGTCGGACACTGACACTGACACCTTTTATCTGATGTGTCAGTGCTATAGAAGTTACCTATGTATGGCTGAATTATAATAAAGCAGCAATCACATAGTTTGTCTGTTGTATCATCTCTCCCTAAATGAACTTAGTAAAGGTATCCTCTCCACTTTGTAGAATTTCGAGTTATCTGCAACCCAATCGAGTCAAGTTTTTATTTGGCTTTTTAAGGAATTGAACCAGGATTTTGTTTTCCTTTCCCAACACATGTCCTTTAAGCTCATGTTTTGATGTTCTCTGGAATGAATTTCACAGTGCTTATTAACATTAAGCGGTCAAAAGTTGGTATTGCCTATCATTCCGTTATTTCAAACTCTGTCAAAATTTACCATAAAAAGAATCCTATGATGCAGGGAATTGCATTGAGAGGATTGTTCATTATCGACAAGGAAGGGGTTATTCAACATTCTACCATCAACAACTTGGCAATTGGTAGAAGTGTTGATGAGACAAAGAGAACACTCCAGGTGATTGATTATACAACTAATTAGAAACTCATGAAGATTGAACTATATTCTACTCAGAGTATCACATTTTTATTTGTTAGGTCTATATCCGTTCCAACGAGTATATAATTTCATCGTTCCTCTGTTTTGCATTGGTCTTGCAGGCCCTGCAGTATGTACAAGAGAACCCAGATGAAGTTTGCCCTGCTGGATGGAAGCCTGGGGAGAAGTCCATGAAACCAGACCCCAAACTTAGCAAAGATTACTTTGCAGCGGTATAATGTGTATACCAGTTAAGAGCAGCCATGCACGTCTGTATCAATTTGAGTTATAATTTACACTGGTGTACTGGATTTTGTATTGTACTATGTATTGATAATTTGCAATTTTTTTGTTTTGATTATTGTGTATGGATGATCATAATCTTGTGTGATCTACACCTTTTGCCAAGTCTGGAGTTCCATGTTGATATCAATCCCTTGCAAAATGGGATAAAATTGGAAACTATCACTTTAATAAAATGAAATTTAGAAGCTATATGCTGACCAAAAATGAAGTTTGTAAGTATGAAAAAAAGAAGTCAGAACAATAATTAAAAAATCTCAATAAATGCAGTTTTTATGAATTCTTGAGCTCATTCAACTTAACATGTATCATGTATGTTTATCCTAGCAGTTTTAACAATATGATAGATTTGGAGCATAAATTGTTGGAGCACAGATAGGAAAAATCTAAATTCAATACAATTAGAAATAGCAATATCTCAGGGACCTTCAAAATTATCGGTATTACCATAAAATGTATAAACAGTATGGGTATATATAATGATCATGTCCTTCTCATTCCCTATTCTATCAACTTGCAAGTCTAAACTTTCAATACTCAAAAATAGCAAAAGACTGTAAAATGTCAAATATATTTAATTTTAGAATGTATTTGTCATTTACATAATTTTATAAGATTTCAAAAACTCTATGATCGATGCCATGAAATTCTGTCAATTGGAACGATTCCGAGATAATTTTGTTGTTTTAAGATTTTGCAAAAATTGTCTCCCCAAAAATTACTAAGTTGAGTTGCAAACTACATTGCTTTCTTTAAGACGTTACAATTCAAAATTATGCAAAGTAATCACTCAACCACGACGGTTTTAAAATAAAACAATTCAGTTATATATTGTACGATTGCTACTTGTACGATAGATAATTAGTTTAGAGTTACATCCTCCGATGATTCTATGACCAATTGAGTATGGTAGAAATACAACTTTTAGTATCTGATTTTTATACCAGTCATAGATGACGCGAAGAAGCTACTCGGAAATAAAAACAGAAAAGAAAATTATAGATGAAGCGGAGACGAGAGAGAAGAGAAAGATTTTTGAAATGCGTAAATTTGGAGTGAAGAGAATGAGATGAAAATGCCTCTATTTATTGGAGAAATTTTAATCCGAATGGGAGAAAATGTGGAGGAATGAAGCGGATTCGACCCAAAATTAACAGTTATGAAACTTGTGGAAACGTGGAGGGACATCACACAAATTAATCAATTAATAAATATTCATATACAACTTACAAACTAATTAATATTAAATAATTTTCACCATTTCAGATACCAAAATATAATGGATCACCTAAGTCCAAGCCCAAGTCCGCCCCAAACCGAGCCAAACCAAATGGTCGGACAAACAACGGTGGGCGCATGTGTGTAATGGTTCATGGTGGTGTATCCTTACCCTTTTAGAAAATTGCGTACCCCTTAGGGTACACCCATGAGATCAACCTTTCCTAAAATGTGGTATCCCTCCAATGTGAGACTTTAATGAGCTTTTTCAAATTCACCTCTACACACACTACCTCATATTTGTCCTTATTCATTGCCAACTTAAAGCTAAGCTTCCTTTCCAATTCCCCACCAACCCTTTGATTTCCAACAATTCCTCGTTTGAATTTAAAAAAGTGATTATAGAAGTAATGTTTCTAAGGTTGTGCATAAATAAAGGTGTCCACGACTTGAACCTTTGCATAACATAAATAAAGTAGGATTCCGATTCAACAAGAGTGACACAATTGTCTTGAACTCTATCTCAAATATCAAACTCGCATGCAAAATTTTCTTAAGATGTATTCTAAAAGGGCGTACTTTAATGACCATACACGCCTATCCCGTTTTAGTGAAGACTCTAAGAATTCTGCCTCGAAATTCCATAGGAATCGACATAAGTTTTGTGGAACCATGTATCGTAAAGACACAAGGGCATTTTCTAAGTAGTATGGCTAAATCTCTCTAACACACACAAACACACACATGCACGCACACACAAGGATTTTAGAACCTATCATTTTAAACTAAAATCCCAAAACATGTTTTTGAAGCCTAGCTGTTTGAATTGGAAACTGTCAAATTGGTTGTGATAATTTTTTGAATTGTCTAATCGATTAGAACAAAGACCTAATCAATTAGATAAGGGTGAATCAAGTCCATGTTTCTTAACGATTGATAACAACTCTATATCAAAATCTTCCATGATGGGCCATAATAATCAATTATTTGAAGTATCTAATCGATTAGACTTAAGACATAATCGATTAGGTGAGTTAATTGTCCCATGGATTGTTTCTATTCTTACACCATCTTTTTGCCTATAAATAGAGAGTTTATCCACCATTTTAAATTATCCCAAAAATGTGAAAAACCTCACATTTTCCTTACTCTCGCTATCTCTAAAATCATTTCCACTTCACATATTTAACCCATAGTGCTTTGAGAGCTTTCTTGAGTTTAAGAGAGGAATTTGTCAAGTGTAAGAGATTTATTGTAAATTTATCAAGAGTAATATTTTTTATTGAGTAAACTATTCTTCCTTAGGAAGTAATTATTTTGGTATAAAGCAAAGCCACTGTTAAAAGCTCTTTGTTTGGTTTTGGGGATTAGAATAATTCTCTGTTTGCTTCGTGAGCTCCGCCATTGAAGAAAAGCTCTCCTTTTGGGTTTGTGAAGAATAACCATAGAAAAATCTTCACAAAAGTTATTGAGCTCATCCCGGTTTAAATATATACTGGTTCAAGATCATCCTATTGTAAAATCTCACTCAATTTCTGAGTTTAGATTGTATAAAAGCTCAATAGGTTCAAGATCAACCCAGTAACAATCACAATTCAGTTTGTGATCAGCCCGTGTAAAACCTCTATTCAGTTTGGAGGATATCTAAGTCAAAACTCCACCTTGGTTCAAGATCAACCTATTCAAAATCTCTGTTTGGTGATTTGTGGTGAGAAATGTGAAATGCTTGTATTCTCTAATTTCGTATATGTATATATAATTATATGCATTGATTATTATGATAATATTTCTCACCCTTCTGCTGTTTTATAATGCTCTATGAGGCATTGCAGATTAGGTTGCTGAAGGTTTCTTTTGTGAAGTATAGCTTCATTCTTTTGAGTCGGACTGCTCTGATTATGTAACACCGGGTAGTTAGGCTTGTATAGCATTCTTTTGTGATACATTTGTGATGTATCAGTTGATGATGTTTTGTAACATGAATGATTGATGAACAACTGGATAACATGTATTTATGTGATCAAATGTTTTGAAGTAATTCAAATGTTTTATTCTTCCGCTTTAATTTTAAATATTGAGACGTGGGTTTAAGGACTAAGTTCCTCTACTTTGAAAACTATCCCACTGTTGCATATTTTTATAAAGCAGGTGTTGAGTGTTTTATTGGTAATAATGTGACATACTTCTTCTATACCGTATTTTAAATCATACTCTGATAAAATTTACACGTACCTATATATTTATTGTTTTATTTGGGGGTATAGAAGGGGGTGTTACATTAAGTGGTATCAGAGCAGGCCGGTCCGTCCGGCCAAGTTGTTAGTGTGTTATTCTCTGTGTATATTGATATGTGTGTGTATTACACTATCGATATTGGTGTTCTTATGTGGCTTTGTTGTTGGAATTCAGTAAGATGGTTGCAGGTAGGAATGACGAAGCAATTGCGGAGGCTTTGACGAGATTGGCTGGGGTAATTGGACAGAATCCTCAGGCCAACGTGAATGGGGGGAATAATGCTGATGATGAATTCCGTGCTTTGGGAAGGTTCCAAAGGAATAATCCACCGACGTTCAAGGGAACCCATGAGCCTGACAAAGCACAAATTTGGTTGAAAGCTATTGAAAAGATTTTTCGGGTTATGAATTGTTCAGATGCACAGAAGGTGCAGTTCGGAACTCATATGCTCGAAGAGGAAGCCGAGGACTGGTGGGGTAATACTCGCCAAAGATTTGAAGAGGATGAGATTGTGATTACTTGGAATCTTTTTAGAGAGACATTTCTGGAGAAGTATTTTCCAGAAGATGTGCGCGGAAAGAAAGAGATTGAATTCCTTGAGCTGAAGCAAGGTAATTCGACGGTAGCTGAGTATGCGGCAAGATTTGAGGAGTTAATCAAGTTGTCCTCACTACAACACTGTTAATGCTGAGAGATCTAAGTGTCTCAAATTTGTGAATGGCTTGAGGCCTGAGATCAAGCAAGCTATTGGTTATCAGGAAATCCGGCGATTTTCTGAGTTGATAAACAAGAGTAGGATTTATGATGAGGATAGTAGGGCTCGGTCTAGCCACTACAAGAGCCTAAGTGATAAGAAAGGAAAGATCCAATTCAGAGGAAAACCTTACGTGACTCCTGCTGAAAAGGGGAAACAAAGGGTTGGTTTCGGTAAGAAACCAAGTGGGGGAGTTTCTACTCCGGTGAGATGTTATAGGTGCGGTGAAGAGGTACACCGTGCTCCAGAATGCAAAAGTGTTAAGAAGACGTGTTTCAAGTGTGGCTAGCCAGGCCACAAGGATCTTGAGTGCAGAAGCGGTACGGGTGTGACTTGCTACAATTGTGGTGAGCAAGGGCACATTAGTACCAACTGTGATAAGCCGAAGAAGAATCAAGGGAGCGGAAAAGTGTTCGCTCTATCTGAATCTGAGACTGCTAGTGATGATCGCTTGATCAGAGGTACGTGTTTTATTAATGGTATGCCTTTGATCGCTATAATTGATATTGGAGCTACGTATTCTTTTATTTCTCTGGAGTGTGTTAGAAGGTTGAATCTTGAGATGTCTGTTATTGGTGGTGGCATGGTTATTGATACTCCTGCTATGGGTTCGGTAACTACACCGTATGTGTGTTTAAATTGCCCTTTGAGTATTTTCGGTAGAGACTTTGGGGTTGATTTAGTGTGTCTTCACTTAGATCAACTTGATGTCATTCTGGGAATGAATTGGTTAAAATTCAATCGTGTTTATATTAACTGTTTTGATAAAACAGTTATTTTTCCTGAACCGGGTGATGAAGGGAATTTGTTTATGACTGCTAAGCAAGTGAAAGAATCAGTGCAAGATGGTGCAAGGGTATTTATGTTGATGGCAACTTTGAGTATTGGTGAAAGTGAGGCAATTGATGCCTTACCAGTTGTCCGTGATTTTCCGGAAGTTTTTCCTGATGAGATAAGGGATTTACCGCCGGAACGAGAAGTGGAGTTTTCGATTGACCTGATTCCTGGAACCAGTCCAATATCGATGGCTCCATATGGTATGTCCGCATTGGAATTGAAAGAGTTGAAGAGTCAACTTGAAGATTTGCTTGAGAAGAGGTTTATTCGTCTGAGTGTGTCGCCGTGGGGTGCACCGGTGTTGTTGGTTAAGAAGAAAGAAGGTTCTATGAGACTTTGTGTAGATTACAGACAATTGAACAAGGTGACTATCAAGAACAAGTATCCACTTCCGAGGATTGATGATCTGATGGATCAGTTGGTTGGTGCAAGTGTGTTCAGTAAAATAGATTTGAGGTCTGGGTATCATCAGATTCGTGTGAAAGCGGAGGATATTCAGAAGACTGCTTTTAGAACGAGGTATGGACACTATGAGTATTCTGTAATGCCATTTGGTGTGAATAATGCACCAGGTGTATTTATGGAGTACATGAATAGGATTTTCCATCCTTATTTGGACAAGTTCATTGTGGTGTTTATTGATGACATTTTGGTCTACTCGAAGAATGAAGAGGAGCATGTCGAACATTTGGAGATTGTGTTATCTGTGTTGAAAGAGAAGCAGTTGTATGCGAAACTTTCTAAGTGTGAATTTTGGTTGAAAGAAGTGAGTTTCCTTGGTCATGTGATTTCAAGTGAAGGTATTGCGGTTGATCCATCGAAGGTTGAAGCGATATTGCAACGGGAGACTCCGAAATCAGTTTTTGAGATTAGAAGTTTTCTTGGTTTAGCGGGTTATTATCGTAAGTTCATTGAAGGATTTGCTAAGTTATCGTTACCGTTGACGCAATTGACTAGGAAGGGTCAAGCTTTTGTTTGGGATGCCAAGTGTGAAGAGAGTTTTCAGGAACTTAAGAGAAGATTGACGACAACCCCTGTTCTGATTTTGCCAAATTCGGAAGAGCCGTTTGCTGTGTATTGTGATGCTTCTTTGATGGGCTTGGGAGGTGTGTTGATGCAGAATAATCAAGTTGTAGCCTATGCTTCAAGGCAAATCAAAGTGCATGAGAATAATTACCCAACGCATGACTTAGAGTTGGCCGCCGTTGTGTTTGTGCTTAAACTTTGGAGGCATTATTTGTTTGGTGCGAGATTTGAAGTGTTTAGCGATCACAAGAGTTTGAAGTATCTCTTTGATCAAAAGGAATTGAATGCTAGGCAAATAAGGTGGTTAGAGATTTTGAAGGATTATGATTTTGGGTTGAATTACCATCCGGGTAAAGCGAATGTGGTAGCGGATGCGTTGAGTCGAAAATCGTTGCACATGTCGATGATGATGATGAAAGAGTTGGAATTCATTGAGCAATTTCGCGATTTAAGTTTGATGTGTGAGGAGACTTCTTATGGAGTTAAGCTTGGAATGTTGAAGCTTACGAGTGGTATTCTGGACGAAATTCGAGAAGGACAGAAATCCGATTTGAGTTTAGTTGATCGGTTGACTTTGATCAACCAAGGCCAAGGTGGTGATTTTCGGATTGATGAGAATGGTATTATGAGGTGTCGGGATAGAGTTTGTGTCCCGGATCTTGATGAACTGAAAAAGAGTATTCTTGAGGAAGGACATCGTAGCGGATTGAGTATTCATCCGGGTGCTACTAAAATGTATCAAGATTTGAGGAAAATATTTTGGTGGCCTCGTATGTAGAAGGATATTGCCGAATTTGTGTATTCTTGTTTGACTTTCCAGAAGTCGAAGATTGAGCATCAGAAACCGTCGGGTTTGATGCAACCGTTGTTTATTCCTGAGTGGAAATGGGATAGCATTTCTATGGACTTTGTGTCTGGATTACCTAGGACGCCGGGTAATTTTGAAGCTATTTGGGTTATTGTGGATAGATTGACTAAATCTGCTCACTTTATTCCTATGCGAATGGATTATATGTTGGAGAGATTGGCAAAGCTATACATCGAGAGGATTGTCAGTTTGCATGGTATTCCGTCTAGTATTGTGTTGGATAGGGATCCGAGGTTTACTTCGATATTTTGGAAGAGCTTGCAAAGTGCTTTGGGTACGAAGTTGCGTTTGAGTTCAGCTTGTCATCCTCAAACAGATGGTCAGACTGAGAGAACTATTCAATCACTCGAGGATCTTTTGAGAGCTTGTGTATTGGAGAAAGGAGGAGCTTGGGATAACTACTTGCCTTTGATTGAATTTACTTACAACAACAGTTTTCATTCGAGCATTGGTATGGCACCGTTCGAAGCATTGTATGGTAGGCGGTGTAGGACACCACTGTGTTGGTATGAGTCCGGAGAGAGTTCTGTAGTTGGACCCGAGATAGTTCAGCAGACTACGAACAAGATTAAAATGATTCAAGAAAAGATGAGGATTTCTCAAAGTCGTCAAAAAAGTTATCATGACAAGAGGAGGAAGGCACTTGAATTTCAAGAGGGAGATCATGTGTTTCTTCAGGTTACTCCAATGACTGGTGTTGGTAGGGCATTGAAGTCGCGTAAGTTGACGCCGCGTTTCATTGGTCCTTATCAAATTTTGCAGAGGATAGGAGAAGTGGCCTATCATGTGGATTTACCGCCGTCACTTGCTAATCTCCATGATGTGTTCCATGTATCTCAGTTGAGGAAATACATTACAGATCCGTCTCATGTAGTCCAAGAGGATGATGTACATGTGAGAGATAACCTAATTGTGGAGGCATCACCTATGCGGATAGAGGATCGGAAGTTGAAGCAACTTCGAGGCAAAGATATTTCTTTGGTGAAGGTCGCTTGGGGAGGACCGACAGGTGGAAATGTGACTTGGGAACTGGAGAACCAAATGAGGGAGTCTTATCCAGAACTGTTTGAACCAGGTAACATTTTCGAGGAAGAAAATTCCTAAAGTGAGGGAGGGTTGTAACAGCCCAAATTTCACTAATTAATTAATTATGTTAATTAATTGATTTATTGGAATTAATCTTAATGATTTGGACTAATTGGATTTATTTGGTAGATAATTGAAGAGAGAAATGGGAAGGAAAGAAAATAATAGAAGTATATAAGGAATAAGTGGAAAGAATTGAATAGAAAGAAAATAGAAGAGAAAGAGGAGAAAGGAGAAGAGAAGAGGGAAACTTGGAGAAATCATCAAGAATCAACTTCAAGCTTCAACCCAATCAAGTTAAGGGTGAGAAACATTATTATCTAGTCAATGTATGTGGTTATGTATGTGTGGGTTGGGTTTTGTTGTGAGTTTTCACTATTTTTCAAGCTAGGGCAAAATGGATTTAATCGGTAGAATCGTAGTTTAATTGGTTAGAAACTGGAAAAAATGCCATAGAATAGTAGGGTGATGTGGGGTTAAGATTACTGGAACTGGTTTGGTGAGAATCAGTCGATTTTTGGAAGGTAGAAGTTTTGAGACAGAATGAGGGTTCTGATATCGCAGGTTCGCTGGCTCTCGCCAGGCGAGTGAAGGCGAAGCTTCGCCGGGCGAAGCTCAGCGAACATCTGGCGAATAATTCAAGAAAACTCCCAGTGGTCTTCGCTGGCAAGTTCGCCAGGCGAAGGTGAGTGGCGAAGGTTCGCTAGGCGAGTACATCAGCGAAGGGAAGCGAAACAAGTCAGTAGCTACTGACTTTGTTCGCTGGCGAGTTCGTCGGGCGAAGGTCCCAGCGAGCATTCGCCAATGGGTTCGCCAGGCGAAGGGTGGCGAGCAGGACAACATTGTTTCTTTTCTGTTTTATCCATCCAATGATTAATTGCTTGGTTCAATTATGTTAACCCTATGTGATATGAATAGTTTGTGTACTATTGTGATGAACTATGGGTAGCCTTTGGGCGTGAATCCTAGATTGTGATATGTGTATTGTTTGAATCGATTAGGAATACATGAGAACATATTAGTGAATATGTGTGTATTGTCTAATAAGTATGTGAATGCATATTGTTGTATGCTAATGTATGTAATGCATGGGAACATATCATGGATATGTGTGCATTGTTTTGATGAATGTGATGATGGTATTGAATGTGAATGCCTTGAATTGTTATGAATATGTTGTGTGTGCAATCATGTTGTAATTCTTGAAGGGATGAATTATTTGAATGCATGTGATTAAGATGCGGGAACGGTCTTAAGTGCATTTTTGTTGGTTGATTGCATATGCATCATTTAGTTAAGAGGCAATGTTTGCTAGTTTCGTGGAGACTAGTGACTTGTCCCAAACCTAGAAGGGTGGGTTTGAAGCCTAGGGGACGGGCTTTGTTGTTATCGGTCTAGCTTTCGCTTCTGGGACACTGCTTCATCTCTGGATTTGATTGCCTTGTTCAGTGCATGCTGGACACTATACCGGTTCATCACTTCCTCCTCACACTTCTTGATGCTAGACTTCAACTTCTCCTCGAGGTCGGAAATTTGCTGCTTTAGCTTATCTTCCCTCTGCTTGTTGTTGGTGAGAGTAGCATTCCAAGTCTTATTGCAAGAAGATATCTCTCGGTGTGCTGCGTCGAGCGCCTTCTTTTTGGCTTCCAGCATGTCATGGGAGCTTCTGAACTCTTGCCCCAGACGTTCACGCTTCTTCTTTTCCTCGGTCAACTCAGCTCCTAACCTGTTTACCAGCTCAATCTGTTGTTGGAAAGCATATACGGCCTTGTTTTTCTCACTGCGTGCTTGGGCTAGCTCTTGCTCTAACCCTTCGTTAATCTTCATCAAGGCTTCTTTCTCCTTCACGACCTGTTCATATGCTTCTCTAGAAACAGTAGTCGGTTCTTCTACCGGAATAGGATCAAGAATTGGTGCATCTGGAAATGGCATCTTCAACTGACTAGCCCTCCCCTGAATCCAAACTCTATAAGGTGCATAGGCCTGACAGTCATTCTTTCCTAACAACGGCTTCCCTTTGCGGTTAATACGCGTCCAAGCATGTCGCAACTTGGCTAATAACTCCCCCTTCACGTCACCGGTGAAGTACAGAGATTCCTGCACTTCCTCCTTCTGAGGTGGATTCTTCAGTGCATATCCGAACTGGCGAATGAATAAAGAAGGGTTGTAGTTGATACACCCTTTTCTTCCAATCAATGGGACATTAGGGTACCCAGAACAACTGAAGATGAGCTCCGATCCCAACAAATCTCTATCAAACCACTCCATATCTTCCGACGATAGCCTCATCAGACGCTCTGGCCAACCAACTGGAACTGTAGTCTCTGCAGTAGATCCTTTCTTAGGAAGGTGACTCTCAAACCACATACTCAATAAGGGTACACAAAGATGAACATTCTTCCCTCTTCCCTTCTCATTCTTGTAATGCAGCGAGTGGTAGAGATCTCCGAGTAAAGTAGGTACAGGATTACCAGCGGCAAACAAGTAGAAAGCATCGAAGTCCACAAAATCCGGTATATTGGGGAATAGTACTATGCCATAGATGCACAAAGCCAACACAGCATTGAAAGCAACCCAGCACCCATTCTTAGCATACTCTTGGGCTTTACCCACTAAGAACTGAAATGAGAATCCTGGAACTCCACGGGAAACAGTAGTCACAAGTTCAGAAGCATCAATATGCAAGGCTTTTGCCAATTCCTCCGGCTTAGGTTTGGCATCATAATGAATGAATGGAACCTGGTTCTGCACGGGCAGCTCAACATACTCAGCGTATTCCTCCAGAGTTGGCCCCATAATAAAGTCAGAGAACGTAAAGCACCTCAAAGCAGGGTCATAGAATTGCATCAAAGCATACAGCCCATCTAACTCTACCTCTGTAGGTTTGCACACCAATCTCAGTAATCTACCATAACTCATCCGGAAACTCCTGCGAACACCCTCATCAGCAAGAGAGATCAACCCAAGTAGAGGAACAATATCAGGCGTAGGCAATTTGTAAGCAACTGTTCTCCGTAGGCTAGTCATGATCAAACACTCAGGAGTCTGGGCACTAGAACTAGGGAAATGCAAATGCACCTGCAGCACAGACACACGTTAGAGAAATGCAAGTGATAATGGATATGCAGGGATGCAATGCAAGTAACATTCAACAGGGACCAAAGCTGCAGCTGAATAGCCTAAACCCAATCAAGAAAGGTCTCAGGTAGACCATCCAGAAGTCATCAAACCCTGGTCTCAGATAGACCTAAAATAAAACTCCAACACTGGTCTCTGACAGACCTCAAACCATAACTCCAACTGGTCTCTGCTAGACCTCAAATCCCATCTATAACTGGTCTCTGACAGACCTCAGAATACATCTCCAAATGGTCTCTGACAGACCTCAGAATACATCTCCAAACGGTCTCTGACAGACCTCAGAATAAACCTCCACATGGTCTCTGACAGACCTCAGAATAAATCTCCACATGGTCTCCGACAGACCTCAAAACTCTCCACATGGTCTCTGACAGACCTCATAATACATCTCCATAAATAGCCAAGATCTCTGATCAAGAAAATAACCGGTAATCTGGAGGTCTAGTTACCTGCATAACCCTGAATCCCCTCACAGGTGGGTGGCCCTATAACTGGCACAAGGTACGGCATCCTATGCGGTCGTTGGCGTCACAGACTTTCAGGGTTAATGATACGATTCCCAGAAGGAGTGGCATCATCAAATCCTGAAGAGGCCTCACTCAGCCAACTTCCAAATGATCGGTCCCCAGAGTCGACAATCCAACTAACCAGCAACCCACGCCAACCAAAGGAAGGGGCAGGAGGCCAACCAGAGGAACCTCGTCTGAGTGTAGATTTCATGGGACACCAAAGCAAGCAAAGCAAGCGGGCGCCCACTAATTTCTACTCTAATTCTAGGTGCACTCAAGCCCAGGTCCGGCTTATCTCTCAATATCAGAACACCCGTCACACCCCAGATACAGCAATAATAAACAATATATATAAAGCTGAAAAACACAGGGTTAGAAATATACAATAACTCCATACAAAATCCTCGACGGGAAAACAAGCGCTAGGATTGACTCTCTCAAGGGACGTTGGATCCCAAATGCATAAGGTCCGTCGCAGTCCTTAGCAGCCAGGGGACGTTGGATCCCCAGCAGAGTCGCCAGCTGTCGCTACTGCGAAAATCGGCGCCGGCTGACAGAAGAGTCGCCACCGTGCGTTATTTATCCCACGGGAGGGAAAGGAAACGCTCAGAGTAAACCTCGCACAACACGGGAAAGGTATGGTCGTCGCAACCAAAACCTGGGTTCGGGAGTCGGTTACGCAAGGGGAAGGTATTAGCACCCCTCACGTCCATCGTACTCGATGGGATCCACGCTTGTTTTCGGGTATGGATTGTTATTCTATCTAAACTAAAGGTCTGGGGGTTAAAAGAAAAGAAAATAGAAATGAAATGACTCGGCAAAGTATCGCACTTTATGCCTACGTATTCCCGTCTGGAACGAGAAATCAGAGTCAACGTAGTTCGCCTACCTACGGGAAAGGAGGGAAAGGTTGCTCGCTAGGATATCGCATCCTATGCCTACGTACTTTCATACAGCATGAAAGATCAGAGCAAACGTAGTTCGGGCCACGTACGACACAAGCTTGTCCTTGATTGATTTTATTCCTTCTGAAAAAGGTTTTTCTGATTAACAGTCCAAGAGGACAGAAATGACGTTTTGATGAGTTCACATTCTTTTACGGAAGAAGTGTCTTTTATTGTGTTTGAAATCTTTATGTGTTTTTCTGTTTGTTTTGAGAAAGAAAGAGACAGAACTCTAACCTACGGTTGCGGAGGGAAACAAACTAACCTAATGTTATCATGCATGGGTTAAGACCTAGTGTCTATCATGCTCCTCTCTTGCACAGAGAGAAACAGAGATCCTACGGGATAGGCAGAAACAGAAACAATATCAGATATATACAGTAAAGCAGTAAAATGCATGGATGCAACAATACAAGCGAGGCAAGGGAGTCCCACTCAACCTCGAACCTAGAAAACAATAGGCAAAAGTGAACAGACTTCACTTTCAACCCAGCAGGGTAGACAGCAAACAATACAGTCCAGAAAAATCAGTCAATACATCAGCAAATGAAATACAACAGCAAAAGAAACAGCATCAGCAGCTCTGAGTCAACAACTGACTTCAAGCAACCTCCAATAAGCTACAGGCTTCAACAAGCATCAATCTCCATCTTCATGGCCTTCAGGCAAGGGCTTTGATCATCAGTCTTCTATCTGCAATGGCTTTTCTTCAAGCTCAAACCTCCAGGATGAGGGATTAGTCACAAGAGTGAATTGGGTGTTAAGCAATCAGTTGACTACCAAGGGTGGTGAACAGACTGCTTCTAACACAAAAGACATTTTCTCTCAAGAGTTCTATCTCTTAGACACTATCACCAAGCCTTCCAAAGGAAGGGGGTGAGTGTCTTAGAGAGACTCTGAATCACAGAGAAGAATGGATGCAGACAAGGCAATCCATGTTTGAGAAACAATCATTCTAATCTAGAGCTCTGCCTAGCTCCTAAACCCTAGTCTCCTCAGCAGCTGCTAGCAAGAAGCTCCTCCTCAACTCTGACGGTTGATCTTCAGCATTTGAATCTTCAATGGCTTCATCTCCACAAATCTTCAGCTTCCCCAGGGCCCCAGACAAACCCCATACCCAATCAAACAATCAACAATCCCCAGAGGGCACACCACACCAGACAGCAGATATACAGACAGTAATAATCTCAGTAGGGGAATCCTAACTTTTTCTAAGGGATCTAATAGCTACCCATAGCCCCTATAGTCCCATAACTAACCTATTCAAACCCTAAGTCCTAAGGGAGAAAATTGAACTTCCTAAGTTGTCACCTAAAAAACCCTAGTCTTGTTCATTATATTCAAGCATTTATTAATCACCTAAAATTAACCTCTAAAAATGGGAACTAAAATATTTCTACAAGCCTAATATCTCATCTAAACAATATGAAAAGAATGATCAAAAAATATTAAAGCATGTGAGAGAACAAAAATCATAAAAATAATGCATGAAATGTAACTATTTAATATGACATTTATTTAGAAAATATGGAAAAAATATGAAATAAAACTAAAAATGAAATTTTCTTTTCCTATAATATTCTAGACATTTTAATGAAAATATGGTAAAAAGAATGGATTAAAAAACATTTTTTATGAATTATTTATGAATTTTCAAAGATTAGTAAAAATTAAAATGAAATAAGAAAAATAAAATGAATGAAATGAGGGAGGGGGTATGAAAAGAAATTCGCTCAGTTCATTATTGGATGGGCCCTCAGACTGGGGGGTGTTGGTAGCGCTTCTGGCTTAAGCCCAATACACATTCAGAATTAAAAAAAACAAATAAACGCTGGGGGGTAGGAATAGCATCAGAAACACGTTACAATTGGTTTGGGCTTGGTTGCTGGGGGTGGGGATAACAAATGAGACTGAGGCCCGCCCGTTTCAATTAATGAAACGGTGCGTTTAGAGCCAAAGTCATTCCCTCCAATTCTGAAATTAAACGCTGGCCACTAGATCCTACCCTAAGTCAAAGGTCTTACTCTAAATGAAGGGTCACGATTTCGTCTTCTTCCCTTGGCCTGAAACTAGGGTTTCCAACACCATGAACATCCATGCACACACAGCTTTCTCCCTCTCTGTTCTCATCATACACGCAACCAATCCCCATGCTGTAAACATGAAACCTGTTCCAAATCTCTCCCTCTACCAGCTTAGGGCATCAATTCACTTTGAAATTCACCACATCAACAAATTCGATTGAGTCAACATCCTGCCTCCATTGAAATGCACTGGTATAGACCTTCACCACTCTTCCTCAGACTTAGCCTAAATTAAACTACATCTAATGGAGACTAACACATGCTATCAAGTTGCAATTATCACACACTCATCCAAGAGATTCGAACACAAACAGATTATGGCACCTGTCACTAACCATCACTAAATCTCTCCAAATTCTTCTAACTTAATCTCCTAACCACCTAGATCAATTCTACACTAACAAAATCATGCCTAACTAACTAGATCGAGCTGTTTGAAGGAAAACTTACCTTGTGCAAAATCTTGCAAACAGCTATGGAGATTGATGATTTGAGACCTCCAAGGCTTGAATCTTGATCCAATTACTCAGGTATAGATTCTGTATGCAGTGTTGTGATGATTCTTTGCTTGAATTTTGCTGTCCAACAGAATTTGCAGTTTTGAGGTTCTTGAAGATAATGCACGAAAATGGATGATAACCACCAAGTCTTTGCTTCAATTATGATCTATGATGATGGTTGAATAAGATTGAATTGAAGTGGATGAAAATTGGTGAGGAATTTGTGATATTTGGAATGAAACTTCAATGAAAAGTAAGAGAGAAATTTGTGAAATTCTTGGTGTAAAATGAAGCCAACCCTTGATCAATGCACATTTCATGAATATATAGACCCCAAATGAACATTCTAGATCCATCTTGCACATTCCCTTGTTTTCAAATTTTGATCCATTTTGATTATGTTTCTTAAATGATAAGCAACCATGGATAACTTCATTTTTTCCTTCTAAACTCAAAAAAGTGTGTGAACCATTGTTCTTAGAATTGTTTTTCCATTCAAAATCATATATTGGAAGTCTCCATTTGGACTTGTAAATCTCCCAAACCAATTTCCAACTTGAAATTATTCACTTTATAAGCCTTTTTAGTTCATATTTTGACCAATTGTGTAACTCCATGCTATGAGCTTCTCCAATAATTTGTGACCTTCTTTCTAGACTTAAAATCCCATTTGGAGCAAGTTTGATGTTGTAAGTTTTTCCATTTGAGGCCTCCTTGTATGAGTTTTGGGTATAGGTTAAAATGACCTGTAATTCACAAATGCCCAAAATACCCTTTGCTTGTCAAGACCATAAGTTGAGTTCTCCACATCATATGAAGGCATGCCATACCATTTTAGAAAGCTAAGACAATGAGGAACAATTCTTATGTTGACCAAGAATTCATTTGAAATCTCCTTGAGGGGCAAAACTAGCTTGGAAGTCAAGTCACTTTCACAGACAAAAGTTCAGACACCCCAGATGACCTGTAACTTGCAAGGACCATAACTTGAGTTCTATAAATCTCCTTGAGGTCTTCCACCACTCAAATTAAAGGTCTTGAGATCCTCTACAAGTTTCATGTTGGCCAAGAAGCCATTTGAAGCTAGCATTTTGACTTATCTTGCTTGGAAATTTGACCTAAACTAGGGGATTTTACAGAGAAACCCTAATTTAGTAACTCCTCTTCTCCTTGATTTCTCTTGAATTCTTCTTGTCATATCTCCATATCCTTCTTCATATGTCAAATGTTGATCCCCACATCTCTCCAATAGACTTGAATGCCCTCTTAAGTCAGTCAATTGACCTAGGGTTGACCTAGGGTTGACCCAGATGAAACCCTAGTTGACTGTCTTCAACTGTAGCTCTTGTGCCTTCATCAATGACTTGTTTTCTTCTCCAAATGACTTTATAAGTCTCTCATAAGGTCTAGATGCTCTCCATACCTTCACTCCACAGCTCACAACCCTCTTGTTGATCCTCAGATACCCTCAGCTAGGAGATGGACTCAAGGCTTGATCTGCTGAACTCTTTGCTTTCAAATTCTTTCCTGATGACTTGAATGGGATTGAATTGGGATAATAACCTCTTGATAGGCCTCTAGAGATGAAAATAATGATTGGTCCCCTGTTGAATGACTTGCTATGCTTATGCTATGCAGATGATTAGACTATGCACATGACTCTATATGCAAATGCTAATGATATTGAAACATAAACCAATTGAATAAGGTTGGGCAAATTTTAGGGTGCAACAGCTGCCCCTATTCAAGCGACTTGGACCCGATTGGATGAAGAGCCCGGAGCCTTCAGACATTCGCGGTACGAGACGGTTGAATACTAGTGAAACCAAAAATTTGCCAACCGCAGAAATAAACTGCGCTCCTGCTTGAGGAATAACATTCGTCAGCTGAATCTGACTGTTGGAGTAACCCACTGATCTCGCACGACCGTGCTGGGGATTGTCTTCATCGTCCTGAAGAGGATTTTGTCATACCAGACTGCTTGCTTGTCCACGTTAGGACTCTGTCTGTCGTCAATACAAAGAAATCTCAACTAAAACCTGTCCACGTTAGGACTCCACTTGCTGTTATCCCAGAAAAATCTCGGCAACTCCGCTGGGGATAATTCGTCTGCATTTCCATAAACCGCATCGTCCACGTTAGGAATAAAACTCTTCCACGTTAGGAGTAACACCTGTCCACATTAGGAATCATTTTTTCTGCGTCTGTCCACGTCAGGACTAACCCTTTCATCTTTCCACGTCAGGAAACAATCTTCTTTCCGCGTTAGGAAAACTACATCAATCTATCCACGTAAGGACTCCAATACCACTTGACATGTCCGCGTCAGGACTCTGATCTTTCCACGTAAGGAACACAACTATTTCTGAACTTGTCCACGTAAGGACTCAACTTTTCTTGCACCTGTCCACGTCAGGACCCCGATTTCTCCGCGTAAGGAATAAACTTCTTTTCCATCTGTCCGCGTCAGGACTAAACTTTCCACGCAAGGAATCAATCTCTTTTCCACGTAGGGAATCACCATTTTTCCACGTAAGGAATAAGACTTCGTCTGGATCTGTCCGCGTCAGGACTAAATTCTTCCACGTTAGGAATGCACTTGTCTCCCCGTAAGGAATCCATCTCGATATGTCCGCGTAAGGACTCAATCTTTCCACGTAAGGAATACCAACTTCTTTCCACGTAAGGAATAAATCTTGATATGTCCGCGTGAGGACTCAACCTTTCCCCGTAAGGAATAAACTCGTCTTTCCACGTAAGGAAACCATCTTAATCTGTCCACGTAAGGACTTTCTCTTTCCACGTTAGGAATACTGTCATTTCCACGTTAGGAATCACTTCTATTGATAGGTCCGCGTAAGGACTACATCTTTCCACGTTAGGAATCTCCGTCTTTCCACGTTAGGAATGATAATCTCTTTGATCTGTCCGCGTTAGGACACTGATCTCGTCTTGATTTGTCCCCGTTAGGACTCAGGCGTCTTCGACTCACCGAGGAAATAAGACTTGTCCACGTAAGGACTCACGCGCCTTCGACTTGCTGGGGAAATATCCGCGTTAGGACTTACACCTTGTCAACAACACGAAGAAGGATAAATTTGTCCACGTCAGGATTCTTGTATCTTGTCATCACAAAGAACTACAAACTTGTCCACGTCAGGACGCACATTTCACCATTACGAATAAAGATATCTGCTGGAAACAAATGATCCACATCAGGACACCAACACGAAGAGTAACCAATCTTTTGTCAACGTCATGACCTCCCTTTCTCCAAATTTCAAAAGACCGAATCTATCCGCGTCAGGATTAACACACCTTACCAATCTGGTAACACCAACCTGTCCACGTTAGGACGCCCACTTCTGAAGAGACCCCGTCATTCTAGGAGTAAATGGTCCACGTCAGGACTTAGTTCTTCAATGATCCTCACCCATAAACTTCTTAGCACTGACGTGACAGCGACTTTGAGGCGGACTCTACTGGGGATGTCTGAAAACCCACTATCGGACGCCTGTTCTGATAACCGGCGGTGGCCTCTGAAATTCTGATTCATGCGACCCGTTGATGACAAACAAACTTTGCTTGGGAATAAGGAGATTCTTATCCTGGCCACTCTGGCTGGGGAAAATAAGATACATTTGCATAAATGGCTCTGCTGGAGACAAAGAGAATTCTATCACGATAACTCTGTGGGGAATACCGCCGAAACTGACATTATCATTGAATATCTCCTGCCGAGATCTTGACGGTTTGGTAATTTATTTGAGCAAGAGCTCTCTCCACCTGAACTACTAGAGTACAGAAACTGCTTCAGCAAAATAAATGCTGGAAGGATAACGTCGACTCGCCGGGGATAGCCTGATGCTACAAAATTACTCCGGCAAAATAAATGCCGGTAGGATGAAGTCGACCCTGTAGGGAAGTTGGGAACTCAAACCACACGTCTTGTTGAAGTAACCCCCTGCCGGGGAATAATAACTCTGCTGGGGAATAGCAGATGCACCTGGTATGATTGATCTTTCTGCTGGAACATGAACTGATATCACCAGTATTCCTGCCAAAATAAATGACAGGACCCACCATCGACTCTGCGTTGGAGAGCCTTGACCTTCGAATTCCACTGGAAGGAAAGAACATTTACTGAAAAGAGAACTCCGCTGGGGATGACTGGATTCTCTTGGGGAAAATTAACTGACTCCACTGGGGGAGAGTGCATGACCCTGCGGGGGGAAATGAACCTGTCTGAATACAGCCTTACGATCCCGGAATCACCAAACTCTGCTGAGGACGAGTAACTTCTCTGGAGCACGTCCTTTGGATAAGCTACGGCTAGCTGGAGAATTCTATCCTTCTTCAGGAAGAACATGCATGACCTGCGTGGGGATCAAGCCCTTCACTATTGCAATCTTTTGATCACCTTCCTCGTACAGTTATGAAACCTGCAACAACACAAACAAAGCACGACAAGCCTATGCAATCCAAATCGATTCAGGTTAGTGACGTTACACTCAGTTAATTCAGAGCTTTAACAATTGTTGGCAAGGGCCAGTGATGTTATACTCATGTTAGTTTCATCAAACTTAGGCGTTTTATCATGCGCAAAACAGTAAAGAACAGGCATCAAGTACTGAATAACACATTTTCATTGATTGGGCCCCTGAATGGGCGGAGTTTTTTTTGTACACGGGATGTAACTCCTGAAAAGAGGAAGCTACGCAAAGCAAATATACAAGTATGCAAGTATTCACAAGAAGCATAAATATTGACAAGCTAAATTTTGTACACATGTCGGCAACTGGATGCAGATGAACACCACGAACTGATCCTCCCATGACTCGTCCGACTCTTATACTTTCCCGGTATCCCTACTTCTGAAGAGGTTGTATCCGATAACTGACTCCTCAAATATATTATCCCGCATTGATGCTCATTGAATTCGAATTCGGACCGCAGTCATTTGCTTTTCAAATCCCTAACTTTTGCGTGAACCGCCCTTTACGGGTTTTCAGTTCACCGGGATACCCCTTTTTGCCGAAGCCGCCCAGTGTAGGTTTTCAACTTCGCGGGTGTACATTTTTTTCAATTTTATCCCTAACTTTTGCCCGAACCTTTCATTCTGTTTTTGGTTCGCCAGGATGCCCCATTTTTGCCTGGACTCTCTTTTTTTCTGTCCAGCGGGTCTATTTTAAGCAAAGTATTTTTTAACTGCGTCCGAATTCACAGGTGATGCACAGTCTTCCCCGTCCATTGTGGACAACAATAAAGCTCCTCCTGAAAAGACCTTCTTGACAACGTATGGCCCTTCGTAGTTGGGGGTCCACTTGCCCCTGTGATCTGCTTGCGGCGGGAGAATCCTCTTCAGCACAAGGTCGCCCGTCTGAAAGCTTCGCGGAAGCATCTTCTTGTCGTACGCTTTCTTCATTCGTCTTTGATACAAACGACCGTATGCCAGAGAAGCTAGCCTCTTCTCATCCATCAAACTCAGTTGGTTCAATCTGTTCGTTACCCATTCTGCCTCGTCCAGCTGAACGTCTCGCAATACCCTTAGAGAAGGGATCTCAACTTCCAATGGTAATACCGCCTCCATTCCGTATACTAACGAGAACGGAGTTGCCCCGGTTGATGTGCGTACCGTCGTACGATAACCGTGCAAAGCGAAAGGTAGCATTTCATGCCAATCCTTATAAGTCACCACCATTTTCTGGACGATTTTCTTGATATTCTTATTGGCCGCTTCGACAGCGCCATTCATCTTGGGTCGGTAAGGGGAGGAGTTGTGATGTTCGATCTTGAAATTCTGACAGAGCTCCTTCATCATTTTGTTGTTCAGATTAGAACCATTATCCGTGATTATCCGCTCGGGAATTCCGTATCGGCAAATGATATCTCTTTTGATGAATCTAGCCACCACTTGCTTCGTTACATTTGCGTAAGACGCTGCTTCCACCCACTTGGTGAAATAATCGATTGCTACGAGAACGAACCGATGCCCGTTAGAAGCCGTCGGCTCAATCTTTCCAATCATATCGATTCCCCACATTGAGAATGGCCATGGAGATGACATCACGTTTAGGGGACTCGGAGGCACATGTATTTTGTCAGCATAAATTTGGCACTTGTGGCACTTTCTTGCAAATTTGAAACAATCAGTTTCCATCGTCAGCCAAAAGTAACCTGCCCTCAGCAGTTTTCTCGTCATAGCATGCCCACCAGCATGCGTACCGAATGCACCTTCGTGAATTTCCTCCATGAGAAGCTTGGCCTCTTTCTCGTCTACACAACGCAACAACACCAAGTCGTGGTTTCTTCTGTACAAGACGCCATCCGGGTTCAAATAGAAATTACCCGCTAATCTCCTGAGAGTCTTCTGATCTTGACTAGATGCCCCAGCCGGATACTCTTTATTCTTCAGGAAATTAAGGATATCAAAATACCACGGTTTGCCATCAGACGCTTCATCAATAGCAAATACATAAGCTGGCCTGTCCAACCGAGAGATAGTGATCTGGGGAGCTTCGTTCCAGAAATTGACCTTGTACATGGAAGACAAGGTGGCAAGGGCGTCAGCCATTTGATTTTCTGCCCGTGGCACGTGATGCAATTCAACTTTGTCGAAGAAAGGCAACAATCTCCTTGCATAATTCATGTAATGTATCAAATTGGGCTGACGTGTCTCCCATTCCCCTTTGATCTGATTCACCACCAGAGCTGAGTCTCCGTATACGTCTAGATGTTTGATTCGCAAATCAATGGCTTCTTCAAGCCCCATTATACAAGCTTCGTATTCGGCCTCATTGTTGGTAACGGCAAAGGTCAATCGGGCAGTAAACGGGATGTGCGACCCGTGTGGCGTAGTGATAATTGCCCCTATTCCGCTCCCGTAAGCATTCACAGCTCCGTCAAATATCATCTGCCATTTGGACCCCGGCTCTGGTCCTTCGTCTGGTAACGGCTCTTCGCAATCTTTCATCTTGAGATACATGATATCCTCGTCAGGAAAGTCAAATCTCATCGATTGATACTCTTCAATAGGCTGCTCCGCCAGATACTCAGACAACACACTCCCCTTTATCGCCTTTTGCGAGACATATTGAATATCGTACTCAGTCAAGATCATCTGCCACCGGGCAATTCTACCTGACAACGCCTGCTTTTCAAATATATATTTGATTGGATCCATCTTCGAGATGAGCATGGTTGTATGATTCAGCATGTACTGCCTCAAACGCTTGGCGGCCCAGGCTAGCGCGCAACAAGTTTTCTCCAGCATTGAGTATCGAGATTCACAGTCTGTAAATTTCTTACTCAGATAATAGATTGCATGCTCTTTTCTCCCCGTCTCGTCGTGTTGACCGAGAACACAACCCATGCTTCCCTCAAGAACCGTCAAATACATTATCAAGGGTCTCCCTGCCACCGGGGGTATCAAAATAGGAGGCTCCTGCAAGTACTTCTTTATTTTGTCGAACGCCTTTTGACAATTTTCGTTCCATGTCACAGCTTGATCTTTCTTTAGCAACTTGAATAATGGTTCACACGTGGCCGTTAGGTGAGATATGAACCGGGCAATGTAGTTCAATCTCCCCAAAAACCCGCGCACCTCTTTCTCTGTTTTAGGCGTCGGCATTTCTTGAATCGCTTTTATTTTAGCAGGATCGACCTCTATTCCTCTTTCGCTTACTATGAACCCCAGGAGCTTACCCGATCTCACCCCGAAGGTGCATTTGTTAGGGTTCAGCCTCAGCCTGAACTTCCTAAGCCTTTTAAACAACTTCAACAGATTCACCAGATGCTCTCCCTCCGTCTGGGATTTGGCAATCATATCGTCAACATAAACTTCAATCTCTTTATGCATCATGTCATGAAAGAGAGTTGTCATCGCACGCTGATATGTTGCCCCAGCATTTTTCAAACCAAAGGGCATCACTTTATAGCAAAATGTTCCCCAAGGCGTTATGAAAGTAGTCTTCTCCATATCCTCTGGCGCCATTTTAATCTGATTATAGCCTGAAAAGCCATCCATGAAGGAGAATACAGAGTATTGAGCAGTATTGTCCACTAACACGTCAATGTGAGGAAGTGGAAAATCGTCTTTTGGGCTTGCTTTATTCAAATCTCTGTAATCCACGCACATTCGAACCTTGCCATCTTTCTTTGGCACTGGTACGATGTTAGCAACCCATGAGGGATACTTCGTCACAGCCAGGAACCCAGCGTCCCACTGTTTCTGAACCTCCTCTTTGATCTTCATTGCCATATCTGGTCGAGTTCTGCGAAGCTTTTGTTTGACAGGCGGACAGTCTTCTTTCAGTGGCAGACGATGCACAACCATATCTGTATCGAGCCCTGGCATATCTTGATACGACCAAGCGAATACATCATTATACTCCCGGAGCATTTCAACCAGTTTTCGCTTGATATCACTCTGCAGTGCGGCTCCGATACGAATATTTTTCTCAATCCCTTCCGACCCCAAATTGATAATCTCGATAACCTCGTCGTGAGGCAGAATGGCTCTTTCCTCTTGCTTCACCAACCAAGACAGTTCTTCAGGAACGTCGCTATCTTCGACAACCTCTTCTTCGGTCTGGAATACCGGGTGCTCGAAGTCGGGACGAGTCATAGGTGGTTCAAGGATGTCATCTGAAAATGTTATCCTGCAAAAGAAAGGGTTAAGTGCTTCAAAATGCGTATAAAGCAGATAACCACATTGCCATTTTATTGAAAAATACAAAACAAGAAAGACAGGGATTACAGTATTTGCGCATGAAAAAAACGCCATTTATTTAATGATGAAGCAATGTTTATAACAACGCAGCCCTAAGCAAATCCCGATGCCCCGGGCAAGACATCAGATTATTCAACAATTAATAAAGCAAAGCATTACTGTTTAAAAGTCACAGGAACAAGCTCCTGAATGGACCAGTTGCACAGTCCTTGTCCTGGCGTGCTTGGCTGAATCCAGGCATCCATATCACAGTCGCTGTCCCCTTCATCGGATTCTGAAGCAGCATTGACAGATTCATGGCATACTCCACTGGCAGAGATGGTGATTGACTTTCTGAAATGAGGGGCCTCCACAGAAGGAGTTGATGACGACGGTCGGTACCCCAGTCCGAACCGGTCCATTTTCACCGGAATGTCCAATACTTTGCCCCAGCCTTTGGCTTCTCCGGCTTCCACTAGAGCTCGAGCTTCTTTGTACGATGAGACAGCTATCTCTGGCACTTTGCTTGGCCCGGGACTCTTGTCCTTTATGCGCAAACCTTCGAACGCCTGGCATGGCGTCTCGTGGATCTCCCCGTCGACTTCCACATATTTGAACGAAGAAAGATGGCTGACCAGAATGTCTTCTTCTCCGCACACGGTGACTACACTGTCTCCGACCATATACTTTAGCTTCTGATGCAGGGTAGACGTGACTGCCCCTGCCCCGTGAATCCAAGGTCTTCCCAGCAAGCAGCTATACGCAGGCTGTATATCCATGATATAAAACTCCGTCGCAAACACTTCCGGCCCTACTTGCAGAGGCAAGGTAATTGATCCGAAGACTGTTCTCCGCGTGCCGTCAAACGCTCTGACTACCAAATCACTTGGTGTGCACAAAATTCCTCGAACATCCAGCTTCATCATAGCCTTCTTAGGCAGCACATTCAAAGACGACCCGGTGTCAACCAATACGTGCGACATTGTCGACCCTCTACACTCAACGGATACATGTAATGCCATATTATGGTCCCTTCCTTTCGGAGTCAAGTCAAAATCAGTAAAGCCCAGACTGTGGCCCGCATTTACATGCGCCAATACTCCTTCTAGCTGGTTCACGGAGACATCCTGTGGTACAAAAGAAGTGTCCAGGACTTTCAGCAAAGCGTTCCTGTGAGCCTCTGAACACAACAGCAATGACAAAATAGATATTTTGGATGGCGTTTGCTGCAGATGCTCCACGATTTTATAGTCGCTCTTCCGAATTAAGCGCATGAATTCTTCGACATCCTTAGATGCTGCTTCTTTTTCATTTACTTGAACCGGAACATTCTCAACCGCTTTCCCTTTTCCTTTTGCTATCCTTTCGGCTTCTACTTCAGGAGATATAAAGATCCTGCCGCTTCTCGTCATGCCTCCTGAGCCCACAACATTGTCCACAACCTCCGCTGACTGCTTGTTGACATCGATTTTAATCCCGTCACAATACACCTCTAGCCCATATGACCATGGGACCGCTTTCGTGCTCTCATACGGGATTGGCCCGGCTTTAGTTATAGTAATCGGTGGCCGCTGAGCTGGTGCTGAAATAGTGATCGTCTTCCTAGGAATTGTCACTGTGGCAACATCACTCTGATTATCCATTACTGCCCCTGCCGGCTCATCAGTTGCTGTTCTATCAAACTGCAATACACCTTCATCAATCAAGGCCTGAATGCCTTCCTTCAGATCCTCACACCCTCCAGACAGGGCCCAACAATCTAAGCAGTACTCATTACAACCCGGGTAAACACCTCCTTGCAACAGTCGGCTTTTTATTTCGCTCAGCGGCGTCTCTAAATCCTCAACATTTATAATCAGATTCAGACCTTCCTCAGTCAGCACGGCATTCGCCCCATGATTAGGCATGGGTTTCTGGACTATATTCGCACCGGTCGTTCCGAAGTTGATAGACTTGTTGTCCAAGAGATCCTGCACAACGTGCTTAAAAGCGTGACAACCTTCTATATCATGGCCCGGGGCCCCAGAATGAAACTCGCAGCGCCTATTTGCATCATAGCCGAACGGGGGAGTTCCCGTTATCGGTGCCAAGGTTCTTTTCTCCACCAGATTCAATCCCAACAAGGTCTGCAATAAATCAGCATAGTTAGAGGGAGGCTTCTCGAACACCCTTCTCAGCTTATTACCCTGGAATCTTCTCTGAGCTTGCTGTGCCCCCTGCTGAGGCTGCTGCTGCTGTGGCATTGGCTGCTGCTGAACCGGTTGTTGTTGCTGGATTGGTTGTTGCTGATAAGGGATAGTGACACTCGACACCTGCTGCTGCTGACGATATTGATTTCTTCCCCTGCCTCGGCCTCGGCCTCGGCCTCCAAATACCGCACTAGCTTCGCCCTGACGGCGCCCACCATAAGCTTTCCTATTACTGCCAGATGCAGCTGATTCATCGACCTGGAACTTTCCTTGCTTAATGTTCCGCTCAATCTTTTCCCCCATCAAGATCAGGTCTGAAAAACTAGCCAGAGACGTATGAAACAACATATCATGAAACAGCCCGGTGAATGTGCCGACAAACATATCGTTCATTTCTTTATCTTCCACAGGAGGACGGACCCTGGCAGCCATATCGCGCCACCTTTGCGCGTATTCTTTAAAACTCTCCCCCTTCTTCTGCGAAAGCCCGGCCAACTGGACCCGATTGGGTGCCAGGTCGCTGTTATATTTGTAATGGGCTACGAACGCCTCCGCTAATTGCTTCCAAGTCTTGATATCAGTGGGCTCCAACCCCATGTACCACTCTAAGGAAGGACCCGATAGACTATCCTGAAAGAAATGCATGAGCATTCTTTCGTCAGTGGAGTATGCAGACATTTTTCTGTAATAAGCTCGTACATGCACTTTCGGACATGTATCTCCTTTGTACTTATCGAACGCAGGCGCTTTGAACTTGATTGGCACCCTCAGCCCAGGTACCAAGCCCATAGTTGCCATGTCCAGACCCACAGCACTCTGGTTTAGGACTCCCTTCATTTGCTCTTCCAGCATTCTAATCTTTTGAGAATCATCCATCGGCCCGTCAAAACCCCCTCCAGAGAAGGCGTCCTCCTGTTGATCCTCTTGCCACATACCGTTTCCAGCCCCGTATCCATCATATGCATTATTGCGTCCAGCTCTGACTTGATTCATCCCTGGAACTCGGCCTCTGTTGCCGTACCCTTGAACACCTCCAACAGGACCTCCAGCCATAAAACCAGCACCGTTTCCGTTTCCAAAACCTCCGTAGCCCTGATTGACCATACCATAACCATCTTGCCCAAAGCCTTGAGCATTAAAGCCATACTTGCCAGTATTGTCGAATCCCTGATCGTTGAATCCGAACCCAGCGTTGACAAAGCCATTGCCTCCGAGATTATCTCCCACATTGACATCACCCAGCCCAGCGTTGTGGACAGCAGTTTCATTTCCAACTCCTACGTTACCATTCACAGCAGCGGTAGCGTTGTTGACGTTAGCAGCATTCACATTGACGACAGGCGGAGCCACTGGCGTTGGAGTGCCATCTCCATGAGCAGTATCAACCCGGACAGACTGATGATCTTCGTTACCATGTCCAGCGTTGCGAGCCAACAGAGGCTGGACCATGGCCTGCAAATTCTCTTGCCCTTTTGCTATAGCCTCCATGGTCTGCATGAAGAGGGCGAGCTTCTCGCGTACATCCTGCATCTCATTCTGAATCTGGTCCATGATTTTCCGACAGTTGGATCGTGTAGAATAGCGGTGCGGATGTTGATCTGGAATCCTGTTAAGTACCTGATACAGAACAAGAGATAAGACACCGTTCAAAGATTACCTGTTATGCAATATGAATATGAATGCAATGCAATGTGTCTGTGCATTAGGGAAGTTCATTCCCCCAGTTCTAGTGCGAAGGTGCCGGTGCAGTGACAGTGTTGACAATAGGAATATCGGAGTTGAATCATAGAAAGCCTCGTATATTGCAGAGAGAATCAATAAGCCCAGGGTACGATACAAAGATGGCATGACCTCAACCAACAATCCTGGTGATGGTCAGCACTATGCAAATAAAGCATACAAATAATGGAACGATCAAATCCTCCCAAAAGTTTGGTACTCCTCTATCAACTTCTTGGTCTCCGGATGGCTTGGTCGATCGAGCAGCCCTTCAACAAGCTGGTTTCTCTTCTTAAGAACACGGCGTACGTCTTCAGCAGTTTCTTCCCATGCCGCTTCTCCGAAGCAATCTTCTAGCTTTCGCTTCTGGGACACTGCTTCATCTCTGGATTTGATTGCCTTGTTCAGTGCATGCTGGACACTATACCGGTTCATCACTTCCTCCTCACACTTCTTGATGCTAGACTTCAACTTCTCCTCGAGGTCGGAAATTTGCTGCTTTAGCTTATCTTCCCTCTGCTTGTTGTTGGTGAGAGTAGCATTCCAAGTCTTATTGCAAGAAGATATCTCTCGGTGTGCTGCGTCGAGCGCCTTCTTTTTGGCTTCCAGCATGTCATGGGAGCTTCTGAACTCTTGCCCCAGACGTTCACGCTTCTTCTTTTCCTCGGTCAACTCAGCTCCTAACCTGTTTACCAGCTCAATCTGTTGTTGGAAAGCATATACGGCCTTGTTTTTCTCACTGCGTGCTTGGGCTAGCTCTTGCTCTAACCCTTCGTTAATCTTCATCAAGGCTTCTTTCTCCTTCACGACCTGTTCATATGCTTCTCTAGAAACAGTAGTCGGTTCTTCTACCGGAATAGGATCAAGAATTGGTGCATCTGGAAATGGCATCTTCAACTGACTAGCCCTCCCCTGAATCCAAACTCTATAAGGTGCATAGGCCTGACAGTCATTCTTTCCTAACAACGGCTTCCCTTTGCGGTTAATACGCGTCCAAGCATGTCGCAACTTGGCTAATAACTCCCCCTTCACGTCACCGGTGAAGTACAGAGATTCCTGCACTTCCTCCTTCTGAGGTGGATTCTTCAGTGCATATCCGAACTGGCGAATGAATAAAGAAGGGTTGTAGTTGATACACCCTTTTCTTCCAATCAATGGGACATTAGGGTACCCAGAACAACTGAAGATGAGCTCCGATCCCAACAAATCTCTATCAAACCACTCCATATCTTCCGACGATAGCCTCATCAGACGCTCTGGCCAACCAACTGGAACTGTAGTCTCTGCAGTAGATCCTTTCTTAGGAAGGTGACTCTCAAACCACATACTCAATAAGGGTACACAAAGATGAACATTCTTCCCTCTTCCCTTCTCATTCTTGTAATGCAGCGAGTGGTAGAGATCTCCGAGTAAAGTAGGTACAGGATTACCAGCGGCAAACAAGTAGAAAGCATCGAAGTCCACAAAATCCGGTATATTGGGGAATAGTACTATGCCATAGATGCACAAAGCCAACACAGCATTGAAAGCAACCCAGCACCCATTCTTAGCATACTCTTGGGCTTTACCCACTAAGAACTGAAATGAGAATCCTGGAACTCCACGGGAAACAGTAGTCACAAGTTCAGAAGCATCAATATGCAAGGCTTTTGCCAATTCCTCCGGCTTAGGTTTGGCATCATAATGAATGAATGGAACCTGGTTCTGCACGGGCAGCTCAACATACTCAGCGTATTCCTCCAGAGTTGGCCCCATAATAAAGTCAGAGAACGTAAAGCACCTCAAAGCAGGGTCATAGAATTGCATCAAAGCATACAGCCCATCTAACTCTACCTCTGTAGGTTTGCACACCAATCTCAGTAATCTACCATAACTCATCCGGAAACTCCTGCGAACACCCTCATCAGCAAGAGAGATCAACCCAAGTAGAGGAACAATATCAGGCGTAGGCAATTTGTAAGCAACTGTTCTCCGTAGGCTAGTCATGATCAAACACTCAGGAGTCTGGGCACTAGAACTAGGGAAATGCAAATGCACCTGCAGCACAGACACACGTTAGAGAAATGCAAGTGATAATGGATATGCAGGGATGCAATGCAAGTAACATTCAACAGGGACCAAAGCTGCAGCTGAATAGCCTAAACCCAATCAAGAAAGGTCTCAGGTAGACCATCCAGAAGTCATCAAACCCTGGTCTCAGATAGACCTAAAATAAAACTCCAACACTGGTCTCTGACAGACCTCAAACCATAACTCCAACTGGTCTCTGCTAGACCTCAAATCCCATCTATAACTGGTCTCTGACAGACCTCAGAATACATCTCCAAATGGTCTCTGACAGACCTCAGAATACATCTCCAAACGGTCTCTGACAGACCTCAGAATAAACCTCCACATGGTCTCTGACAGACCTCAGAATAAATCTCCACATGGTCTCCGACAGACCTCAAAACTCTCCACATGGTCTCTGACAGACCTCATAATACATCTCCATAAATAGCCAAGATCTCTGATCAAGAAAATAACCGGTAATCTGGAGGTCTAGTTACCTGCATAACCCTGAATCCCCTCACAGGTGGGTGGCCCTATAACTGGCACAAGGTACGGCATCCTATGCGGTCGTTGGCGTCACAGACTTTCAGGGTTAATGATACGATTCCCAGAAGGAGTGGCATCATCAAATCCTGAAGAGGCCTCACTCAGCCAACTTCCAAATGATCGGTCCCCAGAGTCGACAATCCAACTAACCAGCAACCCACGCCAACCAAAGGAAGGGGCAGGAGGCCAACCAGAGGAACCTCGTCTGAGTGTAGATTTCATGGGACACCAAAGCAAGCAAAGCAAGCGGGCGCCCACTAATTTCTACTCTAATTCTAGGTGCACTCAAGCCCAGGTCCGGCTTATCTCTCAATATCAGAACACCCGTCACACCCCAGATACAGCAATAATAAACAATATATATAAAGCTGAAAAACACAGGGTTAGAAATATACAATAACTCCATACAAAATCCTCGACGGGAAAACAAGCGCTAGGATTGACTCTCTCAAGGGACGTTGGATCCCAAATGCATAAGGTCCGTCGCAGTCCTTAGCAGCCAGGGGACGTTGGATCCCCAGCAGAGTCGCCAGCTGTCGCTACTGCGAAAATCGGCGCCGGCTGACAGAAGAGTCGCCACCGTGCGTTATTTATCCCACGGGAGGGAAAGGAAACGCTCAGAGTAAACCTCGCACAACACGGGAAAGGTATGGTCGTCGCAACCAAAACCTGGGTTCGGGAGTCGGTTACGCAAGGGGAAGGTATTAGCACCCCTCACGTCCATCGTACTCGATGGGATCCACGCTTGTTTTCGGGTATGGATTGTTATTCTATCTAAACTAAAGGTCTGGGGGTTAAAAGAAAAGAAAATAGAAATGAAATGACTCGGCAAAGTATCGCACTTTATGCCTACGTATTCCCGTCTGGAACGAGAAATCAGAGTCAACGTAGTTCGCCTACCTACGGGAAAGGAGGGAAAGGTTGCTCGCTAGGATATCGCATCCTATGCCTACGTACTTTCATACAGCATGAAAGATCAGAGCAAACGTAGTTCGGGCCACGTACGACACAAGCTTGTCCTTGATTGATTTTATTCCTTCTGAAAAAGGTTTTTCTGATTAACAGTCCAAGAGGACAGAAATGACGTTTTGATGAGTTCACATTCTTTTACGGAAGAAGTGTCTTTTATTGTGTTTGAAATCTTTATGTGTTTTTCTGTTTGTTTTGAGAAAGAAAGAGACAGAACTCTAACCTACGGTTGCGGAGGGAAACAAACTAACCTAATGTTATCATGCATGGGTTAAGACCTAGTGTCTATCATGCTCCTCTCTTGCACAGAGAGAAACAGAGATCCTACGGGATAGGCAGAAACAGAAACAATATCAGATATATACAGTAAAGCAGTAAAATGCATGGATGCAACAATACAAGCGAGGCAAGGGAGTCCCACTCAACCTCGAACCTAGAAAACAATAGGCAAAAGTGAACAGACTTCACTTTCAACCCAGCAGGGTAGACAGCAAACAATACAGTCCAGAAAAATCAGTCAATACATCAGCAAATGAAATACAACAGCAAAAGAAACAGCATCAGCAGCTCTGAGTCAACAACTGACTTCAAGCAACCTCCAATAAGCTACAGGCTTCAACAAGCATCAATCTCCATCTTCATGGCCTTCAGGCAAGGGCTTTGATCATCAGTCTTCTATCTGCAATGGCTTTTCTTCAAGCTCAAACCTCCAGGATGAGGGATTAGTCACAAGAGTGAATTGGGTGTTAAGCAATCAGTTGACTACCAAGGGTGGTGAACAGACTGCTTCTAACACAAAAGACATTTTCTCTCAAGAGTTCTATCTCTTAGACACTATCACCAAGCCTTCCAAAGGAAGGGGGTGAGTGTCTTAGAGAGACTCTGAATCACAGAGAAGAATGGATGCAGACAAGGCAATCCATGTTTGAGAAACAATCATTCTAATCTAGAGCTCTGCCTAGCTCCTAAACCCTAGTCTCCTCAGCAGCTGCTAGCAAGAAGCTCCTCCTCAACTCTGACGGTTGATCTTCAGCATTTGAATCTTCAATGGCTTCATCTCCACAAATCTTCAGCTTCCCCAGGGCCCCAGACAAACCCCATACCCAATCAAACAATCAACAATCCCCAGAGGGCACACCACACCAGACAGCAGATATACAGACAGTAATAATCTCAGTAGGGGAATCCTAACTTTTTCTAAGGGATCTAATAGCTACCCATAGCCCCTATAGTCCCATAACTAACCTATTCAAACCCTAAGTCCTAAGGGAGAAAATTGAACTTCCTAAGTTGTCACCTAAAAAACCCTAGTCTTGTTCATTATATTCAAGCATTTATTAATCACCTAAAATTAACCTCTAAAAATGGGAACTAAAATATTTCTACAAGCCTAATATCTCATCTAAACAATATGAAAAGAATGATCAAAAAATATTAAAGCATGTGAGAGAACAAAAATCATAAAAATAATGCATGAAATGTAACTATTTAATATGACATTTATTTAGAAAATATGGAAAAAATATGAAATAAAACTAAAAATGAAATTTTCTTTTCCTATAATATTCTAGACATTTTAATGAAAATATGGTAAAAAGAATGGATTAAAAAACATTTTTTATGAATTATTTATGAATTTTCAAAGATTAGTAAAAATTAAAATGAAATAAGAAAAATAAAATGAATGAAATGAGGGAGGGGGTATGAAAAGAAATTCGCTCAGTTCATTATTGGATGGGCCCTCAGACTGGGGGGTGTTGGTAGCGCTTCTGGCTTAAGCCCAATACACATTCAGAATTAAAAAAAACAAATAAACGCTGGGGGGTAGGAATAGCATCAGAAACACGTTACAATTGGTTTGGGCTTGGTTGCTGGGGGTGGGGATAACAAATGAGACTGAGGCCCGCCCGTTTCAATTAATGAAACGGTGCGTTTAGAGCCAAAGTCATTCCCTCCAATTCTGAAATTAAACGCTGGCCACTAGATCCTACCCTAAGTCAAAGGTCTTACTCTAAATGAAGGGTCACGATTTCGTCTTCTTCCCTTGGCCTGAAACTAGGGTTTCCAACACCATGAACATCCATGCACACACAGCTTTCTCCCTCTCTGTTCTCATCATACACGCAACCAATCCCCATGCTGTAAACATGAAACCTGTTCCAAATCTCTCCCTCTACCAGCTTAGGGCATCAATTCACTTTGAAATTCACCACATCAACAAATTCGATTGAGTCAACATCCTGGCTCCATTGAAATGCACTGGTATAGACCTTCACCACTCTTCCTCAGACTTAGCCTAAATTAAACTACATCTAATGGAGACTAACACATGCTATCAAGTTGCAATTATCACACACTCATCCAAGAGATTCGAACACAAACAGATTATGGCACCTGTCACTAACCATCACTAAATCTCTCCAAATTCTTCTAACTTAATCTCCTAACCACCTAGATCAATTCTACACTAACAAAATCATGCCTAACTAACTAGATCGAGCTGTTTGAAGGAAAACTTACCTTGTGCAAAATCTTGCAAACAGCTATGGAGATTGATGATTTGAGACCTCCAAGGCTTGAATCTTGATCCAATTACTCAGGTATAGATTCTGTATGCAGTGTTGTGATGATTCTTTGCTTGAATTTTGCTGTCCAACAGAATTTGCAGTTTTGAGGTTCTTGAAGATAATGCACGAAAATGGATGATAACCACCAAGTCTTTGCTTCAATTATGATCTATGATGATGGTTGAATAAGATTGAATTGAAGTGGATGAAAATTGGTGAGGAATTTGTGATATTTGGAATGAAACTTCAATGAAAAGTAAGAGAGAAATTTGTGAAATTCTTGGTGTAAAATGAAGCCAACCCTTGATCAATGCACATTTCATGAATATATAGACCCCAAATGAACATTCTAGATCCATCTTGCACATTCCCTTGTTTTCAAATTTTGATCCATTTTGATTATGTTTCTTAAATGATAAGCAACCATGGATAACTTCATTTTTTCCTTCTAAACTCAAAAAAGTGTGTGAACCATTGTTCTTAGAATTGTTTTTCCATTCAAAATCATATATTGGAAGTCTCCATTTGGACTTGTAAATCTCCCAAACCAATTTCCAACTTGAAATTATTCACTTTATAAGCCTTTTTAGTTCATATTTTGACCAATTGTGTAACTCCATGCTATGAGCTTCTCCAATAATTTGTGACCTTCTTTCTAGACTTAAAATCCCATTTGGAGCAAGTTTGATGTTGTAAGTTTTTCCATTTGAGGCCTCCTTGTATGAGTTTTGGGTATAGGTTAAAATGACCTGTAATTCACAAATGCCCAAAATACCCTTTGCTTGTCAAGACCATAAGTTGAGTTCTCCACATCATATGAAGGCATGCCATACCATTTTAGAAAGCTAAGACAATGAGGAACAATTCTTATGTTGACCAAGAATTCATTTGAAATCTCCTTGAGGGGCAAAACTAGCTTGGAAGTCAAGTCACTTTCACAGACAAAAGTTCAGACACCCCAGATGACCTGTAACTTGCAAGGACCATAACTTGAGTTCTATAAATCTCCTTGAGGTCTTCCACCACTCAAATTAAAGGTCTTGAGATCCTCTACAAGTTTCATGTTGGCCAAGAAGCCATTTGAAGCTAGCATTTTGACTTATCTTGCTTGGAAATTTGACCTAAACTAGGGGATTTTACAGAGAAACCCTAATTTAGTAACTCCTCTTCTCCTTGATTTCTCTTGAATTCTTCTTGTCATATCTCCATATCCTTCTTCATATGTCAAATGTTGATCCCCACATCTCTCCAATAGACTTGAATGCCCTCTTAAGTCAGTCAATTGACCTAGGGTTGACCTAGGGTTGACCCAGATGAAACCCTAGTTGACTGTCTTCAACTGTAGCTCTTGTGCCTTCATCAATGACTTGTTTTCTTCTCCAAATGACTTTATAAGTCTCTCATAAGGTCTAGATGCTCTCCATACCTTCACTCCACAGCTCACAACCCTCTTGTTGATCCTCAGATACCCTCAGCTAGGAGATGGACTCAAGGCTTGATCTGCTGAACTCTTTGCTTTCAAATTCTTTCCTGATGACTTGAATGGGATTGAATTGGGATAATAACCTCTTGATAGGCCTCTAGAGATGAAAATAATGATTGGTCCCCTGTTGAATGACTTGCTATGCTTATGCTATGCAGATGATTAGACTATGCACATGACTCTATATGCAAATGCTAATGATATTGAAACATAAACCAATTGAATAAGGTTGGGCAAATTTTAGGGTGCAACACCAGCGAGCATTCGCCAATGGGTTCGCCAGGCGAAGGGTGGCGAGCAGGACAACATTGTTTCTTTTCTGTTTTATCCATCCAATGATTAATTGCTTGGTTCAATTATGTTAACCCTATGTGATATGAATAGTTTGTGTACTATTGTGATGAACTATGGGTAGCCTTTGGGCGTGAATCCTAGATTGTGATATGTGTATTGTTTGAATCGATTAGGAATACATGAGAACATATTAGTGAATATGTGTGTATTGTCTAATAAGTATGTGAATGCATATTGTTGTATGCTAATGTATGTAATGCATGGGAACATATCATGGATATGTGTGCATTGTTTTGATGAATGTGATGATGGTATTGAATGTGAATGCCTTGAATTGTTATGAATATGTTGTGTGTGCAATCATGTTGTAATTCTTGAAGGGATGAATTATTTGAATGCATGTGATTAAGATGCGGGAACGGTCTTAAGTGCATTTTTGTTGGTTGATTGCATATGCATCATTTAGTTAAGAGGCAATGTTTGCTAGTTTCGTGGAGACTAGTGACTTGTCCCAAACCTAGAAGGGTGGGTTTGAAGCCTAGGGGACGGGCTTTGTTGTTATCGGTCTAGAAGGGTGGACTCGGTTTAAGTGTAAAAATCGAAAAATGATAACAAGTGTTGGTACCACATAGCATTGAGTTGCATTGAGCCGTGATTGAGTCACATAGCATTGATGTCATTGTTATATGAATTATGCTTGTGTGTGAATTGGTAAATTGGTGAGTTGTGAATGATGGATTGGTGCATGATGAAATGTGTTATATTATTATTCATATGCGTTTATACATGTCGTGAAATGTATGATGAGCTATGAACGATTTGTGGTGAGAAATGTGAAGTGCTTGTATTCTCTAATTTCGTATATGTATATATAATTATATGCATTAATTATTATGATAATATTTCTCACCCTTCTGCTATTTTATAATGCTCTATGAGGCATTGCAGATTAGGTTACTGGAGATTTCTTTTGTGAAGTATAGCTTCATTCTTTTGAGACGGACTGCTCTGATTATGTAACACCGGGTAGTTAGGCTTGTATAGCATTCTTTTGTGATACATTTGTGATGTATCAGTTGATGATGTTTTGTAACATGAATGATTGATGAACAACTGTATAACATGTATTTATGTGATCAAATGTTTTGAAGTAATTCAAATGTTTTATTCTTCCGCTTTAATTTTAAATATTGAGACGTGGGTTTAAGGACTAAGTTCCTCTACTTTGAAAACTATCCCACTATTGCATATTTTTATAGAGCAGGTGTTGAGTGTTTTATTGGTAATAATGTGACATACTTCTTCTATACCGTATTTTAAATCATACTCTGATAAAATTTATATGTGCCTATATATATTATTGTTTTATTTGGGGGTATAGAAGGGGGTGTTACAGGAGTTGCCCCAGTTGATGTACGTACTGTAATACGATAACCGTGTAAAGCAAAGGGCAACATATCATGCCAATTCTTGTAAGTGACAACCATCTTTTATACTATCTTCTTGGTATTCTTGTTGGCCACTTCAACAACGCCATTCATCTTCGAACGAAAGGGAGATGAGTTGTGATGCTCGATTTTGAAATTCTGGCACAATTCCTTCATCATCTTATTATTCAAATTCGAACCATTGTCAGTAATGATTCGCTCGGGTACTCCATATCTGCAGATGATGTCCTTCTTTATGAACCGGGCTACGACTTGCTTTGTGACATTGGCATACGAGGCTGCTTCAACCCATTTGGTGATGTAATCAATGGCAACTAAGATGAATCGATGACCATTGGATGCGGTTGGCTCAATCTTGCCAATCATGTCAATGCCCCACATGGAAAAGGGCCATGGGGACGCCATAACATTCAATGGGAACGACGGTACATGAATTTTGTCTGCATAAATATGGCATTTATGGCATTTCTTTGCAAATTTGAAACAATCTGACTCCATGGTTAGCCAATAATACCCTGCTCGTAACAACTTCTGAGACATAGCATGCCCGCCGTCATGTGTACCAAAAGTACCTTCGTGAACCTCTTCCATAAGAAACGTTGCTTCCTTTCGTCCACGCATCTCAATAACACCAAATCATGGTTTCTTCTGTAAAGCACACCATCTGGGTTCAGATAAAAGTTACTAGACAACCTCCTTAGAGTCTTCTTATCCTGAGCCGAAGCCCCTGGCGGATACTCTTGCTTCTTGAGGAAGTTATGTATATCGTAAAACCATGGCTTGCCATCGGCAGCTTCTTCAATGGAGAATACGAAAGCGGGCCTATCAAGGCGAGAGATGACTATTCTTGGAGCATCATCCCAAAAATTAACTTTATACATCAAAGATAGCGTTGCCAAAGCGTCTGTCATCTGATTCTATGCTTGCGGCACATGGTAGAACTCTACCCTATCAAAGAAGGGTAACAATCTCCTTGCATAATCTTTGTAAGGAATTAGATTTGGCTGACGAGTTTCCCACTCTCCCATGATCTTGATTACATATGATTTGGATCCCGTTGAGTACAACGGCCGTGAGGGGTGTTCATACCTTCTCCTTGCGTAACCGACTCCCAAACCCGAGATATGGTTGCGACAACCTGTCTTTTCCCTTTTCGTTTGGTTTTCTCTGATCGTTTCCTTTCCCTCTTTTGGGATAAATAACGAACGGTGGCGACTCTTCTGTCCTTGCCGGCCCCTTTTTTCGCAGTAGCGACACTTTTTCATATTCATTTTTGCATAACATAGTTCTAGACAAGGGATAAAGGTATCATGGTTTGTTTCTCAAGAAGAAGAACATGATTCTTCAACCTCAAGCAAGGTTTTCTTCTTGACTTTGTGGCATTCTCAGGCCCCAAAGGCCCCTCATCATCAAGTGTGATTCAAGGCAACATCATTTCAAGATCACATGTGACTCACCATGTCTTATTTTTCAAGAAATGTTCAAGAGATTCAAAGTTGGTTCAAGGTGTTTGACCTAATTTAGCAAATTGTGGATGCTATGATCAAATGGGCATAACTTCTTCAATTTTAAACTCTTGAGGTGGTTCTTTTTATAATTAACTCTTCTCGTCATCCATAACAAACTCTCTTTGTAAGGAAATTTCTAATTATGCTAGGAAAGTCATCAAAAGTATGGAGACATTATAGGTCATTTTGAGTTTTGAAGAGATTTTCTTGCCAACATCCAAAGGTCATAACTTGGTCAATTTTCATCATAAGCCCATTCATTTTCTAAAATGAACTTGAATATGTCCTCTATAAATTTTATTCAACATGAAAGTGCCAAAATCCTATGGAAGACTTTGGATTTTATCAAAACATTATAGGTCATCTTTGGTCCTTAAAATGACTTGAAATATTTCTCCGTGTTTTATGAATTTGGACCTTTTTATGCAAGCTACTTTGAAGATTCATATCTCTCAGCTCAGATTTCCAAATCAATACTCTCTTTTCACATTACAAAGATTGCATCTCCCTCTATCTAATGCAGGAAGAATCAACTCATAAAGCCTCCTACATTCTGAGAACCATGGCTGCAAAGTTTGAATTTCAAAGCTAAGTTTTCACTTGAAAGTCAGAACTGAATTTGGTTAATGTGACCTCTAATCACCAAATTAAGGCACAAAATCAATTTGAACATGATTAACAAACTTGCTTGAGCTAATTAGAGCATTTAAACACATGTTTTGGATGAGTTTTGTCATACTGCAAGTCACACTTTAATCATGACACACGTGTGCACGAATTCACCTCAAATAGCATAATTCACCCTCCCTCAGCGTTCCATGTAACACCCTTCTAAACCCCACGAAAAATATACGAATAATCAGATTAAATTTTCATGCATTTACAAAAGGGCGTCACACATCACTTTCAAAACATCAAAACACCTGTCATACTCGTTAACACTTTAATAAATCATCATGCTTTTCAAAGTTTCATTTTGCATGTAGCAGCAGATTCATTTATAACATAATACTCTTAACAGAAACATTCACGTTCATCACATAAATCAACATCCCTTAGGCACTGAGGCCAACATCATAATATTCTGATGAATATAAACACATATTATAGAGTAATTAATATATCACTAAAATATAAACCAAACGATACCAGTGTTACATGACCAGAGCATGACTCGACCGAATATAACTAAATTACTAAATGGCTACTATTGTACCCCAAAATTTACCCAAACTTTTCTTTACTTGGTTTATGTTTCATTTCATTGTTCTAGCATATTGCATTGCATAGCATTTTGCATTTTTATAGGGGATCAAGAGATGTGTGTGTGACAAGAGGAATGTGCCAAGGGTTCTAAGCCTAATCAGGAGGTTGTATTCAAGTCAACAAATGGGTTATCATCATCAGAGACTAGTCAAAGCCCTTTGGACAAGCAGATAAGTGTATGTGGTTCACCTCGTGTCTTGGAGGCCATTTGAAGACCATATGGGGATCACAAGCCCATGGTTATGAAGATAGATGGCCATTTAATCTCATTAGAGGCCTTGAGGGTCTTTGTGGAGTTCATTCAAGTGTTTATACCAAGTTTGAAGAGTTACAGTTGAAGATGGTGCAATTAGGGTTTTCATCTGGTCAACCCTAAGTCTACTATGAAATTGAAGGAGATTAAGACTCAATTACAAGGCTTTGTGGTCATGGAATTTTATGTTAAGATATATGAGATATCATTTCCATATCAATTCATCAAGAATCAAGAGTGTGAGGAGTTACTGGATTAGGGTTCTCAGTGTAAAATCCCCTGTTCAGTGCCTAACTTCAAGACCACCTATTTCAAGATACAAGTCTCATATCAACTTTTGACCAACATGAAACTTGTAGAGCATGTTCTTAGATTTTGTTTGAGTACTAGAAGTCCTTGATTGGATTTGTAGAACTCAAGTTATGGTGCAGACAAGTTACAGGTCCTCAGATGAATGTGATTTTGGTCAACAAAAGTCAACCAACCTCCAAGCCATTTTTGACCTAGAATTATATTTCTCCTCAACTTTTGATAAACATGAAAGTTGTTCCTCATGATCTTAGCTTTCCAAAGAGTACTAGAAGTCCTTCATCTGATTTGTAGAACTCAAGTTATGAGGCTTGCAAGGCAGGGGTATGTTGGGAAAGCAGGATTACAGGTCATTTTCACCACTTTGCATACTTCAAATGAAAATCTTTCCAACATAAAACTTGCTCCAAATAGGGCCATTTGCATTACCAAGTCATATCTTGTCATGGTTGAAGCTTGGATTGAAGAATCCCTAATTGAATTTCCATGAAAAAGGCTTAAAAAGGGAAAAATCAAAATTAATTCATTTGAAAACATTTTATACCAACCTTATGCATATTTTGAGTGCAAATGATATTCTAAACACAATGCATTGGATTTGGAGTTTAAGTGCATTTTGGTGGCTATTTTCATGGTTTCTTCAAGACTAAGTTACACATCAAAGACAAGCCATAAGACCAAACCAAGGAGTAATTTTCAGCCCTTTGATCCACCAACTTCAGATGCAAGCCAAAGGAGCCACTTTTACAGCTAATCAAGGTAAAATTCGTGCACTATTCAAATTACCATAAGTGAAAAAGTGAAAATGCAATTAGGCTTAAAGGAGACAGAATTGGGCCTATTCTTCATCTGAATCCAACATATATAATCTCAGGATCATTCCCATGCCTTTAGAAGTGATTATGGTGAGAGTTAGAGAGAGAGAATAGATTGAAAAAAAGGGAGGAAAAGTGAAAATCATTTTTTGAGTTTCATTGAGTTTCAAACAAAACCAAGCATTGCAAAACATTTCTTGAACTTCACTGAACGATTCTGGGTAGTTTATTACAAGGTTTGATCATACATTGAGCTCTGAGGAAGCTTATTTTCTAGGTTTCTTTCTTTCAAAATATCTCTCTGTTCAAGCTGTTTCATCACGCCTTTTTTGTCTTTGTAATCCTTGTTTATCATAGATCATTTCTGGGTTCATTTGGTGGCTGTTTGTGAGTTTTTCAGTATGAACATGTTTTATATTTCTTTTCGTTTTGTCTTATTTAAGCATTTTTTAAAAACAAACCATGTATTCATGATCCTCTTGAAGAGTAGATGAGTTTTCCCTATTTATTTGTTGATTTTGGTTGAGTTTCGTGTCATATGCGTTTTGGACGGTGGCCATATGGCCGGAGAAGATGACCGAAGGTGGCTCCGACCACCACCTGGTTCTTCCCTCCATTTCCCTTCTTTTGAAAGGTTGAAGATGATGACGTGTTTCGCTCCCAGCCTCATGATTTGATTACTTTTCAGTCCAACGTCCCAGATTAAGACGCACCATACACACGTTTTGACTCACCACACTGAACCAAGCTGGGATTTTCATTAAATGAGTTGGCATCATGTGAGCCACTTTATCTGATTACCAATTGATCAGACGCGCCTGGTTGAGTTCCACCATATGCCTTGGTTGACCGTGTACCACTGAATCCACACGTTTTATTTCATTTTTGTTTTTTCTGTTGGGCTGGTTTTCTATTGGCACCCCCTTCTAGTGGGCCTTATGATTTGCAGCGCTTCTGGGCTGCTATTGGCACCCCAGCCCTTTGTTTATTTTTCTTCTTTTTCTTTTCTTTTATTTCTGTTTAGATTTTAATTATTTTAAAATACTTCCAAAGGTCATAAAATCCCAAAAAAAAATATGTTTTAGAATCTCTGAGATGTCCTCTTATTTTTAGAAATTTTTATTTTATTTTATGATTTATTTTTCAATTAAAAATGGGATTTAACTTTGGAAGTGTTTTGTGTAACTTAAATCTTGACATGCTTTGTTCTTTATTTTATTTCTCTCATTTCCTTTTGATCCAATGAATGAAATTCAATCCTTATATCAATGATGAGTTGAAGAATTTTTGAGGACCCTTTTGCCCCTGATTGGTTGACTTTTGAGTTGACTTTTGATGCCTTTCAGTTGACCTTAAACAATCCTCCTTCACAATGGAGCACCCTTGTGAATCAATTTCTATGGTGATGTTGTGAAGTGATTTTGATTGCAATTTTATGGCCTTTAGTTGCCATCACATTTATGAGCTTCTTGCATTTTATTTGATAATTTTTGAATAATTTTCCTATTTTTAGAGTAACTTGCAAGTCAAGCTACCCTAAAGGAAGGTTCATACATACATCTTGACCTAGTTTGACTTGGATATGACATTTTTGGATCCTTTGAGCTCTCAATGCCTATTGATTCATGTTGTTAACATGTTAAGGATTATGCTTGCTCATTTTTAGGTCATAAAATTTGGTTTTTCTTGTTCATTTGATTGCTTGCTTTTGAGTTGCCAATTAGGGTTTCGTTGTGAAACATGCCTGCTTCCCTTTGGGAACTTGCTTGCATTACCTTGTGATTCACTTGCTTTTTCTTTTGAGAAATTTTACTTCACCCCCCTTGCTGTCCAAGGACTTTGGAACACCATTTAGGTTTATCTAAGTTCCCTCCTTTGGAGGTATTTGAAACATGAATTGAATGGTGAGCCTTGAGGACACTTTTGTTGCATCTTTTTGCACAAATCATGATGATGCCTTGGTTGAATGATATTTGGGGAATGCCTTGCTGTTTTCTTCTTTTGTTCTAACCCCTCTTTGAGTTAGGGTTCTTTTCCTTTCTCTTTTCATTTTGTTTTGCTTTGTGGCATTGTGGTTGATGTTGTTTGGTTTAGGCCATTTCATCCTACTTTTGATGCTTTTGGTGTGTTCCTATTGATGCTTTTATTATCCCCTTTTATCTCTTGCATTTATCATGTTGTAGTTTAAGGTTGAGATGAGCTTGTGATGGTATTTACCCCACACAATTTCCTCCCTCATTTGAATTCTATGTTTGTATCCTTGCATGTTTATGTTGTTTCATGTTGTGTCTTTGTCTCCTTTCCCTTAGGACTTCTAATCTCTCAAGGGAGATTATGTTAGACATTAGGATTTTAACCATGTATGATAACATTAGGTAGCTTTTCCTTTATCTCAATCTTAGGATTACCATTGCATGACAATTTTAGGTTTGGATCTAGTTCCCTTTAGTGTGTCCTTTCTCTTCTCATCTCAAAACAATCTTAAAACACTTAATAAAGATAATGGATGTTGTACCATGAGCCTTATACTTGGGAAATGGTAATTGAGGGGCCACCTCTCAATTACCTAGAGTGTTTAGTATACGTCCTTAGGGCGATATGCGACGCATTCGATCCTAGGTTCTAGACTTTGGTACAACATACATTATAAAGAAACCAAGTTCAAAACACTTCTTCTCTAAAAAACACAAAAATACTTCAAATCTTTTTCATCCTTCAGGATCTTAATCAGGAAAATCATTTTCATAACAAGAGTGTTGTTAACTTTTAGTTCTACCGCAAACGGTAACGCCTAAGTCTCCAACAGTCGAGCTGCATACACCAATTGCTAGAACTACCTGTTAACCCTACTCGGGCCTAAAAAACAGTTAAACAAGCCTGTGTTCCATCTTAGCCCGAACTACGTTTGCTCTGATCTTTCATACCAGATGAAAGTACGTAGGCACAAGATGTGATGTCTTGGCGAGCAACCTTTCCCCCTGTCACCCGTAGTTAGTCGAACTACGTTGAATCTAACTTCTCATTTCAGATGAGATACGTAGGCACAAAGCACCGTTGCTTTGCCAAGTCACTTCTTTTCCTTTTGACCTTAAGCCTGTAGTTAGATAGTTTCAATCACCCTCTTAGATAGACAACAAGCATGGATCCCGTCGAGTACGACGGACGTGAGGGGTGCAAATACCTTCCCCTTAGGTAACCGACTCCCAAACCCGAGATTGGGATGCGATGACCGATCTTATCCCTCTTTTCGTTAGGTTTTCTCCGAGCGTTTCCTTTTCCTCTCTTAGGAAAAATAATGCACGGTGGCGACTCTTCTGTCATTGTCGGCCTCGATTTTTGCAATAGCGACAGCTACACCAACAACGACCACGCAACTACGAGCAGCTCTATTCTCGATACCTGCACGATGTCAGATAGGACATCATTCCTGTAGAAGGGTGAGAAATATTATCATAATAATCAATGCATATAATTATATATATCCATAATCTTAGAATACACATAATCAACATTCTCACCACAAGTCATCCATATACGTCACAATGTATATACAATATATATGGATAATCACCAAACACATTCATCATAATTCACTCATGTACATCACCATATACGCATATATATAATCCAAGCATAAATCATGCAAACTTCCACAATTTCAATCAATCCACATAACATACACATTATGTTTAATTCACTACAATTCATATAGACATATACAATCATGTTTATTCATCAATTCATCAGTCAATATCGTTCACAATTACACATTTTCACCCAATTCATGAATACACATCACAATATATGTATAAGCAAATATGGATAATCACCAAGCACATTTATCATGCATACATCCACAATTTACATCATTCCACATAAACATTTACAATTACGTTTATTCATCCAATCACAACTCTCATTCAACAATTCATACACATGCATACTTCCATATAACAATGATATATGCCATGTGACTCAATGCAACTCAATGCCATGTGGTACCAACACTTGTTATCACTTTCCGGTTTTTACATTTAAACCGGGTCCGTTCCCTAGACCGATAACAACAAAAGCCTATCCTCTAAGCTTTCAAACCCACCCTTCTAGGTTTGTGACAAGTCACTAGTCTCCACGAAACTAGCAAGCATTTCCTCTTGACTAAATGATGCGTACGCAATCAATAACCATATGCACTTAAGACCGTTCTAGCATCTTAATCCCATGCATAGTCAAATAATTCATCATACAAGAATTATATCATGATTACACACTCACACATCATATCAAAGTATTCATACTTTCAACATCATCACATTTATTCAAGCAATACACATATATTCACAATATGTTCTCATGCATTATTCACAATATTGCATACAATCAATATGCATTCACAATTCAATGTCATCACCACATTTTCAATCAATGCACACATATTCACATTATGCTCTCATGCATTATTCACAATATCAAGCCGAACGGCAACGAACCTCATCAGAAATCATCATGCATTTTTAATCAATTTAAACAATGCATAAATTTGTCAAAAGACCACATTTATCAAGCAATGCACTCATATTCACAATATGTTCTCATGCATTCATCACATACAATCGCATATAAATCATTATGCATTTTTAATCAATTTAAACAATGCATAAATTTGTCAAAAGACCACATTTATCAAGCAATGCACACATATTCACAATATGTTCTCATGCATTCACATCATCATGCCAAACGACAACTGAACGCTCTAATTATTTAAGCCTCACTTACTTAAAATAATTAATCTCTATTAATCGATAAAATCGGCTAAAAGTAGGCTAAAAATAATATTTCTATTCACCAAGTTATAGAACATATTATTGGCTTCAGTTTGATATAAAGTACGACAAAATCCGATAAATGTTGAAGAAGTTATGAATTTTCAAAGTTTTGAAAAATAATATTTTTCTCACACTTACAGTGTTAACCGGTTAACGCTTTCTGTTAACTGGTTAACACACCCAGATTTTCAAAATCCTGGCGCATTAACACTCCGTTAATCGGTTAACAAATATGGTTAACCGGTTAACGCCTCAAAAAACTCAGTTTTTAGGCCATTTTTATACGGTTAATCGGTTAACCCAAAGTGTTAACCGGTTAAGACATGAAATATTGGAAAAACAAGGCTACAGGTTTTTGCCCAAAACCGCCAAAATCCCAACCGATTTAATTATTTTCTTCCGATTAAATACCTACTCATCATTACCAATCATATAGTAACAATTTAGGATCATAAAGCACAAATTTTACGACTTCCGATTTTCATCCAAAATCTTAACCTCCAATTGTCCAAAAATGTCAAATCTCACAAATTCAACCAAATTCACTCAAACGAAATCCAATAATCACTGCTAAACATTACCCGACTAAACTACACAATTTATTTCAAGTTTCATCCTCGAAAACATCGGTTTCTATCGATTAAACTCATTTCTGCCCAAAAATGGAAAATGAGCAAAAACTCTCCAACAATCCAAACCAATTCAACAAACACATACATAATCATACACATTGATAGAATAATAAGATTTCACACCCTTACCTTGAATAATCGGAAGCTAGAAGCCGTTGTGATAATTCTAAGCTTTTCCCCTTTTTCTCCTCTTTTCTCTTCTTCCTCTTTCTTTCCACTCTTCTTTCTCTTATGTTTTTCATTCCCTTTCCTTTCTCTCTACTTTTCTTTTATATCTCTTTCTATCATAATTCTTCTCTCAAAATATTTACCAATTTATTTTCTTATAAAATATCTCATCTCATCATTAATTAAAGAATATCTAGTAAACTCACATTATTCTACCAAATAGAATAAATCAGTTAAATCCAATAAATTCATTTAAATCAAATAAATCACATAAACCAATTAATTTAGTACAATTAATCAATTATTGAAAATTGGGCTGTTACAACCCTCCCCCACTTTAGAAATTTTCGTCCTCGAAAATGTTACCTGATTCAAACAACTCTAGATACGACTCTCGCATCCTAATCTCCCAAATTACCTCTAGCAAAGGAATCCCTTTACCTCGAAGTTGCTTCTCGTTCATCAACCTGAACTAGAAATGCCTCAACAGTCAAATCATCTCTCACTTGTACACTATCCATCTGAATCAATGTACCTCCTCAACTTAGACACATGAACACGTCATGCAATTCCCACAAGCGACAACGGTAAAACTGTCTAACCTGCTATTTTCCCCATGCTTCCGCTGCGCCACTCTGATACAGATCAACAAAACACAGTGGGTGCTTCCGAGACCTCAAGCTCGACCAACACTAGTTACTATCGTAACTCTCAAAACACGTATTTTCTTGGATCCTTTTGATCTTTTCAGTCGTCTCTTACACAATCTCAGGTCCGAGTACAACACTCTCACCGGACACACTTCAACACAAAGGAGTCCTACACCTCCTACCATACAAAGCCTCATACGATGCTGTTCCGATACTTAGAATGAAAACAGTTATTGTAGGTAAACTCAATCAGCGACAATTATCTACCCCCTGATCCATCTTGATCCAACACACAAGCTCTCAACAAATCCTCTACATACTGGATAGTTCTCTCTGTCTGCCCATCCGTCCACGGATGCTAGAAAAAATCCAACTTCAACATGACATTCAAAGCGTCTGCAAAACTCTCCCAAAATCTCAATGAAGAACTCAGATTCCCATATGACACAATATTCGACGACATCTCATACAACTTCACAACTTCATCGATACACATCTCAGCTAGCTTCAGCATAGACTGATTCACCATCATTGGTAAGACATGAGTTAATCTTGTCAACCCATTCATAACCATCCAAATCGAATCATATCCCTTCAAATTCTTTGGAAAACCCGTCACAAAATCCATGGAAATACTATCCCATCCCACTCAGAAATATTCAACAGTTGCATCAGGCCCAACGATCTCTAACGTTCAAACTTCGACTTTCAACAAGTCTAATCAGCATATACATCCTCAACCACTTATCTCTCTATCTATGGCCACCAAAATAATTTCCTTAAATTCGGTCACACCTTTCTAGCACCTGGATGGATACTCCATCTACCTCAATGCCCTTCTTCCCGAGTACTCTCATCCAATCCACACTATTTGGAGCACAACCTCTACAACGACATCTCATGGTGTCATTCCTATCAATTCGAAAATAAGCTCTTCGGCTTTAATTCATAAAATTCAATCAATCTATTAACTCAAATTAGAATTCCGACCTCCTCGAATCTCATCGAGAATACCAATAGTCGGCCTCAACATACAAAGCTCAACTCCATAAGAAATCTCCTCACAGATCAACTCATCCTGGATTTTCTTAATCAGTTCTAACTTCATTACCATCATCATCGGTACATGCAAAAATTTCCAATTCGATACCTCAGCTACCACGTTGTCTCACCCGAATGGTAATTTGACCAAAACCAAACTCCTTCAGAAGTCCCAATTATTTCCTCTGCATCATATTCAACTCTTTCAAATCAACAAATACCTTAAGTTCGTAAGATCACCAACCATCTCAAATCTCAACTAAACAATTGAGGCCTCCGAACTCCGACACAAACACACAACAACAACCAACCCTAAATCACTTGTCAGGTAAGTCCCCTTATGTACTTTAAGTTGCCTTAAAGCATAACCAAAACTCTCTGAAGTTTCACTTAACATATCTCCCAATCATATCAACAAGCATCATAAAACACAACAAATAGTTCTGTCGGATTCAGTAAAAATCAACACACGAGCTGCTGACAACTCTCCCAAAACTCTTTGAACTTCTTTCACAGTGGCATATGACTGCTTCCTCTCCAACGCTGATAACTCAAGTTCTCTATGCTCAAAACGATCCTCTATACTCTTCGAATATATCAGAATATCATCGGTTAACACAACCATTGACTCACTCAATTTGTGAGTTATGGCGGAAACACGAATCGCACTTTCCGCACTCACTACAACATCCAAACGTATTCCATCAATCAATAACTTAATTCCATGTCACTACTTCACCATCATATAGAGCATTTTAATCGCTTCCAACGCTTCTAATCTGGCGTCATTCCGAGTTACGGTTCTCCCATTACGACAACAATACTAAAACAACATCTTCACACTTAGAAGGTCATTCAACACATCTCCAACTATTAAAATGTTTAAAGGTCTAATTATACCAATATTTCATTCCACCTCTTACTTTAACAATCACCAGAAGTCACCATCCATCCTTTACATACTCGACCTCACAATCTGTTGCCGTAGCACACACACCAAACACAAGTCTCAAAACTACTCAATCAATTTAATTCCTTGACCATCCAAATAAACATATAATATGGAGCTCTCAATATCAGACTAGTTTCCGTAACTAAGTTAATCACAACTCCACTTCACGTCCTGGGTGTGTATCACCATCTTGTCAGGATAACTTCCTGACAACCACAATTAATCGGCGAACCGCCAACTTTCCACTTTCATTAACACTCAAAATTCTCATCAAAATTAAACATCTTAACACTGTCTTGTGCTGATTCATCAAAACAATTCATAAGCATTGGATTTAACTCTAAATAATTCATTGCTCATGCCATATAAGCTCGCAAGACACGTCTATCCCATCCAGCACAATCCCAACTACTATAGACAAGAGATTAAGGGTGATCAGTTCCTCAATTTGTTAATAGACAGTCGACAATCATAATGGGGCATAAACCATCTTTACCAAATTATAAGAGCATTCAACCACACACTGAGCTACAACTCCACACTTGCAGCATCCTGGTGAAGCACCAACTTCTCCCATACTTGGATCATTCCCACTTCTGCAGACAAGGTTAGATAACAAACATGTATCGACAGTGTTTTCACACACATGTTGCATACATGGGAACAACCAACATTAGACAACTTGGTCGGACGGACCGACCTACTCTGATACCACTAATGTAACACCCTTTTAAACCCCACGGAAAATATACGAATAATCAGAGTAAATTTTCATGCATTTACAAAAGGGCGTCACACATCACTTTCAAAACATCAAAAAACCTGTCATACTCGTTAATACTTTAATAAATCATCATGCTTTTCAAAGTTTCATTTTGCATGTAGCAGCAGATTCATTTATAACATAATACTCTTAACGAAAACATTCACGTTCATCACATAAATCAACATCCCTTAGGAACTGAGGCCAACATCATAAGATTTCGATGAATATAAACACATATTATAGAGTACTTAATATATCTCTAAAATATAAACCAAACGATCCCAGTGTTACATGATCAGAGCATGACTCGACCCAATATAACTAAATTACTAAATGGCTACACCAACAACGACCACGCAACTACGAGCAGCTCTATTCTCGATACCTGCATGATGTCAGATAGGACATCATTCCAGTAGAAGGGTGAGAAATATTATCATAATAATCAATGCATATAATTATATATATCCACAATCTTAGAATACACATAATCAACATTCTCACCACAAGTCATCCATATACGTCACAATGTATATACAATATATATGGATAATCACCAAACACATTCATCATAATTCACTCATGTACACCGCCATATACGCATATATATAATCCAAGCATAACATCATGCACACTTCCACAATTTCAATCAATCCATATAACATACACATTATATTTAATTCACTACAATTCATATAGACATATACAATCATGTTTATTCATCAATTCATCAGTCAATATTGTTCACAATTACACATTTTCCACCCAACTCATCAATACACATCACAATGTATAAGAAAATATGGATAATCACCAAGCACATTTATCATGCATACATCCACAATTCACATCATTCCACATAAACATTTACAATTATGTTTATTCATCCAATCACAACTCTCATTCAACAATTCATACACATGCATACTTCCATATAACAATGATATATGCCATGTGACTCAATGCAACTCAATGCCATGTGGTACCAACACTTGTTATCATTTTTTGGTTTTTACATTTAAACCAGGTCTGTTCCCTAGACTGATAACAACAAAAGCCCGTCCTTTAAGCTTTCAAAACCACCCTTCTAGGTTTATGACAAGTCACTAGTCTCCACGAAACTAGCAAGCATTGCCTCTTGACTAAATGATGCGTATGCAATCAACAACCATATGCACTTAAGACCGTTCTCGCATCTTAATCCCATGCATAGTCAAATAATTCATCACACAAGAATTATATCATGATTGCACACTCACACATCATATCAAAGTATTCATACTTTCAACATCATCACATTTATTCAAGCAATGCACACATATTCACAATATGTTCTCATGCATTATTCACAATATTGCATACAATCAATATGCATTCACAATTCAATGCCATCACCACATTTTCAATCAATGCACACATATTCACAATATGCTCTCATGCATTATTCACAATATCGAGCCGAACGGCAACGAACCTCATCAGAAATCATCATGCATTTTTAATCAATTTAAACAATGCATAAATTTGTCAAAAGACCACATTTATCAAGCAATGCACACATATTCACAATATGTTCTCATGCATTCATCACATACAATCGCATAGAAATCATTATGTATTTTTAATCAATTTAAACAATGCATAAATTTTTCAAAATACCATATTTATCAAGCAATGCACACATATTCACAATATGTTCTCATGCATTTACATCATCATGCCAAACAACAACCGAACGCTCTAATTATTTAAGCCTCACTTAAAATAATTAACCTCGATTAATCGGTAAAATCAGCTAAAAGTCGGCTAAAAATAATATTTCTTTTCACCAAGTTATAGAATATATTATTAGCTTCAATTTGATATAAAGAACGACAAAATCCGATAAACGGTGAAGAAGTTATGAATTTTCAAAGTTTTGAAAAATAATATTTTTCTCACACTTACAGTGTTAACCAGTTAACGCTTTCTATTAACCGGTTAACACACCCAGATTTTCAAAATCCTGGCGCATTAACACTCCATTAATCGGTTAACAGATATGGTTAACCGGTTAACGCCTCCAAAAACTTAGTTTTTAGGCCATTTTTATACGGTTAATCGGTTAACCCAAAGTGTTAACCGGTTAAGACATAAAATGTTGGAAAAACAAGGCTACGAGTTTTTGCCCAAAACCTCCAAAAACCCGACGGATTTAATTATTTTCTCCCGATTAAATACCTACTCATCATTACCAATCATATAGTAACAATTTAGGATCATAAAGCACAAATTTTACGACTTCTGATTTTCATCCAAAATCTTAACCTCCAATTGTCCAAAAATGTCAAATCTCACAAATTCAACCAAATTCACTCAAACGAATTCCAATAATCATGGCTAAACATTACCCGACTAAACTACGCAATTTATTTCGAGTTTCATCCGTGAAAACATCGGTTTCTATCGATTAAACTCATTTCTGCCCTAAAATGGAAAATGAGCAAAAACTCTCCAAAAATCCAAACCAATTCAACAAACACATACATAATCATACACATTAATTGAATAATAAGATTTTACACCCTTACCTTGAATAATCGGAAGCTAGAAGCCGTTGTGATGATTCCAAGCTTTTCCCCTTTTTTTCCTCTTTTCTCTTCTTCCTCTTTCTTTCCACTCTTCTTTCTCTTATGTTTTCCATTCCATTTCCTTTCTCTCTACTTTTCTTTTATATCTCTTTCTATCATAATTCTTCTCTCAAAATATTTACCAATTCATTTTCTCATAAAATATCCCATCTCATCATTAATTAGAGAATATCTAGTAACCCACATTATTCTACCAAATAGAATAAATCAGTTAAATCCAATAATTCATTTAAATCAAATAAATCACATAAACCAATTAATTTAGTACAATTAATCAATTATTAAAAATTGGGCTGTTACATTCCAAACTTCTCTCCTATAAAAAAGGACTCAATTCCACCCATTTCCATAAGCTTTGATAACCAAAATCACCCTGCTAAGATCCCATTTGAACTTTTAAGCTTGAATTTCGTTTTTTTCATTTCCACACCTTAATCACTAAAAATGCCACTCAGTTAGCTTCATCATCATTTAGTGAGACTAACCAGCTAAAGAGCTTGAAGAATTGTGGCCTAAATCAGGCTTGGTGACTCTATTTTTAGAGCTTCAAAGTTGAGCTTAAATATGTACAATTCTCAAACATTTTGGTTCAGATTTGTTGCTAAGATGTAGTCCTTAATGTGTTGTTGCTGTTAGGATAGTTATATTTTAGTTATAGTTGAGTTTAGCTTATTAATTTTAAAATCCGTGTTTTGAAACTCATCTGGTTATTTTCCAAATCGAGTGAGCTATGTGCAAAGGAAATTTAGTGCGATGATATGGTTGAGATCGTCTTGAAAAGTCGCATCAAATGAAACCACTATGAGCTCTAATGGTTATGGTTTGGAGAAACCACGATTTTATGTAAATCTCTGCAGATTTCAAGTGGTTGGTGGTTGAAGATGAGCTGGCATCATCTGACTGTTCAACATGCCACTTGTTTTAATCCTGCGCTTTTGACTTTTAATGGCTAGATGTGATGAGTTTGACTTAGATCCACCATAGATGCGCGCTTATAGGCTATTAGATTAGCCACATCATTTAATGAAAGGAGATCCAACGCGCTGTATTTTTTCTTTTTTATTTTATTTTTCAAAATTGTTTTTAATTTCATTTTATTTTCAGAAATTCATAGAAAGTTCATTTTTCATCAGAAAAATACCAAAATATCTAAAATTTCCTTTTATTTTTCTCTTTCTGATTTTCATTTTGTTATTTTTCTTGGATTTTTGTTTGTTTGGTTAAATTTTAATTAATTTAAAATTATTTTTAGGCCTTTTAAAATTATGAGAAAAATACCATATGATCCTACGATGGTCTTTGACCTATGGTGATTTTCTTTGATTTTTATTTCTGGTTTTGTTATTTTTCATGAACTTTTGGTTTATTTGCTTGAGTTTAATTAGTTTAAAATTTTTTTTGGGCATTGTAAAATTGTGGGAAAATTAGTACATGATTCTAGGATGGTCTCTACCCATGGTGATTTTCTTGGGTTCCTATTTGTGTTCTAACTATTTTTCATCCTTTTTTATAGGTTTTATTTGATTTTTATTTGATTCTTATATAGTTTTGAAGTGCAAAACTATGTAACTTGTTTCTAATCCATTTTCGGGTGGCATTCTAATTTTTCCTCAAGTCATTTGAGATTTATGTGCTTGCTTGATTGGTTCTTTCCTTTTGTGAATGATGATTTGGATGTATAATGCTTTCTTGAATTTTGTTTTGAAATCAACTTGTGTGATCTTCTTATGTGGTCATGGGGGATGTTAACTCGATGATCATGTTGATGTTGTGGTTTCTTGTTATGTTCATGTCATAGTCATAAGCCTACCCCTTTAGGGTTTTGTGTGCATGCTTTATTTGGTATGGTTGACTTTGTTTATGAATGAAGTATAACCTGTTTTCTCTATATCTCTCTTTGATCATTGACATGATTTGAGTATGATATGTTATGCTACTTCCCTACCATGTTTCTTGTTTCATTGGAATTCATTTCACTTGGCTTTGTGATTGATGATACTTCTTGCAAGTTGTTTAGGTCATTTGGATGTGTGTGAGCAATTTGTCTTGCCATTATGTGTTATTCTCAAATTTTGTGATATGGTTTGGTATATGATTTTTCCTTGTGTGTTTTGATGTGATGTTGGTGTTCACCTTCTATGATTGAAGTGTATTTTTGCATATTCTTCATCCTTTAACTTCCTGCTTTTTCTTCTCTCTCTCTTTGAGACTTGTTTAAGTTTTATCTTTGTTTTCATTTGTGATTGGATTGGATAGTGTTTACTTGTGCTTGCTCACATGATCCCTTAGGATTCCTAGTCGTACTTAATTTTTAATTAAGGTGGGAGTAGGAGAGACATCAGGCTTTCAATCCTTTACATGATAACAATTAGGATAGTCCCTTTCATCTCAACCTTGGGACCATTTTGTACGATAACATTAGGTAGACTTCCCTTTCATCCTAACTTTAGGACCATTTTGTATGATCACATTAGGGTTTTCAGTTTCCCTTTAGTGTTCTCTTTTGTGTCTTCTCTTCTCATCTCTAACAACTCTAAGACACTTAATAATGAATTATGAACATTGTGAGTCACGAGCCTTAAGTATATGTGAAATGATGAATGAGAGATTTCTCCTCACTTGTCTAGAGTGTAGTGTATTCCCTTTGGGCAATATGCAATGCATTCGCTCCTATATCTTAGTCTTTAGTGCAACGTGAATCTCCAAAAAATTCAATTCACTTCTCTAAAATTATTAAACCAAATTCAAACCTTTTTATCCTTCGGGATTTGTTTCAAACTCATTTTCAGAAAAGAGTACGTTACTTTTCCATTCTACCACAAACAGGCATCGACCCTAACTGCTGGAATGGGAACTTAACGTTACTCATAAAAAAACACTTAACCAACCAGTGGTATAGTTTCCCGAACTACATTTACTCTGATTCTCATAGCAAATGAGGATACGTAGGCACAAGACAATGATGTCTTGGCGAGCAACCTTCCCCCCATCACCCGTAGTTTACCGAACTACGTTAACTATGACTTTCCCATTGTACAAGGGAATACGTAGGCATAGGGAGGTGATGTCCTATTGAGTCTCATTTTTTATTTTCCCTTTCTCGTTTAGCAATAACTTTTAGATAACTCACCCTTTGATTAGACAACAAGCATAGATCCTGTTGAGTACAACGAACATGAGGGGTGCTTATACCTTTCCCTTTCGCAACCGACTCCCGAGCCCAAGATTTGGTTGCGACAATCTTGTCTTCTCCTTTCTCTTAGGTTTTCTTTGATCGTTTCTTTCCCTCTCTTTGGGATAAATAACGTTCGATGGCAACTCTTATGTTTGTTTCTTCCAGTCTTTTCGCAATTGCAATGGCTGGCGATTATGCTGGGGACTTTGGTTCCCTATGCGAGTCAATCCTAGTGCTTGTTTGTTTTATATCTTTGGGTGTTTTTATGCATATGTATGTTGTATATTTGTTGTTGTATTGCATTTGCATTTTACTTTCTGCACATTATCATTATTATCATATTATGTTGCGCTGTTGTTGGATGGGTTTTTCCATGAGAGATAAGCCTAATACCCAAGATTGAGTATACACATAGGATTAGTGTGGAGAGCAGTGTGGACTTGTATGGCATCTTGACATGCAAGATTTCACACGAAATTTGCTTCCAGGCGAGGTTTTCTTTGAAGACATCCTATCCTGTGCATCTTGGACAGTTGAGGGGATGTTGGATCTGAAAGCTAACGACTCTGGAAATTGTTCATTAGGAAGTCAGTTGAGACCTCCTTGATTGACCATGATGCCAAACCAGAAATGGTGAACGTATCATCGTTTCTTGACCTTAGAGTCCATGATATTGTTGACCTGCATAGGATGTCGTACTTTTTAAGACTAGAGCCTACCTGTGAGAGGGATGGGTTTTGCAGGAAACTTTGACCTCCAACCAACCTGGTTTTCTGGTTTTCTTATCAGAGCGGACCTTTGACCTTGGATACTTTGTTTTTTTGTCAGAGTTTTGGATTTTCCTTATTAGAGCGGAGCTCTGTTTATATTCAGTCAACATCACAACAACATTTTGATACCTTGATCTCCTTGTCTGCATTTGCATAATCACCCTGCATATTAACATTGCATGTGTATGTGCTCTCAAGTTCTCGTCTTTCCTTTGATTCTAGTAATATGATTTGCTATTGAGATGGAGGCTGAGATGAAGAAGATCATAGTATACAAATTTCCATTTCTGGAGTTGGGACCTTTATTTAGTCTGATTTCTATGGTTTATCCTAGCGTTCTTGAAGATTTCAGAAAGGATTATGGGAGGATTCTAAGTCTTGTGCATAAAGTTACAAACTACAGAAATGAACCATCCATGCTTTACTACAGATCTATGACCCTCCACTATGTTGCTTCACTTTTCTAGACTATGTGTTGGTTCCCACTTTAGAGGAGTTCGCTTCTATTTTGGGAGTTCCAGTCCTAGATGAAGTGCCTTTCTTTCATTCAGAGGAGGAGCCTGATGTTTAGAAGTTTGCTAATGCTCTTTATTGAGCAAGTCTGATTTAATTGATGAAGTGGTCTGCAAAAATGGGGTTTCTAGCTTTACCCTATCTTTCTTGGTGGGAAAAGCTCATAAATATGTTAAGGAGGGGTGTTGGGTGGGTTTTAGCGCTATTTTGGCTATGCGCATACATGACACTATATTATTTCCCAACATACCAGATTTCATTGATACAGACACTTTCCGCATCTTCGTTTCCAAAAACCATGTACCCACTCTCCTAGGAGACTTATACCATTCCGTACACTATGGGAATGAAAAGAGGAGAGGAAAACATGTTTCTTGTTGTACGCCGCTACTCCACAAGTGGTTTATAGATCATCTCCCTCGTTTTGGAGCTTTTGTTGATACAAGGATTACATCTGAATGGTCTAGGAGACTTATGGGTTTGACAACTAAAGACAATGTTTAGTTCAATAGAGATCTGCTGGGAAAGGATATTACTTGCAGCTGTGGTAGCTTCCCCGATGTACCTCTAATGGGAAGAAAATGGGGAATCAATTATAACCCTTCTCTTGCTATTAGACAATTTGGATATACTTTGAGAGGACCCCCGAAGGATGAGGAAATGTCAGGAATCTCTGTACTTCATCGGAGTATCTGAGTATGATATTCTGGCCAGATTGGTGGAAGCCTGGGGAAACGTTCATAGAAAGGAAAAGCTTTCTTTGGGTAAGGGTGACTGCAGAGCTTATGACCCTTACTTAGAGTGGATTCAGAAGAGGGTTGAGAGGGTACTGTTGCCTTTTCCTATTGAAGAACCCTTATACCCTTTGACGATTGAAGAGCTTACATGGTTGATATCCTGAAATAAAATAAGCTTTGGGAAGAGAAATAAGAGTTGCGTAAAGAAAGCGAAGAACTGAAACAGGAAATTAGCCAGTTGAAGCATGACAAGAACGAAGTTGTCTACTTAACTAAAGTGAAGACAGAAACCTTGGCTAAAAGGGAGAAGGAGCTAGCTGAAGAGATCCGAGTACGAGTACGAGTCGATCAAGATCTGAAGAGTACTAATAATGTCCTAAAGCATAACAAGAAGGATATAGATAGAGCCTATCTAGAGATATCTAAGTTCAATGATCAATGGAAAGCTACAATAACTGCCAACAAAGGGAGAGAGGATGAGCTTCACAAGAAGATTGACAAATTGAAGACACAACTCAGAGTTAAAGAGAGAGAAGTTTCAGCAGAGTCATTTCGAAGATGTACAAGTGAGTAGAGACTGCAAGAAACTTTATCAGCATTTAAAGAATTCAAGGTGAAAGTTAAACTGAAGAAACCAAAGCTTGAAGATGTCTTTGGTGAGAATGCTTGGGAAGAGTATATTCAGGGTTTGAAGGATGTCATTTGAGAAGAGATTTCCTCATCCAGAAACTGATTGCGAGACCGGAGCATCCAGACACAAAGAAGATGCTCGAAGAAGCCCGAACATGGTATAAAGACTACAGTGGTTGAAGAAAGCTGCTTACAGTGATGATGTACCTCATTAGTCTTTTCCTTTCTTGTATTTTTGACCATCATCAGACTTGTCAGATGGGGTCACCGGCTTGTATTCAGTTGTATTTCTTATTGGTGGTTTATGAACAATGACTTTTGGTTCTCATTTTATTTATGAGAGAGGCTTTTGATCCTTCCATTTATCTCTACTATTCTATTATTATCTATGAAACTAGAATCAAGGGGGAGATCTCCCTGAAACACATATACATGTTTGCATTTTGCATTATCATTTTCATTTGCATAACAGGTATTCTCGGAGACTTCACTCTTATCTCTTCTTGGTTTTCTGCAACAACTGATAGGGTTGCGGAATCGGGTTTTCACAAATATTCTACACAGGAAAATCAACAAAGAGTTATGGACTAGATTCAGAATGAGCTCCAAGAAGTCAGAGACCGTATGACATAATTCATGGAAATGATGCAGAACATGGCCAACAGGCAGGAACAGTTAAGAACTTTAGTTCAGCCATTGATAGCACGGATTGATGGAAACGGTATTTTACACGGAGTGGTTGCTGCTATTCCTCCTCCTGTTGATGGTAGTATTCCTCAAGGCAATGGTATTCCCACAATTGTTAACCCTCTGGGCGGAGGTCCTCATGGCGGAGTTCATATAAGAGGTACTGGAGGTGGTGTGTGCGCTATGCATGGGACTGCTGGTCCCCAATGGGAAGAAGATAATCAATACGACATCTTTTCAATGAGGACATGGATGTTGGTCTCCCCTCAGAAGTGAATAAAAGATTCAAGTTAATTGAGGAGAAAATGAAAGCCTACGAGAACCAAATTCTTTGGGGCTCGACATGTCAAATTTGGGAGTTGTACCAGGGGTTAGAATTCCCCTAAAGTTAAAGGTACTCGACTTCGACAAGTACAAAGGGACGGCTTATCCTAGAGTACATCTCCGAGCGTATTTCAGAAGGATCTCTGCGTATTCCGACGATAAAAATTTATTGACGCACTTTTTCCAAGATAGCTTTTCAAGACCATCTCTAGAATGGTATATGGGGTTAGAAAGGACTCATATAAGAAGCTAGAGGGAGTTGGGAGAAGCTTTTGTTCGCCACTATCAATATAATAGTGATTTAGCACCTAACAGGGTCCAACTACAAAATCTGTCGCAAAGAAACAATGAAGGATTTAAGGAGTACGCCCAGAGGTGGCGGGAATTCGCAGCTAGAGTCCAACCTACGATGATGGAGCGAGAACTGGTGGATATGTTCATGGCTACATTTCCAGGGACATACTATGAAAAATTAGTTGGATGTATGTCAGAAAGTTTCTTAGATTTGGTTATGGCAGGGGAGAGAGTAGAAAATGGCATTAAGATATAGAAGATACATAATGGAGTAGGACCTTCATTGGAGGAATGAAAAAGTCGTATAATGGAAATCCTAAGAAACGAGAGGGAGATGCCGGTTCAATATCTTCTTATAGAGGTAAAGGCCGAGCGCAACCTCATCATCACCAACAAGTTACTAGTATAGCCATCCTGGCTGCACCATAACAACAAGTTAATGCGCCTCGCCGTTACCAAGAGGACCACCAATGCCTTATTCTTAACTATTACAGCATTTGCTGCAGTTGCAACTTATTCAGAAGAGGACCTTGGCGCATATCACTAGTGTGCCTCCTCTGGGTTACGATGCAAATGCAAGGTGTGAGTTCCACTCAAGAGCTCTGGGCCATCATATTGACAACTGTAAAGTGTTCAACCATAAAGTACAATATTTGATTGATTCAAAGGCGATCAACTTCACTAATGAAGGCCCAAATATAAATCAGAACCCAATGCCGAATCATAGTGTTATCGGGACCAATGCTGTAATAGAAGGGGAGAGGTTAAATTTGATCATGGATGCTGAAGACCCATTTAAGCTTTGTGAAGGATAAGTTGTTAAAGGGAGGTGTGTTCCCAAGGTGTTAGGTTGAATGTTCAGAGTGTGCTTTGCAGCCTGAGGGTTGTATTTTCTTGAAGAATTTATTGCAAAGTTGATTAATGAAGGTTGTATGCAGTTTGACAGAGTTTTGGAAGAAGATGTGGATGATAGAATCAGTAATGACGGAAGTGAAGTCGCCATGATTTTAATTCCCTACCGGATAATTTATATTTCAGCACCTGCAAGGCCAGCTCCGATCATCATTACCACACCTAGACCTGTGCCATACGAGAGTATTAAGGTTATCCCATGGAATTATGGGGCGGAAGTGTTTTGTAATGGACAGAAGCAGGAATTGACAGGGTCGTCGTATGGTGGTTCTTCAGTTGAAAATATAGTCGGAGCGGGAGGAATTACTAGAAGTGTGAGGGTTTGCTCTCCACCTGAATCCAGTACTATTAAGAATGATAAAAAGGAAGGGTAAAGTAGTGGTTGAGGAAGACGTCCAATAGTAGGCTGGTAATGATGTTTATAAGAATCATTCATAAAAGTGACTACAAAATTGTGGATCACTTACATCAGACTCCGTCGAAGATTTATATCCTATCGCTGTTGTTGTGTTCTGAGGTACATCGAAATGCACTGTTGAAGATTTTGAATTCGGCTTTTGTACTGCAAGAGATTTCAGTGAACCATTTGGAGGGGGTGGTAGCTCATGTCAACGCTGGCAATGATTTAGGTTTTATAGACCTAGATTTAACCCCCGCCAGGAGGAATCATAACCATTCCTTACACATTTCAATGGAGTGCAGAGGTTCCTTACTTTCACGCATCCTGGTTGATACAGGATCATCCTTCAATGTTCTACCGAAGAAAGCATTGATGAAGCTAGACACCCAGGGCTTGATGGCTCGAAGAGGTCAGTGTTTAGAGAAATCACAATGCATATATAGGTTAGGCCTGAGATATTTGACGCAACATTCTACATATGGATATCCAGCCGACATACAGTTGTTTGCTTGGTCGACCATGGATACATGTTGCGGGAGCAATTACCTCGACGTTGCATCAAAAACTGAAGTATATGATAGAGGGCAAAGTTGTTACGGTGTGTGGTGAGGAGGATATTATGGTGAGTCAACTGTCATAATTTAAATATGTGGAAGTGGATGTTGAGATCCTCAAGACACTTGCCAGGCTTTTGAAACAGTGCAAATTCAGGAGAAGCCTCCTGTTGAAGTTAAAAGTCTAGAGGTTTCTATGTCGTCATTTAAAGAAGCTCGTGCTATCATGGAATCTGGGTCATCCCAAAGGTGGGGCCAGGTGCTTAACGTTCCTGTTAAATAAGATAAGTTTGGTCTAGGGTACAAACCCCCCGCTCCTTCACAAGACCCTCCGATATATAAAGGACTTGTTCAATTCACTAGCGTTGGATTTATTTTCGATAGGATACATGCTATTGGGGATGACAAAGGTGATAATGACTATGATATGGATGCTTGGATTCGTCCTTGTGCCCTTGGATAGATGCTATGCAATTGGACTGTGGAGGAAATCATCCAAGTCACTTCTGAAGAGTAATTTCCACTTGTTTTTTTATTATGTCTAGTCCTACGTTCTACCCAAGAAGTAATGACTCATTTTGTAGGGCCGTTTTTGATACTTTCAAACATTATCATGAATAAAAAGGCGTCCTTTTTTACATTCAAATATTTTGATCCCTGTTTTTCCTTTTTGTTTCTACATTTTGATTAAACGAAAAAATGGCAATGTATTTCTTTTTGTTTGCATATCATAATGAGCATAAAACATCATCATGCATGTCTTTTCTATTAGATGCCATCGGTTCTGATTCAGCTATGGCTCAGTATGATTTTGATAATCCTATCTATCAAGCTGAAGAAGAGTCTGATGAAGACTGTGACCTACCTAAGGAACTAGCCAGACTGCTGAAGCAAGAGGAAATGGTCATTTTGCCTCATCAGGAGGATATTGAAATCATCAATCTGGGTACCGAGGATGAGAAGAGAGATGTCAGAATAGGGGCTTCTTTGGGAGACAATGTAAAGAGAAGACTGGTCGAGATGCTCCGTGAGTATAAAGATATCTTCGCTTGGTCTTACTAAGACATACCTGGATTGGATACAAATATAGTAGTGCATCGGCTGCCTCTTCGAGAGGAATATCCTCCAGTGAAACAAAAGTTGAGAAGTACAAGGCCTGATATGGCAGTCAAGATCAAGGAAGAAGTTCAAAAGCAGTTGGATGCTAATTTTCTTACTGTCACCAATTACCCTCAGTGGGTCGCTAATATTGTTCATGTGCCTAAGAAAGATAAAAAGGTCAGGATGTGCATTGATTACCGAGATCTGAATAGAGCGAGCCCGAAAGACAAATTCCCGCTCCCCCACATTGACGTGTTGGTTGACAAAATTGCTCACTACCCTATGTTTTCCTTCATGGATGGCTTCTCTGGGTATAACCAAATCAAAATGGCCCCAAAGGACATGGAGAAAACTACCTTCATTACACCATGGGGGACTTTTTGCTATAAAGTGATGCCCTTTGGATTGAAAAATGCTGGGGCAACTTATCAGCGGGCAATGGTGACTCTCTTTCATGATATGATTCATCATGAAATTGAAGGATATGTTGATGACATGATTGAGAAGTCACAGACAGAGGAAGGACATCTAGTCAATCTTCTAAAGTTGTTTGAAAGACTAAGGAAATTCAAACTGAGGTTGAATCCTAACAAATGCACCTTTGGGGTGAGATCCGGGAAGCTGCTAGGTTTCATTGTCAGCGAAAGAGGAATTGAGGTGGATCCTGCCAAAATAAAAGCTATACAAGAAATGCTTGAGCCGAGAACAGTGAAAGAGATTTGTGGTTTCCTAGGGAGATTGAACTTTATTGCAAGGTTCATTTCTCACCTTACATCCACTTGTGAGCCGATATTCAAATTGTTAAGAAACTATCAAGCAGTCAGGTGGAATGAAAATTTCCAAAAGGAGTTTGAGAAAATAAAATAATATTTGCAAGAGCCTCCAATACTAATGCCTCCAGTTGCGGGGAGACCTTTGATCATGTATTTAACGATTCTGGAGAATTCAACGGGTTGTGTGTTCGGTCAACACGACGAGATAGGTAGGAAAGAACATGCTATTTCCTAACCGAGTAAGAAATTTATCGATTGCGAGTCAAGGTACTCAATGCTATAGAAAACACGCCGTGCACTTGCTTGGGCAGCTAAACGCTTAAGGCAATACATGTTAAACCATACAATTATGTTGATTTTGAAGATGGATCTGCTCAAATATGCATTTGAGAAAAAGTGCTTTCTGGAAGGATTGCTAGATGGCAGATGGTTTTGATAGAGTATGACATTCAATATGTTTCCCGAAAAGCCATTAAAGGGAATGTCTTGTCATAATATCTTGTTGAGCATCCGATTGAGGATTATCAGCCAATGAGGTTTGAATTTCCTGACGAAGATATAATGTTTTTGAAGATGAATGATTGCGATGAGCCTTTGCCTGACGAGGTTCCTAAGATTGGATCTCAGTGGAAGTTGGTTTTTGATGGTGCTGTTAAGTCATACGATAACGGAATCAGGGTAATTATTACAACTCCTCACGATTCTCATATACCGTTCACTTCCTGATTGACATTTGCTTGCACAAATAATAAAGTTGAGTATGAAACATGCATCATGGATTTAGAAGAAGTTGTCGATCTGAGGACCAAGAATTTAGATGTGTATGGTGATTCTGCACTAGTCATCAATCAAATCAAGGGAGAGTGGAAAACTCGTCAGGTTAACTTAGCGCCTTACAAGAACTATGCAAGGAGACTGCTGCCTTTCTTCGATAAAGTTGAGTTTCATCATGTACTGAGGGCTGAAAATCAGATGGCATACGCCTTGGAAACATTATCGTCTATGTATAAATTGAATTTCTGGAATGAATCTCCAACAATCACTATTACGCATCTTGACAGACCAACCTTCATATTTGCAGTTGAAAAAGCGTTAGATGGGAAGCCCTGGTACTTCAAAGTCAGAAATTTCCTCAAGACTTAAGAGTATCCACCTGGGACATCAAGCAAAGACAAGAAGACTCTGATGAGGCTTTCATGCAATTTCTACCTGAACAAAGATGATGTGTTGTATAAAAGAAACTTCGACATGGTCTTGCTGCATTGTGTTGATGAGCATGAAGCAAGTTTGTTGATGGAAGAAGTTCACGAGGGTTCCTTTGGTACTCATGCCGGTGGATATGCAATGGCCAGAAAATTATTGAGGGGCGGGTATTACTGGATGACCATGGAATCTGACTATTTCAAGTGTGCCAGAAAATGTCATAAGTTCCAGATTTATTCTGATAAAATGCATGTGCCACCAAGCCCTCTGAATGTACTAATATCTCCTTAGCCCTTTGCAATGTGGGGCATTGATATGATTGAGAAGATTGAGCCGACTGCTTCCAATAGGCCTCTCTTTATCTTGGTTGCAATTAATTATTTTACCAATTGGGTAGAAGCAGCTTCTTTTGCTAATGTTACTAGGCAAGTGGTTGCTTGTTTTATAAAGAACAACATCATCTGCCATTACGAAATACCAGAGTGAATCATTACTAACAATGGTTCAAATTTGAATAATAAGATGATGAAGGAATTGTGCCATATTTTGAAGATTGAGCATTACAATTCTTCTCCATACTGACCGAAGATGAATAGCACTATTGAGGCAGCAAACAAGAATATCAAGAAGATCATATAGAAGATGGCGGTAACTTATAAAGATTGACATGAGATGTTGCCCTTTGCTTTACATGATTATCGTACTTCGGTACGTACATTGACTGGGGCAACTCCTTTCTCACTAGTGTATGGTATGGAAGCATTCCTACCATTTGAAGTTGAGATTCCGTCTTTAAGAGTGTTGTTTGATGTGAAGCTTGATGAAGCTGAATGGGTGCAGGTCTGGTTGAATCAGCTAAGTCTTATTGATGAGAAGAGGTTGGCATCCATCGCTCATGGCCGTTTGTACCAGAGCAGAATGAAGAAGGATTTCGATCAGAAGGTGCGTCCTCGGTGCTTCCAGATAGGTGACTTGGTTTTGAAGAGGATCCTTCCTTCTTAGACAAATCACAGGGGAAAATGGACTTCAAATTATGAAGGTCCGTATGTGGTAAGAAATGTTTTCTTTGGTGGAGCCTTATTATTATCTACTACAGATGGTGAAGATTTTACGTCCCCTGTGAACGCAGACGTAGTCAAAAAAAATTTGCTTAAAATTGACCCACTAGACACAGAAAGAAAGGTCCAGGCAAAAATGAGGCATCCCGACGAACCATAAAAAGAAAAAGGTTCGGGAAAAAAATTATGGATAAAAGAAAAAGAATAAACCTGCAAAGTTGAAAACCTGAAAAGGAAACTTTGGCAAAAATGGGTATCCCGGTGGATTGAAAACTCGCAAAGGTGATCCAGGCAAAAGTTAGGAATTTAAAAGCAAATGACTACGGTCTACGTTCGATCTGTGAACTCATCTTGACACATGGAGGTCTCAAAGTGTAAGAATCAGTCTAGCCAGTCTCTTCAGAAGACAGAGCATTGGTGAAAAGTTAAAGACATACATGTCATAGTCGAATCAACACATGGTGGTTGTCTGTTTCCACATTTCCAACATTTATATATTTCTTGTTGTACTTTTTGCGCAATTACCTCTTTTCAGGAATTGCATCCAATTGTAACATGCCTATTTACATGCCATTTTAATCAATAATTATTATTCACTCAAAGAGCTTTCCATTTTCTGTTTTGTTTGCAAAAAAAGGGCGTCCGATATTTTTGATAAACTTTACACGTGAAAATATTGGGGCTTTACAAAGCATATTGAAACAATGAATTTGCTTTAATGGTGTCATGGATGGTAACCAAATAACCATTTTTCATATATTGTTATTGATTGTTTACAGGATGACATGGTCATTTCCCTAGTAGAGCTTATCTCCCCGACGGTGAAGTTCTAACAATATTTGCAAAACATGGTGAATAATTCCTCCCTAAACAAGAATTCAGAACAAGCATTCATTTAGCATAAGATTCTTTGACTTCCCGCAACAGAGATTTTTGTCTCCCCACAGAGTCCCGTTGTCAGATCAAGAGTATTCTCGCCAGCAACAGTGTGCACTTATCCCCATCAGGATAAGGGTTGAAACTCATTCCCCAAACAGAGATTGGTGTTGATTTCCTCTACAAGTAACTCAGCGGTTGCTGATATCCTCAACAAAGTTCAATGATCATTGGCATTCTTCGAAGTCAGATTTTTGGGATGATTCCCCAACAATTGTTATTCTCAATTCCCAGCAGATTGGATTTTTCCAAGAAGAGTTTTATTCAGGAAGGCCATTTAGGGCATTTTCCTCAACAGAGTTTGCTTGCTGATTCTCTTTTCAAAACTTCTCCCAGTGGTGTTCTTTTGCATATCATTTGCATTGTACCCTCCCAAACGTGTAACATTTCCATTTCATATGGAGCATTACGCCAGTTTCAAACATATGGATCTGAAGCATAAGCCAAGTTTGATATTTTTATGGCCAGACATCTCTCCAGCAGATAATGGCATGACTTAAGATCTCGTTATCGTTATCCCAACAAGAATCATTGATAGATGTGTACATCTTAATTTTACTCTCCAACAGAATTTGTTTTTTTAAACTTCTCTTTCCTCCAGCGATGTCTTCCTTTCAGGTCGTAAGTCGTTTGTTTCTACTTCCTGTATACCCAGCTCATCCCAATTTTTGGTTGGTAGTCCATTGTTTGTTGGATGTTATCCCAACTTTTGGTTGGTAGTCCTCTATTTTGCTCCCTTGCGAAGTCGTTATCCCAACTTTTGGTTGGTAGTCTTCGTTTATATGAGTTCACCTTTGGTCGGCGTTCCGGCGATCCTAACTTTTGGTTAGTAGCGACTCTCCCAACTTTTGGTTGGAAATATTTTCGACGATCCCAACTTTTGGTTGTTAGTCTTCATTTATGTGTCTTCGCCTTCGGTCGGCGTCTGGGTGATCCTAACTTTTGGTTAGTAGCCTCTTTTTCACAATTTAGGGTTATTACTCTCCCTGGAAATCCTAACTTTAGGTTAATAGCCTTTTATCCAAACTTTTGGTTGGTACCCTCTACTTGTAAGTCCACCTTCAGATGACAATCTTTGCACTACGTACATTTTCACAGATTGAAAATTTCTAGATTATTTTGTTATTCAATCACCTTTTTTCTTGAATGTTTGTAAGCGTTCTCTTTTCATCCCTTCAGGTCCAAGTTCTTTGAATAGGGGCAGCTGTAGCACCCTAAAATTTCCCTTTCTCTTCTTTTGTATATTAACTTATGTTTCATTTCATTTTCATATTCATTTTTGCATAACATAGTTCTAGACAAGGGATCAAGTTATCATGGTTTGTTTCTCACGAAGAAGAATATGATTCTTCAACCTCAAGCAAGGTTTTCTTCTTGACTTTGTGGCATTCTCAAGCCCCAAAAGTCCCTCACCATCAAGTGTGATTCACGACATCATCATTTCAAGATCATATGTGACTCACCATGTCTTATTTTGCAAGAAATGTTCAAGAGATTCAAAGTTGGTTCAAGGTGTTTGACCTAATTTAGCAAATTGTGGATGCTATGGTCAAATGGGCATAACTTCTTCAATTTTCAACATCTTGAGGTGGTTCTTTTTTCTAATGAACTCTTCTCATCATCCCCAACAAACTCTCTTTGTAGGGAAAGGTCCAATCATGTTAGGAAAGTCATCAAAAGCATGGAGACGTTATAGGTCATTTTGAGTTTTGAAGAGATTTTCTTACCAACTTTCAAAGGCCATAACTTGGTCAATTTTCATAATTTGAAGCCCATTATTTTTCTAAAATGAACTTGAAGATGTCCTCTACAACTTTGATTCAACATGAAAGTTCCAAAAACCTATGAAAGACCTTGGATTTTATCAAAACATTATAGATCATCTTTGGTTCGTAAAAAGACTTGAAATTTTTCTAAGTGTTTTGTGAATTTGAACCTTTTTATGCAAGCTACTTTGAAGATTCATATCTCTTAGCTCAGATTGCAAAATCAATACTTTCTTTTTATATTACAAAGATTGCATCTCCCTCTATCTAATGCAGCAAGAATCAACTTATAATGACTCCTACATTGTGAGAACCATGGTTGCAAAATTTGAATTTCAAAGCTGAATTTTCACTTGAAGTCAGAATTGAATTTGATTAATGTGGCCTCTAATCCCCAAATTAAGGCACGAAATCAGTTTAAACATGATTAACAAACTTGCCTGAGCTAATTAGAGCATTGAAATGCAAGTTTTGGATGAGTTTTTCCTGAGCTAATTAACAAACATGTAATCACACACAAACTGATTTATAATTTCGTAAGCAAGTTTTACACAACTGAAGAAAAATTGCAGTAAACACATTGGAATAAATAAAATTTCTTTTGTTTATAACGGAAACTTATGAAATGTATTAAATCAGGGATCGATTGATCACCTTTTGTAGTATAGAACCTTTGATCAATCAAAACCGGATGATCACGTGCATAACACAAATGATGCAACTTCTACTCAGTCTATATGAACAAAATAAGCAATGAATGATTCCCCCTCCTACATTGCTAGCTATAAACGAACGAAAGTCTTATAGAGAAAACTGAATCAAAATCCTTTTGTGGCTAGTGTTTTTAGAATTCATTAATAAGTGACTCCCAGTTTGATATAAGAATGACACGTATAAACCTTCTTATACCACTATAGCTTATGATACGCTGTATTTCTCTAACTAGCTCTAATGCATCGTAAAAGTGCACCATTGAATCATAAATGAATCTTATTTATTTGTCTAATCTTTCATCTATCTCTCCTTATGTGTGTGATGCTGTAAGTTCTCATAACATTGACAATAATATTAAATTGTTTATTCAACATTATAAATAGAAAGTATGTCTAACAACTCATTACTGTAAGCCATGTTACGAGAATGCTATGTTATATGACCTAACCTTTATATGATAATGACCATGTGTATAGTTGCCATTTTCCCTTATATCTATATCAAACATGAGACATAATTTGTGTCACCCTTGTATATTCAAGTATTATAATCATGGATACATGAGTATATTTAGTAACAATAATTAAACTCAATATCTCATATTGATTTATTTCAATATGTCATGCATTTTTTCAGTCATACTCGTTCGAGAGGTCTGTAGATATTACTCATGCATATATTGGAAGGGGGTAAATATCATATACCACTATTACTATGACAATAACTTATGAATATTACATAACACACTATGTAATATTCTCATGGAGAACATATTTAGTATGAATAGTACTCATTATATTTATACTTGTGTGAAGACTCGATATCTCATATTCATGACCTGTGAGATATTATTACCAGCCTACTGACATAATAGTTCATATGCATTAGTATTATGCTATTTGACAATAAGGCTTGACTACATATACTTTTAGAATGACATCGTTATAATTAAAGATCTATTATAATTAAGTCGCATTTAACATTCAATTAAACATATTTACTATTGAAGGGAATTTATTATTTTGAATACAAGCATAATAACGAAAAGTTATTTAATATATATAATAAGTATAATATGAGTTTTAACTTCAATCATAAAACCATTAAACTATAAGGCTTACACCAGCAAGAAAGCCATTGAATGATTAACTAGAATTTACATTTAGTTTTTTTTTTCATTCGTAACCCGATACATGAGGTATAATAACTACTTTTTTTTCTTTTACCGCACAACGATTACACTCTTCACACACATCAATTACTATTTACATCACAATATCTTTCAAATCAAAGTCAAACAATAATACAATGTTGGAGACATTTGCTTACAAAAAAAAGTAAATAACATGTTAGTTGAAATATGACAACAATCAAATTTAGGGTCAACCGAGGTTCCCTCACATGAAGGAAGATTAAATGAGTAAAAATAAAGTTGAATGTGAGTTAGTCAAATCTTTCTCAAGTCTATTGAAGTCCACAAAATTCATAGAAGATTTAGATCCAGTCAAAACAAGGTGGAATGAGACAATTTAACATTTTACTTGTATTTCTTGTTTGTAGTCTCACTAATCAAAATAGCTATTGGCATTAAGCCATGTTTTTGGAAGATAACACACACGTGAGCTAGAGAAATGAGAAATATCGCAAAAGGGGGAAGATCATGTTGATCGTACCCTTAGTAGCAGCAAGAAAATCACATTGTACTTGTGCAATTAGTTGATTTTCAATGTTAAATTATGTAAGCCACATTATTTTGGCTAGTAGGACTTTCGATTTCACGCACACACATACGCACTCATGCCCACGCGCACAAACACACACACGGGCGTACACACACACAATCAAAACATTTATTTTCTTGGTATTATTTTTTCTTTATTGTTTTTCGTTGGAATGATATAATTTGACATTTTACTTGTGTTTCTTGTTTGTAATGTTATTAATTAAAATAGCTATTGGCATAAAGCCATGTTATTGGAAGATAGCTCACACTTGAGCTAGAGAAATAAGAAATCTCGCGAAAAAGGAAAGATCATCTTGATTGTGGGATGCCATATACCCTTATATAACAACAGGAAAATCACATTCTACCCGTGTAATAACTATTCAATGTTAAATTATGTAGAACTAACGCGTGAGTATATATATATATATATATATATATATATATATATATATATATATATATATATATATATATATATATATATATATATATATATATATATATATATATATATATATATATATATATATATATATATATATATATATATATATATATATATATATATATATATATATATATATATATATATATATATATATATATATATATATATATATATATATAGACACACTCATGCATTTTTACAACATAGACATTTTTTCAAAACAAATTTTTTCTTCGTATTTGTTTTTCCTTTACTCTATATCTCTAAGTTTAATAGTTCAAAACCCCTAAATTTTGTATTAAACACTAGAAGTAATTAGAAAACTCATAATTGAAGGATATAATTGGATTTTTACAACATAGACATTTTTTCAAAACAAATTTTTTCTTCGTATTTGTTTTTCCTTTACTCTATATCTCTAAGTTTAATAGTTCAAAACCCCTAAATTTTGTATTAAACACTAGAACTAATTAGAAAACTCATAATTGAAGGATATAATTGGATTTTTACAACATAGACATTTTTTCAAAACAAATTTTTTCTTCGTATTTGTTTTTCCTTTACTCTATATCTCTAAATTTAATAGTTCAAAACCCCTAAATTTTCTATTAAACACTAGAACTAATTAGAAAACTCATAATTGAAGGATATAATTGGATTTTTACAACATAGACATTTTTTCAAAACAAATTTTTTCTTCGTATTTGTTTTTCCTTTACTCTATATCTCTAAGTTTAATAGTTCAAAACCCCTAAATTTTGTATTAAACACTAGAACTAATTAGAAAACTCATAATTGAAGGATATAATTGGTTTCTCAACATAGTTACTTGAAAAAAAACGGAATCACATTTAAAAACTATTAGCCAATACATCTATTAATTTTCAAATTCAATAATAGTTTTATCGATCAATTTGTAAGACAAGTTGTGTCGCTATTTATAAGCTCCTTTTAAGTATATTTTCTTTTTGAACATGATTATAACTCCATAGTTGGTATTCAACTTCCAAATTCCCCAACTAAGATAATTGCAACGGTTTAGTAAGAATTAGAGACAACATAAAGATTGACGATATAAAAAAAATCACAAAATGAAATCTCTGTATATCTGTGTTATCTTTATTAGATACATCACATTTGTAGGCATTACTCTAGCCATTGGTCAAACTCACCAAACATGGTATTATACCACTTGCTCCATCTATACAAGATTCCTACATGGGACAAAATCATGATACATAAGTTAAACTATCACTATCCTCATTATTTGGCTTAGAGTATTGTAGCCTGCTGATTTCATAAAATCCATAAAAATAAAGTGGTTGGATAAATAAATTGCAAAACTTGAAATATAAATTATATTGCCTCACTTTTTTTATAAATAAATGTTCCAATATAATATATCATAGAAACTGCATCAAGCATGTTCACATGTTATAGTTGATCTTCATTATGAATATCTTTGAATTAATGATAGGATATCTCATATGTAGTTATCTATGGTCAATATTTTATTAGGGGATATTTCATATCTAATTATCTATGTTCAATAGTTTATTAAGTCATTATTATATATCGTCTTGGTAGTTCCACATGAAAATATTTTGGTGTCTAGAATTTCTTCAACAATGTTGTACACATTACAAAATAGGTCCTTCTGAGGTAGTTACAATTGTTAGTTGAATGGTATACGCAAGAGACCGTGTTTTTTGTTGTTGAATAGGAACAATTTTAGATAATTGTTTTTATAAAAATTCATTGTTACTTTTAAATAATTAATTTCAATTTTATTTTATAAAAAACATCATGAATAAATAAACAAGTGGTTAGAAGTTGTATTTGGATGCTTGATAGAAAAGTTAGTATTTAATTGTGTCGAAGTAACTAGTCGAAATAGTAGGAATCAGTTGTATTCAATAGAGTCAAATACAACATAGAGTTGTTGTTTCGAAACCAAAAAATATAGTTTTTTCTTTCTTTTTCTCTCTTTTTCTTCTTCATTTTTTCTTGAAAACCTTAATCGTTCCAACAAATTGGTATCAGAGCCTGGTTTTGATTCAGAGAGAATCTGAAATGAAAAATGGGACAACAACATCAACGCAATTTCGAGCGAATCTACCAATTTTCAAAGGTGAGAACGACGAACTATGAGTTGTACAGATGAAGGTTATCTTCATATTTTAAGATGTATTTGAAATCGTTTATGATGGAGTACCGACATTGGAAGTGAAGGGAGATGATATTCAGAAAGCTCCGCACAAGGATTAAAGGAAGAAAGATGGAAAAGATTTGTTCTTGATTCACCAGTGTGTGGATCCTAACGTGTTTGAGAAGATCGTTGAAGAGGAAACAACCAAATAAGCGTTTGTCAAGTTGAAGAACTTGTACGGCGGAGATGAAAAGGGTGAAGTTGCAGACGTTGAGAAAGCAATTCAAGATGACTTAGATGAAGGAAAAAGAATCAGTATTGTAATATTGTTCTCGTGCGGTGTTGTGAATAAACCAAATGATGGTGTGTAGTGAATCAATCAACAATTTGCAGAAGATTGAGAAAGTGTTGAGATCTCTGGTTACGAGTTTTGATTACACTGTAGTGTCTATTGAAGAGTCCAAGAACCTAGCTGATATGAAGTTGGAAGAAATTCAAGCTTCATTAGAGGCTCGTGAGATGAGATTGAAGTAGAGGAACTCAGAAATGGAGAAGGTGGTTGAACAAGAATACAAGCAAGATTCATCAAGAAGTCTAAAAAAAAAGAGACAGAGAAAGAATCTTGCTAGTAATGAGAAGTCAAGCAAGAATTCAAAGAATCACTCTGATTCAACCAAGAAAGACATGGGCAACAGGTATTCGGGGAAGAAAGTTGACATGAAGGAGGTGCAGTATTACAATTGTTAAGGCTTTGGTCATTATGCTTGATATTGTCGAAGAAATAAGCAAGAGCAAAAGATAGTGTTGAAGCACATTATACACAATTTTGAGATAGTGATTCTGATGATGTGTTATTGATGACAAATACTCAATCAAATAATGAGAAAACCAACATGTGATACCTAGATTCAGGATGCAGTAACCGCATGACTGGTAATAAAAACTGGTTTACCAAGCTAGATGAATCACTTGACAAAGTGATAAAGTTTGCAGATGACATGCACATCACATCGGGTGAAAAAGAAGATATCTCTGTCGTTAAAAAGGATGGTCGAAAAGCCAGCATCACTGATGTGTTGTATGTATCTTTGATGACACATATCTTGATAAACGTAGGCCTATTACTCATAAAGCTACAACATAAAGTTGGAAAAGAATGAGATTAAGGTGTATCATGGTGATTGAAGGTTGATTGTGAATGCACCATTGGAAAACAACGGGACTTTCAACGTATAGATCAACACGGTTGATCATAAGTGTCTTGCTTCAACTGTAGAAAAAAAAATAAGAATTGGATATGGCATCACATGAATGATGATCTAAACTTTAGAAGTTTAGGTATGCTCAACCATAAGAAGATGGTGTATGGCTTACCTCAGGTGAATGGACCAATTCAAGTATGTGAGTAATGTTGCAAAGAAAACCAGGCTAAGAAAACATTCAAATATGACTTGCCCATGAGATCGAAGGAAAATCTTGAGCTCGTTCACTTTGATGTGTGTGGACCTTTTGAAGTAAGTTTGAATGTAGGTAACTCTTATTTCCTAGCCTTTATGATGAATTCAAAAGATATATGTGGATTTACCTTATTTAAAGGAATATTGAGGTATTCATACAATTCAAGAAGTTCAAATTGCATGTCGATAACAAAAATGGATGCAAGTTGAAGAAATTGAGAACTGATGGTGGTAGTGAATACACTCTAGAGAATGTGATAGATTTTGAAATAAGGAAGGTATAGAACATGAGGTCATTGCACCCTATAAACCTCAGCAAAATGACATAGCTGATAGGAAGAATCAAAGTATACTGAATATGACTAGAAGCATGTTGAAAGCTAAATATATGCCAAATAGATTTTGGGATGAAGCAGCTTTGACAGCAGTTATAAGGCTTGAACATGACATAAGCCGAATTTCAGTCATCTTAGATTTTATGGATCAATGTGTTTCAGACATGATCCTAAACAACTGAGGAAGAAACTAGATGATCGAAGTCAGACCATGATGCTCATAGGTTATCATGCAACTGATGCATATAATTTGTATTTTCCGAATGTTGATAAACTAGTGATCAGTAAAGACATTCTAGTTGACAAAAACAAATAGTGGGATTGGAGTCATGAGTCAGTTTGATAGGAATCAGATTCAGTCACAAATGTGTTTGAAGAAGAACAAAAAATTGAAGCCACGATCAATATAAATGAAGAACCACCTGACCACAATGTTAGAAGATCGACTAGAGAAAGAACTGAGTCGACAAAGCTAGTTGGATATGAGAGATTTACAAATCAAGCAGTCGATTCAGACTGTGACTAAATAGAAGAAGCGATGATGATGGCGGAATCATAATATATTAATTTTTATCAAGCTATGAATGATTTAAGTTGGTTTGCAACTATCGTTACTCGAAAAATTGCAACTACGGAGAGGCAAAAATGGAAGGATAGAAGAGTCGCCATCGAACTTTATTCATCCCAAAAGGGGAAGGGAAAACATCGAGAAAATCCCAAGATGGAAAATGATAAGATTGTCTCGCAACCAAGAGAAAGGGTTCGGAAGCCGGTTATGCGAAGGGAATGTATTAGCACCCCTCGCATCCATCGTACTCGATGGGAACCATTTGCTTATCTTATGCGTGAGGATGTTGCTAAAGGATATTTCTTTCTAATAATGTTCTAAGGAGAGATAGAAGGGTTGGTAACAAAAAATGAGAGAAAAGAGAAGGTGGAAAGGGCGAGGATACTCGATAGGACTTCGTGGTCCTATGCCTATGTATTCTCAACGGGTATGAGAAAGTCAAAGTCAACGTAGTTCGAAGGACTACGGGTAAAAAAGAGTGAAGTGTGCTCGCCAAGGATTAGGGCCCTTGTGCCTAAGTATCTTCACTTAAAAGAAGTGAAGAATCAGAGTGTCCGTAGTTCGGACTACAGCTTGTTGGTGTTTTTTATGGACAATACCAACGTACGCATTCTAGCAGTTAGGTGTATTGCAGCTCGCTTGTGGAGTCTTAGAAGTTACCTATTTTTGATAGAATGGACGTAACATGTCCTTTTTGAAAAGATATAGTTTTTGCCATCAAGGCAAGATGTCACATTTGATTTGTGAAAGTTATTTTTTAGGGTGAAATAAGTCCTCGGTTAGTAACCCCTTGCGGGTAGTACCCAATTCTTTATCTCAAAAGATTTATTGTGAAAATGATGTAGTGAATATAGCCATGTCTTCGTATTGAAAGATGAGTATCGAGACCACACACTCTAAAGTGAGTATCCTAATACTCGGAGAGGAAGAAGTCTTTACTCAATCCTCTCTTTTTAGTTCAATACAAAGAGGAACTTATTCTCTTATTAATGATGTTTTGATTTTGATTGGTAAGTGCTTTATGACAGTGAACCCTAAAGGTAATGTCAAGCACTCAGGATAGGATAAGGCCTTCGTCTAAAAAGGACATGTTAATGGTACAAGACCAAGGTTTTTAGACTTAAGGAGACAAAACAAATAGAGAAAAATGTTTTGAAAAGAAAGGGTGGTGAATAGATCAAGGTAGGTTTTACGAAGGTGTAATCCATACGAGGTTAATGTAGGGTTTAATGGAAGAGATAAGAGATGAGAGAAACCCTAAGGTAATCCAAGTTAAATGAGTTTGAAAATGACTTGACGTTGGATCAAGCCTTATTTTTTCCTTATTTTGAAAAGGTGTTATATCCTAATTCAATTTTATCTTTCTTAACAAGCATAAAAGCTATAGAAACAAGACTATTACATTATAATGGGGGAAAGAGATACATAATGCCTACCAATGGGGGAAATGAGATGCAATGTATGAAGGAGTAAGAGAAATGTATCAATTATGGAAGGAAAGGATCATCAATAGTTCATTTCAAACAACCAAAGCAAAGACACAATCAAAGCAATTAGGATGAAACAAACAAGCATGCAAGATACAACATGCTTGAAACTTGAATCAAATACAATAAGATACATACAAATGAATACTCATACACATTCAAATAATCTAAACAAGCTCAAAGAAGTCACACAATACAACTCAAGTAAATGGGCAAAGTCAAATAGTTAAGGCATAAACCAAAGCAATATGAATCAATAAAGATGAAAGAAAATTGAGGTCAGAATCTATATCATGTCATGATTAACATATCTCAAAGATGAAGGAAGAGGCATCAAAGCATTCAACATGAATCCAAACAAAGACTAGTCACTTGTCAAAAAATATCTCATGGAAACAAAACAACAATGATCAACATCATGCAATTAGAAAATGTGAACATGGGAAGTCAGAAGAAAACACAAACATTTCAATACATATTCAACACCAAGACATCAAAGAAATTCAATAGGGATCATCCTCAAAACATGAGCAAAGAACTAGGCATGCATCATTCATATCAACCTCAAAAGGATTCAATCATCCACATGAAAACATAGTAGTTCAAAAGATAAGCAATACCCAATGAGTCAAAGGAAATCAAAAACTTAAACATAGCCTTTTATGTCAATTAATATCAATAAACATCAAACGGAATCATGCAAGAACATAAGTTCAAGAACTAGATCAAGAGCATCAAAGAAGCATGGTCAAAACATCATCAACATGATATAGCATCCAAAAATAGAAAAATGATCAAATAAATTCCAATTAAAAGCTCATGCTTAAGGAAAAGTATTCAAGAATAAGTGAAGAAAATATTCCAAAGAGAATTGCATAAGTGCATCATCAAAACCAATCAACAAGTCAAGCAAGTTTCAAAAGTCGAGCACAAATCGAGGGCCAATTTAATCCATAAGAAAACAAATCAAAATACATCATTCAAGCACCAAACTAGCACCCAAACATTGCTCATTTATGTATCTAAATATGATCAAAACATTGGCTCATGAAAGCTCACAAAAGGCCTCAACAACATAAACCCTAATTCATGGTATTCAATCAAAACACCCTTACAAATAATTAAAAATTAAATAGAAAAATTAATTATAAAATAAAATAAAATAATATGACAAATACCTAAAGTCATCAAAATATTTAAAAATAATTTTTGTGTATTTTTAAAGTAATAGGAACAATAAAAATAAAATCAAAATCAAAGGAAAGAAAATAAAATAAATATGAAAAGAAATAAAGGAGGGGGTATTGAAGTAAAACCCAAAATGAGGGAAATCAAATTGTAGCATTTATGGGCCAGAATTAGGGGTGTGCGGATAGCATTAAGAGCCAGGCTCAACCCAAATGAGGATCAGATTCAAAAAGAAAAGGCCACTCCTGGAGTCACTTATCCACCTCAGCTCCACGCAGGCACACCTCAGCAGACTTGCAAGCAGTCAAAGGGTCAGCGTGCACACCTCATCAAGACCATATCAGATGCCGGTTCTAGGGCTCCGGTCGTCTTCTCCGACAAGGGCCGTCGGAGCTGATTGAAAGTCACACCAAAACTCACAAAATCTGACACCTTTCGACTCAAATTTTCACGTAGAGCAAGATTATGACCTCAAAACTTAATTTAAACACCTATAACATCATTAAAATTAAGCATGAAAACTTGATACACAAAACTGAAATTTGACCAAACAACACAACAATAGCAAGGATGTGTTCCTCATGTTTCCAAACTAGTAAAAACAACCATCACAAGCCAAATAAAGCACTGAATAGTGAGAAAGGGAAAGAAGAAAAGTTACCTACGGTGAGCTTGGTATGCTTCTACTTCACGTGTAAACAAGCCTTTAAGCCCTTCCATTAACCTCCAGAAGCTCTCAGAAGATTGTTTGAGACAAGGAAATGGAGTGAGAAGCTTTGAATAACCAGATTCGAAGAAGGAATTTTTTTTTTTTAAAATGAGAGAGAGCTTTAGGGTTTGGATACTAAAGGAATGATCTCATATCTCTCTAGGGTTCCATTTGGCTTAAATATGATGGTTTGGAGAGGTTAAAATCTTGTTACTGTGGCTAAAGATCATGGTCAAGATTTTTGTGAAATTTTGAAAATGGACGGTGTGAAGGATGAGTGGCACGAATTCAGCTTGCAGTTCATGGAAAATAGGTGGCTCATATTGTCCTTTTGGTGGCTGCAGACAAACAGGATGGAGGATAATAGAGCAGCCTATATGTTTTTTTTGTCATTTTCCAAATATGGCAAAACTTTCTTATGAAGAGTGCATGTAGTACATGGCTTGTTGGTTCCTTTGAGGCAAAGTTTGGAGTGGCTTTTTGGAGGCTTATACGTGTGAAATTGAGGCAAAATCTTGCTGTAAGAATGACTCATTTTGGTGCATGAAAACATGACAAGATGAACACACCATGTAGCTCAGTTTGATCAACCATAACTCCATGAAACTTGACTCAAACGGTGCATTCTCTAGATCAATGGAAAGAAGGGAGAAGAAAGATCAACTCTCATGTTAATTGCAAGTTGAAGAGGTGCTTGGAAACATGAGAAAAGTTGAGTGAAAGTCATGTCCATAAATATGTCATCAAAAGAACTTAGGAAAACTCTAAGTCATGGAATTTGATAACATTGAGACACCATTTTTGAAACAACATAACTTGCGATATATTCATCCAATGAGGTGGTTCTTGTAATAGTTGGAAAGCTTGAAGAAAGATCTTCAACTTCCATGTTGTGAGAAAATTCAATTGAGGTAAAGAACTTAGTGAAAACATGAGAAAATTTGAGTGAAATTCATGTCCATAAATATGTCATCAAAAGAACTTAGAAAAATTCTAAGTCATGGAATTTGACAACATTGAGACACCATTTTTGAAACAACATAACTTGAGATATATTCATCCAATGAGGTACTTCTTGTAATGGTTAGAAAGATTGAAGAAATATCTTCAACTTTCATGTTGTGATAAAATCCAATTGAGGTAAGGAACTTAGTGAAAAATGTCTTGGAAGTTTGATTGAAAAATCTGTCTAGCTACTTGCCAATTTTAACATCTTTGAAACCCTAATTTGCGAGCTTCATAACTTGAGCTCTACACATCAAATGGGGATGATCTAATACTAAAAAGAAAGCTTAGAGGATGCTCTACAACTTTCATGTTCAAGGAAAAATCATTTGAAGCTTGAATCATCATGTAAAATGGGCTTGAAAGTAGGTATCTCAAATTGATTTTCTATACTTAGAAAATTTTCTAAGTGTTGAAATGTCATAATCTCCTTTTTTTCCAACTTTAGCTCATCATGTCTCCTAAACCATGAATATTTTGGACATGCTTCCTTCCCCAAACTTGTATTTCATGATGTCCTCTTTAATTTGGTAGCAAGTTTTCCCTCATTGGATCAAAAATGAGAAAGTTATGAAAGTTGCAAGATGGCTAGAATTAAGGTTTTCTACACTTAGAAAATTTTCCATCAAAATCCTAATTTAGTCAAACTCTTGATTTTATGTTTCTCATTGACTTTTATTGTTCCAAACACATGAAATCACTTAAAAAAACTATCATGCCCTTGATTGACATTGAGATCCAATATTTTGACCTAATTGAGTCGCAGTTGACTTTTGTTGACCAGATGAAACCCTAAGACCATTCCCATTGACTGAGGCTTTTGTGATGGCTTATGAAGACACATAATCCATGTAGAGGACCCTCAAGGTGTGTGTTGAGATTTAAAATCATGTCTTTCCCAAGGAACTAGCCATGAGCCTCCTTTGAACCAAAACCCTATATAGATATCCATGAGATAGGAGGTTGAGAATCAATGCCTGTGTTCTTGATTCAAGTGGTTGAGTGGCATGCCTTGATGATGATGGAGACTTTGTGACTTGAGATTTCCAAAACGTTGAGCTTAAGCTCTTGATTTAGCTTTGAAGATGAAGTTTTTCTCTTTATTGTTGGATAAGATTCCTTGATTCCCTGTCTAAGGTCAATGTTAGGTGTAAATGCTAATGTAACTGATAATGATATGGTGGTTAAAGGTTAGGGTGAAATAGAGGGTGTGACAGATGCCCCTATTTAATCTCCTTGGACTTGAAAGTGAATATGACAAAGGCCTTCTCAAGGTCAAGGTGCAAGGAAATTAAATACAAGAATACCCAAAGTTTTCAGCTAACCGGGGTGGAATGTATCAGGATGGAGAAACAGGATGGCTTTGAAAAAGGCATCTGTCGAAAGATAAAAGGTAATTTGATGAATTGGTTGGTTATGAGGGAAATATGATGATATGCTCGAGATGCAATGCAAAAGAACACAAGTGCTTTGCCAGTCCTGAAAGGGGAGGCATCTCTGCAGTAATAGATGATAATTAGGGTTTAAGAAATATTCCTCCTACGAAAGGCATGGAGGACTCAAGCTGTATATAGTTAGATATTCTTTCCACAAAAGGTAGCAAGGACTCAGGGGATATAATGAAATAACTCTTACCAAAGGTAAATATCAACAATCAAAGAGTGAAATATTCCTCCTACAAAAGGTAGAGAAGATTCTAAAATGAAAGGTTCGGAGAAAATATTCCTTATGCGAAAGGCGAAAAGGACTTCAAAACAAAAGGCTTGGAGAAAAGATAAGTTCCTTCTATATCACATAGAGAAACTCCCTTCTGGAGAACACGATCGAATAAATTTCTGTGAAAGTAGAAAAGACTCCTGAACAAAAGGTTAGGAAATGATTCCTCCTACAGAGGGTACCGAGGACTCCAAAACAAAAGGCTTGGAGACAGCTTCCTTCTACGAAAGGTATAAGGAAACCCTAGAACAAAAGGTTCAGAGAAAAAGGTCCTACCTTAACAAGTAAAGGATATTCCATTGGGAAAGAAATGATCGTGAAAATTTCTGCAATAAGCAGAAAAGACTCCTGAGCAAAGGCTAGGAGAAAACTCCTCCTACGAAAGGTAATGAGGACTTCAGAACAAAAGGTTCGGGGAAACAAATTTCTTCTATAAAAGGTAGAGAAAAACACCAGAATGAAAGGTTCGGGGAAACAAATTTCGTCTACAAAAGGTAGAGAAAGACACTAGAACAAAAGGTTCAGGGAGACAAATTTCTTCTACGAAAGGTAGAGAAAGACGCCAGAACAAAAGGTTTGGGGCAAAGATCTACGAAAGGTAAGATATTTTGTGGGGAGAGAAACGTAATATGCAAAGACGAACTGCTAAAAATAATGTGCAAAAGGCATAGTCAGGTACAAAAAGGTGCAAAATGCACAAGCCAAAAGTCTTATGATGACGGCATGAACAAGACTCATAATAGGTAAGTTGAGGGCAATAACCACCCTTGTATTAGGTATCGAAATAACATTAACCTCATGGGCATAGTGGCGGAGATGACATTCCTTGTGTAGTGACCATTCCATTCTTGGTCACACAGGCATCAAGCATCCTAAAACGATCGATGATACCTAATACAAAGTTTTGTCGCATGTAAAAGACAACGAAGATGCTTACAAAAACAAAGCGAAGAGATAACAAGCTGCACAAAAGAGAATGAAATACCTTTCAAAAGGTAAGGTAACTCCTATGCAGAAAGGCACAAAAGGAGTTACAAAAGGTAATCGACAGAGGAGATAATGTCGACGGGAATGCCCCACCTTTTATAGGAACTAATTAAGCAAGTGTTCAAATGATGCAAAGATGCTTGGGATATGTGAGTCTGGAGTAGCGGTCGTGCCAAACAAGGTCGGGCTTGTTGGGGAAAAGGGATATGTAAGGTGAAAGGTACTAGTCGGAGGTGGTTTACAAAGAAGTGTCAGCTGAAAGTGGCTTTTCCATAACAAGGTGCCAAACGTGATTGAGCTTTGGGCAGGATGTGAACAAGTTTGACCTATCGACATCGCTTTTTCATGATGCAATCAAGTTTTGGAGATGCTGTGACTCCAATTTTGGCGCTAGTTTCTTTTGGGCTAGATGATTCTTGTCTCGGTCAAGTCACTTCGTGGTTTCAAATGGTGTTCCTACATGTTTCATGGGGTCATAGTCACCCTATAAACACCTAAAGAGGAGAAGTAATCCCTTTCTTTCTTTCCACCATAATACTTATCACCGATAAAACAAATTTTGCAAACATATGGTGAGAAATAGAAGAGAAAACTTTTTGATGAAAATAATCTTTATTGATGAAGACCTATAAACGGGAAAATTACAAGAGGAGGTAATTCCTAAAAGAGGTAATTGCTTTGAAAGAAACTGGATAAAAAATAGCAATGACAATGTTGAAATCGATTTCTATCGAGTTTCAATTCCGCTATGACCCATATATCTCTGAAGACCCTTTATGCCTTGCTTTTAAGCGCAACAATTGCATCGATCCTTCCCAATTAGAGTTTAATGATCAAGGAGGAAAGTTCACACGTCTTCTCAGGATGCAATTTTTGCCTTTTGAATCCCTAACTTTTGCCTAGACTGCCCTTCTCGGGTTTACATCCTACCGGGATACCCCTTTTTGCCTAAGTTACCTTTACGGGTTTTTAACTTAGCGGGTTATTTCTTTTGTTTTTGTCCCTAATTTTTGCCTGGACCTTCTTCTTTCTACATGGTCCACCAGGACGCCCATTTTTTGCGTGGATTTTTTTTGGTCCACCGGGTCTGTCTTTTAGGCGTAATACTTTTTAACTGCATCTAAATTCACAGGGGATGGAAGATCATCACCGTCCTTGGTCGAGAGAATCAAGGCTCCACCAGAGAAAACTTTTTTCACCACATATGGGCCCTTATAGTTCGGTGTCCATTTTCCCCTTGGATCGGTGTGAGTTGGCTGAATTTTCCTCAAGACCAGATCTCCCGCTTCAATGTGTCGCGAGTGAAATTTCTTGTCAAAGACTCTCTTCAATCGCTTATGTTATAATTGACCATGATAGATGGATGTCATGCGCTTTTCATCAATGAGATTAAGTTGGTCGAGTCTTGCCTGTACCCATTCAGCTTCATCTAGCTTGATGTTTGCTAAAATCCTCAAGGAAGGAATCTCTACTTCAATAGGCAGTACTACTTCCATTCCATACACGAGAGAGAACAGGGATTCCCTAGTAGAAGCGCGCACTGTAGTGCAGTAGCCATGCAAGGAAAATGGCAACATCTCGTGCCAGTCTTTATATGTTTTCACCATCTTCTGGATGATCTTTTTAATGTTTTTATTCGCCACCTCAATAACTCCATTCATTTTTGGGCGATATGGGGTCGAGTTGTGGTGCTCGATCTTGAAGCTTTCGCACAACTCTTTCATTATTTTATTGTTGAGGTTCAAACCATTATCAGTAATGATTTTATTCATAACTCCATATCGGAAAATAATATCTTTTTTAATGAAACAGGCCACCACTTGCTTAGTGACGTTGGCATAAGATATGGCTTTCACCCATTTGGTGAAATAATCAATGGTCACTAAGATGAAACGGTATCTGTTGGAGGCAATTGGCTTGATACGTCTGATTACATCTATGCCCTACATGGCAAAAGGCCAAGGCAAAGTCAACGCATTCAAAGGAAGTGGTGAAGCATGTACTTTGTCTGCATAGATTTGACATTTGTGACATGTATGGACATGATGTTAACAGTCTGTTTCCATGGTCGTCCAATAGTAGCATCCCCTCAAGATCTTCTTAACCATTGTGTGGCCACTGGCATGTGTCCCAAAAGACCCTTCGTGTACTTCGTTTATGATATGTTATGCTTTGTGTCTATCCACGCATCTAAGCAGAACTGAATCATACTTCCTCTTGTATAACACATCACCGCTGAGGAAGAACTTTGATGAAAGCTTCCTAAGATATTTCTTGTTAGTGGTGGTGACGCCTTCTGGATATTCTTGTGTTTCTAGATACCGCTTGATATCATAGAACCAAGGATGATCATCAACTTTAAGCTCTGCGGCGTCAGTTTCCAGGCAATAAGCAGGTTTGTCAAGGTACTCTAAATGAATGGCCGGTGCCTCATTCTCCCACTTGACTTGGAACATGGATGCTAATGTTGCTAGAGCATCTGCCAATTTATTTTCTGCTCTGGGAATGTGGTGAAAAGTGATCTCATCAAAGTATGGGATTAGCTTCAAGGCATGATCTTTGTAAGGGATCAGCTTGGCATTAAGTGGTTCATATTCCCCTTTTATTTGGCATATGACAAGAGTAGAATCTCCATATACTTCTAGAATCTTGATTCTATTATCAATGGCAGCTTCAATCCCGAAGATACAAGATTCATTCTCAACCATGTTTTTAGTACATTTGAAGCACAACCTGGAAGTGAATGGTAGATGAAATCCCATTAAGGAAGTAATTATTGCCCAAATCCCACAACCTTTAGAATTTGCGGCACCATCGAACACAAGCGTTCATCGTGATCCTGGTTCGGATCCATTGTTTGGGCCAAGCGTTGTATAGTCTCTGGCAAACATGACGTCTTCGTCAAGAAAATCGAAGCGCATAAATTGGTAGTCGTCCATAGGTTGGTGGGCATGATAGTCAGATATCACACTTCCTTTGATGACCTTTATGTGACATACTGGATGTCGTACTCTGTCAGTACCATTTGCTAATGAGCCACTCATCTGGTGAGAGCAGGCTTCTCAAATATGTATTTGACGGGATCCATCTTGGAAATCAGCAAAGTTGTATGGGTTAGCATATATTGCCTTAGGCGCTTTGCAGCCTAAGCTAATGCACATCACGTCTTTTCGAGCATTGAATATCTCGCTTCACAGTCGTTGAATTTCTTGCTGAGGTAGTAGATTGCATGTTTTTTCCTGCCAGTTTCATCATGCTGACCCAATACACATCCCATGGATCCTTCTAACACCATTAGATACATGATCAGAGGTCGTTTTGGCACTGGAGGCATCAAGATCGGTGGTTCTTGCAGATAGTCTTTTATTTTCTCAAAAGCTCTCTGACAATTGTCATTCCATACAACAGCTTGATCTTTTCCGAGTAGTTTGAAGATAGGCTCTCAAGTGACTGTCAGATGAGATATGAATCTTGCAATGTAATTCAATCTCCCAAGGAAATATCGAACTTCTTTTTCAGTTTTAGGCGCCGATATGTCTTGGATAGCTTTAACCTTATCTGGGTCGACTTCAATCCCCTTTTGGCTTACAATAAAACCTAACAGCTTGCCATATCTCACACCAAAAGTGCATTTATTGGGATTTAATCTCAGTCTGAATTTTCCTAGTCTTTCAAAAAGCTTTTCCAGATGAATGAGGTGCTCTTCCTCAGTTTGATACTTTGCGATCATATCATCTACATAGCATTAAATTTCTTTATATATCATATTGTGAAAGAGAGTAATCATAGCTCGTTGATATGTTGCGCTTGTGTTCTTTATCCCAAACGACATAACTTTGTAGCAGAATGTTCCCTATGGGGTGATGAAATTTGTCTTTTCCATATCTTCAGGAGCCATTTTGATTTGATTATATATGGAAAACCCATCCATGAATGGAAAGACAAAAAACTGGGTTGTGTTATCAACTAGTACGTCAATGTGCGGTAGAGGAAAATCGTCTTTTGGACTTGCTCTATTGAGATCTTTGTAGTCAATGTACATTCGTACTTTCCCATCCTTCTTCGAAACTAGAACAATATTTTCTACCCATTGTGGGTAACTGGACACTGCCAAGAAACCAGCGTCTAGCTACTTTTAGACTTCCTCTTTGATTTTGAAGGACATCTCAGGTTTTGTTCTCCTCAATTTCTGCTTCACCGGCGGACAGTCTTCCTTGAGGGGAAATTTATGCACTAATATCTTCATCCAGACCGGGCATGTCCTTGTAGGACCAAGCAAACAAGTCAACGTACTCTTGCAACAACACGACCATCTTTGTCTTCACCTCTGCTTCTAAGGTGGCACCTATCTTGATCTCTTTGGCGTCATCTTCAATTCCGATGTTGATGACTTCAATCTCTTCTTGATATAGTTGAATGACCTTCGACTCTTGTTTTAGCAGTCTAGCCTACTCCTCTAGGAGATCACAATCTTCCTCGCAGTCTTCATCGGCGTGGTAAATTGGGTTATCAAAGTCATATCGAACCATAGCAGAATCGTTTTCAACAGGAACATAAGAAGATATGCACGATGAATGATTTAATGCTTTTATTTTAATAAAGATGAAAAAGAAAATGCTAAAAACATTTCCATTTTATTTTTTATATGCACAAATAACAACTGAAAGAAAGGGAGCGCAATTGAATGCAAAAGTTATTTATTGATAATAAGTTCATACTTTTAAAGCAAAAAGGCCCTACAACATGATCCATATGCCTTGGGAGGAGCATAGGATTTCAGGAAACAGAAAAAATAGGGAATTACTCTTCCAAAAGAGTCACTTCAAGAATTTTCACAATGCTCCATTTGTTTAGCGTTTGATTGGGTGCTCTTGGGCACACCATACACAACTCTTCATGCACACCATATTCAGTCTCCAGAAATGTGACTTGACCATCATCGAGATGGTCTCCACTAGTAAAAATCAATGGAGCTTCAAGTACCTTACCTCTGTCAGAGGTGTTCTTCTCTTACACTTTCTGCTTGCTAGTATAGCCTAGACCGACACCATTTTTGTTGATTGGATGTTCCACCACTCTGCCACATCCTTGTGGGTGTCCTTCTTCAATAACCGTCTTCACATCCTTCTGTGAATCATCTCAACATTAATCACTTCAAAAGCTTGGAAGAGAGTCTTGTGCACTTCTTCCACCTCAATATACCGGAAAGAAGATAAATAACTTACAACAACATCTTCTTCCCCCTCAATGACAACCATTTGGTTATTGATCATGAATTTGAGCCTTTGATGAAGGGTTGATGTCACGACACCAACTGAATGGATCCATGGTCGACCGAGAAGGCAATTCTAAGAAGGATATATGTCCATCACATAGAATGTGATAATGAACGTACATGGTCCAATCTTAATTGGGAGGTTAACCTCACCAACGACAGTCCGCCTGGCTCCGTCGAAAGCCTTCATAATCGTCTGACTAGGTTTCATTGTAAGTCCTTCAATTGACAACTTACATAGCGAGTTTTTAGGTAACACATTTAGTGATGAACCAGTATCAACTAAAACTTGGGAGAAAACAATATCCGCACACTCCAAGAGATGTGCAAGGCCTTATTATGATTCTTACTCTCAGGGGGTAATTATCCGCCATTGAAACTTAGAATATGGCCGGAAGCTATTTTTCCCACTACTTCTTCAAATTGCACCACAGATATTTCTTGAGGCACATGGGTGGCCTTCAATAATTTCAATAACGCCTCTTGGTGAGCTTTTGAACACATCAGCAGTGATAACATGGAGATCTTTGAGGGAGTTTGGTTGAGCTGATCAACCACTTTATAATCGTTTTTCTGTATAATCCTTAGGAACTCCTATGCTTCTTCATTAGAAATAGTCTTCTTCTTGGAAGACTGCCCCTGTTCATTGGTAACTTGCTTCCCAACCTCTTTGCTAGCAGTACCGTGATTGTTAACGGGTAGTGGTGTTGGCGCAAAAATTCTATCACTTATGGTGATGCCACTAGTCCCAACAATGTTTTCCACTGTCTTCTTCTCCCTTAGGATATCCTCTTCTCTAACCTTCTGCCCATTAAGAAAGACAACTTGGTCGTATCCCCAAGGAACAACTTTTGTGCTCTCGTATGGAAACAGAGCAGGAGTTGAAATAACAAGTTGGTTCATCCAAGGCGGAGACATGGGTATTTCGATCGGATCGTAAGGTATATAAAGAGGCCTTCTGCCTTGACCATAGGGAAATACAAATTATTCATCACATGGAATCTGTAAAGGAACATGAGTCTGACCATACACATTATCCCAGTCTTCTTTGTCACAGGGAATTGTCAATGGAGTACAAGCCAAATTATTAGGGAGATCCCATGGTTCATTTTCATCATCGTATGGTATATCCAGTGCATCAAAAGGAATATCAAGGGTGGAAACTTCTTCAACTTTGGATATTTATTCTACCACTAACACACCTTGATCAATCAGGCTTTGAATACTATTCTTCAGCTCAATACAGTCTTGAGGATTAACCACACAAACGTGACAATCTGCTGGACAACCAGGATAAATGTTCTTTAACAAGAGTTGCTCCTTAACAATAGAAAAATTTGTCTTCATTTTGTCAATGTTTGAAACTAGTTGAATCCCTCTAAAGTCCTCAATCATATTTGTGGAGTGATGATGAGAAGGCATGGGATTTGTCTTGATGTTGGGAGTATTTCTGGTAAAATTAATCGCTTTCAAGTCGATGAGATCTTAAACAACATACTTCAGAGTTTTGCAATTTTTGATGTTGTAGCCTGGAGAACCAGAATGGAACTTGCAGTATGCATTGGCATCGTATCTAGGGGGGAGGACAGTTGGAGGGTCCCTCATCTCTCTTAATTTCACTAACCTACCTTTCAAAAGGTATAGAAGTAACCTAGCATACGTTGACGGAATTGGGTCAAATCTTTTTTCTGTACTTCGTTGTCTCTGTTGGTCTTGGTGTGATTCTAACGTGGTTGATATGGTTGTTGTTGTCGAACTTGTTGCTGAGTCACAGGTTGGCTAGCAGGGATAACAAGTGATTATTGAGGAGTAACAATAGCAACATGGTGGTAACCTTGACGAGATTTTCCTTTTTCCATGAAAGCGGAATTGGCTTCTCCTTCTTTCTTCTTTGTGAATCCTTGATACGGTTTTTTGGGTCCACTCGAGGATCCACTAGAGTTTTGAATTTTCCCAGCCTTCATCAGGCTCTCCAATCTTTCACTGGCTATAACAAGTTCTGAAAATACTTTAGAGGTGGTAGATGCTAAGCGTTCAAGGATCGGACCTTGCAAAGTTCCCGTGAAGATATCAGTCAATTCCTTTTCAAGCAATGGTGGTTGCACCCTTGCAGCTAAACCTCACCATCTTTGCGCAAAGTCTTTGAAGAATTCATTAGGCTTCTGGGTTAGATTTTGCAGTTGCGTATGGTTCGGAGCCATATCAGTATTGTACTGATAGTGCTTTACAAAAGTGTACGCCAACTCGTTCCAATTCTTAACATGAGAGCGTTCAAGTTGCATATACCACTCTAGGGAAGCTTCCGGCAGACTGTCTTGGAAGAAATGAATCAGAAGCTTCTCATCATCTAAGTAAGCAATCATTTTCCTACAATAAGACTTAATGTAGGTCTTAGGACATCTATTACCCTTATACTTCTCAAAAGTTGGAATGGTGAATTTCAGAGGTATTTTGACTCCAGGCACAAGAAAGATCTCAGCAGCGTCCAACCCTAGGACATCAAGACCCTAAATTGCTCTAATAGTTTCTTACAAAGTGTTGAACTTCTTATCCAAGTCAATATTTTGTGGTCCAAAAGTCAGCTTGTCCTACTACAGAAGGGCAAGTGGTTGTGAGATTTGGTTTCATGGAACGCAAAATGATGCATATGTACATGCAATGCTTTAAATGATGCTCAAAAGATTCTCGAGACTTTATGATTATCATAGGTATTATAGAAATGTGAACAAACAATAAAATGCACGACTTTGAAATCAAAAAGCAGCTCTTCATTAATTCAAGGGAAGACCAAATATAAATCACTTAATCATTGTTCAATAAGTTGCATACAAAAGTTTTTAAAACAATAGAAGGACTATTTAATAATTAGAAGATCTTCTTTCGGAGGCGTTCCTTAAGTTTCTTTGACTCAAACATGAATCTGCCAACTATCTGATCATAGAGCTGAATGAAGTGGTGGACTGAAGAGGGAATACTATTTCTATCCAAATCTTAAATTGCGCTTTCTAACCTCCATGGGATATCACAAATCATGAGATTGCAATGCTCTACCAGATCATCATACCTAGCATGATACATGTCTAAAGCTGGCTGATAAAATCTGAGGGATTCCACATGAGTGTCGAACAATTTTTTAAGTTGAGCCTCTTTCTTGAGCCAATGTGAATTATCCCTCTTCAAAGCATCGAAGCGGTCCTTCCAAAGACTGGTCGTTCCTTGAGCAGTTTCCAACTCTAAGCACTTACCGTTCCATATATTAGGAGTGACATATGAAACCCTCATTGCTTCTTCTTTTAGCTGACGCTTGTCTTCAACTAAAGTCAAGACACCTCTTAGTTGTTCCTCAAGATCATCAATATCGGCTTCAATTTTTTCCCTTGTCCGCTTTTTTCTAGCAGAAGCTAGTTCACAAAAGTGACACGCTCTTTCACAAGATTCCATGGCCTCTTTCAAGCGTTGCTGAAGAGTCTTCACTAACGCATCAGCCCCCTGAAAACCATTTTGATACATGATCCTTAAATATGTTTCTAACTTCAACTTCTTGCTACTTTTGGCTACTTGATCTTGTTCACCTTCCATCTTTCTTTTAAATTGACCATTTTCCATACTAGCTTGGTAGATTTCAGCTTGGAGATCTTGGTTTTCCTTAGTCAACTTTTCCACTACCAGCTTCAGCTTCTTATATTCTTCCATGGACACATGAGTGGGAACAGGAGGCTTCTCTTGCATGGGAAGTTCAAGAGCAAATGGTAACAACCTTTCTGCCACTCTAGTCAACAATCATCTATTCTATGGTTCTTTAGCCACACAATGTTTTGCTTTCAATTCCTTTCTTCCTCTTGTATGGATCTTGGTCCATGCCTTAGCAATTTTTCTGACATATCTAGGATCCTCTACTTTGTTGAGCAAGAAAAAGCTTTGGATCTTCTCTGCCTCGGGCTCATCCTCCATAACATAACCCAATTGACGTAATGCCATAATTGGTTTGTAGTTAATACATCCAGCTCTTCCAATCAGAGGTACATTATAAAATTCCCCACAAGTGAAAATAATTTCCAAATCATAGTACTCATGGGAGTACCAAGCAATATCGTCTGCTACCAAATACATGATGCGCCTAGACCACTCCAGTTTCTCCTTATTCTCTATAAATGGTCACTCCTTTGGCAAATGGGAAACATACCACTTGAATAACAGATGAGAGCAACATTGAACCACTTATGTTTTCTTCTCACTCCTCGAATGAATGGAATGGTAAGTGTCAGCAAAAAGGGTGGGAACAGGATTCTTCTGAATGAAAAGAGTAATAGCAGCAATGTCTATGAAATTTTGTATGTTTGGAAAGAGGACAATCTCATTGATTATCAAAGAAAGAGAGACACCAAACCTTTCCCAATATTCATTAGTCTTATAATGAGCAACCTTGTCAAGTAGAAACTTCAGCGGGAACCCATGAGTACCTCATTTGTTGGCCAAACCAACATCAACCTCTTCTTTAGTCATACGGAGATCAAGAGCAATAACATGAGATTTTAGTTCTTCCTCCAAACTGGTGTAGATGGGTTTGTCCTTAATTTTGATATTCAATAGGTGAGAATATTCCTCAAGAGTTAGGGCCAACCGGTAATTCTGGAAGGTGAAACGTCTGAGTGGAGCATCATAGAATTGTGGCATAGCAAACAGAGCCCAAGTATCCACACTAGAATAAAGAAGGTCAAGTAACTTCCCATGTTCTCCTTGAAAGTTGATTTTGATAGCTTTTGGCATGTCAATCAGAAAATCTTGGATGACTTCCAATTTTGGCTCTCTAAACTTCAAGGAGTTCTCTTCTTTTGATCAGTCATTTTTCAGCAATACCTAAGATAATCATAATCTCTTAAGTCATATGATATGGAAAAATGTTATGCAATGCAATGCTTATGAATGCACACCAGAACAGGTTTGCAGCACAAGGATCAAGGTCATAGAATTTGCAGAACAACACAACAAGGTATCTCTCACCTCGGGTAGGCAATCTAAATATGGTCAAAATAATGGCTCATGAAAGCTCACAAAAGGTCTCAACAACATAAACCCTAATTTATGGTATTCAATCAAAATACCCTTCATAAATAATTAAAAATAAAATAGAAAAATTAATTAAAAAATAAAATAATATAATGACAAATATGTCAAGTCATCAAAATATTTAAAAATAGTTTTTGTGTATTTTTAAAGTAATAGGAACAATAAAAATAAAATCAAAATCAAAGGAAAGAAAATAAAATAAATATGAAAAGAAATAAAGAAGGGGGGTGTTGAAGTAAAACCCAGAATGAGGGAAATCAAGTTGTAGCACGTATTGGCCAAAATCAAGGGTGTATGGATAGCATTAAGAGCTAGGCCCAATCCAAATGAGGATCAGATTCAAAAAAAAAGGCCACGCGTGGAGTGATTTATCTACATCAGCTCCATGCAGGCACACCTCAGCAGACATGCGAGCAGTCAAAGGGTCAACGTGCACACTTCAGCCAGACCACATCAGGCGTCAGAGCTAGGGCTTCAGTCGTTTTCTCCGGCAATGGCCACATGAGCTGACTGAAAATCACACCAAAACTCATAAAATCTGGCACCTTTCCACTCAGATTTTCACGTAGAGCAAGATTATGACCTCAAAACTTAATTTAAACACATCTAACATCATTAAAATTGAGCATGAAAACTTGATACACAAAACTGAAACTTGACCAAACAACACAACAACAACAAGGACGTGTTCCTCATGTTTCCAAACTAGTAAAAACAACCATCACAAGCCAAATAAAGCACTGAATAGTGAGAAAGGGAAAGAAGAAAAGTTACCTATGGTGAGCTTGGTATGCATCTATTTCACGTGTAAACAAGCCTTTAATCCCTTCCACTAGCCTCAAGAAGCTCTCAGAAGATTGTTTGAGGCAAGGAAATGGAGTGAGAAGCTTTGAATAACCAGATTCGAAGAAGGAAATTCTTTTTTGAAAATGAGAGAGAGCTTTAGGGTTTGGCTGCTGAAGGAATGATCTCCTATCTCTCTAGGGTTCCATTTGGCTTAAATATGATGGTTTGGAGAGGTTCTAAGCTTGTTACCATGGTTAAATATCACAGTCAAGATTTTTGTGAAATTTTAAAAATGGATGGTGTGAAGATGAGTGGCACAAATTCAGCTTGTGGTTCATGGAAAATAGGTGGCTCATGTTGTCCTTTTGGTGGCTGCAGACAAACAGGATGAAGGGTAATGAAGCAGCCTATATGTTTTTTTTGTCATTTTTCAAATATGGCAAAACTTGCTTATGAAGAGTTCAAGTAGTACATGGCTTGTTGGTTCCTTTGAGGCAAAGTTTGGAGTGGCATTTTGGAAGCTTATGCGTGTGAAATTGAGGCAAAAAGCTTGCTACAAGAATGGCTCATTTTGGTGCATGAAAACATGACAAGATGAACACACCATGTAGCTCATTTTGATCAACTATAACTCCATGAAACTTGACTCAAATGGTGCATTCTCTAGATCAATGTAAAGAAGGGAGAACAAAGATCAACTCTCATGTTAATTGCAAGTTGAAAAGGTGCTTGTAAACATGAGAAAAGTTGAGTGAATGTCATGTCCATAAATATGTCATCAAAAGAACTTAGAAAAATTCTAAGTCATGGAATTTGACAACATTGAGACTCCATTTTTGAAACAACATAACTTGAGATATATTCATCCAATGAGGTAGTTCTTCTAATGTTTGGAAATCTTGAAGAAAGCTCTTCAACTTTCATTTTGTGAGAAAAGTCAATTGAGATCAAGAACTTAATGAAAAATGTCTTGGAAGTTTGGTTGAAAAATCTGTCTAGCTACTTGCCAATTTTGACATCTTTGAAACCCTCATTTGGGAGCTTTATCACTTGAGCTCTACACATCCAATGTGGATGATCTAATACTAAAAAGAAAGCTTGGAGGATGCTCTAAAACTTTCATGTTCAAGGAAAAATCATTTGAAGCTTGAATCATCATGTTAAATGGGCTTGAAAGTAGGTATCTCAAACTGATGCTCCTAAACCATGAATCTTTTGGACATTCTTACTTCCACAAACTTATAGTTCATGATGTTATCTTTAATTTTATAGAAAGTTTTCCCTAATTGGATCAAAAATGAGAAAGTTATGGAAGTTGCAAGATGGCTAGAACTAGGGTTTTCTACACTTAGAAAATTTTCCATCAAAACCCTAATTTAGTCAAACTCTTGATTTTATGTTTTTCCTTGACTTTTATTGTTCCAAATAGATGAAATCACTTAAAAACAACTATCAGGCCCTTGATTGGCCTTGAGATCTAAGATTTTGACCTAATTAAGTCACAGTTGACTTTTGTTGACCTGATGAAACCCTAAGACCATTCCCATTGACTGAGGCTTTTGTGATGGCTTGTGATGACACATAATCCATGTAGAGGACCCTAAAGGTGAGTGTTGAGCTTTAGAATCATGTATTGCCCAAGGAACTAGCCATGAGCCTCCTTTGAACCAAAACCCTAGATAGCTATCCATGAGATAGGAGGTGGAGAATCAATGCTTGTGTTCTTGATTCAAGTGGTTGAGTGCCATGCCTTGATGATGATGGAGACTTTGTGACTTGAGATTGCAAAAAAGTTGAACTTAAGTTCTTGATTAAGCTTTGAAGATGAATCTCTTCTCTTGATTGTTGGATAAGATTCGTTGATTTCGTGTCTAAGATCAATGTTAGGTGCAAATGATAATGTAACTGATAATAATATGGAGGTTAAAGGTTAGGGTGAAAAAGAGGGTGTGACAGCAACCATGAAAGAAGAACTCAGGGAAATCGAGAAGGAAAAGACCTGAGAGCTAGCCGAAAAGTCAATCAAGAAACCAATTGATATGAAGTGGGTTTACAAGCTAAAACGAATGTTGAATGGTGAAATTTCCAAGCATAATACAAAACTAGTGGTGAGAGGTTTTCTACAAAAACCTAGTATTGATTTTGACGAAGTCTATGCACTAGTTTGAAGGTTGGAAACAATCATAATTGTTGTGTTGACAGTAACATACAAAGGGTGGAAAATTACATCAGTTAGATGTAAATTCAATATTTCTGAATGGACCTTTGGAAGAAGAAGTCTATGTCAGTCAACCATCAGGATTCAAAATCAAAGGGAAGGAGTCAAAGGTGTACAAATTATGGAAGGCTCTATATGGTTTAAAGAATGCTTTGAGGGCTTGTAATAAGAGAATATATCACTTCCTAATCGAACCAGGTTTCACAAAGTGTGTCTCTGAACATGGAGTGTATGTAAATGATACAAACAGGGTCAATCAAATTATTTTATGCCTGTGTATAGATGATTTTTTTAATTACAAGTACATATCAAGAAGAGATAAGAAGAGTCAAGTCAAAATTGATGTAGGAGTTTGAAATATCTGACCTAGAAAAATTGTCATATTTCTTAAGGATGGAGTTCAAAGACACGGGTGAAAGACTACTCTTACAATAGAAGAAGTATGCCCAAGATAACTTGAAGAAGTTTAAGATGAGCAACTATAATGCAGATGCCACGTCATTAGAAACTATAATAAAGTTGAAGAAGAATACAAATGATGAGTTCCTAAGTGCGACATTGTAAAAACAACTCATTGGATATTTGAGGTATATTTGCAATACCAGGCCAGATATTTGTCAAACTTTCAGATTGTTGAGTCGATTAATAGAGAAACCCCAAGAATGTCATCTCATTGCAGTTAAGAGGGTGCTGAGATACATAAAGGGTGAGATTGATCATGATGTGCTAATGCCAAGACAAAAGAAGATCAATGCAGATTCAGAGGTATATGGCTACACTGATGCAAATTTTAGCGGAGATCAAGACGAGAACAAGAGTACTGCAGGCTACATATTCATGATTGAAGGCGCTTCAATCTCTTGAAGCTCAAGGAAGCAAAGCATTGCAACTTTGTCATTATGTTAAGCTGAGTATGTGGTTGCATCATGTGCAGCATGTCAAGCAGTATGTATAGAGATGTTGCTCGAAGAACTCAAGATCATGGAAACTAAGAAAATGATGTTTTCTTTTGTAGATAACAAGTCAACTATTAACCTAGCCAATAATCTTATGTGTCATGGTAGAAGAAAACACATAAATAGAAGATACCATTTTCTTAGGGATCAAGTAAATAAAGGGAAGCTTGAACTTGAGCATTGCAAAATAGAATGTCAGCTAGTTGATATACTCATCAAACCCCTGATGAAAATTAGGTTCGACGAAATGAAGAAAAACCTTGGAATGAGAAGTCTCGAAAACATGAATTAGGTGGTGTGTTAGAAGTTGTAATTCGATGTTTTATAGAAAATCTAGTATTCGATTGTGTCGAAGTAGCTAGTTGAATTAGTAGGATTCAATTATATTTGACAGAGTTAAATATAACATCTAGTTGTTGTGTCGAAGCCAAAAAAAATTAACTTTTTAAGTTTTAGCCTTGGGTTGTATGTTTTAGATATAGGCCTTGATCACCTATAAATAGGCATGCTAATGTAATAATTTTAAGTATAACTAAACTTAACATATTTAACAGTTTCAAAAGTTTTAAAAGTTTTAAATATAGTTTTTTCTCTCTGCTCTTTTTTCTCTCTTCGTCTTTTTCATTCTTTCTTGAAAATCCTAATTGTTCTAACATAAGTCTATTATATATGTTAGATATGTCATATTAAGATATAATGTATATATTATATATAAATGATAAAATTATCATTGAAGAAAAATTATAACTAATTTTAAAATATTTGAATTAATATTAACTTTTTGATATTTTTAATTATAATTTTATTTTTAAATATTTTAATTTCAAAGAAATGATTATTAGTTGTTAGTTTTTTATGATGAGTGAGATTAATCAATTGGTACATGTTTCTTGGATTAAATAGAGACGAGTTGTTAGTCCAGGTTCAATCCTTTAAAATAATATTTCTTTGTATTTTTTTTATAATAACTATTTGTAAAGAATAAATGGTACAAATATGAGAAATGACTTTCATTATCAACCATTTTCGGATGCAATGACCCAATCAGAATAACATAGACCTACATTAGGGTTCCTCCTAGGTGAATCTAAAGCTTTGGTGCCAAAATAATCAAGATGTAGCATAATGAACCAAAGGTTTGATTTGCAATTGTATCATAAAACCCTAGCCCATGACTTATCTATAACCTAATGCTCCATATATTAAGTAACAAAAGTTTGAATCAAGGATGCTTAATGCAAATGGTAGAATGGATGTGTTATGATGCTAACATAATATTTTCATTATCTCTAGTCCGCGTGAGATCTTTTCATTATCTCGGGTCCGTCCAGAATTTGTTGTCTTTTATAGTCCGTCCTGAGCATCTCATTCTCTTTGGCCTCGTCCAGAACATTTCACTCTCTCTCCTAGAAAGAATCATAGGAAATATCTAATAGTTGAGCTAACTTGAGGTCCTCTCATTTATTTCAAATTTCTCGATTCAATTATCAAATGTCGGAGAATCAAAATTCACCCCCAAACCAAAAACTAGAACTATAGTCCACCTCTATCAATACCAGTCACTCTTTTCACAAAAATAACCTGCATCGCTGCATAACATACATTGCATATATCTTGCGCATCAAGCATTTATCTTACGACTGATTTATTTTCCCAGCATAATATTCAGTCAATCCCCAGCAGATAAACCTACAAAGGTCTGTTTCCCATTCCATATTCCCAATAATACACTTACCTTTTTTAACTACGTACACTTCATTCTCAACAGATAAATTTTTGGATATTCTGCTATTTAATCCTCTTCTACCTTGACGCCTGAAAGCTATCATTATTCGTATATCCTGGTCTAAGATGATTAAATAGGGGCAGTTGTCATACCCCAAAAAATTTCTCCCATTTTTCATTTTTATCTGACCTTTGATCTACGATTCATCTGAATATGCATTAGCATCATAACACATTCATTGTACCATTTTCATTAAGCATCATTCATTCAAAGTTTTGTTACTTAAGATATGGAGCATTGGGTTATGGATAAGTCATGGGCTAGGGTTCATGATAAAATTGTAAATTAAGCTTTGAGTTCACTGTGTTACATCTTGATTATTTGGGCACCACAAGCTTTAGAATCACCTAGGAGAAACCCTAATTTTGGTCTATGTTATTCTGATTGGATCATTGCATCAGAAAATGGTTGATTGTGAAAGTCGTTCTTCAGGTTTGTAAACAAATTCTTTTTTAAATTATTATATTTTAAATTAATATTTATTATTTTTTTATTTATATTATAGTTAATTTTGATTTTATATTTTAAATTATATTTTATAAAGATAAATAAGTAATAACTTTTCTTATTTTATCTTTTAATTTTTAATCTTTGCTATATTTTATAATTAAAATTTATATTAGAGAGATATAATATAATTAAAATTTATTATATTTTGTTGTGTTGTCAAATAAAAATATGATATGGTATCATATCACGTCTCATATCTTACACACCAATGAGACCCTTATAGTTTTATCTTAAATAAAAAAAAATGTTTTATTAATAAACTAAATTCTTAAACATTTTTGTGACTAGAATTCCCTCTAGTGGATTCCAAATTTCTTGAACGGGATTTTAAACAGACCTAAAGATAACAATAAATATTTAATTTCTTGGAAATTTATTAATTTCTCACTATTAGATTATACTTTATTTGTTTCAAATTATAAGATATTTTGTAAAAATTATTTGTCATAAATTATAAGTTATTTTAAAATTCTAATATAATATTAATAATTTCTTTTCTAAAATATCATCTAACATTTATTACTCTTTTTAATAAAAAATAATTTTGTTAATTTATATATTATTTTACTTTCTAATACAATAATCATTATTATTATATTTTATAATTGTACGAAACTTTAAGTTTTATAATTTAGAAAAGGAGAAAGATAGTGCGTTGAGTTATTCTTATATGGAAAACTAGATTATAGACCCACGGCCAGAAGTTGGGAATTCTTTAGTTTCTTGTTGAATGAGAACTTTAGACCAATGGATTTTTTCTTTTTAGTAATTAGACACTTAAACCAATGAAATTAGTTAGCGTCATTGAGTTTATCTTATAAATAGTCTATGATGGTCGGTGACATGGAATTCTCCAAGTAGGTTGGATTAGATTTATATGATAATGATTAAATTAAACCAAATGAATTATCAGGTAGGTAATTGTATTGTAATTTTCTACATATCATGTGCCTCACATGTAATGCATTACATCATAATTCTCATTATATAATTTGGCGATTTACAAGCTTAATAAAATTTCTCTTATAATAATATAATTTTAAATGAAGAAGGCAAGGCAACAACCATCTTTGTCATGACATGGTGAATGATAATGATAAAATAATTTAAAAGAAATATTAATTTAACCTAATGAATTTCTTAATGTATTTTATATATTATTAGGATATCATACGAAAATATAAAAATGTTTATAGATTTCGAAGATGTGTCTCCGGACGCACTCTAAACACACACATTTTAGGTTAATTATGAGTCACACCTTAGCAATGTGGCTTCTTTAGATCCATAAATACATCGCCGTAACTTGTCCGTAGATGCATCTCCGTAGCATACTAGAATAGAAATAGAAGTAGAAAACTAGAAAATTGTATTTTGACAAAATAAAATTACCATCCATAACATAAAATAAGCATTACATTGGTGATGTTAATATAAAATCAAACCTTACATTTCAATATCCAGGTGAACGCTTTAATATCTTCATAAAATTTTTGACCGATCTTGAAATCGTTGCTTCCACCTCGATCGAAACTTTTGTTTCAAAATGGAAAAATGTATTCCATATAGACGTTACATCTGCATCCATCTTGAACTCATAGTTGTTGAACTCAATCTTGCATTCGTTGTTAATTGACGGTGAACGGTACTCGAGCTTCCCAATTTTTCGATTATCTCCGTAAGGTAGGAGACTATGTGCTTCGTATTACAGATCTGCAAAAGGGGTTTACTTATTGATCTTAAATTTTTGCTCTGGTTTCGCATTGAAAAAAAAGACATTTGTGACATACCAGATGATGATCATTTCTGACATTTATGACATTTTTTGTTTATATGAGACATGATACAAGAGCCTATATTTATAGTAGATGTAGATAAATATTGACCTCAAAAATTCTATCTTGTATCAGTGGAGGTTTTAGAGATGTATCTCCGATACCACCTTATTTTCTTATTCTAGAGATTCATCTCAAAATGTATTAAAATATTTGAAATTGTATAGATTACGCTTCATTTATATTTATACACAATTACATACAAGTAAATGACAAAAAACTAAACAAATTGAATGATTTATCCTCGACTAAATCTATAAGTATGGGTGGTACCCCATTTGACTTTTGCGCATTTGATTCTCTTTCAATGTTACTCAATTTGGTGAACTCTTGCATCCTTTCCACATATCGATTCGGTCAAGTCTAGTTTTTGTTGTTGAATTAGCCATCCACTCCACTAATGTAAGTGGTATAGGGAATCTCGGTTTCAAATAAACTTGAACAAAGTGTCGTGATTTAGAGAGCCATATAATACACATAACAGGATCATCTGGGTTTTGAGGTGGGGCAATGGGCAGTGGGAAAAAAGTTTCTAAAAAACCGTATTGTCGTGGTGAGAATCAGAGACCATAGCTATTAAGTTAACTAGACTCACAAAACATAAGATATCACCACCGATATTTAATTTATCCAAGGGAAGGGGTAAAGAAAGAATAGCCCATAAACATGCAATGTAAAACAATGCAATAAAGAGATCTAAGGTTTGGGGGTTGATTATACTAAGAGAAGATATTAGCATCCTAAGTATCTATAGTATCCTATAGGAACCTCTTGTTGTATTTGTGTTAGGATAAAAGTTGTTTGCTAAATGGGATTGATTGGGGAGATGAGAAGAGGAATGTGGAATTGATTTGCTAATTGGGATTGATTTATGTTAGGATAAAAGTTGTTTGCTAATTGCTAATTGAGTTGTCTACATTGATTCATCTTAAATAGAAACTTCCTAAGGGATAGCAAGTTAAAGATCACAATATGTGAAATATATACAAGAATGATGTAAAGATGCATATGCAAAACGAAAATGGTGTCAACAATAAGTCTCTCCCTTGGATTAGACAACATGAACATACAAGTGGACACAAACATTCAACAATGGAAATAGACATGAGATATATGGTACAAGTAAGGACTAAAATGATTAAACAAACATGTACAAGGTTTACATTTGACAAAACATGCTTGGATACAAGTTAACATTTTCAATGTGAACAAAACATGGATTCCTAAATCATTAGACAAGTTTCAATAAGATACTCATCAAGATATGAAGAAAAACACACATGGAACATGTTTTACAAGTACAAGATTCAATATGAATTACCTAGGATTAACATGGTACATCATTATATATAACATGTATACACAAAAAACAAATGTCAAACACAAGGGAAAGCAATTAAGGCTTGGTTTCATCATGTATTTATAGGTTAAGAAAACAAGTTCTAAACACATGAATAAACTCTGAAACAAACATGAACAAATACTAATTATTTAAAGTAATCAAGACAATGGAAATCAAGATGTCATTAAGGGCAAGTATATCACACAAGACAACATTTATACATGAGCAAATATCAAAGGCATCGATCAAAGATCAAACAAAACTCTAAATAAAGCATTAACATCACAAGTAAGAACAATTTTAAAACACTTAACAAAATGACACATTCAAATGGGTTACACACATGAACACAAGACCTAACATATGATTAAGAAGTGGGTTTTAAGATATTGAAGAAATAAAAGTATAAACTATTTTTTTATGATTTTTGAAAGTTAAAATAAAATAAATACTTAAGTTAATAAAATATAATTATATTAATTAAAAAAGTATGAACAAAATAAAGTGCAATAGAAATATTCAAGTATTTAATGGTGTAAAGGAAATAAAGACAAGGATTAAATAAAAAGAAAATAAAACAATTAAAATAAGGAAAAGAAATATTAAAAAAAAAGGAAGATGCGACTAAAAAGTAGGAGGGGGCGGCCAGGTTCGAACCCACGCCCCTAGGCCACTCTTCAAAACAAGCTTAACCACTGGACCAGACCTGTGGCCTTGTCATGTATTTCGTTTCTGAAATTCTGGTAGCAGATCTCAGATGTGTTGAGAGATGTCAAGACATTTGATCTCCACATAACTTAAACAAGGAAAAAAAACATAACAGACCAAAACAATCTGATATCTCAAAGTCATAAAAATGTAATGACAGATGCTTTAACATCAGTCAAGACATATATTTCAGAACATGAGAACAAATTAAATTTAACATAACAAAAAGATAAATAACGCCAAGATATGATAACCCAGTTCAGTGAAGAAGAACAACACCTACATTTTGGGGCTATCAAGCTAAGAATGAATTCACTATTAGTAGTATTAATTTAGAGCTAAATTCCTCCGTTTACAACTCCTCACTTAATCCCTACCCAGTGCAACTTCTATCTAGAAATCAACATCTAGACAAGAGAAACCCATCTCAATTACTAAATCACCTCAGTGATATCTAACAGTCATAACCTCCGGTGACTGTACAAACTGTTCAAGTGAAAGACACCCTCTCAATACAATATTCATTCAAGACTCTTGAATAACAATAATTCTTGAATTTTCATAATAGCTTCATCCAAGAACAATATACAATTCATTACCTACAGGTTTCTGAATCTGTAAAACTATGTCTACCACAATGTATTAACTGATACAAAGGGTGACTTACAACACAAGAAAGTACACGACTCTCAAAACCCTAAACCATTATAATTAAATTACATGCATTCTTTACAAGGTATACTAATTTCTTGCCCTAGGTCTTGGTCTTCCTTTTATAACTTTCAACAGTCTATAGGCTTCTAAGTCTCTGTCTAATCTTTCCTTGATCCACGATCTGATTGCACCTTAAATCTTAGAACAGATCTGTAACAAACCTGCTGCATCAGACCAAGATGTCGAGTTCATAATGCTAGGACATCTTGTCTAACATGTTGTTCTTTATAGATTTCTTCTTGTTGGAACATCTTGTGCAACATCATGTGTTTACCAAAATTTGCTCAAATCTTAGAGTCTTAAATCTCCCCCTTTTGAATTTTTTTGGCTAAAACTCTTTTTACACAATAAACCCAAGAAGTAAGGAGAAGAAGAGTAGAAAGTCCTGAAGTAATTTCAGCCATCCTGTAACGAGTCTAGCAGAAAATAATGAGCCTCATGGAAGCTTTTATTCTTCATGTAAATCATGCACCACACGTTGTACGATGAGTATCCTGAACCCTGGTGTACACGAGGAAGAACATGAAAGCCACTCCCCCTCAAAACCAGTCCCAATATACCATCCTTCGTTATCCAGAATAGAACTTAGAGGAGTAGACTCCAATTTTGGATAACTCAGAACACAAGACTCAACCGTGTTCATAAATCAATACACAAGACACAAAACAAAGACTCAGAGCAATAGGAACTGAGTCACAGACAGGATGTTAGAGCATCATATCCAACATCCTTGCAAAACAACTGCAAGGACAGACACAACTGGGATAGACACATAACCTATCTCCCTTTTTTTAGCCAAAAAATTGACAAAGATGCCCAACACAGGTCTATAGCCAAATGGTACTCACCCAAACCTGGACAAAATCCATGAAGTAAAAGAAACACAACCTAAAACAAAAGAAGCCAAGACCCCCTTTAAATGCCCGAGCAGTTTCCTTAAGAGTTAATGTTCCATTAGTATAACTGAAAGACAATTCAATGGAAGAGTAAATTGAGAAGAAAACTTTAGCATAAATGAATATGCACCAGCCAACTCAAATTTTACTGTTTCTTCTTTAATGAGAACCATCTAAAGACTATGCATATACCAAGGAAACATGTTTTGCACGCCTTCTTTAAGGAACACTTTCCACTGTCCAAGGAACACCGTCCAAATAGGGCTTCTTGGAAATAACCACAAGTCCTAAACAATGTCTTGACATCCAGTCATTCCTTGTTTTTACTCTCTCTTGAAAATTTGAAGCATAGTCACAATGTTTTCCAATGAACTCTATGCATACTCATGCTCCATTCAGCCAGAATTAGAAAATCCTAATCATAATGTCAAGACAGTATGCGTGACATATCCCATTTATCAATAGAACCATCCATAGAACTTATTCCAAACTGCAGAGAAAAATAAATTCTCCCAGACAATATACAAACCCGTTTCTTAGGTCTCTTCTAAGAAACATGAACATAGTTGAAATAATTGAAAACTTTAATAAGTCAAGTTCACGATCAGAATATAATAAGCTAAATTATTAACACATCATGATTTTAAGACATTTAGTCTGACATCACAATCTCTCATGAATCATATGAACACCTTCATGCTCATAAGAGAAAGAAACAAAACCGGAGCACAAATCTTGTACCATAACCAATAAACTCTCGGATTGAGATAAAAAAATCACCAATGATCACTCCCCCCTAGAGAGTAAGTCCAATCAAGCTTGGAATGTTCACATTCCTGAAAGAGACATACATTTTCTCTTAACTCCTTGGTTAACCAAGATTTCATCCACACTTGGAAGTCATCAAACCCCTTCACCAAATGAAGAAGAAACCTCCTCAGCCTGCCTCGTTCTCAAGATTCAGTCTGATATACTCTTTTTTAGAGATATTTCCAGCAGAACCAAGTCTTGACCATACTTCACAATGAATAGATAATTCACTTCTGATCCAACTGGTGAGTACCAAAAGCTTTATTTTCTAAAGAGATAGTCAACTGAAATGATATTTCAAACACTAGTTGAGACACAATCCTCAATTAAAGGACACATCTGCTTTGGCACTGAAGTCAACATCCATAGGAATAACTCTTTGCATGGTAACCCATACACCTTCTTTTTCAATGAACACATGAGGATCCCAATAGATCACAGCTGCAGCAGCTCATAGATCATCATATGAGGCATAATACCACATAGAGAAATAAACTCTCTCAAGCCTCAGGAAGTTTCATCTTATAAGCCCAATGTTCAGACATCCTGTCTGACATTACAAAGTCAGCACCCATCCTTAAGTATCCAAAGAGGATATTCCATCTAACAGATACCAGTATGATTGACAATAAGCATAAATATGTAGATTGAGCATCATACTAAAAACAAACTTCTCTACAAGGTCTGCTTCTCCTCTGACCTTCAATCTTCTATCCTCCTTACACAGTCCACCACAAGAAAAAGTACATAAGTACTAGCAAGGGCTAATGCTTCAACAGGTGATGACATCATAAGCCTATAGCAACATGCTTGAGCAGGAAGTTTCTTGGGGAACACTCAAATAACACCTTCCTTCATAAGTGACCAATCAGAATACCTTCCACAAGGTCCTTGATCATATGGAAACAACTACATAGTTGAATCTTCTAGTACTAACATTCCCTTACTCCAGATAGAACTCTGGAACACTCGTATCAAACATCTTAGATGAGAATCCAAGAAGAAGATATGAAGATTCATCTCAAGAGTTCAATTCATTATATAGCCAATCTTCCAACTGTTAGAACTCTAGGAAGATGCAGATTGTCTTCTCTCTCATCCATTTGAATTTTTCCAAGGTGATTGAAGTGCTGATGAGGAAGCTATGTCCAAAAATAGTTGTTGCCTGTGACTGGTCGAAGGAGCTGCTGCTTTTGCTGAATGAACAAGGAAGCTGAAGTAGAAATGTCTTAAAATGTTGCATCTGCAAACTCTTGTGCAAGGAAGTGTCCTGATGAATGGAGGAGCATGTTGTAGTGGAAGAGTATGACTTCTGTGATTGTGGTCAACTCAGATATCGCTTGCTGGAGAGAATATTCTCTTGTTCGTATAAGGATGTATGCTGCTCCTGTGGTGTCAGAAAGGTGTCTTGATATCTTGTGTTTACGTGTAGAAGTTGTTTTGTTCTCTCTATGGAGCTTTCCTTAATTGCTATGTTTTAGTTTCTCAAGTAGTTCATGCAAATGAATGAACCTGAGCTGCTGTGATAGTAACAGATCCTATGAATTTTGACCAAAACCAAGATTAAGAGTTCTAGGGATTAATGCCCAATCAAATGACGGGACATTATTGGTGCAGGTTACTCCTGGGAGCTCATCTTATGATATTTGTGGTGTTCAATAACTTCAGAACTGAAATATTGAGTTAAGTAGAGCTTGGAGTAGAAGCAGTGACCAAGTATGATGGTGATGATGGATTGGACAGGTCTAAAAGGAAGGTTATGCAGTGTGGTATAGGATGTTATACCTGGTATTATGAAGAACCATGGGTTCTTTGGATGTTCTATTATGATGCCTTGATGAGAAGCTTGGAAATGACTTCTGGATGTCTATGTATTCCCTGGTAGAGAAGACATGTTTTCATTCTATTGGTTTATTATATACTTCTCTCTAATATGGTGTGTGTGCTTGATGTCAAAACCAATTATACTATACATCGTTGTATCTTGAAGTGTTTTGGGAGAACTTTTGTTTCTCTTAAATATGTTTAAGGTATATTTTATGCTGCATGAACCGTGGCATTTCATAATGGCTTTATAGAGTGTGATCTGCTTGCTTTGCTGCTCCTAGATGGACATTTGTAAAAAGCATACATGTTATTATGTAGCTTATGTGGTATTGTGTTGTCAGACCTAATGTCTTGACATGGTGTAGTTCAAGCTACTGATTTCTTCAGCCATGCGTTCAAGAAGGAGCTGCTTGAATTATCATGGTATGTCATTCTTACTTGGATCTGGCATTTCTATAGGTGATTAATTTGTTTTTGGTGAAACAATCTACTTTGTATGGATCTAAGATAATGTTTTCTTTGATGTATAATTCTGAGCTAAAGGAGTTTTGTGAAATGTGTTAAACACATGTGTTATGACCAAAACGTTTCTGGGAATCTCTCAAGAAGTTTCTTCAAGGGACATGTGGTAAGCAAAATTCTATGGTTTTTATCCAAGAAACTTGTCTTATATTGAAGATGGAGACTAAGAAACCATCAACTTGGGAAAATATTCTCCTTGTCCGTGAAGGAATCTCAACCAGGCTATGTGCATATGGATTGATAGGCAAAAATCTATGTCTAGAAGATCCATCTTGACATCTTGAAGTCTCTTCTGGTCAAGGAAAGATGAATCTGATTAATCTTGAAGATGGTTTTGCTTATCTTATGCCTACCTTTTCTAGAAGGATAGTTTATGGATAGGGTTATCGTTGGTATCTTTCAAACTTGATTTCCTAATCAAGTCTATAAGAATATGGAACATTTGGTCTATTATGATGAAGGAGCTCTGCAAGGATGGTTATGACAATAATGAATAATAATGGTGTATCTTCTTGCTAAAAGGTGATCTCTTTAGGTTTTTGAGTTCTCAATCTATACATGTCTGGAGTAAAGGGAGTGTTTGATCTGGAGGTTCTAGTCCTAATGTTGTTCCCACATAATCAAGGTCCTTGTATAAGGATTTCTTATTGGTTACTTATAGAGGAAGATGTATCAAATAAAAGCTGTTTCTTGTAGGTGCTTCTAGGAATTACGTGCTCATGTTTGTGACCAAGGGTTATGGAGACACCACATGTTGGAACATTAGCCTTTGAAGTTTCCGATGTACCTCATCTTATGGTGTTTTTTTATGGATGGTACAATATGAAGCCTTGTAGGATAGAGGTAATACAATTTTGTGTTAAAAAGTCTGTTTATGGTATGATGCTCAGTCTATACCTTGGTGTTTATTGTCAGGCATACTGGTATGTTTTAGAGGGAATCTCCTCTTTGGATGCTTAAGGATGGTTGCTGACTTTGTAATGTTAGACATGATATCTGAGCACTTTGTTTCTGGGTTGTAGCTTCATGAAGCATGTGAGAGTTTATTTCTCTCTATGGTATTCTGCCTTTTATGATGGTGTTTGATCTGCTGCAACTGTGACTTATTGTGATCCTCATGTGTTCCTTATAAAGGGAAGTGTATGGATTACAATGCAAATAGTTTTTCCTTTGGATGTTGACTCCAGAACCAAAATATATGGTTCCTATGATTGAGACTGATGTCTTAACTGATGTTAAAACATCATCTCAGTTGATTATCTCTCAAGAGAGGAAAATTATTTATCCTTAAGAGATAATTTGGAGTTCATGGTGTGGAGTCTGTTACTCACCATTTGGATCAGAAGTGAATTATCTATTCATAGTGTAGTAAAGAGTAGAGCTATTAGCCAAATATTGTTGTGGATTATGGTGAGAATGTATGTCATGACTATCTGTTATGATTAACCACTTGTGCTAGCTCATGTTGTGATGTTCAGAAGAAGGTTGTTAGACCAAATATTTTAATCCTTGTGTAAGGAGGTGGACTTTTCTGATACATGTACCTCAGAAGGAGGTTGTGCTAAGTATGTATCTCGTGAAGAAAGAAGTTTGAGGAAGTTCTCTTCTGTTGTTGAGAAGTTTGTGCATGATGTCAATCCAAGTGTACATGACATCTTGCCTAACTAAGGAGTTAAGAGGACTTGTGTGTCTCTAAGGTGTTTTGTGAGGCCTTTATTCTGCTATGCATATGCTTTTGATCTGAAAGTTGAAACAATCCAGGTTTGCTTGGAGTTATCCTCAAGGAATAAGGTTGTTTGTGTTTGAGAGAATCCAGATGTTTTTTTCTCTATAGTGAGTGCATGTCCTCAGGAGGAGTATGTTTTGGAATAAGGAGTATGAAGCTTTTATTTGAACATGAAAATTTTCAAGTGATTCTTCATGTGCTTGGGTGTTCTCCTTAAGGGGGGGTGTTGATTACGTGTGATAAGGGGAGTTATATACCTGTCTGTGGTTTTGGATGTTCTAGCTTTGTGAGGCTGTGGTTTGAACCAAGGCTGTACATACCTCTTAGGAATGACTTAATAAACAGTGATGGATATTGTCTGGGAGAATTTATTTTTCTCTGCAAAATGACTGTAGGACTCAAAAGGAACTTTGTGGATGGGGGTGAGATGGCAGACATGATGCCTTGATATCATGATCAGTTTTCAACTAATTCTGTGTGAAAGAAGTAAGCTTGAAGTTCAGTGTAAGCGTTGTGTAGGTTATTCTTTGAAATAATTTTGTGCCTTGGGTCAGTCAGGTTACTTGGTGGATTTTTGTCTAAGTTTGATGATGAGGAATTTGGTGATCCAACTTGAGTAGATTGATAGGAGTATACAATGTCAAGCAAGATGTCAGGACATTATATTGTGACTAGGTGGATCAACCAGATTTGACAAGTGGCCTTCAACGTGTCAAGTTTTTTTGACTAATCATTATTGACATTGGAGATCTATAGGTTACAACTTGGAAGGCATGAAAAACGTGTGCTTGTGTGTTCAAGGAAAACATCTTAAATGACATAGGAACTATCATTGCATTTGTGAGGGTCAAAGCTTGGAAAGAGAGAAGATTGGGTTATGCACGGTTATTGAGGGTGCTTTTATTCTCTTCCAAAAACACTTTCCTTGACTGGTCTGTTGTTACTAACCAGGTTCGTTACAAGCTAGGTAACACTTCTTGTATTTAAATACCTTCTACCTCACTTTTTCTTCAAGATGCATTTCAATATGAGTAAATCTTCTAAAGATGATTATGAAGATCAAGTCAAGATCATTGACTCTAGAGGAATTCTTGGTTAGTTTGTGTGTGTTTGGTGTTTTTATTTTGTTTCTTGGGTCTTGTGTTTCCGCTGAGTCTGTTGATTTTAGAGTTTGTCTCTTTAGGTGAGTTATTTTTTGATTATTTTTGTTGGGTTAGTGTGGTGTTTTTTTCTTCTTTTGGCTAGTTTTGTCAATCTTTGGCTAAAAAGGGGGAGAAAAGAGTCCAGTCCTATGGTAGAATCTTGTTGCATAAAAAGTCCAGTCCCATGGTAGAGTCTTTTTGCCTTCTATATACAATAATTTTGGGGTTACTTTGGTGTCTATCGTTTTGGTGTCTGTCGTGTCTCTGTTGTCTGTTGCTACTTCTGTTGTAGTTGTTCGCAAAATGTCTTACAAGATGTTTTTAACATCTTGTATAGACCTTGAGTTGTGTGTTTTCTTGTGTCTTATGTTCTACATTACATGTGCTACTTCTGCCATATGTGTTTCTAATGTTTGTGGCTTCTATAATATGTGTTTCTAATATCTTGAATTCTAATAATTAAAGATTGTGTTCAAGTTGATGTTCTTAGGATTCAGAAAAGTTTCTTCTTCTGTTCTGAGAGGGAGATTTATTCCTCCGTGACAAGAATTGGTTATGTGGTTTAGGGGGAGTAACTTAGATATTCCTAAAGATGCAGGTTATATTCTTCCTCATGTACACAATTTCAATGGTTACATGTAATGCAACTGGTGTTGTGTGTTTTTTGTGTGACTTTATTTCGCTCTCCAAGGTTTATTGTGCAAAGGGTGTTTTAGCCAAAATTTGCCAAAGGGGTGGAGATTGTAAGTTCCATGGTTTAAGGATTGGCAACAATTTTGCTGAAACATAGTTCACAGCAGGATGTTGTGTGAGTTATTGTAACATGTTGTTCAACTCACCTTGATAGCAGATGTCCTAACAGATGTTGTAACATGTTATACCAGAACATCTGTTCCGTCTGTTTTAATTCTTGATAAGATTTGTTTTGTGCAGAATTTCAAGATCATATGTGATTCATCATGTCTTAGTTTGCAAGAAATAATCAAGATATTCAATTTATTATGTTATTTATCTTTCTGCATTTAAAATTCTACACAAAACAAATCTTATCAAGAATTAAAACAGACGGACAAATGTTCTGGTATAACATGTTACAACATCTGTTAGGACATCTGCTATCAAGGTGAGCTGAACAACATGTTGCAACATCTCACACAACATCCTGCTGTGAACCATGTTTCAGCAAAATTGTTGCCAATCCTTAAACCATAGAACTTACAATCTCCACCCCTTTGGCAAATTTTGGCTAAAACACCCTTTGCACAATAAACCTTGGAGAGCGAAATAAAGTCACACAAAATTGTGGATGCTATGATTAAATTAGCATAACTACTTCAATTTTCAACATCTTGAAGTGGTTCTTTTTTTAATAGACTCTTATCATCATCCCCAACAAGTTCTCTTTGCAAGGAAAGATTCCATTATGCTTGGAAAGTCATCAAAATTTTGAAGACATTATAGGTCATTTTGAGTTTTGGAAGGATTTTCTAGTCAACTTCAAAAGGTCATAACTTGGTCAATTTTCATCATTTGGAGTCCATTCTTTTTCTAAGATGAACTTGAAGATGTCCTCAACAACTTTGACTCAAGGTGGAAGTGCTAAAAACTTATGGAAGGCTTTAGTTTTTATCAAAACATTATAGGTCATTTTTGGTCCCTAAAAAGACTTGAAATTTTTCTAAGTGTTTTGCAATTTTGAACCTTTTCATGCAAGCTACTTTGAAGGATCATATCTCTTAACTTAGATTTCCAAATCAATACTTTATTTTCACATTGCAAATATTGTATCATCCTCTATCCAATGCAAGAAGAATCACATCATAAAGCCTCCTACATTATGAGAACCATGGTAGCAAAAATTGAATTACAAAGTTGAAATTTCACTTCAAGTCAGAATTGAATTTTGTTGAAATGGCCTCTAATCATCAAACTAATCCATGAATTCAGTCTAAACATAATTATCAAACTTGCATGGGTTGATTAGAGCATTGAACCGCAAGTTTTGAGTGAGTTTTGACAAGTTTCAAGTCACACTTTGCTCATGCTGCAGGTGTGCATGAATTTGCTTAATTTTGCATCATTCACCCTCCCTCAGCATTTAAAGAGCTTCTCCTATAAATAAATAAGGGACTCATTGCACTCATTTTCACAAGCTTTGATAGTCAGTATCACCCTGCTGAGATCCTATTTGAACTCTTAAGCTTGAACTTTGAATTTTCATTTCCACACCCTAATCACTCAAATTCTCCATTCAGTTAGCTTCACCAACATTCAGTGAAGCTAACCAGCTCAAGAACTTGAAGAATCATGGCCTGAATCAAGCTTGAGGACTCCATTTTTAGAGCTTTGAAGTTGAACTTCAACAGGTACGATTCTCAACCATTTTGACTCAAATTTGTTGCTAAGATGTAGTCCTTGATGTGCTTATGTTGTTAGGATTGTTAGATTTTAGTTTTGGTTGAGTTTTGATGTTTAATTTTCAAATCCGTGTTTCCTTTTTCTTCTAGTATTTTTCAAATCGAGTGAGTTGTAGTTTAAAGAAATATGGCGCGATGATATGGTTGAGATCGTCTTGAAAAGACGCATCACATGAAACCACTATGAGCTTCATGGTTATGGCTTGATGGTTCTTCGTATTTCTGCAATTCTATGAAATTTTTAAGTGGCTGGAGGTTGAAGATGATGATCTCACCGTCCATCATGCCACTTGTTTTAATTCTGCGTGTTTGACCTTTTTTATTTGAAAATGATGAGGTTGACTCAGATCCACCGTGGATGCGCGCTTTCTGGCCTTTGGATAAGTCACGTCATTTAATGAGGTGAGAACCAACGCATCTTATTTTTTCTGTTTTATTTTCTTTTTCTATTTTATTTTCTTTTTCTATTTTGTTTTTAAATTCATTTTATTTTCAAAAATTCATAGAAAATTCATTTTTAATCAAAAAAATACCAAAATATTTTCTAAAATTTCCTTTTATTTTTCTCTTTCTATTATTTATTTTTGTGCATTTTTATTTTTTTAGTTTGCTCTTTTTCTTGAATTTTAATTTGTTTGAGCCAATTTTAATTAGTTTAAAATTATTTTTTGACATTTTAAAATTATGAGAAAAATATTATATGATCATATGATGGTTTCTGACCTATGGTGATTTTCTTTGATTTTTATTTCTGGTTTTGTTATTTTTCATAGATTTTTGATTTATTTGCTTGATTTTAAATAGTTTTGAAAGTTCTGGCCTGCCCACGATGGATGTTCTAGCAGAAGTTATAACATCCACTGTGACATTCACTACAGATATACTATTATGCAGTAATAACAAAGCAGTAAATAACACAGTTAGTTGTTGACCCAATTCAGTGCAACACACTTACATCTGGGGGCTACCAAGGCAGGGAGAAATTTCACTATCAGCAGTATCAATTCAGAGTCAAACCTCCAGTTTGCACTCCTCACTTAATCACTACCCAATGACAATTTAACCTAGAGACACTCTAGACCTGAGTATACCCACTCACTCCCTACAATCACATACCAGTGATAACAAACAGTTATAATTTAAATAGTAGATTGAAGAGATACTTCACCTACACACACACCCTGATCTTTGCTTCAAAGCTTTGATCAAGGAACACACACTCTTGCTTAACAGCTTCAAATGTAACACAGCCTAGAAACTACCTAACCAATGCACTCAACAGTTGCTTGGGTTACAAGTATTCCTAAGACACAAACGTGAAGAACACTCTATTGACTTCTAAACCACTATGGTGATTTCTCTGCTTCTCTATCTTCAACAGCTGCCTTCTAGGATTGCCTCTCCTGGTATTTGTAACAGTAGATCAGTTCTTGGGCCTGGGTGCATACATTAGGTTTTATCCATCATAAAACATCACTTATGTATTCTGCATGTTTGCCTCTTTAATCAGGTACATATTAGTTCCCCTAGGGCGTCTAAAATGTCTCTTGCATTCCAGCTTGAGCTTCTAAGTTGTTTCCTGAGTTATAGCTACCAGAAAAACAAACTTTCGCTTGATGTCATACGACCTATGTCATAACATTGAGTATGACATCCAGCTTAACTTATAGTTAGCTTAGTTAACTTACCCTGCACAGTCCATATTATGAATGTAATAACATCAAACATGACATTCATATATGTACTTATATTTTGCCATAAAATGCAGCCAATCAAGAGCACTTACAAACTCCCCCTTTGGAAATTTTTTGGCTAAAACACTTTGTACTTACATCAGAGATTTCCTACATAGCAGAAGACTTAACAATGGTCCTGTTAAGCAGGTAAGTCACTTGCTGCTCAAGCTCTCAGAATCCTCACAGTTGGCTTTCAGCCCTGTTAGCACTCACTTTGTTAACTCTCTGTAGACTTCTACTACAGATGTCACTCTTTGCTTGTTTGAGTAACAGAGTTACTCCCCCTCAACTGATGCACTTATCAGCTGGGCAATGTCCAGTCTGAACTGGATGCTATAACATTCAGCATCACCTTCTGATGTCACACATTTGTGCTACTCCCCCTGCAGGGATGCATTCTGTTCTTTGCATAGAATTCCTAAGCATCTTGTTAGGATCACCCATGTTAGTACCTACAGCATGTCAGTCCTAGTTCTAACATACATGGTATACATATCATATCAGTAACAACCCAAACACTTGTTATCACACACAAATCTCATCATCATCACCTGCACACTGTCGCTACTGCGAAAATCGGCGCCAGCTGAACAGAAAAGTCGCCACCGTGCGTTATTTATCCCACGGGAGGGAAAGGAAACGCTCAGAGTAAACCTCGCACAACACGGGAAAGGTATGGTCGTCGCAACCAAAACCTGGATTCGGGAGTCGGTTACGCAAGGGGAAGGTATTAGCACCCCTCACGTCCGTCGTACTCGACGGGATCCACGCTTGTTTTCGGGTATGGATTGTTATTCTATCTACTCTAACGGTTAAGGGTTAAAAGAAAATGGAAATAAAATGACTCGGCAAAGTATCGCACTTTATGCCTACGTATTCCCGTCTGGAACGAGAAATCAGAGTCAACGTAGTTCGCCTACCTACGAGAAAGGAGGGGAAGGTTGCTCGCTAGGATATCGCATCCTATGCCTACGTACTTTCATACAGCATGAAAGATCAGAGCAAACGTAGTTCGGGCCACGTACGACACAAGTCTGTCTTGGTTGATTTTATTCCTTCTGAAAAAGGTTTTTCTGATTAGCAGTCCAAGCGGACGAAAAAATGACGTTTTGATGAGTTCACATTCTTTTACGAAAGAAGTGTCTTTTATTGTGTTTGAAATCTTATTGTGTTTTTCTGTTTGTTTTGAGAAAGAAAGAGACAGAACTCTAACCTACGGTTGCGAAGGGAATCAAACTATCATAATGTTATCATGCATGGGTTAAGACCTAGTGTCTATCATGCTCCTCTCTTGCACAGAGAGAAACAGAGATCCTAAGGGAATGTACGGAAACAGAAACAATATCAGATATATACAGTAAAGCGGTAAAATGCATGGATGCAACAATACAAGCGAGGCAAGGGAGTCCCACTCAACCTCGAACCTGAAAAACAATAGGCAAAAGTGAACAGACTTCACTTTCAACCCAATAGGGTAAACAGCAAACAATACAGTCACGAAAACCAATCAATACATCAAGAAATGAAATACAACAAAAATAAACAGCATCAGCAGCTCTGACTTCAAGCTTCAGCAAGCATCAATCTCCATCTCCACAACCTTCAGGAAAGGTCTTCATTATCAGTCTTCCATCTGCAATGGCTTTTCTTCAAGTCTCAATCTCCAGGAGAAACATCAGTCAACCAGATGAAGTGAATGAATGTTAGACAGTTAATTACCTACCAAGGGTGGTTCATTAACTGTTAACATTAAACAGACAGTTTCCTCTCAAAAGTTCTATCTTTCAAATACATTCACTGATCCTTCCAAAGGAAGGAGGTGGATATTTGAAAGAGACTTTGAATCATAGAGAAAGGATGGATGCAGACAAGGCATTCCATGTTTGAGAAACAAGCCTTCTAATCTAGAGCTCTGCTTAGCTCCTAAACCCTAGTCTTCTCAACAGCTGCTAGCAAGAATCTCCTCTCCAATCTCTGGAAGTTGGTCTTCAAGCTCTGGATCTCCAATGGCTTCAACATCACAAGTCTTCAGCTCCCCCAATCCCCAGGCAATCCCAATACCCACACAGACAAAACAATAATCCCCAGAGGGCACACCACACCACTCAATCAAATATAGCAGTATATACTAATAGCATTAGGGGAATCCTAGTGATTTCTAAGGGAATCTATCCTATACCCATAACCCCTATAGTCCATACCCCAAAAATCAAATGAAAATTTCCTAAAAGAATTAAACTATCTCACCTAAGTTGATTTAAAACCCTAATTTCATTCATGTTGTTCACCTCTAAACTAAACACCTAAAATTAATTCCTAAAAATATGAACTAAATTGCATGTACAAGTTGGATGTCTAAACTAAACAATCTAAAAAGAATGGATAAAAAATATTGAAGCAACTATTAGAACAAAATTTATCAAAATCATGTATGCAATGAAACACCTAAAATATGCATTTATTTGGAAAATATGGGAAAAATATCAAATAAAAAATAAAATGCAATTTTTATTTTTTATAATTTTCTAGACATCTTGGAGAAATTAATGCAAAAAGAACCATTAAAAAATATGAAAATTATGATTTATTATGATTTTTGGAAAATGCATGAAAATGAAAAGAAATTAAAAAAAATGAAATATAGAGAAATAGAGGGAGGGGGTGAGAATAGCCAACGCGCTCAGTTATTTTTCCAGGTGGGCCACAGAGCAGGGGGTGCGAATAGAACAAAGCAATAGGCCCAGCGCGCTTCAGAATTTCAACAAAAAAACAAAAAAACACAAACGGTGCAGATAGCAATATTTCCAATTGAATATCATTGGGCCTGCGCTGGGAGGGGTGTCATTAGCAATGAAAGCTTGAGCCCACTCAGAAACTTAAGTGAAACGGGGCGTTTCACTCCTAGGACTTCCCTCCATTTTCTTTTTAAATCAGAGCCATTGGATTAGATCCCCAGTCAAGGTCAAATACCCCATCGTGTGGTTCAGACATCGTCTTCAACCTTGAGCAACCCTAGGGTTTCAGAAAACCCTAACCATGCACGAATCTTACACTCCTCTGTTCTCCTTCGTCCCTCCATGAAATCACACAATTCAAAGAGCAAAGATGCTCTATCAACTCTCCTCTACACAACCATACCATTATCTCTTTCTGAAACTCACTCAAGAAGCAAACCCGATAGGGGTAACAGATAGAATCCACCATGAACACCTGTCTTCAACCATACCAAACCTTGCCAATCTTTACCCTAGCATAATCTACATCTTTCACTGATCATTCTAAGAAACTAATCTAAGATTATCTCGCATTATTCTTGATGTTCTAAGCTCCAACAGAATTAGTGCACCATTGATAATCTCCATTAAACCTCTCCAAACTCTGTGAAAATCATCACCTAACCACCTAGGTCTCTAATACACTAACAATCCTATGCCATGAGCACTATGCTAGCTAATTCGAAGGAAAACATACCTGGTGCAAATTCTTGAAAACAGGTACCAAAATCCTTGAATCTGATGCTTGTGAGGAGTGGAAAATGATCAAGGAGCTTGATTATGAATTCTGTATGCAATGAATCTTGTCCAATCCTTCTGAATTCAGCAATCCCAAAGTTCTTGCACCTTGGATGTTAAAGTTCTATGGCACGATTCTTGCTCAATTCCACCAAATGAATATGTGAATTCTGATCCTTGGATGATGATAATGATGATCAAATCAAGAGAGATGGAAATTGATGAGAATTTGAGAGAGTTTGTGATGCTTTTGCAAATTTGGAGAAAGTGATTGAAACTTGTGATTTTGAGAAAATGAGATCACCAACCATGGCATGAACCATCTCATATCAATATATACATGATGTTAGAAACTCCTAGAAGCTTGGAGAAGCTTCCCTTGCACAATTTCCCTTGGATTTGGTTTATGTATCTTCCATTACAAGTAACCATGGATAACTCCCAAAATGTGAACTAAGCTCAAAATTCTACTTTAGCCAATGTCTTTAAAATGATCTTTCCATTCAAAATGACCTATAATTTTGCTTCATTTGGCCAAAATATGAAAAATCTCATTTTTAAGGTCATTTTTATTCATTAAATCCAACAATTTTGAAACCTTGTGCTATGCATCTTTCCAATCTCTCATGGTTACTTTTCTAGACTCAAAATGTCATTTGGAACAAGTTTGATGTTGTAAAGTTTTCCATTTGAAGCTTCCTTGTATGAGTTTTGGGCATAGGTTGAAATGACCTGTAATTCTCAGATGACCAAAATACCCTTTGCTTGCCAAGACCATAAGTAGAGTTCCACAAATTATATGAAGGAATACTATACCATTCTAGAAATCTAAGACAATGAGGAACAATTCTTATGTTGACCAGAAATTCATTTGAAATCTCCTTGAGGGGTAAAAATTGCTTGGAAGTCAAGTCACTTTCACAGACAAAATTTCAGATACCTCAGATGACCTGTAACTTGCAAGGACCATAACTTGAGTTCTATAAATCTCCTTTATGTCTTCCACCACTCAAATTAAAGGTCTTGAGATCCTCTACAAGTTCCATGTTGGCCAAGGATCCATTTGAAGCTTGAACTTTGACTTATCTTGCTTGTAAATTTGACTTAAACTAGGGGATTTTACACAGAAACCCTAATTTAGAAACTCCTCTTCTCCTTGATTTCTCTTGATTTCTTATTATCATAACAACATATCCTTATTCTCCATGTCAAATGATGAACCCCACATCTCCTCAATATCCCTCAATGCCTTTCAATCAATCCTTTAACCTAGGGTTGACCCAGGGTTGACCCAGATGAAACCCTAGTTGACTGTCTTCCTCCACAACTCTTGTGACCACACCAATGACTTGTTTCCTTCTCCAAATGACTTTCTAAATCCTCCAAGATGTCTAGATACTCCCCATGCTCAGCCCACAACTCACAATTTCTTTGTTGATCCTCAGACCCCCTCAGTTAGGAGATATACTCAATGCTTGATCTACTAACTTCTCCAACTTTCAAATTCTTTTCTGATGACTTGAATGAGATTGAATCAGGATAATAACCTCTTGATAGGATTCTAGAGAGGAGAATAATGACTGGTCCCCTGTTGGCTGACTTGCTATGCTTATGCTATGCAGATGAGTAACCTATGTACATGACTCTATATGCAAATGCTAATGATATTGAAACATAAACCAAGGTGAATAAGGTTGGGCAAATTTTAGGGTGCAACAGCTGCCCCTATTCAAGCGACTTGGACCCGATTGGGTGAAGAGCCCGGAGCCTTCAGACATTCGCGGTACGAGACGGTTGAATACTAAGAACCCGGAAATTTGCCAACCACAGAAATAAACTGCGCCACTGCTTGGGGACTGACACCCACTGCCTGGATCCGACTGTTACGGAAACCCACTGATCTCGCGCGACCGTGCTGGGGATGACTCGTCTGCATTTCATCAGGAGTAAATCGTCCACGTTAGGAGTAACATTGTCCCCGTTAGGACTCACCTTTCCACGTTAGGAATAACCGTTCCACGTTAGGAATAACACCGTCCACGTAAGGACTCACCTTTCCCCGTAAGGAATAACCTTCTTCTTCGTCAAACTCTTCCACGTAAGGAATACGTCTTCTTTTGAATCTGTCCACGTCAGGACCAAACCCCTTCCACGTCAGGAACACACTCTTTCTTTCCACGTCAGGAATACAAGCCTCTTTCCACGTAAGGAATACTACCTTTCCACGTAAGGAATCACATTTCGATTTGAATCTGTCCACGTAAGGAATACAATTTTCCCCGTAAGGAATGCCATCTTCTTGACTTGTCCACGTAAGGACTCAACCTTTCCACGTAAGGAATCAACTTCTTTCCACGTAAGGAAACCATTCCCTTTCCACGTAAGGAATCAATTTTGATATGCCCGCGTAAGGACTCGATCTTTCCACGTAAGGAATCAATCTTTCCACGTCAGGAATGCTATCTTTCCACGTAAGGAAACACATTTTGATTCGTCCACGTAAGGACTCCAACTTGTTCCACATAAGGAATCACATCTTTCCACGTAAGGAAACCAACTCGTCTTGATCGGTCCACGTAAGGATTCCATCTTTCCACGTAAGGAATGCTCTTGATATGTCCACGTAAGGACTCAATCTTTCCACGTAAGGAATATCATTTTTCCATGTAAGGAATCTTCATCGTTCCACGTAAGGAATCATATCTTTCCACGTTAGGAATACAAACTCGTCTTTTCTGCGTCTGTCCACGTCAGGACTGAACTTGCTTTTCCACGTAAGGAACTGAAGCTTCTCTTTCCACGTAAGGAATAACCTTGTCCACGTCAGGACTCACATTTCATCTTGATTTGTCCACGTAAGGACTCACCTCTTGACTTGCTGAGGAGATAAGACCTTGTCCACGTCAGGACTCATATCCCAACCTGCTGAAGAAATAAACTTGTCCACGTCAGGACTTGCGCGTCTTTGACTTGTTGTGGAAATAAGACTGTGTCCACGTCAGGACCCATACTTTGCCTACCACACGAACAAGGATAATTTGTCCACGTCAGGACTCTCGTATCTTGTCATCACACAGAACTATAAACTTGTCCACGTCAGGACGCACATTTCACCGTTACGAATAACACTATCTGCTGGGAATAAATGGTCCACGTCAGGACTCCAACACGAAGAGTAATCAATCTTGTCAACGTTATGACCTCACATTCAATCCACACCGAGAGCTCAATTCCGTCCACGTTAGGACTAGCACACATCGTCAGACTGGAAGAAATGTCCATGTTAGGACTCCACATTCCATCAATCCTGAGAAATCGAACCTGTCCACGTTAGGACTAACACCTATCGTCAACTAGAAATCAATCTGTCCATGTTAGGACCCCTACTTTTCTAGCACGAAGAAAACCTGTCAATAAAATCGCCCTCGTCAGGACTCATCCCTCCATTGGTACAAAACTTCTTAGCACTGACGTGACAGCGATTTTGAAGCGGACTCTACTGGGGATATTTGAAAACCAAACCACTGGATGCCTGCTCTGATAGCTGGCGGTGACCTCTGAAATTCTGGTTCATGAAACCTTTTAATGCCGACGTAACAACAACTTTGAAAAAACACCAAATCCGCTGGTCGGACTAGAGAAACTTCAATAAGAAACCTTGGCGGGGAAATAGGTAACTCTGCTTGGGGATAAAGAGAAACTTATCCTGCCGACTCTGTAGGGAGTAGTGCCACAGCTGACATTTCGTTGAATGTCTCACGTCGAGATCCTGAATGTTTTATTGATTCACCTGAGCAAGGGCTCTCTCTACCTGCAAGAGAAACAATACTTGAAACAACGGGTCAGCCAACCTAGTTTATGTTTCAAAATGCCTGCGTTCGACAATGATGCAATGCTCCATTCGACATGGAAATGCTACACTTTTATTTGGTGGATGCAAGTATGACACTATATGCCGATGCCAATGCAGACTCGAACTGCCGAGATACAGGAACTGCTTCAGCAAAATAAATGCTGAGGATAATGCCAACTCCGCTGGGGATAGCCGTATGCTACAAAATTATTCCAGCAAAATAAATGCTGGAAGAGTGAAGTTGACTCAGCTGGGAAAATTGGGCTTAAACCAAACACCTCGTTGAAGTAACACCCTGCTGGGGGAATATATCTCTGCTAGAGAATGGCAGAGCGCTTGGCATGATTGAACTTCTGCTGGAGAGTGAACGGATATCACACGGTATTCCGGCAAAATAAATGCCAGGACTCGCACCAACTCTGTCGGGGATAGTCTTAATCTTCGAGTTCCACTGGGAGGAATGAAAACACTTGCAAAGAGAATTCTGATGGGGATGGGATGATTCTCTTGAGGAAAATTAACTGACTCCACTGGGGGAGAGAGTACATGACCCTGCGGGGAAAGTGAACTGCCTGAATACAGCTCACAAATATTAAAACCATTTTGCTTGAGATGCAATGTCTGAATACCGCCTTACGAACTGGGGATCGCCAAACTCTACTGAGGATGAATGGATTTGCTGGAGGATATCTTTCTGGATAGGCTACGACTAGCTGGGGAGTTCTATCCTTCTTCAGGAAGAACATGCATGGCCTGCGTGAGGGTCGAGTCTTTTATTACTGCGGTCTCTTGGTCATCTTCCTCGTACGGCCATGAAACCTGCAACAACACAATCAAGACAAGACAAGCCTATACAACCAAATCGATTCAGGTTATTGACGTTATTTTCAGGTAATTCAAAGCTTTAGCAATCGTTGGCAAGGGCCAGTGATGTTATACACATGCTAGTTTCAAACTTAGGCGTTTTATCATGCACAAAACAGTAAAGAACCAGCATCAAGTACTGAATAACATATTTTATTGATTGGGCCCCTGAATGGTCGGAGTTTTGTACACGGGATGCAACTCCTGAAATGAGGAAGCTACGCAAAGAAAATACACAAGCATGCACAAGAAGCATAAATATTTTGACAAATTAAACTTTGTACACATGTCGGCAACGGGATGCAGACGAACACCACGAACTGATCCTCCTATGACTCATCCGACTCTAATGCTTTCCCGGTATCCATACTTCCGAAGAGGTTGTATCTGATAACCGACCCCTTAGGTATTCTCCCGCACTGAGGTTCACTGCAATATCAAATTCGGACCGCAGTCATTTGCTTTTCAAATCCCTAACTTTTGCGTGAACCGCCCTTTACGGGTTTTCAATTCACCGGGATACCCTTTTTTGCCGAAGCCGCCCAGTGTAGGTTTTCAACTTCGCGGGTGTACATTTTTTTCAATTTTATCCCTAACTTTTGCCCGAACCTTTCATTCTGTTTTTGGTTCGCCAGGATGCCCCATTTTTGCCTGGACTCTCTTTTTTTCTGCCCAGCGGGTCTATTTTAAGCAAAGTATTTTTTTTAACTGCGTCCGAATTCACAGGCGACGTGAAGTCTTCACCGTCCATGGTGGAAAACAATAACACCCCTCCTGAAAAGACTTTCCTGACAACGTATGGCCCTTCGTAATTGGGGGTCCACTTGCCCCTGTGATCTGCCTGTGGCGGGAGAATCCTTTTCAGCACAAGGTCGCCCGTCTGAAAGCTTCGCGGATGTATCTTCTTATCATATGCTTTCTTCATTCGGCTCTGGTACAAACGACCATATGCTAGAGAAGCTAGCCTCTTCTCGTCCATCAAACTCAATTGGTTCAACCTGTCTTTCACCCATTCTGCCTCGTCTAGCTGAACGTCTCGCAATACCCTCAGAGAAGGGATCTCCACTTCCAATGGTAGCACTGCTTCCATTCCGTATACCAACGATAACGGGGTTGCCCCGGTTGATGTGCGTACCGTCGTACGATAACCGTGCAAAGCGAAAGGTAGCATCTCATGCCAATCCTTATAGGTCACCACCATTTTCTGAATGATCTTCTTGATATTCTTATTGGCCGCTTCGACAGCGCCATTCATCTTGGGTCGGTAAGGGGAAGAGTTGTGATGTTCGATCTTGAAATTCTGACAGAGCTCCTTCATCATTTTGTTGTTCAAGTTTGAACCGTTGTCCGTGATTATCCGTTCGGGGATCCCATATCGGCAAATGATATCTCTCTTGATAAATCTGGCCACCACTTGCTTCGTTACATTTGCGTAAGACGCCGCTTCCACCCACTTGGTGAAATAATCGATTGCTACTAGGATGAACCGATGCCCGTTAGAAGCTGTCGGCTCGATCTTTCCAATCATATCGATTCCCCACATCGAGAATGGCCATGGCGATGACATCACATTTAGAGGACTCGGAGGCACATGGATCTTATCAGCATAGATTTGGCACTTGTGGCACTTCCTTGCGAACTTGAAACAGTCAGTTTCCATAGTCAGCCAAAAATAACCTGCCCGCAGCAGCTTTCTTGTCATAGCATACCCACCAGCATGCGTACCAAAGGTACCTTCGTGTATTTCCTCCATGAGCAGCTTTGCCTCTCTTTCGTCTACACAACGCAACAACACCAAGTCGTGGTTTCTTCTGTACAAGACACCATCCGGATTCAAATAGAAATTACCCGCTAATCTCCTGAGAGTCTTCTGATCTTGACTGGATGCCCCAGCTGGATACTCTTTATTCTTAAGAAAATTAAGGATATCAAAATACCACGGTTTGTCGTCGGATGCTTCATCAATAGCAAATACGAAAGCTGGTCTGTCAAGCCGAGAGATAATTATTCGGGGAGCTTCGTTCCAGAAGTTGACTTTGTACATGGAAGACAAAGTGGCGAGAGCGTCAGCCATTTGATTCTCGGCCCGCGGCACATGATGCAATTCAACCTTGTCAAAGAAAGGCAACAATCTCCTTGCATAATTCATGTAATGTATCAAATTGGGCTGACGTGTCTCCCATTCTCCTTTGATTTGATTCACCACCAGAGCTGAGTCTCCGTATACGTCTAAATTCTTGATTCGCAAATCAATGGCTTCTTCAAGCCCCATTATACAAGCTTCGTATTCGGCCTCATTATTGGTAACGGCAAAGGTCAATCGGGTAGTAAACGGGATGTGCGACCCGTGTGACGTAGTGATGATTGCTCCTATTCTGCTACCGTAAGCATTCACAGCTCCGTCAAATATCATCTTCCATTTGGAACCCAACTCTGGTCCTTCGTCTGGCAACGGCTCTTCACAATCTTTCATCTTTAGGTACATGATATCCTCGTCAGGAAAATCAAACCTCATTGATTGGTAATCTTCAATAGGCTGCTCCGCCAGATACTCAGACAGCACACTCCCCTTTATAGCCTTTTGCGAGACGTATTGGATGTCATATTCAGTCAAGACCATCTGCCAACGGGCAATTCTCCCTGACAACGCCTGCTTTTCAAATACATATTTGATAGGATCCATCTTCGAGATGAGCATGGTTGTATGATTCAGCATGTATTGCCTCAAACACTTGGCGGCCTAGGCTAGCGCGCAACAAGTTTTCTCAAGCATTGAGTATCGAGACTCACAGTCTGTGAATTTCTTACTCAAGTAGTAGATCACATGCTCTTTTCTTCCTGTCTCGTCGTGTTGACCGAGAACACAACCCATGCTTCCCTCCAGAACCGTCAAGTACATGATCAAGGGTCTCCCTGCCACTGGGGGTATCAAGATAGGAGGCTCCTGCAAATATTGCTTTATTTTATCGAACGCCTTTTGACAATTTTCGTTCCACGTTACAGCTTGATCTTTCTTCAATAACTTGAATAATGGTTCACACGTGGCAGTTAGGTGAGATATGAACCGGGCGATATAGTTCAACCTCCCTAAAAACCCGCGCACCTCTTTCTCTGTTTTAGGCGTCGACATTTCTTGAATCGCTTTTATTTTAGCAGGATCGACCTCTATTCCTCTTTCGCTTACGATAAACCCCAGTAGTTTACCCGATCTCACCCCGAAGGTGCATTTGTTAGGGTTCAGTCTCAGCCTGAACTTCCTAAGCCTTTTAAATAACTTCAGCAGATTCACCAGATGCTCTTCCTCCGTCTGGGATTTGGCAATCATATCGTCAACATAGACTTCGATCTCTTTATGCATCATATCGTGGAAAAGAGTCGTCATCGCACGCTGATATGTTGCCCCAGCATTTTTCAAACCAAAGGGCATCACTTTGTAGCAAAATGTTCCCCAAGGCGTTATGAAAGTAGTCTTCTCCATATCCTCTGGCGCCATTTTAATCTGGTTATAGCCTGAGAAGCCATCCATGAAGGAGAATACGGAGTATTGAGCAGTATTATCAACTAGCACGTCAATATGAGGAAGCGGAAAATCGTCTTTTGGGCTTGCTTTATTCAAATCTCTATAATCCACGCACATTCGAACCTTGCCATCTTTCTTTGGCACTGGTACGATGTTAGCAACCCATGAGGGATATTTTGTCACAGCCAGGAAACCAACGTCCCACTGTTTTTGAACTTCCTCTTTGATCTTCACTGCCATATCTGGTCGGGTTCTGCGAAGCTTTTGTTTGACTGGCGGGCATTCTTCTTTCAGTGGCAGACGGTGCACAACCATATATGTATCGAGCCCCGGCATATCTTCATACGACCAAGCGAATACATCACTATACTCTCGGAGCATTTCAACCAGTCTTCGCTTGATATCGCTCTGCAGCGCGGCTCCGATACGAATATTCTTCTCAACCCCTTCCGACCCCAAATTGATAATTTCGATGACCTCGTCGTGAGGCAGAATGACTCTTTCCTCTTGCTTCACCAACCAAGACAGTTCTTCAGGAACGTCACTATCTTCGACAACCTCTTCTTCGGCCTGAAATACCGGATGCTCAAAGTCGGGACGCGTCATAGGTGGTTCAAGGATGTCATCTGAAAATGTTATCCTGCAAAAGGAATGGTTAAGTGCTTCAAAATGCGTATAAAGCGAATAACCACGTTGCCATTTTATTGAAAAATACAAAACAAGAAAGACAGAGATTATAGTATTTGCACATGAAAAACGCCATTTATTTAATGATTAACACGCAATGTTCATAACAACACAGCCCTAAGCAAATCACGATGCCCCGGGCAAGACATCAGATTATTCAACAATTAATAAAGCAAAACATTACTGTTTAAGAGTCACAGGAACAAGCTCCTGAATAGACCAGTTGCACAATCCCTGTCCTGGCGTGCTTGGCTGAATCCAGGCATCCATATCACAGTCGCTGTCTCCTTCGTCAGACTCCGAAACAGCATTGATGGTTTCATGACATACTCCACTGGCAGAGATGGTGATTGGCCTTTTGAAACGGGGTGCTCCCACAGCAGGTGTTGACAACGACGGTTGGTATCCCAGCCCGAACCGGTCCATCTTCACAGGAATGTCTAGCACTTTGCCCCAGCCCTTTGCTTCTCCTGCCTCTACCAGAGCTTGAGCTTCTTTATACGACGAAACGGCTATCTCCGACGCTTTGCTCGGCCCGGGGCCTTTGTCCTTGATACGCAACCCTTCAAATGCCTGGCAGGGTGTTTCGTGGATCTCTCCGTCGACCTCCACATATTTAAATGACGACAGATGGCTGACCAGGATGTCTTCTTCTCCGCATACGGTGACTACGCTGTCTCCGACCATATATTTCAACTTCTGATGCAGGGTAGACGTGACAGCCCCAGCCCCATGGATCCAAGGTCTTCCAAGCAAGCAGCTGTACGCAGGCTGTATATCCATGATGTAAAACTCAGTGGCGAACACCTCCGGCCCCACCTGCAGAGGCAATGTTATCGATCCAAAGACCGTTCTTCGCGTGCCATCAAACGCTCTGACTACCAAGTCACTGGGCGTGCACAGGATTCCTCTGACATCTAACTTCATCATCGCCTTCTTGGGCATCACATTCAAAGACGATCCGGTGTCGACCAATACATGCGACATTACTGATCCTCTACACTCGACAGATATGTGCAGCGCCATATTGTGATCTCTCCCTTTCAGGGTCAAATCAAAGTCGGTAAAGCCTAAGCTGTGGCCTGCATTCACATGTGCCAACACTCCTTCCAGCTGATTCACGGAGACGTCTTGGGGTACAAAGGAAGTATCCAGGACTTTCAACAAAGCATTTCTGTGAGCTTCCGAACACAAGAGCAATGACAAGATGGATATTTTGGACGGCGTCTGTTGCAGATGCTCCACAATCTTATAATTACTTTTTCGAATCAAGCGCATGAACTCTTCTACGTCTTTCGATGCCGCTTCTTTTTCGCTTGCTTGCACTGGGACATTCTCAACCATCTTCCCTTTTCCTTTTGCTAGTCTTTCGGCCTCCACCTTAGGCGATATGAAGATCCTACCACTCCTTGTCATACCTCCTGAACCAACAACGTTATCGACAGTCTCAGCTGGCTGCCTATTAACATCAATCTTGATCCCGTCACAATACACCTCCAACCCATATGACCATGGGACTGCTTTCGTGTTCTCGTACGGGATTGGTCCGACCTTAGTTATGGTGATCGGTGGTCGCTGGACCGGTGCTGCAATAGTGATTGTCTTTCGAGGAATCGTTACAGTGGCCACATCACTCTGATCATCTGCTACTGCCCCTGCGGGCTCTTCAGTCACTGCTCGGTCAAACTGCAATGTGCCTCCATCAATTAAAGCCTGAATGCCTTTCTTCAAATCATCACACCCCCCATCTAGGGTCCAGCATTCTAAACAATACTCGTCACATCCTGGAAAAATACCCCCTCGCAACAATCTGCTTTTTATCTCGCTCAGCGGCGTCTTTAAATCGTCGACATTCATAATCAGATTCAACCCTTCCTCAGTCAGAATGGCGTTCGCCCCATGATTAGGCATGAGTTTCTGCACTATATTCGGACCTGCCGTTCCGAAATTGATAGTCTTATTGTCCAAAAGATCCTGCACAACGTGCTTAAAGGCATGGCAACCTTCTATATCGTGGCCCGGAGCCCCAGAATGAAACTCATAGTGCCTGCTTGCGTCATAACCATACGGGGGAGTTCCCGTTATCGGTGCCAGAGTTCTCTTCTCTACCAGATTCAAACCCAACAATGTCTGCAACAAATCAGCATACGTTGAGGGAGGCTTCTCAAACACTCTTCTTGGTTTACCACCCTGGAATCTTCGCTGAGCCTGCTGCGCACCCTGCTGTGGCTGCTGCTGCTGCATTGGCTGCTGCTGAAACGGTTGTTGTTGTTGAAGTGGTTGTTGCTGATACGGGATAGTAACACTCGCCACCTGCTGCGACTGATGATATTGGTTTCGTCCCCTGCCTCGGCCTCGGCCTCGGCCTCCAAATACTGCGCTTGCCTCGCCCTGACGGCGCCCACCAAAAGCCTTCCTATTACTGCCAGATGCAGTTGATTCTTCAGCCTGGAATTTTCCTTGCTTAATGTTACGTTCAATCTTTTCTCCCATCAGAATTAGGTCTGAAAAACTGGCCAGAGATGTATGAAACAACATATCATGAAACAAGCCTGTGAATGTGCCGACGAACATGTCATTCATTTCCTTGTCTTCTAAAGGAGGGCGGACCCTGGCAGCCATATCGCGCCACCTTTGCGCGTACTCTTTAAAGCTCTCACCCTTTTTCTGCGACAACCCTGTCAATTGGACCCGATTGGGTGCCAAGTCGCTGTTATACTTGTAGTGAGCTACAAATGCCTCCGCCAATTGCTTCCATGTCTTGATATTAGTTGGCTCCAACCCCATATACCACTCTAGGGAAGGGCCTGACAAACTATCTTGAAAGAAATGCATTAGCATTCTCTCATCAGTTGAATATGCAGACATCTTTTTGTAATAAGCCCGCAGGTGCACTTTCGGACATGTGTCCCCTTTATACTTATCAAACGTGGGAGCTTTGAATTTGATTGGCACCCTCAAACCAGGTACCAGGCCCATTGTTGCCATGTCCAAGCCCACAGCACTTTGGTTCAGGACCCCCCTCATCTGCTCTTCCAGCATTCTGATCTTCTGGGAGTCATCCATCGGCCCTTCGAAACCTCTGCCGGAGAAAGCGTCCTCCTGCTGATCTTCCTGCCACATACCATTCCCAACTCCATACCCATCATATCCATTATTACGGCCAGCCCTGATCTGATTCATCACCGGACCTCGACCTCTGTTGCCGTATCCCTGAACACCTCCAGCAGGCCCAAAAGCCATTAACCCAGTGCCGTTTCCATTTCCGAAACCTCCGTAACCCTGATTGGCCACACCATAACCATCTTGCCCAAAGCCTTGAGCATTAAAACCATATTTCCCAGCGTTATCGAATCCCTGATCATTGAACCCGAATCCAGTATTGCCGAAGCCGTTGCCTCCCATATTATCACCCACGTTGATATCACCAAGCCCAACGTTATGGACAGCAGTCTCGTTCCCCACTCCGACATTACCGTTCACAGCAGCGGTAGCGTTGTTGACGTTAGCAGCAGGCATATTGACTACAGGTGGAGCCACTGGCGTGGGAGTGCCATCTCCATGAACAGTATCGACCCGCACGGACTGATGATCCTCATTACCGTGACCAGCATTTCGGGCCAACAGAGGTTGTACCATGGCTTGCAAATTCTCCTGACCTTTTGCAATAGCTTCCATGGTCTGCATAAAGAGAGCTAGCTTCTCGCGCACATCTTGCATCTCGTTTTGCATTTGATCCATGATTCTTCGACAGTTGGTGCGGGTGGAATAGCGGTGCGGGTGCTGATCTGCAATCCTGAAAAGTACCTGGTACAGAGCAGGAAATAAGACACCATCCAAAGATTACCTGTAATGCAATATGAATATGAATGCAATGCAACGTGTGCGTCTGTGCATTAGGGAAATTCATTCCCCGATTCTAGTGTGAAGGTGCCGGTGCAGTGACAGTACTAACAATATAAAGATCGGAGCTGAATCACAGAAAACCTCATATATTGTAGAGAGATCAATAAGCCCGGAATACAATATCACTGAGAGTACAATCAAGAAGGCATGACCTCAACCAACAATCCTGGTGATGGTCAGCACTATGCAAATAAAGCATACAAGTTACTATATGAAATGATCAAATCCTCCCATAAGTCTGGTACTCTTCTAGCAACTTCTTGGTCTCCGGATGACTTGGTCGAGCAAGCAGCCCTTCAACAAGTTGGTTTCTTTTCTTAAGAACACGCCGCACGTCTTCAGCAGTTTCTTCCCATGCCCCCTCTCCGAAGCGATCCTCTAGTTTACGCTTCTGAGACGCAGCTTCATCTCTGCCTTTGATGGCCTTGTTTAGTGCATTCTGGAGACTATACCGGGTCATCACTTCTTCTTCACACTTCTTGATGCTGGACTTCAACTGCTCTTCGAGGTCGGAGATTTGCTGCTTCAACTTATCCTCCCTCTTCTTATTGTTGGTGAGCGTGGCATTCCAGGTCTTATTGCAAGAAGAGATCTCTCGGTGAGCGAGGTCAAGCGCTTTCTTCTTGGATTCAAGCATGTCATGGGAACTTCTGAACTCTTGCCCCAGACGTTCGCGCTTCTTCCTCTCCTCAGTCAACTCAGCCCCTAATCTATTCATTAGCTCAATCTGTTGTTGGAAAGCATGGACGGCCTTGTTTTTCTCACTGCGTGCCTGGGCTAGCTCCTGCTCTAACCCTTCGTTGATCTTCATCAAGGCTTCTTTTTCTTTCACAACTTGCTCGTAGGCTTCCCGAGAAACAGTAGTCGGCTCTGCTACCGGAATAGGAACAAGGACTGGTGCATCTGGAAATGGCATCCGCAACTGACTTGCTCTTTCTTGAATCCAAACCCTATAAGGTGCATAGGCCTGACAGTCATTCTTCCCTAACAACGGCTTCCCTCTTCGGTTAATACGCGTCCAGGCATGCTGCAGCTTGGCTAGTAACTCCCCCTTCAAATCTCCGGTGAAGTACAGAGATTCCTGTACTTCTTCCTCCTTTGGCGGGTTCTTCAGCGCATATCCGAACTGACGGACGAACAGAGAAGGGTTGTAGTTGATACACCCTTTCCTTCCTATCAGCGGGACATTAGGGTAACCAGAACAACTGAAGATAAGCTCGGATCCCAGCAGATCTCTATCAATCCATTCGACGTCTTCGGAGGATAGCCTCATCAGGCGCTCTGACCAGCTAGCTGTGGTTGCACTCTCCACAAAAGATCCCTTCACGGGAAGATGACTCTTGAACCACATATTCAACAAAGGAGCACAGCAGTAAACAACCTTTCCACTTCTGTTTTCGTTCTTGTAGTGCAAGGAGTGGTAGAAGTCTCCGATCAACGTTGGCACTGGATTGCCGGCAGCAAATAGATGGAAAGCGTCCAAGTCTACGAAATTGGGCAAGTTAGGGAGCAGCACAATTCCATAAATGCATAGGGCCAAAATAGCATTGAAAACCACCCAACATCCGCTCTTGGCATACTCCTGAGCTTTGCCAACCAGGAAATCAAGAGAGAAACCTGAAACCCCAAGCCAAGCAGTCACTAACAGTTCTGCAGCGTCCATATGCAAGGCTTTGGCTAAGTCCTCCAACTTGGGCTCAGCAGCAGAGTGAATAAATGAAACCTTGTTCTGCACGGGTAGCTCAGTGAACTCCACATACTCCTCAATGGTGGGCCCTAGAATGAAGTCTGTAAACGTAAAACATCTCAATGCGGGGTCATAGAACTGCATCAAGGCGTACAGCCCGTTCATCTCATCAGCAGTGGGCTTGCAGACTAATCTCAGTAATCTCCCATGGCTCATTCTGAAGCTCCTCCTAACCTCCTCATCAGCAAGAGATATCAGACCAAGCAAAGAAGTAATATCAGGTGAAGGCAGCTTATACGCCACTGTTTTCCTCAAACCAGCCATAATCAATACTCAGAAGTCTGGACACTAGAATCGGAGGTATGCAAATGCACCTGCAGCACAGACACACGTTAATGGGATGCAATGATAATGGATATGCAAACAATGCAATGCAAGTAACATGCAACAGGGACCAACTGTCGTAGCTGAATAGCCTGAACCATATCAAGAAGTCTCAGATAGACTCTATAGAAATCCTCAAACCCTGGTCTCAGATAGACCTAAAACAAAGCTCCAACAACGGTCTATGACAGACCCACAACATAACTCTGACTGGTCTCTGACAGACCTCATATCATATCTCCAACTGGTCTTTGACAGACCTCAGAACCCTCCAACTGGTCTCTGACAGACCTCAGAACTTTCCAACTGGTCTCTGACAGACCTCAGAACTCTCCATAAATACCCAGGATCTCTGATCAAGAAACAAACCGGTAGTCTGAAGGTCTAGTTACCTGTATAACCCCAAACCCTCTCTCGGGTGGATGTCCTAATAACTGACAAAAGTATGGCATCCTATGCGGTCGTCGGCGTCACAGACTTTCAGGGTTGATGATACGATTCCCAGAAGGAGTGGCATCATCAAATCCTGAAGAGGCCTCACTTATCCAACTTCCAAATGATCGGTTCCCGGAGTCGACAATTCAGCTGACCAACAACCCCTTCGACCCAAAGGGTAGAAAAAGAAGCCAACCAGAAGAACCTCGTCCGAGTGTAGATTTCATGAGACACTAATGCAAGCAAAGCCGACACGCGCCCACTACTTTCTACTCTAAATCTAGGTGCACTCAAGCCCAGGTCCGGCTTATCTCTCAATCATAGAACCACCCATCACACCCCAATACAACAATAATAGTCAATATATAATGCTGAAAATAAAGGTCAGAAATATAAATCCATACAAAATCCTCGACGGGAAAACAAGCGTTAGGATTGACTCTCCTAAGGGACATTGGATCCCAAATGCATAAGGACTATCACAGTCCTTAGCAGCCAGGGGACGTTGGGTCCCCAGCAGAGTCGCCAGCTGTCGCTACTGCGAAAATCGGCGCCGGCTGAACAGAAGAGTCGCCACCGTGCGTTATTTATCCCACGGGAGGGAAAGGAAACGCTCAGAGTAAACCTCGCACAACACGGGAAAGGTATGGTCGTCACAACCAAAACCTGGATTCGGGAGTCGGTTACGCAAGGGGAAGGTATTAGCACCCCTCACGTCCGTCGTACTCGACGGGATCCATGCTTGTTTTCGGGTATGGATTGTTATTCTATCTACTCTAACGGTTAAGGGTTAAAAGAAAATGGAAATAAAATGACTCGGCAAAGTATCGCACTTTATGCCTACGTATTCCCGTCTGGAACGAGAAATCAGAGTCAACGTAGTTCGCCTACCTACGGGAAAGGAGGGGAAGGTTGCTCGCTAGGATATCGCATTCTATGCCTACGTACTTTCATACAGCATGAAAGATCAGAGCAAACGTAGTTCGGGCCACGTACGACACAAGTCTGTCTTGGTTGATTTTATTCCTTCTGAAAAAGGTTTTTCTGATTAGCAGTCCAAGCGGACGAAAAAATGACGTTTTGATGAGTTCACATTCTTTTACGAAAGAAGTGTCTTTTATTGTGTTTGAAATCTTATTGTGTTTTTCTGTTTGTTTTGAGAAAGAAAGAGACAGAACTCTAACCTACGGTTGCGAAGGGAATCAAACTATCCTAATGTTATCATGCATGGGTTAAGACCTAGTGTCTATCATGCTCCTCTCTTGCACAGAGAGAAACAGAGATCCTAAGGGAATGTACGGAAACAGAAACAATATCAGATATATACAGTAAAGTGGTAAAATGCATGGATGCAACAATACAAGCGAGGCAAGGGAGTCCCACTCAACCTCGAACCTGAAAAACAATAGGCAAAAGTGAACAGACTTCACTTTCAACCTAACAGGGTAAACAACAAACAATACAGTCACGAAAACCAATCAATACATCAAGAAATGAAATACAGCAAAAATAAACAGCATCAGCAGCTCTGACTTCAAGCTTCAGCAAGCATCAATCTCCATCTCCACAGCCTTCAGGCAAGGTCTTCATTATCAGTCTTCCATCTGCAATGGCTTTTCTTCAAGTCTCAATCTCCAGGAGAAACATCAGTCAACCAGATGAAGTGAATGAATGTTAGACAGTTAATTACCTACCAAGGGTGGTTCATTAACTGTTAACATTAAACAGACAGTTTCCTCTCAAAAGTTCTATCTTTCAAATACATTCACTGATCCTTCCAAAGGAAGGAGGTGAATATTTTAAAGAGACTTTGAATCATAGAGAAAGGATGGATGCAGACAAGGCATTCCATGTTTGAGAAACAAGCCTTCTAATCTAGAGCTCTGCCTAGCTCCTAAACCCTAGTCTTCTCAACAGCTGCTAGCAAGAATCTCCTCTCCAATCTCTGGAAGTTGGTCTTCAAGCTCTGGATCTCCAATGGCTTCAACATCACAAGTCTTCAGCTCCCCCAATCCCCAGGCAATCCCAATACCCACACAGACAAAACAATAATCCCCAGAGGGCACACCACACCACTCAATCAAATATAGCAGTATATACTAATAGCAGTAGGGGAATCCTAGTGATTTCTAAGGGAATCTATCCTATACCCATAACCCCTATAGTCCATACCCCAAAAATCAAATGAAAATTTCCTAAAAGAATTAAACTATCTCACCTAAGTTGATTTAAAACCCTAATTTCATTCATGTTGTTCACCTCTAAACTAAACACCTAAAATTAATTCCTAAAAATATGAACTAAATTGCATGTACAAGTTGGATGTCTAAACTAAAAAATCTAAAAAGAATGGATAAAAAATATTGAAGCAACTATTAGAACAAAATTTATCAAAATCATGTATGCAATGAAACACCTAAAATATGCATTTATTTGGAAAATATGGGAAAAATATCAAATAAAAAATAAAATGCAATTTTTATTTTTTATAATTTTCTAGACATCTTGGAGAAATTAATTCAAAAAGAACCATTAAAAAAAATGAAAATTATGATTTATTATGATTTTTGGAAAATGCATGAAAATGAAAAGAAATTAAAAAAAATGAAATATAGAGAAATAGAGGGAGGGGGTGAGAATAGCCAACGCGCTCAGTTATTTTTCCAGGTGGGCCACAGAGCAGGGGGTGCGAATAGAACAAAGCAATAGGCCCAGCGCGCTTCAGAATTTCAACAAAAAAACAAAAAAACACAAACGGTGCAGATAGCAATATTTCCAATTGAATATCATTGGGCCTGCGCTGGGAGGGGTGTCATTAGCAATGAAAGCTTGAGCCCACTCAGAAACTTAAGTGAAACGGGGCGTTTCACTCCTAGGACTTCCCTCCATTTTCTTTTTAAATCAGAGCCATTGGATTAGATCCCCAGTCAAGGTCAAATACCCCATCGTGTGGTTCAGACATCGTCTTCAACCTTGAGCAACCCTAGGGTTTCAGAAAACCCTAACCATGCACGAATCTTACACTCCTCTGTTCTCCTTCGTCCCTCCATGAAATCACACAATTCAAAGAGAAAAGATGCTCTATCAACTCTCCTCTACACAACCATACCATTATCTCTTTCTGAAACTCACTCAAGAAGCAAACCCGATAGGGGTAACAGATAGAATCCACCATGAACACCTGTCTTCAACCATACCAAACCTTGCCAATCTTTACCCTAGCATAATCTACATCTTTCACTGATCATTCTAAGAAACTAATCTAAGATTATCTCGCATTATTCTTGATGTTCTAAGCTCCAACAGAATTAGTGCACCATTGATAATCTCCATTAAACCTCTCCAAACTCTGTGAAAATCATCACCTAACCACCTAGGTCTCTAATACACTAACAATCCTATGCCATGAGCACTATGCTAGCTAATTCGAAGGAAAACATACCTGGTGCAAATTCTTGAAAACAGGTACCAAAATCCTTGAATCTGATGCTTGTGAGGAGTGGAAAATGATCAAGGAGCTTGATTATGAATTCTGTATGCAATGAATCTTGTCCAATCCTTCTGAATTCAGCAATCCCAAAGTTCTTGCACCTTGGATGTTAAAGTTCTATGGCACGATTATTGCTCAATTCCACCAAATGAATATGTGAATTCTGATCCTTGGATGATGATAATGATGATCAAATCAAGAGAGATGGAAATTGATGAGAATTTGAGAGAGTTTGTGATGCTTTTGCAAATTTGGATAAAGTGATTGAAACTTGTGATTTTGAGAAAATGAGATCACCAACCATGGCATGAACCATCTCATATCAATATATACATGATGTTAGAAACTCCTAGAAGCTTGGAGAAGCTTCCCTTGCACAATTTCCCTTGGATTTGGTTTATGTATCTTCCATTACAAGTAACCATGGATAACTCCCAAAATGTGAACTAAGCTCAAAATTCTACTTTAGCCAATGTCTTTAAAATGATCTTTCCATTCAAAATGACCTATAATTTTGCTTCATTTGGCCAAAATATGAAAAATCTCATTTTTAAGGTCATTTTTATTCATTAAATCCAACAATTTTGAAACCTTGTGCTATGCATCTTTCCAATCTCTCATGGTTACTTTTCTAGACTCAAAATGTCATTTGGAACAAGTTTGATGTTGTAAAGTTTTCCATTTGAAGCTTCCTTGTATGAGTTTTGGGCATAGGTTGAAATGACCTGTAATTCTCAGATGACCAAAATACCCTTTGCTTGCCAAGACCATAAGTAGAGTTCCACGACTCATATAAAGGTATACTATACCATTATAGAAAGCTAAGACAATGAGGAACAATTCTTATGTTGACCAGAAATTCATTTGAAATCTCCTTGAGGGGTAAATATTACTTGGAAGTCAAGTCACTTTCACAGACAAAATTTCAGATACCTCAGATGACCTGTAACTTGCAAGGACCATAACTTGAGTTCTATAAATCTCCTTGATGTCTTCCACCACTCAAATTAAAGGTCTTGAGATCCTCTACAAGTTCCATGTTGGCCAAGGATCCATTTGAAGCTTAAACTTTGACTTATCTTGCTTGTAAATTTGACTTAAACTAGGGGATTTTACACAGAAACCCTAATTTAGAAACTCCTCTTCTCCTTGATTTCTCTTGATTTCTTCTTAGCATAACAACATATCCTTATTCTCCATGTCAAATGATGAACCCCACATCTCCTCAATAGCCCTCAATGCCTTTCAATCAATCCTTTAACCTAGGGTTGACCCAGGGTTGACCTAGATGAAACCCTAGTTGACTGTCTTCCTCCACAACTCTTGTGACCACACCAATGACTTGTTTCCTTCTCCAAATGACTTTCTAAATCCTCCAAGATGTCTAGATACTCCCCATGCTCAGCCCACAGCTCACAATTTCTTTGTTGATCCTCAGACCCCCTCAGTTAGGAGATATACTCAATGCTTGATCTACTAACTTCTCCAACTTTCAAATTCTTTTCTGATGACTTGAATGAGATTGAATCAGGATAATAACCTCTTGATAGGCTTCTAGAGAGGAGAATAATGACTGGTCCCCTGTTGGCTGACTTGCTATGCTTATGCTATGCAGATGAGTAACCTATGTACATGACTCTATATGCAAATGCTAATGATATTGAAACATAAACCAAGGTGAATAAGGTTGGGAAAATTTTAGGGTGCAACACACACTAATATCATATGCACTATGGTGCCTTAGCTCAATCACAATCACTACTCATTGCAGTCTTGTTCTTCCACCTGCATCTGTTACTACCACATAACATGTGGTACTCATATTGGTGATCCGCCAATTATTCCATCTGCATCTGCTGTACCTGCTGCTATCTATCACACTCATATATGGTACTCATATTGGTGATCCTCCAATTATTCCATCTGCATCTGCTGTACCTGCTGTTATCTATCACACTCTTCCTTAGCAGCATCTTCCGAGCCTACTTCCTGACTTCCCTCTTCCCTAGTACCATCATCTTCCTTTGTGGCACCTTCTTCCCTTGTAGCATCCTCTGAGCTATCAGTATCCTCATCTAGCTCAAGAGATTGCAACAATTTTTCAAGTGTTTTCTTTCTTGCATCCAGTTCCTTGCATGTTTCTTTAATGATGGTTATCACTTCAGCCTTTTTGGCTTTGGGACCCCTTTTTGATGTCTCAGTGGATGCCATGGCAATGTCTGAAACATGGGTTCCTTGAAATAGCTTGTGATGAAAGGCTAAGGGAGTTTCTCTTTTGCTTGCTACATCACTGGTCTTGAGGATATTTGGAAACTGTGCTAACATTATTCCACAGATGAGGGAAAGAAATGCTATAGGCCCTTTGATGCTATAACTGCCAGCATGCTTCATTGTTTGATCAAAGATGTATGTGCCATAATCCATTTTTGTCCTGGTTCCCACAGCATAGATAACCCTCCCTAGGATGGTGGCCACTGATGATTTGTGATTGGTTGGCACCCAGTTTGGAGCACCAATCTTGTGAAGCAAGGCATATTTCATGCTCAGCTTACTGGCAGCAAGCTTCCCTTTTAATGGCCATTTCCTGACTTGATTTCCAGTTATCACTTGACATATTCTGTTGTCAGAGATGGTTAACTCAGGCACAACCTCATTTGTTCTCTCAAGGAAGTTGTTGATGATGGTGGGAGTGAAGACAACACCATTTCCCCAGACAAAAACTTTCACAAACTCAAACGATTTTCTATCAGCACATTTATCAGATAAGTTAACTATGAATTCTTTGACCAGAATTTCATAGCATTGGGAGAACTGAGTGACAGTTTTCATCAAGCTAGCTTCACATATAAGGTTCACAATCTCCTTGTTATCCAGAGCATTTTGAGCAAGTTCTCTCTCTACGGCCAACCTCTTTTGGTATACATACTTCCACCTGATTACACCTGAGGGATAGTGGAATGAGATGTTGTCCAGGGGCACTTCAGGAACATTTTCAGCCAGCTTGCTTGAAGCAGGTTTCCTCTTTGCTGAGATGTCAGTGACATCCATATCAACATCTGAATCTGTTTCTTGTTCTGGTCTCGATTCAATCTTTCTCTTCTTGATGGTCACCTTGCTCCACCCTTTGTAGGGTCCAACATGAGTCCTTTTAGTTTCAATCTTCTTGGTGGTATCTCCTTGCTCATTAGTCTTTTCAGCATCCATTTTCTTGGGTGAGTTTTGTTCAACTATCTTTTTCCCTTTTCTTTTCATCAATCTTTTGGCAATGTCTGGATTGATCGTTGCTATAAGTTCATTGTCAGAGTACTCGTCTAAGTTGCCTACCTCCGCATCTTTAGCTTCATGCACATCATCATCCCTTTTATCAGACCCTTCATCCTTATTCTTCTCTTCTGGGGGGTTGCTTTCCAATGCTTTGACATTGTGTGGGACATTACTTTGATCACCTTGATTAGGCTCAGTCCCCTTAATGGGAATGTTGAGGGCACTAGCAACCACTGCAGCAATTTCAAGGTGCGTTCGTCTTGCTTCTTCAGTATTTAGGTCACCAGAAGTAGTCGTGGGAGTATCTTGCCTTGAGCCAAGGGTTTTTGCTTGTTTTGCATGCTTCCTATTAGGTTGCTTTACCAGCACTCCTTCAGGAGTCATCATCCGCAGTGGAGCAATCTCTAGAGCCTCATTAGGGTTCGCTTTATCTGGACTGATGTTCATTCTGGAGGTTGGTTGTGCCATAGTCGTTGTCGTTGAAGACGATGAGGGAACCCTTTTGTGCTTGTTTGAGATGGTATGGAAGCTGGAGCGTTTGTGAAGGCACCAAGAATAGAGAGAGTGTGTTATGTACGTGAGAGTGAGGTATGATTGCCCACTAGGAGGGAACGTACCGTTTTGAATCATCATTAAATGACTTAGTATCAAAATGTAATTCCCCATTTCCCTTAATTTCTATAACTCATCAGTACTAGAGGAACTTAATTTTTTACATTGAGGTTCCTTGATGTTTCTTGACTTCTCGTCCGCAATATTTAGGATATGGCCACTAGGTGTTGCACATGCTTTTTGCCCTTTCCACACGTTACCCTCAGGCATATCTCCCTTGACCTCAACAGATTTTGTTAGAATGGTGCCATTAATGTTACAGAACAAAGTCATGACATTGGGAATGACATTGCTTCTTTTATGCAGAGTGTCATCCATGGACTCCATTAGGTTCCAATATAGCATATCTAGCTTTACCTGATGGCCAATCTTAGGGCATCCCTTCTTGTCTAGTCTTCCTATCTGACTTTTCTTACACCCAGCCCTTCTTTCTGAAGCATATTTTGAGACTCCTTTTGTTGATGATTTGGACCTGGTTCTTTTCTCTAGTCCTAGGTGATCCTTTTCTTCATTTACCAGTCCATTTATGTTACTTCTGGGCTCCCATATGTAACAGTTGTTCTTGGATCTATATCCCCTCATTTCTTCCTTACCCTCTTCATTGGTCACCACACACTTGTCTTTGGAGAAGTGTACTTTTAAACCTTGATCACATAGCTAACTTATGCTTATTAGATTGACAGTTAGTCCTTTAACTAACAAGACATCTCTCAATTCTGGAGCTTTAGGACTGTCCAGTTGTCCAGCACCTGTGATTTCTCCTCCAGCTCCATCCACAAAGGTCACATGACTAGATGAATGAGGCTTGAGTTTGATCAACAGATCCTCAACTGCAGTCATATGCCTGGAGCAGCCACTATCAAAATACCAATCCTCATTGGTTGGCATTCTTAGGGAAACATTAGCTGTTAGAGCTACAGTCTTGATAGCCCATTGTTCTTGCTTCTTAGGCACTTCCTTCTTCTTGGGTTTGGCTTGATGCTGCCTCCAGCTCTGGTTGCCTTTGTCCATGATGCTGGCTTTTTCCATGCTTACCTTGGTTATCACTTCTTTGACTAGGAAATCCATGCAACCAGAAGCACACAACTCTAATATGCCCAAGTTTTCCACAGTGGTAACATCTATGCCTTTGAAATTGTCTCTTGACTTGATTCCAATTTCTGTGTGGAGGATGTTGTAACTTTGACTATGACATCCTTGATAACTTTTGAATGTCAGGCTGCAACCTATTGAGTTTCAAGGCAGGATTTTGTTTTTCAACAAATCCTAGACCAGACCTATTTCCTACAGTCTAACCACTCTGAAGAATCTCCTCTAGGGTGTCAGTTCCAGAGTTGAGCATCCTTATGGATTTTGTCATTTGCTCCTTTTCTGCTTTCAACTCCTTTACCTCTCCTTGCAGTGAGTTTATAGTATCTAGATTCTCTCTCTTTTCAGCTTCTAGCTCGTTGATGAGCTTCTTCTGATGCTCTCCTTGCTGGTACATTCCTGTGCTTCTGATGGATAACTTCTTATATGATTCAGCTAGTTCATCATAAGTTAGCTCCTCTTCACTTGAGTCTCCATCAGATACACACACATTGTTGAGAACAGTTACATGTTTGGATGATTCTCCTTCTGATCCACTGTCAGAATCTTCATTAGACCAAATGACGGTTAGGCCTTTTCCCTTCTTTTTGAGGTATGTGGGACATTCCTTTCTAACATGTCCATATCCCTCACACTCATGGCATTGTACTCCTCTGCTTTGGTTGGCTTTATCTTCAATTTTTTCTTTGTCAGCAGACAACATTTTGAAATAGGGCTTAGACTTAGTATTTATCCTTTTGGCCAGTTTGTTGAACTGTTTTACAAGCATGGCTAGTGCCCCTGATAGATCTTCCTCCCTTTCATGCTCTGAAGTCTCAGCAGTGTTTGAGACAAGAGCTATACTCTTGCTCTTTTTCTCCACAACCTGATCACACATCCCCATCTCAAAAGTTTGAAGAGATCCAATGAGTTCATCCACTTTCATTAGGCATATGTCTTGAGCTTCTTCAATGGATGTTACCTTCATTGCAAACCTTTTAGGTAGTGACCTTAGTATCTTCCTTACAAGCTTTTCTTCAGCCATCTTTTCTCCCAAAGCTCCTGAGGTGTTAGCTAGTTCAAGAACATTCATGTAGAAGTCATGAATGGTCTCATCTTCCTTCATTCTTAGACTTTCAAATTTTGTGGTCAGCATTTGAAGTCTTGACATTTTAACCTTGGAAGTCCTTCATGAGTGGTTCTGAGAGTGTCCCAAACATCCTTTGCTAGTTCACAGTGATGGACCAGTCTAAAGATGTTTTTGTCTATAGCATTGAAGAGTGCATTCAATGCTTTAAAGTTACCAAGAGCCAATGCCTCTTTCTCTTTGGTCCATTCCTCTTCAGGAATTTGCACAGATACTCCATCCTTTTCAGTCTTCACAAGATGTTCCCAGCCAGAGTTCGCAGCTCTCCAAGCCTTGCTGTCTAAGGACCTTAGGAAGGCAATCATCCTAGGCTTCCAATAGTCATAATTAGAACCATCCGGAATTGGAGGTCTATTGGTGAAACCAATATCTTTATCCATATTACCAGAATTTTGTTTCCCTAGATCTCACCCAGTAATAAACAGGCAGGGTGCCTGCTCTGATGCCAATTGAAAATTCTGGCCTGCCTACGATGGATGTTCTAACAGAAGTTACAACATCCACTGTGATATTCAATATAGATCTACTATTATGCAGTAATAACAAAGCAGTAAATAACATAGTTAGTTGTTGACCCAGTTCAGTGCAACACACTTACATCTGGGGGCTACCAAGCCAGGGAGAAATTTCACTATCAGCAGTATCAATTCAGAGTCAAACCTCCAGTTTGCACTCCTCACTTAATCACTACCTAATGACAATTTAACCTAGAGACACTCTAGACCTGAGTATACCCACTCACTCCCTACAATCACATACCAGTGATAACAAACAGTTACAATTTAAACAGTAGATTGAAGAGACACTTCACCTACACACACACCTTGATCTTTGCTTCAAAGCTTTGATCAAGGAACACACACTCTTGCTTAACAGCTTCGAGTGTAACACAGCCTAGAAACTACCTAACCAATGTACTCAACAGTTGCTTGGGTTACAAGTATTCCTAAGGCACAAACGTGAAGAACACTCTCTTCACTTCTAAACCACTATGGTGATTTCTCTGCTTCTCTATCTTCAACAGCTGCCTTCTAGGATTGCCTCTCCTGGTATTTGTAGCAGCAGATCAGTTCTTGGGCCTGGGCACATACATTAGGTTTTATCCATCATAAAACCTCACTTATGTATTCTGCACGTTTGCCTCTTTAATCCAGTACATATTAGTTCCCCTAGGGCGTCTAAAATGTCTCATGCATTCCAGCTTGAGCTTCTGTGTTTTTCCTGAGTTATAGCTACTAGAAAAACAAACTTCCGCTTGATGTCGTATGACCTATGTCATAACATTGAGTATGACATCCAACTTAACTTATAGTTATCTTAGTTAACTTACCCTGCACAGTCCATATTATGAATGTAATAACATCAAACATGACATTCATATATGTACTTGCATTTTGCCACAAAATGCAGCCAATCAAGAGCACTTACAAGTTTAAAATTATTTTTGGGCATTTTAAAATGGTGAGAAAATTATCATATGATCCTATGGTGGTCTTTGACCTATGGTGATGTTCTTGGGTTCCCATTTGTGCCCTAGCCATTTCTTTCCATTTTTGTAGGATTTGTTTACCTTTTTTATTTATTTTTATTTGATTTTAAATTGCAAATTTGGTGTATAAGGGTTTCTTATCCATTATTGGGTGATATTCTGTCTTTTTTCAAGTCAGTTGAATTTTTTATGTTTGTTTGAGTGTTGCTTTACATTTGTGGATGATTGTGGTGTTTGATTCTTCTTGAGGCATGTTCTTGATTTTCACTTGTGTGATCTTTCTTGTATGGTCATGATTGGTTGTTAACTTGTTGATTATGTTGATGTTGTGATCTCTTCTTATGCTCGTGTCATGTTCATATGCTTTTCCCTTTGGGGATTGTTTGTATGCGTGTTTATTTGGTATGGTGTTAACTTGTGTATGAATGGTGTTGCACCCTAAAATTTGCTCAACCTATTTAACCTGGTTTATGTTTCAATTGCATTGTCATTTGCATAATAAGTCATGTACACAGTCTAATCAGTTGCATAGCATAGCATAACAAGTCATCTAACAAGGGATCAAGTGCCATTCTTATCAGAAAGAGGCCCATCAAGGGGTTTTATTCAAGTTCAAGACCATCCAAGTAATCAAGAAATGAGTTGAAGCTTTGAAAAGTTTGAAGGTCAACCAGTGGATTTCTCTCCTAATTTGAGGTATGTTTAAGATCACCAATGGGAGTATGAGCTATGACTGAGAGTATGGAAAGTGCATAAAGATCATGGAAGACCCAGAGGGTCATTTTGAAGATGAGACAAGTCATTAATTCAAGCACAAGAGCCAGAGTTAAAGTACAGTCAACTAGGGTTTCATCTGGGTCAACCCTAGGTCAACCCTAGGTCAACTGAGTGATTGAAGAGCATCAAGACTTTGTTGAAGGATGGGGGATTCATGATTTGATATGTGTATACATGTGTGGTGTTGTGCCAAGGAGAAATCAAAAGGAATCAAGAAGAAGAGGAGTTACCAAATTAGGGTTTTAGTGTAAAATCCCCTGATTTAGGTCTAACTTCCAAGCCAGGTAAGTCAAAATGCAAGCTTCAAATGAATTCTTGGATAACATGAAACTTGTAGAGCTTCTCAATAGCTTTAATTTGAGTACTATAAGTCTTCAAGAAGATTTGTAGAACTCAAGTTATGGTTCTTGCAAGTTATGGGTTCCCAGAGGACACTGAAATTTATCTGTGAAAGTCACTTGACTTCCAAGCAACTTTTGCCCATCAAGGAGTTTTCAAATGTATTCTTGGACAACATAAGAGTTGTATATCTTGATCTTAGCTTTAATTGGAGTATTATAAGTCCTCAAGAGGATTTGTAGAACACAAGTTATGGTCTTGGCAACCCAAGGGTATTTTGGGAAAGTTGAATTACAGGTCATTTTTCAACATAGATCCAAATCTCCATCTTCCACTCCTCAAATGAAAAAATGTTCAACATGAGATGTGTTCAAAATGATGTTTTTAGGCTATATAAGATGTCATGAGAGTTTGTAATGGCTTTCTTCACAAAATCATAAAAATGGCCTAAAATGAAGGTGAATTTTAAATGAACCAAAGTTGAAAATTGGGGTTTTTGATCTACACAATCAAACCAAGCCATATGACATACCAATTTGATTGTAAATCGCATTTTGAGAACATTGGCATTGCCAAAATTTTGAATTGAGGGTTATTTCAATGACTTGCTTTGTAAATGAGTTACTTGAATCATAAGGCACCATTGCAAAACCACACTTCCAAGCAAATGCAAGGCTTCCTTCCATCCTAACACATCCAATATCTCATTCGGAGAGAATTTAAACTCAGAACCAAGTGAATTGCAAGCCAAATCATGAGCTGATATGTGTGTGGCATAAGGAGAGATTCTCATGACATGAGAAGGTGATTTTCTCATTGGATCAATTTAGAACGTTCTAGGATCTTCAAATACATTCTATATATACATATGAAGAGGTTCAGAGCAAGAGTTGGTGAGAATTGAAGGAGAGAAGAGATATTGAGATCAAAATTTTTCTGTTGCAATTCAGAATCGGTTACAAGCATTTCATCCATTTCCATCCAAAATTTTGATTGCATTCACTTCCATTGATACTAGTGAGTGTTTCCAGATCAAGTTCCAAGCAAATTGGTGGAGAAATCGTGTTCTTGCAGTTGAAAATCTTCATCTGCAACTCAGATTCGGATTCCAAGATCCAAGCTACTTCAACCAATTCTTTTGCATACAGAAGCGAGATTATGACTCATTGAAGGTGTCTGGAAATTCCCAAAGCTTGATTTGAAGATTTCATACCTCTGTGCATCAAGATTTCGCAGGTATGCACTTTTCAATCCACAACTTAATTTAACTAGTTTCAATAGATATTGTTAGGTTAGAATGATTGTAGGTGATTAGTAAAAGCTTTCTAGTAGATTTAGGATCGATTTAGATACAATTAGTTGAGTGGCACCATTTCTGTTCAAGCGAGTATCTTGATGAATCTTGTGATAGAACCTTAGGTTGATAGTTAGAATTAACCAGGGTGAAGTGGTGAAGAGATTAAGCTACTCAATTTCAAGATTGGTGAGTTTTGGTGATTGACCAATTTCTGTGTTTCCCATCGTGTTTTGAGGAGGAGTATGTTTCAATGATTGTGGATGCCATGGTTAGATTCAGTGTAAAATTTGGGATGAGTTAGGGATTTTGTTTTTGATTTTTGATGGAGATTTGATGGAACACGATGGAGAGGGATGAAGATGATGATGCTCTGTTTCCATGGCTTCCCTCTCCCTCCAGAATTTGAATTGGAGAAGACAAGTTGGTAGCCATTAGATCCTCACGAGACCTTTGACCAAAACGAGATCCAATGGCCACGATTTGCCCTCAGCTTGTGAAGGAGAAGTCTGAGGATCAAAACGCATCGTATCATTTAAGTTGCAGCTTGGGCCTAAATGAATTCATGATATCCACACCCCTGTTCAGAAGCCCAATAGATTTTGCACTGAATTGGATTGCTTTTCACACCACGATTTTTTCATTTTTCTTTCTATTTTCCACTTAATTTTCTGAATGATATTGGGCCTAGCGTGCTTTCCTATTAGCACCCCCTCTTTGGGCCCAGTTGGTGAATGAACTGATTTTTATTACTATTTGACACGCATCTTTTCCATTTTTCCATATTTTATTTTATTTTCACATTTAGTTTAAGTTCTTTAAAAAAATCATAACTAATTGGAAAATTAATATTTTTAGGTGGGAGTTTTTTCCCCATTTTCATCAAGACATCAAGAAAATTATAAAAGAATAAAAAATGTCATTTCATTCATTTTTATATTTTTGGTTTATTTTTACTTTTAATAGCTTTTATTTCATTTTCATTTGATACATGTTACTTGCTGAATTTAGTATGATCATTTCACTTTGATTTTTGATGCCATTCTTTTTTATATAGTTAGAGTATAGTATTAGGTTTCCCCTGGAATTTTATCACATTTTTGTGATTTAATTTTAGTTAGTTGTGAACATCAAACTTTAGGGTGCTAGAATTAGGGTTTCAACTTGACATAGGTGCATTTCAACACATAGTTTTGGGGTTTTTAGTTTGATTTAGGCCTTGGGGCTTATGTGGGGTATAGGGTACATAGTTAGGGTCCCTTAGAAATTAATCTAGGATTTTATAATTAGTTTTGCCATTTTATTGGATTTTTGCAAGTTGGTTGATATTGGTGTGTTCCCTCTTGGGATATTGTGTTATTTGATGGGTTTTGGGCCTTTTCATTGGGTGTTGGAGCTTGTGCATGGCTTGTGGAGCTAGTGAAGACCATGGAAGATGATTGAAGACAAATAATGATGCTTGGAGCTTGGAGATTCTCTTGCTTGAAAATTGCTTGATGAAGACTTAGGAGATAGGAGATATAGGAGAGCTCTAGAGTATACTGATTTCTTCTGTCAAACATAGAGAGCTTCTTATGCCTCTATTCCATCCTATGACACAAGGTCCCCTCAAAGAGTTCCATCTCTCCTTAGGAGGGATGTAGAGCATACTTTGATTGGGTAGAACCTTGAGGATACCTTTCATTTGCTGTGTTAAGATCTTGAGTGATTTCCCTGGGTTATCATTAAGCCTCTTGACATTCCAACTTCCTCTATTGAGTTGATTATCTCCTGTGAGTGTCTGCATTGAAGTTGAAGACTTATTAAAGATAGGAATTTCATTGAAGACTGGATAAGAGGAATCTTGTGCCTGTCAAGGATGGATATCTGTGGAAGGCTAGGGTTTTGCTGCTGACTGAAGCTGTCTATTGTTGGGACTCAGTGCTTGCTAAAGCTGAAGATTATTGGAGACAAGAGCTTACCTGAAGTTTGAATATCATTGGAAAGTGAGAATGGGATCTTGCTTGAAGTTGTTACTGTTAACCTTTTGCTGTTAATCTACTGTAGCTGCCAGAGCTGGTGCTGTTTGAACTGCTTACTGTAAGGAGCTGGTGTTGCTGTCTGAGCTAGTGTTGGATATGGTTTTCTTTGCTGTATTGTTTGTTGATTTGCCCCTAGGCTTGAGGTGAAGCTGTTTCACTTTGCCTATTGTTTTCCAGGTTCGAGGTTGAGTGGGACTCCCTTGCCTCGTTTGTTGCTGCATCTCATGCATATTTACTGTTTACTGTATATCTTCTATTTCTTTTGCCGTTTATCCCCTAGGATCTCTGATTTCCTCTGCGCAGGAGGGAATCATGACAGACATTAGGTTGTAATCCATGCATGATAACATTAGGGTAGTTTTGATTCCCCTTTCAAACCCTAGGTTTTTTAGATTTCTCTTCTATCTTAAAACAATTCAAAACACAGTAATAAGGATAATCGATGTCGTACGCTACGAGCCTTAAGCCGTTTGAGAAAGGTTGCTGGAGGGTCACTCTTCAGTAATCTGATTACTTAGTGTGTTACCCTTAGGGTGACATACGACGTAGTCACCCTCAAATCATAGTCTCTAGTGCGTCAGAGATTGCAAACATCATAAAAAACAGTTCTTGCGTAAAAGACTGGAAAACAAACATCAAAGTGTCATTTTTGTCCGCTTGGACTCTTAATCAGGAAAAACCCTTTCATAAGGAGATAAAAACATTCAGACAAGCTTGTGTCTTCCGTAGCCCGAACTACGTTTGCTCTGATCTTTCATTCTGTATGAAAGTACGTAGGCATAGGATGCGATATCCTAGCGAGCAACCTTCCCCTCCTTTCCAGTAGGTAGGCGAACTACGTCGACTCTGATTTCTCGTTCCAGGCGGGAATACGTAGGCATAAAGTGCGATACTTTACCGAGTCATTTCATTTTCTTTTAACCCTTAACCTGTAGAATAGATAGAATAACAATCTGTACTAGAAAACAAGCGTGGATCCCGTCGAGTACGACAGACGTGAGGGGTGCTAATACCTTCCCCTTGCGTAACCGACTCCCGAATCCATGATTTGGTTGCGATGACCATTCCTTTCCCGTCTTTGCGTTAGGTTTACTTCGAGCGTTTCCTTTCCCTCCTTTGGGATAAATAACGCACGGTGGCAACTCTTCTGTTTAGCCGGCGCCGATTTTCGCAGTAGCTACAGCTGGCGACTCTGCTGGGGACTGGAATATCCCCTATGCGAGTCAATCCTAGCGCTTGTTTTCCCGTCATGGGTGTTGTATGGATTTACTTTTTTGTCTTTACTTTCCGCTTTTTATTATCAGCCTTATATTATTATTGCTGCTGTGGGAAGGGGATAATCTGTTGAGAGATAAGCCGGACCTGGGCTTGAGGTTACACATAGACTTAGAAGTAGAGAGTAGTGGTTAGCCTGCTTGCTTAGCTCGCACCAGCTAGCCGCGAAATTTAAGCTCGGACGATATTCTCTTTGATGCTTCTTGCCTGGCCCTTAGGGCTCGACAAGTTGTCTGACCCGAGGATTGTCGACTATGGGAACCTATCAATTGGGATTCAACTAAGTGTGGCCGCTTCAAGAGATGATGATGCCACACCTTCTGGGTATCGTATCATCGCTCTTGAAAGTCTGTGACGTTGAACCTGCATAGGATGCCGTACCTCGTCTGCGAGTTAAGTACACACCTGCGAGGGGTAGATGGGTCTGTTTGCAGGAAACCTTTGACCTCAGAACACCTGGTTTATCTCTGTCAGTGAGATGTGGTTACAAGGTTCATTTGAGTGGTTGGTTTGGTTTGAGATGAGGATTGGATGGTTCTCAAGGCTTCAGTATAGAGCAGCCCAGTTCATCAGCATTGCACTTGGTCCCTTGATTGCATATGCATGTGCATTTTCATGATTGCATTTCATTAACATGTATTTATGTTGCAGGTGATCATTCCCCTCTGATTCTAGTATATCTTCTAGCTAGACATGGAGTCCCTGAAGAAGACAGTTGCTTACCGGTTGCATTCGCCAGATATCAGTTCCTTGCTGGGATTAGTTGCTCTAGCAGATGAGAGAGTGAGGGCTGAGTTCAGGGTATCTTATGGGAGATTTCTTAGCTTGTTGTACAAACCTTCAGCATTTGAGACGACTGGGGTGTATACTTTGATGCAGTTTTATGAACCGCAGCTGAGATGTTTCTTATTTCCTGACTATATTCTGGCACGCACTTTGGAGGAGTATTATGCTATGTTGGGAGTTCCTGTGTTAGACCAGGTGCCCTTTGTACATGTGGATGCTGAGCCTGAGTTAGCTACACTCGCTGAGATTGTCAGTTTGGACGCTTCTGAGTTTCCGGGAGGCTTGGTCAAGCTGAACGGAGCTTATGGTTTTCACTTGTCTGTCCTAGTTGAGAAGGCTGCACAATGCGCGAAGAGTGGATGTTGGGTTGCTTTCAGTGCTATTCTAGCTGTCTGCATTTATGGGATTGTCCTGTTTCCTAATGTGCCAGATTTTGTCGATTACGACGCCTTCCAGATTCTTGCCTCGAAGAATCCAGTTCCTACTCTCTTGGGCGATGTTTATCATTCCATTCACTACAAGAATGAGAAACGTCATGGCAAGAATGTTTCCTGCTGTCTTCCTCTCTTGTATAGGTGGTTCCAGGGGCACCTTCCGAAGACAAGACCTTTTGTTGATGCTGTTGATACTTTGGATTGGTCTTCCCGGTTGATGGGACTGTCTGCTGAGAATATCATTTGGTTTGATCGGAGCATGCTTGGTACTGATATTATATATAGTTGCAGTGGCTTTCCGAACGTTCCCCTGATTGGACGGAAAGGCTGTATTAACTATAATCCTTCATTGCTGGTACGGCAGTTCGATTATGCTTTGAGGGATGCTCCTGTTGAGAAGGAGATACAGGACTCTCTGTATCTCACGGGCTTATTAGACACGGCTATTTTGATCAAATTGAGACATGCATAGGCTAACATCCATAGTAGAGGGAAAACTCTGCTCGGTAAGAGCAACAACAGAGCTTATGATCCTTATTTGGCATGGGTCCGTGAGAGAGCTAGTACTTCTTTGATGCCTTATCCTGCTGTGGAACCCCTGTATCTCCCATCGATTGAGGTACCTCCTTCTGAAGAAAGTGAGAAGTATAACAAATTGTTGGCTGAAAATGAAGAACTGAAGAAAGCCAATGAGGAGTTAGAGAAGGAGATCTTCCAGTTACGCCTTGAGAAGAATGAAGCCACCTTCACTGTGAAGGAACAGACTGAATTGATTAACAGGTTGGGATCAGAGCTGACGGAAGCGACCAACAAGAAAGAAAAATTAGGGATAGCCTTGAACGGTGTTAGCAAGGTGCTTACTTCCAGGAAGGAACTTCTAAGCAAAGCTTATGCCCATCTCAGCAAATGGGAAGCTTTGTGGAATGCCACGCTTACCAAGCGGAAGGAGCGTGAAGACGGATTGAACCTGCAGATTGCCACGCTAGAGGCACAGATTAGAGCCCAAGACGCAAAGATTTCCGAAGAGACATCACTTAGGAGCACTGCTGAGCTCAGAGTAAGTGACATGAACAAGAAGCCGAGAGGTTATGAAGAGAAGGCCGGTTCCAAGAGGTACAGATTTGACGAGAGTTCCGGCAAAGGGACCTACCAGGACGACGCCAAGAAGTTGAGATCCACTACCGAGCGGCATGCTTTACTGATTCAGGAGCTGATCTCCCGATTAGGGCACTTGGAGACGATGAGGATATTGGAGGACGTCAGAGCACGACATTTGGCCTGATTTATATTTGCCTTGCTTTTGTTATTTGTACTTGTATTCTGATCATCGCCAAGCTTGTTGGCCGAGGTCTCTTCAGTTGTATTTAGTTGTACTCTTGTACTCAGCCTCTTGGCATTTGTTATATATGAGGATTTTCTGATTTCTTGCTTGCTTGATGGGGACTCCATTGTCATGAGGGCATTCTCTCTGAAACTAGAATCGGGGGGAATATAACCTGTAGCATATTTACATAATTGCATTTGCATTCATATTGCATAGCAGGTCTTCTCGAATATATATCTTATTTCCCGCATCTGCAGGTTTTCAGGATTGACGAACAAAGAGTTCACCGCTATTCAACCCGAAACAACTGCAAGAGAATCATGGATCAAGTCCAAGTGGAGATGCAGGAAATTCGCGAGAAGTTGAACCTGTTCATGCAGGCCATGGAGAGTATTGCTAAAGGCCAGGAGAATCTCCAGACTTTGGTACAGCCGCTGCTGACGCGGGTTAATGGGAATGGCAACAATGACCACAACTCTGTGCATGTTGAAACTCTTCATGAGGATGGTCCCCCTACGCCTGTGGTCCCACCTGTAGTGACCCCACCTGTTGTGGTTGTAAACAATGACGCTGGCGCTAGCAATGCTAATGCAGGAAATGGAAATGAGACTGTTGTTAACAATGTTGGATTTGGAGATACCAATCTGGGCGATGGTAACTACAATGGCGGTAATGGTTTTGGTAACAATGGGTTCGGCTATAATGACCAGGGGTTTGAGTACGGCAATCAGGGCGGAAAGTTCGGCTTCAACACTCAGGGTTTCCGCTATGACGGTTTCGGTAATGCTAACCAGGGTTATGGTGGAAATGATGCTGGACTGATTCATGTCAACACTGGTTTCGGGCATGTTGGGGTCAACCTAGGTTATGGTAATGGGGGACGAGGTCCCATGACTAATCAGCAAGGGTTTGGTCGCAACACTGGTTATAACGGGTACAAAAATGAAAATGTGAACTGGGGCGAAGACTGTCAAGAGAACACCTTTTCTGGAAGAGGCATGGGATTTGAAGGGCCCGTTGACAATACTCAAAGGATTAAAATGCTTGAAGAACAGATGAAGGGTATGGCTAATCAGAATTCTACCGGATTAGACATGACTACTATGAGCTTGGTGCCTGGGCTGAGGGTACCGCTAAAATTCAAAGCTCCCACTTTCGACAAATATAAGAGGGACACCTGCCCTAAGGTGCATGTCCGCGCTTATTACAGAAGGATGTCCGCGTATTCGGATGACGAAAGGATGCTTATGCACTTCTTTCAAGACAGCCTGTCAGGACCGTCACTCGAATGGTACATGGGGTTGGAGCCCGCTCAAATAAAAACCTGGAAGCAATTGACGGATGCTTTCGTCCTGCATTATAAGTATAACGGTGATCTGGCACCGAATCGAGTTCAATTGCAAGGATTGTCGCAGAAGAACGGGGAAAGCTTTAAAGAGTATGCGCAGAGATGGCGCGATATGGAAGCAAGAGTACATCCTCCGTTAGCTGAAAGAGAAATGAATAGTATGTTCATTGGGACATTTACGGGGATATATTACGAAAAATTGTTTAATGTTTCGTTGAGCAGTTTTTCAGATTTGATTCTTTTGGGTGAGATGGTCGAAGACGGTATTAAGGTTGGAAGATTCCACGCAGGGGAGTCTGCCCCCGCCGGAGGTACAAGGAAAGCGTTCGGTGGTAGACGGCAAGGTGATTCTAGTGCCGTGTTCGGAGGCAGAGGCCGGGGCAGAGGACAAAGTCAGTATGCTCAGCATCAACAGGTCGCTAGTGTTACCATCCCTTTTCAACAACAACAACAGCAACAGCCGCAGCAGCAGCAACAACAACAAAGGCAACACCCCGCCCAACGCAGAATCCTAGAGGGCAAGCCAAGGAGAGTATTTGAAACGCCTCCTTCAACATATGCCGAACTGCTTCAAACATTGTTAGGGTTAAAGTTGGTCGAGAAAAGGACCATGGCACCGTTAACGGGCAATCCTCTGTTTGGCTATGATGCTGGTAAACACTGTGATTTCCACTCCGGGGCGCCCGGACATGATATTGAAGACTGTCATGCGTTTAAACATAAAGTCCAAGACTTGTTGGACAGCAAAGCTATTAACTTTGGACAGGCGGGTCCAAATATAGTACAACAGCCTATGCCCAATCACGGGACAAATGCCATTCTGACCGAGGAGAATTTGAATCTAGTGACGAATGTCAATGAGCTGAAGACACCGTTAGGTGAGATCAAAAGCAGGTTGTTAAAAGGGGGTGTATTCCCGGGGTGTGATGAATTTTGCTTGGATTATTGGATACAGCCAGAAGGTTGCAATGATTTGAAACAGGGTATTCAGGCTATGATGGATGAAGGAACATTGCAGTTTGACAGGACCGCGGTTAAAGAGCCTGTAGAGGCATTGTGTGATGAACAGAACAAGGTTGCAACCGTGACGATTCCAAGGAAAAAAATAACGATAATGGCACCCGCCAGGCGGCCGTTGATCACTATTACCAAAGAAGGACCGGTTCCTTTCGAGAGTACTAAAGCAGTGCCATGGACTTACGGGTTGGAGGTATATTGCGATGGTGAGAAAATTGAAGTCAATAAACAACCAGCTGGGGTTGTAGATAATGTTATCGGAACAGGAGGTATGACTAGAAGTGGAAGAATCTTCACATCGCCTGAGGTAGAGGCAGAAAGATTGGCAAAGGGGAAAGGCAAGGTAGACGAGAGTGGCCCCTCGCAGATAAAGGAAAAGGAAACATCGCTTAAGAATGTGGAAGAGTTTATGAGGCTCATCCGTAAAAGTGATTACAAAATCGTGGAGCACCTCCAGCAAACGCCGTCAAAAATTTCCATCCTATCATTGTTGTTATGTTCCGAGGCCCATCGGAACGCTTTGCTGAAAATTTTAGACATGTCATTCGTTCCTCAAGACGTTTCGGTTAATCAATTAGAAGGGGTGATGGTGCATGTTAATGCAAGCCATAGTTTGGGATTTACGGATTTCGATTTGACCCCGAGGGGGAGAGAGCATAATATGGCGCTGCACGTCTCGGTGGAATGCAGGGGCACGGTCATGTCCCACGTTTTAGTAGACACAGGGTCTTCCTTGAATGTGCTTCCGAAGAAAGCCATGATGAAGTTGGATATCAGGGGGATTCTCTGCACGCCTAGTGACTTGGTGGTCAGGGCATTTGATGGTACGCGGAGGTCAGTTTTCGGATCAATAACGTTACCATTGCAGGTGGGGCCGGAAATTTTCGAAACTGAATTCTATATAATGGACATCCAGCCAGCATATAGTTGCCTTCTTGGACGCCCATGGATTCATGTTGCTAGGGCAGTCACATCCATGTTGCACCAAAAATTGAAGTATATGGTGGGGGATAGTGTCGTCACTGTTTGTGGAGAAGAAGATATTCTGGTTAGCCATCTGTCTTCATTCAGATATGTGGAAGTCGACGGCGAAATCCACGAGACACCCTGTCAAGCGTTTGAAGGGCTAAAGATTAAAGACAAAGCTCTAGTACCCAAGATATCAGATGTGGCAGTATCATCGTACAAAGAAGCTCAGGCTCTAGTGCAGGCAGGCGAAACCAAGGGCTGGGGTCAGGTGTTGGAGATTCCCGTGAAGAATGACAGGTTCGGGCTTGGATATCATCCTTCGTCATTAGCATCCTCTTCAGGAGCGCCCAAGTTCAGAGGGCCGATAACCATCACACCAAGTGGAGTGAGCTTCGAGACTATCAATGCTGTTTCCGATTCTGAGGAAGGAGATAGCGACTGTGATATGGACGCATGGATCAAGCCAAGCGTGCCAGGACAAAGTCTCTGCAATTGGTCTATTCGGGAAACTGTTCCTGTGACAACTAAACACTAATGATTTGTTTTCTTAATTGTTGAATAATCCTGTGTCCTACCCGGGGCATAGTGATTTTGCTTAGGGCCATTTGGTTATGTACATTACATTGTTTAATCATGAAATAAAGGCGTTTTTCATGTACAAATATTGCGATCTCTGTTTTTCCTGTTTTTGTTTTAACAATAAAATGGCAATGTGGTTATTCGGTTCATACACGTTTTGAAACATTTAACCATTTCCTTTGCAAGATTACATTTTCAGATGACATCTATGAACCACCTATGACTCACTTCGACTTTGAGCACCCGGTATTTCAGGCTGAGGAAGAGATTGTTGAAGATGGCGACGTGCCAGAAGAGTTGACATGGCTGTTGAAACAAGAAGAAAGAATCATTATGCCTCACGAGGAAGTCATTGAGATCGTCAATTTGGGGTCGGAAGGGGTTGAAAGGAACATCCGTATAGGGGCTGCGCTACAAAGCGACGTCAAGTAAAGGTTGATTGAGATGCTCAGGGAGTATAGTGATGTATTTGCTTGGTCGTACGAAGATATGCCTGGGCTGGATACGGATATGGTTGTGCACCATCTGCCGCTAAAAGAAGAATGCCCACCGGTTAAGAAGAAACTCCGAAGAACTAGACCGGACATGGTTGTGAAGATCAAGGAGGAAGTTCAAAAACAGTGGGATGCTGGTTTCCTAGTTCTTATAAAATATCCCTCGTGGGTCGCTAATATTGTGCCAGTGCCAAAGAAAGACGGTAAAGTGCGAATGCGCGTAGACTACCGTGATTTGAATAGGGCGAGCCCGAAAGATGACTTTCCACTTCCTCACATCGATGTGCTGGTCGATAACACTGCTCAATTCTCTGTATTCTCCTTCATGGATGGCTTCTCAGTCTATAATCAGATCAAAATGGCGCCAGAAGACATGGAGAAGACTACCTTCATTACGCCTTGGGGAACATTTTGTTACAAAGTGATGCCCTTCGGATTGAAGAACGCTGGGGCAACATATCAACGTGCAATGACGACTCTCTTTCATGACATGATGCACAAAGAGATCGAGGTTTATGTTGATGATATGATTGCCAAATCCCAGACGGAGGAGGAGCATTTGGTTAATCTGCTGAAATTGTTCAAGAGGCTTAGGAAGTTCAGGCTGAGACTGAACCCTAACAAGTGCACCTTCGGGGTGAGGTCGGGTAAACTGCTGGGGTTTATTGTGAGCGAAAAAGGAATAGAGGTTGATCCTGCGAAAATAAAAGCAATACAAGAAATGTCGACGCCTAAAACAGAAAAAGAAGTGCGTGGGTTCTTAGGGAGGTTGAACTATATTGCTCGGTTCATATCTCACCTAACGGCCACGTGTGAGCCGTTATTCAAGCTGTTGAAAAAGGACCAGGTTGTGACCTGGAATGAAAATTGTCAAAAGGCATTCGACAGGATAAAAGAATACTTGCAGGAACCTCCTGTTTTGATACCCCCAGTGGTCGGGAGACCGTTGATTATGTATTTGACGGTTCTTGAGGAAAGTATGGGTTGTGTTCTTGGTCAACACGACGAGACTGGGCGTAAAGAGCATGCGATCTACTATTTGAGTAAGAAGTTTACTGACTGTGAGTCCAGATACTCAATGCTCAAGAAAACGTGTTGTGCGCTAGCCCGGGCCACCAAACGTTTGAGGCAATACATGCTAAATCATACAACCCTGCTAATTTCAAAGATGGATCCGATCAAATACGTGTTTGAGAAGCAAGCACTCTCCGGAAGAATTGCCCGATGGCAGATGGTGTTAACCAAATATGACATTCAGTATGTCTCGCAAAATGCTATTAAAGGTAGCATGTTGTCAGAATACCTTACGGAGCAGCCTGTGGAGGACTACCAATCGATGAGGTTTGATTTTCCTGACGAGGATATCATGTACCTAAAGATGAAAGATTGCGAAGAACCGTTGTCGGATGAAGGACCAGAATTGGGTTCCAAATGGCAGTTAATATTTGATGGAGCTGTAAATTCCTATGGTAGCGGAATAGGGGCAATCATTACCACTCCCCATGGGTCGCACATCCCATTTACTGCTCGATTGACCTTTCCGGTTACCAATAATGAAGCTGAATATGAGGCTTGCATCATGGGTCTTGAAGAAACTATTGATTTGCGAATCAAACATCTGGATGTGTACGGAGACTCAGCCCTAGCGGTGAATCAGATAAAAGGAGAATGAGAGACACGCCAGCCCAATTTGATACCATATATGAATTATGCAAGGAGATTGTTGCCTTTCTTCGACAAGGTTGAATTGCATCACGTGCCGCGAGCAGAAAATCAAATGGCTGACGCCTTGGCGACATTGTCTTCCATGTATAAAGTTAACTTCTGGAATGAGGCTCCCCGAATTGTTATCTCTCGGCTCGACAGGCCTGCGTTCATATTTGCTATTGACGAAGCATCTGATGATAAACCCTGGTACTTTGACATCCAGAATTTCCTGAAGAACAAGGAGTACCCGGCTGGGGCATCCAGTCGAGATCAGAAGACTCTCAGGAGATTGGATGGCAATTTCTATTTGAATCCGGATGGTGTCCTATACAAAAGAAACCACGACTTGGTGTTGCTACGCTGTGTAGACGAGAAAGAGGAGAAGTTGCTCATAGAAGAGATACATGAGGGTACATTTGGTACACATGCTGGTGGGCATGCTATGACGAGAAAGCTGCTACGGGCAGGTTATTACTGGCTGACTATGGAAACAGACTGTTTCAAGTTTGCCAAGAGGTGTCATAAATGCCAAATTTATGCGGACAAGGTCCATGTACCTCCAAGTCCTCTGAATATGATGTCATCACCATGGCCGTTCTCGATGTGGGGAATTGATATGATTGGTAAAATCGAGCCTACGGCATCCAATGGACACCGGTTCATCTTGGTGGCAATTGATTACTTCACCAAATGGGTGGAAGCAGCATCATATGCCAATGTCACCAAACAAGTGGTAGTCAGATTTATCAAGCGGGATATTATCTGCAGATATGGAATCCCTGAGAGGATTATCACCGACAACGGTTCGAATTTGAATAACAAGATGATGAAAGAGCTGTGTCAGAATTTCAAGATCGAACATCACGACTCTTCTCCTTACCGACCCAAGATGAATGGCGCTGTTGAAGCGGCCAATAAGAACATAAAGAAGATTGTTCAAAAGATGGTTGTGACGTATAAGGACTGGCACGAGATGCTACCTTTCGCTTTGCACGGTTATCATACGACGGTACGCACATCAACCGAGGCAACCCCTTTTTCATTAGTATAAGGAATGGAAGCAGTGTTACTGTTGGAAGTTGAGATTCCTTTCTTGAGGGTTCTACGAGATGTCCAACTTGACGAGGCAGAATGGGTAAAAGACAGGTTGAATCAGCTGAGCTTAATGGATGAGAAGAGGCTAGCTTCTCTCGCATGCGGGCGGTTGTACCAGAGCCGGATGAAGAAAGCATACGATAAGAAGATACATCCTCGAAGCTTTCAGATGGGCGACCTTGTGCTGAAGAGGATTCTCCCGCCACAAACAGATCACAGGGGCAAGTGGACCCCTAATTGCAAAGGGCCATACGTTGTCAGAAAAGTATTCTCTGGAGGAGCCTTGCTACTATCTACCATGGACGGTGAAGACTTTACGTCACCTGTGAATTCGGGCGCAGTTAAAAAATACTTTGCTAGAAAGTAACCCGCTGGACAGTAAAAAGAGAGTCCAGGCAAAAATGGGGCATCCCGGCGAACCAAAAACAGAATAAAAGGTTCGGGCAAAAGTTAGGGATAAAATTGAAAAGATGTACTCCCGCGAAGTCGCAAACCTGCATTGGGCGACTTCGGCAAAAAAGGGTATCCCGGTGAATTGAAAACCCGCAAAGGGCGATTCACGCAAAAGTTAGGGATTTAAAAAGCAAATGACTGTGGTCTGAATCTGATACTACAGTTGCTTAGTGGTTTGGGAGCGCCTGAGGGTTCGTTTATCCAACACAATCTCTTCTGAAAACTGAATACCGGGAAAGCGCCAGAGTCAGGCGAGTCATAGGAGGATCAGCTCACGATGTTTGTCTGCACCACGTTGCCGACATGTGTACAAATTCGAGTTGTATTTTATACTTCTTATGCATATATGTATGTGTGTGTGCGTAACTTCCTCTTTTCAAGAGTTGCATTCGATGTACAAAGCTTTGCCTATTCAGAGGCCTGTTATTAATAAAGCATGTTATTCAGTATTCGATGTTTATGCTTTACTGTTTTGTATGTGGAAAACGCCAATGTTCCGATGAACTTGCATGTGCATAACTTTGCTGGCCCTTGCCAATAATTGATAAAACTTCGAATTGACTGAAGTAATGTCACGGACACTAACCCGAATAGATGTGGTTGTATAGATTTGTCTTGTCTCGTTTGTGTTTTGCAGGGTTCTCACCTTTAAAGCGGACAATCAGAACTTGTGGCCCCCAACCGGAGGTTCATGGTGAAAGACTTGACTTCGTGACGCCAATCCCCATGCAAGTCGCATATCATCTTCAGAAGTTGGGATGATTGTTGTCCCTTACCGAAGAGATCAATTTCCCCAGCAAGTTGTAGTTTATCCCCAGAGGATATCCCCAGCCAGTCAAAATCAGTATCCCCTGCAGAGGGTGTACTCCCCAGGGAGTCGAGTATGTGAATGATCAATCCCCCAGCTCAGAGGATTCCTGCAGAGTTTAGCCAAGTCATAGTTGGTTCAGAAGGATTATTCCCATAGAAGATGGTTTTCTTCCCGCAGGTCGTCATGCCTTCGTCAGGATGATTATCCCCAGCGGAGTGGTAGTTCCGAGTTTGTAAGCTGTGCCCAGGCAACATCGTTTCCTCCCAAAGGATTTCCTCGTTCTCCAGCTGAGTCGTTTCCCCAAGAGAGTCGATTCTTCCCCAACGGAGTTACTCTCCCCAGCAGGTGTTATTCTTTCCTCCCAGTGGAAATCGAGGTTTAATCTCTCCCCGGCAGAGTTGGTTGTATGTCCGGCATTTATTTTGACCGGAGGACTTTATGATACTCGTTCATCCCCAGCATGGTGGTATTCTCTCTCGACTGCCATATTGAAGCAAGTTTGTCAGAATTTCCCCAGCAACTGGAGCCTGCATTTGCATTTGCATATAGTGTCATATTTGCATCCACCCGAAAACGCGTAGCATATCCGTGTTGTACGAAGCATTACACCATTCTCAAACATGCGCATTCTGAAACATAAGCCAGGTTGGTTAACCTGTTGTTTTCAAGTGTTGTTTCCCTTGCAGGTGGAGAGAGCTCTTGCTCAGATCAATTACCAAATATTAAAATTCTCAGCATGAGACATGTGATGATAATTTTCGTCTTGTCATTATTCCCCACAGAGTTGCTTGGTTAAGTTTCTCTTACCCCTCCAGCGGAGTATTTCTTCAAGATTGTTGTTATGCCATTATCAAAGGATTTCGTGAATCAATTTGTGAAAGTTGCCGCTTATGTCGCAGTAAGTGTCTGGCAGTGTGATTTCAAAAAAATCCCCAATAGAGTCCTTTTCATATTTATTGCCGTGTCAGCATTAAAGATTGAAAGATTGGACCATTATGTGTTACCCATTTGATTGATGGAGTTAGATACTGCAAAGATAGGCAGAGAAGCTGTATTCGGAGTTGTTTCCCGTAGTGATGGCGGAGTATTACCCGTAGCGATGGCGGTGTTATTTTCCCGTAGTGATGGAGGAGTATTACCCGTAGCGATGGCGGTGTTATTTTCCCGTAGTGATGGAGGATTATTACCCGTAGCGATGGCGGTGTTATTTTCCCGTAGTGATGGCGGAGTATTACCCGTAGCGATGGCGGTGTTATTTTCCTGTAGTGATGGCGGAGTTGTTACCCGTAGTGATGGCGGTGTTATCTTCCTGTAGTGATGACAGAGTACTTCCCGTAGTGATGGCGGAGTTATTTTCTTGTAGTGGTGACAGAGTATTACCCGTAGCGATGGCGGTTTTATTTTCCTGTAGCGATGGCAGAGTATTACCCGTAGCGATGGCGGTGTTGTCTTCCTGTAGTGATGGCAGAGTATTACCCGTAGCGATGGCGGTGTTATTTTCCTGTAGTGATGACAGAGTATTACCCGTAGCGATGGTGGTGTTGTTTACCCGTAGTGATGACGGTGTTATTTTCCCAGAGTATTACCCGTAGTGATGGCGGTGTTATTTTTCGGTGTTATTTTCCCAGAGTTATTTTCCCGTAGTGGTGGCGGAGTTATTCCCCTGTATCGTTGGTAGAATCATGTTTGCTGACAGAAGTACTTCCCCAGTGAAGTCATTCAGATTATTCCTATATTGACAAGTTTAGTGCCGCACAGGCAGTTAGTGTTGAAATCAGATCTGTATCAGGTGGTTGATCAGGTGACCATAACAATCAGGTTCAATTGATGAATGGGGTTCCCCAAGCAGTGGTGCAGTTTATCTCTGCGGTTGGAAAATTTTCGGGTTCTTGGTATTCAACTGTCTTGTACCTCGAATGTTTGAAGGTCGTTCGCTCTTCACCCAGTCGGGTGCAAGCCGTTTGAATAGGGGCAGCTGTTGCACCCTAAAATTTGCTCAACATATTTCACCTGGTTTATGTTTCAATTGCATTGTCATTTGCATAATAAGTCATGTACATAGTCTAATCAGTTGCATAGCATAGCATAATAAGTCATCTAACAAGGGATCAAGTGCCATTCTTATCAGAAAGAGGCCCATCAAGGGGTTTTATTCAAGTTCAAGACCATCCAAGTAATCAAGAAATGAGTTGAAGCTTTGAAAAGTTTGAAGGTCAACCAGTGGATTTCTCTCCTAATTTGAGGTATGTTGAAGATCACCAATGGGAGTATGAGCTATGAATGAGAGTATGGAATGTGCATAAAGATCATGGAAGACCCAGAGGGTCCTTTTGAAGATGATACAAGTCATTAATTCAAGCACAAGAGCCAGAGTTGAAGTACAGTCAATTAGGGTTTCATCTGGGTCAACCCTAGGTCAACTGAGTGATTGAAGAGCATCAAGACTTTGTTGAAGGATGGGGGATTCATGATTTGATATGTGTATACATGTGTGGTTTTGTGCCAAGGAGAAATCAAAAGGAATCAAGAAGAAGAGGAGTTACCAAATTAGGGTTTTAGTGTAAAATCCCCTGATTTAGGTCTAACTTCCAAGCCAGGTAAGTCCAAATGCAAGCTTCAAATGAATTCTTGGTCAACATGAAAATTGTAGAGCTTCTCAATAGCTTTAATTTGAGTACTATAAGTATTCAATAAGATTTGTAGAACTCAAGTTATGGTTCTTGCAAGTTATGGGTCCCCAGAGGACACTGGAATTTATCTATGAAAGTCACTTGACTTCCAAGCAACTTTTGCCCATCAAGGAGTTTTCAAATGGATTCTTGGCCAACATAAGAGTTTTAGATCTGGATCTTAACTTTAATTGGAGTATTAGAAGTCCTCAAGAGGATTTGTAGAACTCAAGTTATGGTCTTGGCAACCCAGGGGTATTTTGGGAAAGTTGAATTACAGATCATTTTTCAACATAGGTCCAAATCTCCATCTTCCACTCCTCAAATGAAACAATGTTCAACATGAGATGTGTTCAAAATGATGTTTTTAGGCTAGATAAAAGGTCATGAGAGTTTGGAATGACTTTCTTCACAAAATCATAAAAATGGCCTAAAATGAAGGTGAATTTTAAATGAACCAAAGTTGAAAATTGGGGTTTTTGATCTACACAACCAAACCAAGCCATATGACATACCAATTTGATTGTAAAATACATTTTGAGAACATTGACATTGCCACAATTTTGAATTGAGGGTTATTTCAATGACTTGCTTTGTAAATGAGTTACTTGAATCATAAGGCACCATTGCAAAACCACACTTCCAAGAAAATGCAAGGCTTCCTTCCATCCTAACACATCCAATATCTCATTTGGAGAGAATTTAAACTCAGAACCAAGTGAATTGCAAGCCAAATCATGAGCTGATATGTGTGTGGCATAAGGAGAGATTCTCATGACATGAGAAGGTGATTTTCTCATTGGATCAATCTAGAACTTTCTAGGGTCTTCAAATACATTCTATATATATATATATACATATGAAGAGGTTCAGAGCAAGAGTTGGTGAGAATTGAAGGAGAGAAGAGAGATTGAGATCAAAAAATTTCTGTTGCAATTCAGAATCGATTACAAGCATTTCATCCATTTCCATCCAAAATTTTGATTGCATTCACTTCCATTGATACTAGTGAGTGTTTCCAGATCAAGTTCCAAGCAAATTGGTGGAGAAATCGTGTTCTTGCAGTTGAAAATCTTCATCTGCAACTCAGATTCGGATTCCAAGATCCAAGCTACTTCAACCAATTCTTTTGCATACAGAAGCGAGATTATGACTCATTGAAGGTGTCTGGAAATTCCCAAAGCTTGATTTGAAGATTTCATACCTCTGTGCATCAAGATTTCGCAGGTATGCACTTTTCAATCCACAACTTAATTTAAGTACTTTCAATAGATATTGTTAGGTTAGAATGATTGTAGGTGATTAGTAGAAGCTTTCTGGTAGCTTTAGGATCGATTTAGATACAATTAGTTGAGTGGCACCGTTTCTGTTCAGGAGAGTATCTTGATGAATCTTGTGATAGAACCTTAGGTTGATAGTTAGAATTGACCAGGGTGAAGTGGTGAAGAGATTAAGCTACTCAATTTCAAGATTGGTGAGTTTTGGTGATTGACCAATTTCTGAGTTTCCCATCGTGTTTTGAGGAGGAGTATGTTTCAATGATTGTGGATGCCATGGTTAGATTCAGTGTAAAATTTGGAATGAGTTAGGGTTTTGTTTTTGATTTTTGATGGAGATTTGATGGAACACGATGGAGAGGGATGAAGATGATGATGCTCTGTTTCCATGGCTTCCCTCTCCCTCCAGAATTTGAATTGGAGAAGACAAGTTGGTAGCCATTAGATCCTCACGAGACCTTTGACCAAAACGAGATCCAATGGCCACGATTTGCCCTCAGCTTGTGAAGGAGAAGTCCGAGGATCAAAACGCATCGTATCATTTAAGTTGCAGCTTGGGCCTAAATGAATTCATGATATCCACACCCCTGTTCAGAAGCCCAATAGATTTTGCACTGAATTGGATTGCTTTTCACACCATGATTTTTTTCATTTTTCTTTCTATTTTCCAGTTAATTGTCTGAATGATATTGGGCCTAGCGCGCTTTCCTATTATCACCCCCTCTCTGGGCCCAGTTGGTGAATGAACTGATTTTTATTACTATTTGACACGCATCTTTTCCATTTTTCCATATTTTCTTTTATTTTCACATTTAGTTTAAGTTCTTTAAAAAAATCATAACTAATTGGAAAAATTAATATTTTTAGGAGGAAGTTTTTTCCCCATTTTCATCAAGACATCAGGAAAATTATAAAAGAATAAAAAATGTCATTTCATGCACTTTTCTATTTTTGGTTTATTTTTACTTTTAATAACTTTTATTTCATTTTCATTTGATACATGTTACTTGCTGAATTTAGTATGATCATTTCACTTTGATTTTTGATGCCATTCTTTTTTCTATGGTTAGAGTATAGTATTAGGTTCCCCCTGGAATTTTATCACATTTTTGTGATTTAATTTTATTTAGTTGTGAACATCAAACTTTAGGGTGCTAGAATTAGGGTTTCAACTTGACATAGGTGCATTTCAACACATAGTTTTGGGGTTTTTAGTTTGATTTAGGCCTTGGGGCTTATGTGGGGTATAGGGTACATAGTTAGGGTCCCTTAGAAATTAATCTAGGATTTTATGATGAGTTTTTCCATTTTATTGGATTTTTGCAAGTTGGTTGATATTGGTGTGTTCCCTCTTGGAATATTGTGTTGTTTGATGGGGTTTGGGCCTTTTCATTGGGTTTTGGAGCTTGTGCTTGGCTTGTGGAGCTAGTGAAGACCATGGAAGATGATTGAAGACAAATAATGATGCTTGGAGCTTGGAGATTCTCTTGCTTGAAAATTGCTTGATGAAGACTTAGGAGATAGGAGATATAGGAGAGCTCTAGAGTAGACTGATTTCTTCTGTCAAACATAGAGAGCTTCTTGTGCCTCTATTCCATCCTATGACACAAGGTCCCCTCAAAGAGTTCCATCTCTCCTTAGGAGGGATGTAGAGCATACTTTGATTGGGTAGAACCTTAAGGATACCTTTCATTTGCTGTGTTAAGATATTGAGTGATTTCCCTGGGTTATCATTAAGCCTCTTGACATTCCAACTTCCTCTATTAAGTTGATTCTCTCCTGTGAGTGTCTGCATTGAAGTTGAAGACTTATTGAAGATAAGAATTTCATTGAAGACTGGATAAGAGGAAGCTTGTGCCTGTCAAGGATGGATATCTGTGGAAGGCTAGGGTTTTGCTGCTGACTGAAGTTGTCTATTGTTGGGACTCAGTGCTTGCTAAAGCTGAAGATTATTGGAGACAAGAGCTTACCTGAAGTTTGAATATCATCGGAAAGTGAGAATGGGATCTTGCTTGAAGTTGTTACTGTTAACCTTTTGTTGTTAATCTACTGTAGCTGCCAGAGCTGGTGCTGTTTGAACTGCTTACTATAAGGAGCTGGTGTTGCTGTCTGAGCTAGTGTTGGATATGGTTTTCTTTGCTGTATTGTTTGTTGATTTGCCCCTAGGCTTGAGGTGAAGCTGTTTCACTTTGCCTATTGTTTTCCAGGTTCGAGGTTGAGTGGGACTCCCTTGCCTCTTTTGTTGCTGCATCTCATACATATTTACTGTTTACTGTATATCTTCTATTTCTTTTGCCGTTTATCCCCTAGGATCTCTGATTTCCTCTGCGCAGGAGGGAATTATGACAGACATTAGGTTGTAATCCATGCATGATAACATTAGGATAGTTTTGATTCCCCTTTCAAACCCTAGATTTTTTAGATTTCTCTTCTATCTCAAAACAATTCAAAACTCAATAATAAGGATAATCGATGTCGTACGCTACGAGCCTTAAGATGTTTGAGAAAGGTTGCTGGAGGGTCACTCTTCAGTAATCTGATTACTTAGTGTCTTACCCTTAGGGTGACATACGACGTAGTCACCCTCAAATCATAGTCTCTAGTGCGTCAGAGATTGCAAACATCATAAAAAACAGTTCTTGCGTAAAAGACTGGAAAACAAACATCAAAGTGTCATTTTTGTCCGCTTGGACTCTTAATCAGGAAAAACCCTTTCATAAGGAGATACAAACATTCAGACAAGCTTGTGTCTTCCGTAGCCCGAACTACGTTTGCTCTGATCTTTCATGCTGTATGAAAGTACGTAGGCATAGGATGCGATATCCTAGCGAGCAACCTTCCCCTCCTTTCCAGTAGGTAGGCGAACTACGTCGACTCTGATTTCTCATTCCAGGCGGGAATACATAGGCATAAAGTGCGACACTTTGCCGAGTCATTTCATTTTCTTTTAACCCTTGACCTGTAGAATAGATAGAATAACAATCCGTACTAGAAAACAAGCGTGGATCCCGTCGAGTACGACGGACGTGAGGGGTGCTAATACCTTCCCCTTGCGTAACCGAATCTCGAATCCAGGATTTGGTTGCGATGACCATTCCTTTCCCGTCTTTGCATTAGGTTTACTTCGAGCGTTTCCTTTCCCTCCTTTGGGATAAATAACGCACGGTGGCGACTCTTCTGTTTAGCCAGCGCCGATTTTCGCAGTAGCGACAAATGGTATGCACGACTTGTTGTCTTGTGCCCTCTCTTTGATCATTAATATGACTTGAGTATGATATTTTGTGCTACTGCCCTACCATGTTCCTTGTGTCATTTGAATTCATTTCACCTTGCCTTGTGATTGATATTGCTTCTTGTGTGATGTTTAGGTCATTTGATTGTGTGTGGGCATTTTGTTTTGTCATTGTGTTTTGTTTGCAAGTCTTTGATGTGGTTTGGACATGTGATGCTTATGTGATATGTTTGCATGATATTGATGTTTATCTTGTATGAGATTGATATGACTGTGTTTGATGCCTTTTCTTTGTGGTTGATGATTGTTTCTTGTTTGTATTTTGTTCATTATGCATCTTTCTTCTTCATCTTCTCTCTCTCTTTGAGACTTATTTCATCCTTGTTTTCATTTTTGATTGAATTGAATAATATTTACTTATGCTTGCTCACATGATACCTTAGGATTCCTAGTCCCTCTTAATTTCTAATTAAGATGGGAGTAGGAGAGCCATTAGGCTTTCAATCATTTGCATGATAACAAGTAGGTTAACCCCTTTTAACCTCAACTCTAGGTCCATCATTTGTATGATAACATTAGGTAGACTTCCTTTTATTCTCAACCTTAGGACCATTTTGTATGACAAAATTAGGGTTTTTTAGTTTCCCTTTAGTGTTTTCTTTTGTGTCTTCTCTTCTCATCTCAAACGACTTTAAGACACTTAATAAAGAATGATGAACTTTGTGCAGCACGAGCCTTAAGTATATGGGAAATGATGAGTGAGGGATTTCTCCTCGCTTGTCTAGAGTGTTTAGTGTATGCCTTTTGGGCGATATGCGACACATTCGCTCCTATATCATAGTCTTTAGTGCAACTTGAATCTCAAACAAATTCAATTCACTTCATTAAAACTCTTAAACCAAATTCAAACCCTTTTGTCTTTTGGGATTGTTCTTAAACTCATTTTCAGAAAAATGTACGTTACTTTTCCATTCAATCGCAAACAGGATTCGATCCTAACTGCTGGAATGGGAACTTAACGTCACTCATAAAAAATACTTAACCAACCTGTGGTTTAGTAACCCGAACTACATTTTCTATGATTTCTCATACTAGATGAGGACACGTAGGAACAAGACGGCGATGTCTTGGCGAGCAACCTTCCCCTCATCACCCGTAGTTTTCTGAACTACGTTGACTCTGACTTTCCCATTGCACGAGGGAATACGTAGGCATAGGGAGACGATGTCCTATCGAGTCTCCTTTTTCTTTCCCTTTCCCTGTTTAGAAGTAGCTTTTAGATAAATCACCTCTTTGGTTAGACAACAAGCGTGGATCCCGTTGAGTACAACGGACGTGAGGGGTGCTCATACCTTCCCATTGTGTAACCGACTCCCGAACCCAAGATTTGGTTGCGATGACCTTGACTTTTCCCATTCTTTTAGGTTTTCTTCAATCGTTTCCCTTCCTTCTTTTGGGGATAAATAACATTCAGTGGCGACTCTTCTGTTTGTTTCTGCCGGCCCTTTCTGCAATTGCGACAACTGGTGACTTTACCGGGGACTCTGGTTCCCTATGCGAGTCAATCATAGCGCTTGTCTTTATTGTATCTTTGGGGTGTTTACTTTTGTGCAGTTATTTGTATGTATATGTTTACTCTTGTACACTATTGCATCTCCATTTTTTACTGTTATCATATTATGCTGCTGTTGGGTGGGTTTTTCCATGAGAGATAAGCTCAATACCCAGGCTTGAGTACACACATAGGATTAGTGTGGAGAGTAGTGTGGACTTGTGTGGAATTTAGTCATGCAAGAGTTCACGTGAAATTCATGTCCATATAAGTTTTTCTTTGAAGACGTCTTATCCTGCGCATTTAGGGCAGTTAAGGAGATGTTGAATTAGAAAAATAACGACTCTGGAGATTGTTTATTGGGAAGTCAATTGAGACCTCCTTGATTGACCATGATGCCAAACCAGAAATGGTGAACGTGTCATCGTTACTCGACCTGAGAGCCCATGATACTGATGACCTGCGTAGGATGTTATAAAAAGAACAAAATTTTTTTCAATATTTTTTTATTTTATGATTTTTTGGATATTTTTATGAATAATTTAGAAAAAAGTGAAAAAAATAATATTTTAAAAAATGATTTAATTAAAATACGAAAATAATAATTAAATAATAATAAAAAACTATTTTTGTTATTTTTTTAATGAAAGATAGAAAAATTTAGAGTAAAAATAATAAAAAACAAAAAAGTGACAAAGGTGAGATTCGAACTCTCAACCTCTCACACTCATAACTCCTTACACATGTCCTCCTGCCAATTGTGCCATTTTTACTTTTTAGAAAAAAAATGCATGCCATATGATATTTACCTGCAAAAAGTCAAACGACTACACAAATTTGTTAGTAATTGATTAAATGCAATAAAAATGCAATGAAATGCGACGACAAATCTTAGGGCAAAATTTGGGGTATTACAGTTGCCCCTATTTAAATAACTTCACCGGGTGATTCGAGTGGCGGAGACTCAAGGAATCATGGTGGAGAGATTTAAATATAGATAACCGAAAATTTTGCCCTTATATGTGGCAATATGCAATGTTATGGACCAAACAAGACTAATGCAGACAATGCCATGAATATGATATGATGTGTATGCTGGAATGATGAGTGCGAAAATGCTGATGAATACGACGACACAGGGACAGACGCTACGAGAAGAACACACTGGGGAAAACGACGTGCTGGGACACAGTACGACCTGGGGAATTCTAAAATGATGGTCAACTGGTGTGAACACGACCAATTGTCATTTTGGAACGAGATTCTCAAATGGAGATGACACCTGTGAGACGGCCTCCACTGGGAATCTAAAAGTAAAACTGGATCAAGTACGATTGCAAGATCGATCACAGAATGCATGGAGCATTGAGCAAAGAATAACATCCAAGCTTCTGTAACCTATCCCTCGTGACAGGATCAAACGGACTTTTCGGGAATCCGTAGCAAATATACAGGGTAAAAAAGAACCGGCTGTATGCCAAAATAAATGGACTTTTAGGATAAGATCCTTAAATGGAGATGGCACCTATGAGATGACCTCCACTAGGGAATGCCTAATAATAAAACTGGATCTACACGGTTGCAAGATCGATTACAGAATGCTGGAGCATTGAGCAAAGAATAACATCCAAGCTTCTATAAACTATCCTTCGTGATGGGATCAAATGGATTTTCGAAAATCCGTATCAAATATACAGGGTAAAGACCGGCTGTATGCCAAAATAAATGGACTTTGATGGGAACTGCCCTGATAAGCTTCTCGAGGGAGAACTGTCACTTATCGTTGGAAGGGACTTATGTGCCATAATGGATAAGCACTCAAATAAAGAGGCTGCTGCTTATCTGATATATAAATCTTCTCATATTTAAGGTCGGCGCCTGGAATACGATTCTGATTTTTCTTTTACTAAAGGATAAATGAAATTCTTCATACTTCAAGATCGTGCTCTCCTGAATATGAAAAGGGTAAACTGAACATCCTCATAATTCAAGATCGTGCTCTCCTGAATATGATTCCGCTCCTAAAGGGTACATGAACTTCCTCATTCTTCAAGATCGTGCTCTCCTGAATATGATTTGGCTCAAACCTCCCCGTACTTCAAGATCGTGCTCTCCTGAATACGATTTGGTTTCTTCTTTTACTAAAGGGTAAATGAACTTCTTCATAATTCAAGATCGTGCTCTCCTGAATATGATTCCGCTCCTTCTTTTACTAAAGGGTAAATGAACTTCTTCATACTTCAAGATCGTGCTCTCCTGAATATGATTCCGCTCCTTCTTTTACTAAAGGGTAAATGAACTTCTTCATACTTCAAGATCGTGCTCTCCTGAATATGATTCCGCTCCTTCTTTTACTAAAGGGTAAATGAACTTCTTCATACTTCAAGATCGTGCTCTCCTGAATATGATTCCGCTCCTTCTTTTACTAAAGGGTAAATGAACTTCCTCATACTTCAAGATCGTGCTCTCCTGAATATGATTCTGGTTCAAACCTCCCTATACTTCAAGACAACAGGGAAAATGGAAGCCCAACTGCTCCATGGAGATGGCCATTTGTTGCGAGTCATAACGAAGTTAGGATCGGCTTCTTAGGTGAGAAATGTCGCATACCGATGCTGTAAGATGTAGGATTGTAAAGCGTTGTACTGATAAATTTTCCAGGCGTGAACTGGCGTGTATTTGTAAAGGATTGTGGTTGATTTTCTTGAAAGATAGTGCAAAATAAATGCACATCCGGGTACAGGGAGAAACTTCTCGGGCGAGAACAGTCGCGCATCTGCCATGGTATGGTGAAAATCTTTAGATGGTGAAAAATAAATGCACGTCCGGTTGGGCTCGACGACCGACAAGACTGAGATTCAATCTAGGATCGAGCTAGAAAGAAGACTGGTAATCAAGACTCCATCGAGGGAATGAACTCGAAGGGTAAATATCTTATCTTGGTGAGGAAAGATAGCTGAAGTAACCGTCATCCACGAGGATCGAGCTCTGTGGGGAAACTGGAAACACATATGTATTTTATGCTTAGGGCTGACAATCTATTTTAGAGAGAATGGACAAACCCTAGTTACTCGGCGGTAACAACCAATGATGGTGAAACACAATGAACCTGTGAATGCTAACGTATGTGTTACTGCATATGTTAATGTGAATGTATGTTAATGTCTATGTAGTTAAATATGCAAGATGTTATGAAATGAGTATGTAATGAGTATGTGAAATGAATATAGGCATGTGATGCTTATGCCCTTGCGTACGCTGACGAAACTGACTAGAGACGGGACGAGAGATGAAATAAACATCTCGACGGGGATACCCTGCATTCTCTGCAACCAATACGTCAATCATGGGTGAGACGGATCAATGGTAGAACCGAATCTGGTTTCAAAATTTCTGAATTCTCTGGGGAGAAGGTAATCTGCTTGGGTGCACAGTATCACGTCTTCACATGGGGAGAAGAAAACCTGAGGGACACTTTCGAGTTAGAAAGAAAAAGTTGTCAGCTTATAGTCTCTCTGGGGACTGTGATGAGGCAATAGTTTAGGAGTCTGTTGCAACACTGAGGTTTATTGGGGAATGAAGGCCGCTGCGAGTAAAATCCATTGGGTGTATGAGGAAAAGTTGTGAAACCACATAGTTTTGATCTTGAAGGATCTTATAGTAGTCGCCATTTGTTTCCTTTAAAAACATGGTGCCCCAGGATACTTGCGTTGCGAGGTAGGGTCATCTCAAGAGGATTTTATAGAGAACACCGAGTCCGGTTGCCCCATTGTTCTCAAACTCTTTGAGAGATTTGTCAGGTCTCGACGTAACTGGCACAAATTAATCGTGTTACGACAAAATCTTTGGGAAATAGCTCTTAAGAATGTCAGACTCGCGTTGGTAAGCGAATTGGGAAACTGCCTGCCCCTGTTCAGTAGGATCTTCAAGTTCCACGGGTTATGTTCATATGTAAATCTCTAAGATATCAAGCAAAGTTGTCATGCCTGAAATGCCTATCCTGAGCTTGTCAATGTACACATATATTTGTCCTGAATTTTTGTTTTGAAAAAAGATATCACGATAACTTGTGACCGAAATCACTAGTCAGGATATAAGTTTTAATTATAATGCCAACATGAATTTTTTCTGAGCATAGCTCGTAGGAGTCAGGAAACGTGATCTTGTCAAGTATGCTTTCAACCGAAGTCCCACTTCAATTAGGTCTTTTAAAGGTTGTATCGTGGCTCGGTTCACGGTTTGAGAAACAAAAGATAAAGGCTCAAAGTTATATTTGTACCCACCCATTCTTCGTGATGTTCTCCAATCCTAATTCAGTTAATCGGATACGAACGCTTATATCTCAAGCGGATTTGCTATGGTCGAGAACTTATCAAGGCTTTGGACATGGCAGTCACTCACCTATTTCTTTTGGCGTTTCTATCACACGACCTTGTTCTTTAATAGGGATTATAAAAAACTACTAGTTTGGTGTTCTTATTCCCTAACTTTTGCCTGGACAACGTCTTTTGATCTGACTTTGGAGTCCAGCGGGATGCCCCAGTTTTGCCTAAGTCTCCTTCATAGGTTTTGACTTAGCAGGCTCTTATTTTTTTGAATATTCTTTTATGCACAAGTCGTGTAAATCTTTTGAAAGGCTCGTGACTGCCCCACTCCTTAGGTAACCGAGGGATAGTCATTGTATTGGACTTCTTAAGATGCTAAGGATAAATTCTCGAAGGTTTGCTCTTCCTTTTTAAGAGTCTAAGCGCTCGATCGGTTTAACTGAAACCTACCCTGCCCCAGGTTAGGATGAAGGTTCTTAAAAAGAAAGAAAAACTCCTACTTCAAGGCTCAAAGGGTTGACTAGGGATTAACATCCTTATATCTCCAGTGTTTGAGATTTGAAACAATGCCTTACATCATCAGCGGGTTTCAATCGAAAGCATACGACAAGAAATCTGACGTTTTGGGTTCGTCATCCTCCCCCTAATTCTCCATCAGAACAAGAGATCGGGTAAAGTTGGCATTATGATTTATGAAAACGTTTTTTGAATGAGTGAAACGAATGGATTTATTCAAGACAAACATATGCGTTGTATTAATTAATCAAAGATAAACAAGTTCGTACATGCTAAATATGCTTAATCAAAGAGAAATACATATAAATAAACAAATGAACTGTCGGAAAAATCCTTCTAAATAGTTTATGAAATTCAAAAGCAACAGTTTCCTTTGGCGGAGCCTTAATGGAAAGGTCATCTGGTTTATGATCCCTGTGAGTCGTCATGGCTTGCCCCAGTTAGGCTGGTCACATCTTCAACAGTTTTCAGTCGTTGCTTCAAAATAACTTTCCCAGATTCTTTGTTGATCCCGGTCATATCATCTTGAGGATTGCTGAAATGAAGCGAGCTAGGCCTTTGAATAATTACTGGATTCGGCTGATTTGCTGAGAGGTCAACATACTTTGCAGAATTCGAACTCGACAAGTGAGGGACCCCGAGAGGAATCTCGATCTTCGGCTGAGCATTGCTAAAAGACAACTTCTTCGCTTCTAGCAAATTTCTGACAACTTTCTTAAGAGCATATCAATTCTCTAGATCATGGCCGGGCGCACCCTCATGAAATCAACAATGAGCGGCAGCGTTGTAACTTGCAGGTAACGGATTAGGCGGAGGACCCAAAGCACGGGTGGTAATCAGACCCTGTTGTACCAAATGGGGGTATAACTCAGTGAAAGCCATCGGAATTGGAGGACAAGGTTTATACTGACTTTTACGGAGATAAGGAACCTGATCCTGTGATTGCTGATGAACAGGAGCGTTGGGCACTCGTTGACTGTTGACAGGACCCTGCATGGGCGGATGACCGGAAGGTTGCTGATAAACTGGTGCTTGATATACCGGAGCTGACTGCACAGGCTGGTATGTAGGAAACTGCTGATCGAAAGGAGGTGCAACAGTAACTACATAGGGTCGTTGAACATATGGAGACGGATAGCCTTGAACATAACTCTGCTGATGTTGCCAAGGTGGAGAAGTAGCTGTTTTGCGGTTCCTCGAACGTGCAGGTCCTTTACCATGGTCGGAGTTAGGAGTTTTGCACTTTGGAGGGGTAGCTCGTTGAACTGGTTGAGCACTAGGAGGCACCAAACCGGATTGAAGACCGTGAGGAGGTACATTCTCGACAGTAACAACTGGTTGCGGTTCCATAACGGTATTAGTAGTCTCAGAAACAACAGTAGACTGAGCATCCACCTTCACACTAAGAGCTCGTAGCATCTCCAAAATCTGCCCTACACTTCCTCGAAGATCTTCGAGTTCATGGCTGACACGGTTGATCTCTTGATTTTGATCTTCCATCCTTTTGAAGGGTCGTATTGACGCAGAGAACTTAGGGTGACAAAACTGGAAGGTGAGAGAACCGAGTATGAGAAACCGGGAGACACATGCAATGCAAAAGTATGATGCTAAAATGTGAATGCAAATGAAGATTTCATGGAATTCAAATATTTACGAATATTGCGGAATACCAAGGAAACTTTTAATTCTTTGAAGACAGATTACAAATAATATTCTTGCAACCAAAATAGCTAAATAAAAGCCTGGAAAGTCCTAGAGAAAGCATCTCCCACAACTTCAGTGAGCAGACGGAGAGTCAGAGGAAAATAAATATTCGTAGAGCCTTCTCTTCTTGTAGGATTGTATCTCATCATTCTTCGACTGAATCTGCTTTTGAAGTTCTTCGTACTCGCTGACCATCACATGGTATTTGTTCTTCCATGATTCTGTTTCGCGTTGTGATCTTTTCAAAGTAATCTTCAAAGTCTCAACTTCAGTCATGAAATACTGGACAGGTTCTTCTCTTTGAGGTAAAGGATCTTGGCGAGAGTAAGGCATCTTCAACTCAATAGCTCTTCCTCGGACCCATTGAAGGTATGGTTCCATGGACACACAATTAGGTCTTCCCAAACTTTCTTTGTCCTTCTTATGCAGATGATTCCAAGAGGATAGAATCTGATCTTGAAGCTTTTTGTCGTCTTCGAAAAAGATTTTCTCCACATGAATACCTTTAGGTGGTTCCTTCAAGGGGTATCCCAACTGTCGGCGAGATAGGACTGGATTGTAGCTAATTCCTCCATTGAAACTGAGCAAAGGCACATTGTTGAATTTTCCACAACTATCAATGATCGATATCCCATCATACATGCGATTATACCAATCAATATCAGAGTGAGTCAAAGCCATAACTTTTTGCGACCAACGTTCTTGATTAGGTCTCCAGAACGGACCGGACTTGGGTAAGTGAGAAATAAACCACTTGTATAGTAATGGCACACAACATGTAATCATTCCTCCACCATGAAAGTTTCGAAGATGTATTGAATGATAAGTATTACCCAATAGTGTTGGAATTGGATTTCTCCTCATGAAGGTCTTGATTGCATTAAGGTCCACAAACCCCTCAAAACTAGGAAAAAGCAGCAACCCATAAATAAGCAAAGCAAATATTGTCTCAAAGGCAAACATGTCTTTATGATCGGCATAAAATTGGGCCTTCTTAATTAGGAAGTCCCTGAGAAAACCGGAGGTCCCCCCTTTGGTGATCATATTGTTTTTGACCTCGGATATCCTTAGACAAATGGCTTTAGCAATATCTCGTTCTTTAGGGTCTTCCTCCAAGAAAGGGAATGGAGACTTATCCAAGATAGGTAATCCCACCAACTGAGAGTACTCTTCTAAGGTAGGTAAAAGCTGATAATCTGGAAAGGTGAAGCAGTGATAATCTGGATCATAAAACTGTAGCAAAGTCACAAGAAGTCCTTCGTTTACTTGAACCTTCAATAAAGACAATAGCCTTCCATATCTGTTTTGGAACTTTTCTTGATCTTGAACCAACTCCCTTAGCTTCTCTAGGACTTCCAAATTAAAACCCTTAAAAGTAAATTTTAAAGTATGCTTCCTAGGGTGATCCATGGTATCCTGCAATGTTCATAGATAGAGTTTGAATTCCATGAAGTCTTAATGTAATATGATGCTTTATGAATGCAATGCATGAAAACATATAAAGTCCTAGGTTAAAAGAACGTGAGCGGAGTTAAGGTCTACCCATCCCCAAAAGGAGTGTACTATAGGTTAGTTGTACCTGCAGAACAAGGTTCTAAAAAGTGCCCAAAGTCATCAGCCCATCTTTCGGATACTATCGACCTTCCGATTGACTCGGGGGTTAATAATATTCTCAAGAGAACCTCTTTTGAGTGTAGTATCGCGTAGCAACCGTTGTAGGATTACTCCCACATAGTTCCTGCACTACGTCCTAAATAAGGCCAAGGTGGTGTTAAGGTACTACGGTCCTCAATATCACAGACTCCAATCGACCATGGAAAAAGTTTTCACGATTACTCGTTCAACCGAACCATTTTCGAAAAGGTCTCAACTGAGCGGTGATTCTCGAATCAGCTTGGTCGGGATTCAACTCCCTATAAGCCTCATCGAATATATCCCCATCCTATAATAATGTCACTAGTCCGGGCGTAGGACTTATCTCACAACACAAGGAACCATCCCAAAATCAAAGTACAATATATACATGCAAATGAATAGCAAAGCAAATGGTAATAAATATGAACAAATTAGGGATAACCCTCAAAAGTTAAGACGTCCCCAGTGAAGTCGCCATTTTCTGTTGCGGTGGAAATAGGATATCAAATTATTAATTAATTTGAATCACAATTCAATTCACAACCGCTCTTTGATTTATCCGAAGGAAAAGGTCAAAAGAGGGAAAACCTATTTTTGCATCGTAAACACAATGCGGGGAAAGATCTAGGGTTCGGGGGTTGGTTAAGATTAGGGAAGGTATTAGCACCCTAAACTTCTGTAGTACTCTACAGAAACCTTTTGTTCAAATGTTTACTATTTGCTTTATTTATTTGCTTAAGGTATATGTACAAAGGGATTACAAGTGAGAAAAGAGACCTAAGGGGTTAATTCTAAGTTTACTCGGCAAGACATCGCATCTTGTGCCTACGTATCCTTACGGGAGTGGAATCAGAGTAATCGTAGTTCCCCTCAAAAGGGAGGTTAGAGACTTCTTGACTGTGGTCAAGGTCTCAAGGGGAATAAACATGTCTTAAGGACACGCTTACGCGGAGTGTAGGAACTCCAAATTTCTACGTTGAATTGTTAAGTTATAATTAGGGTTAAATTAGGGATTCCACGGCGGGAAACCCTAAAATGAGCGCGGCGGCTCTTTGACCTAATGCTAGGGGTAAAATTGTAATCTTGCCTGCGGCGAGGCATTTGTGAAAATTAGGGTTTGTAAGGGTGTAATTTTGAGGGTTTGAATGTGTGAGGGTTTATGGACTATTGGCGCGGCGGCCAAACAGTTAAACCTAACCTTCGGATGTGTGCAATGTGACAGAAATAATGGTAAACGCGTGAGATAATTGAATTGCAAACAGAGAGATAATGTCATAATTTAAACCATGCAAGCAGAAATTTAAAGGCAGAATTTAAAGAGCGATTGTTAAGTTCGCGAGGTTACATGAGAGGAGCAGATACAATATGATAATGAAATTTGAATTGAACAATAATAAAATGAAATAAATAACGGTTCTAGTTATTATTTTCAAAAAAAAAAAGATTTTAGTTATTATTTTAAATTTATCTAAAAAAAAGTTTTTCTTAAAAATAATAGGTTTTCATATTAATTTGGAAAAGATGTTAATGTTATTTATTTTAAAAAACAGATTTTTATATTATAACAAGTTTTAATAAATTAATGATAACAATAATAATAATAATGGTAATAATAATGATAATAATGATAATAATAATAAATAATGATAATAATAATACTACTAATAATAATAATAATAATAATAATAATAATAAAGCAATAATGAATTTTAAATATGCCAAATAACCCAACAATGTTGCTAACGCAGAAATGCGCTCATCGCAACCAGATCTAAATCGGACGAAACAAAATTTATCGCAAAGAAAAAGAAATTAAGCAAAAAATAGTATTATTGCTCACACAAAAATGCGATCATCGCAACCAGATCGAACTAACACAAATGTCACGCGTCATGCACACAAATGTGCAAACATCGTATCGACATAATTCGATCAAAAATCTTATATATATATAAACTCTAACAATTTAAAAATTATATATATATATATAAACGTAACAGTAATAGATAAAGAAAAAGAAATAACGGTAATAGATGAAGAAAAAGAAATAACGGTAAAAGATGAAGAAAAAGAAACAACAGTAATAGATGAAGGAAAAGAAATAACGGTAAACGATGAAGAAAAAGAAACAATAGTAATGGATGAAGAAGAAAACTAAATAACGGCAAACGACACTCACTCCTCTTAGGTTTTTTTCATTCTCCCCCTTTTTTCCAACAAGGCAACACATGTATATATAGGGAACAAATTAGGGTTAACACCAAATTGTCAATAATGTCCCTAAAGCCCATTTTAAAGCCCAAACTAAATAATTAGTTAAGAAAAAATAAAATTTAAATAATTTAAAATAATTAAAATAAACTTAAAATAAAAACTAATAATCCTATTGATTCCTAAAATCAAAAATATTATAAAAAGAACAAAATTTTTTTCAATATTTTTTTATTTTATGATTTTTTGGATATTTTTATGAATAATTTAGAAAAAAGTGAAAAAAATAATATTTTAAAAAATGATTTAATTAAAATACGAAAATAATAATTAAATAATAATAAAAAACTATTTTTGTTATTTTTTTAATGAAAGATAGAAAAATTTAGAGTAAAAATAATAAAAAACAAAAAAGTGACAAAGGTGAGATTCGAACTCTCAACCTCTCACACTCATAACTCCTTACACATGTCCTCCTGCCAATTGTGCCATTTTTACTTTTTAGAAAAAAAATGCATGCCATATGATATTTACCTGCAAAAAGTCAAACGACTACACAAATTTGTTAGTAATTGATTAAATGCAATAAAAATGCAATGAAATGCGACGACAAATCTTAGGGCAAAATTTGGGGTATTACAGTAGGCAATGTGGTTGCCAAGAATGGGGTCTCTGGGTTTACTTTGTCTTTCTTGGTGGACAAAGCCCAGAAGTACGCCAAAGAGGGTTGTTGGGTGGTCTTTAGCGCTATTTTGGCTCTATGCATCTATGGTATTGTGATGTTCCCAAACATACATGACTTAGTTGATATGGATGCTTTTAGTATCTTCGCATCAATAAACCTTATACTCATTCTCTTAGGAGATTTGTATCATTCAATACATTACAAGAATGAAAGGAGCAGAGGGAAGACTGTCTCTTGATGTACTCTGATCTTCCATAAATGGTTCATAGATTATCTTCCATGTATAGGAGCTTTCTTTGACTTGAGGGATACACATGAGTGGTCTCAGAGGCTTATGGGTTTGACTGCTAAGGACATTACTTGGTTCAATTGGGATTTGCTTGGTGTGGAGATTGTTTTCAGTTGTGTTAGTTTTCCCAATGCACCTCTAATGGGGAGAAAAAGGGGAGTTAATTATAATGCTTCTCTCGCCATTAGGCAATTTGGGTATGCTTTGAGAGGACCTCCGAAAGATGAAGAAGTACATGAATCTCTGTACTATAACAGAGTAGCTAATCCTGATGTTCTAGCCAAGATTGTTGAAGCATGGGGAAGGATTCACAAGAAGGGGAAGATTCTTTTAGGAAAGTGTGACTGCAGCGCTTATGACACTTACTTAGAGTGGATTTAGAGGAGAGTTAAGAAGATATTGTTTCCATTTCCTATTGAAGAACCCTTGTACCCCCTGATGATTGAAGAGCCTACAACAATTGATATTCTGAGATATGATAAGCTTCGAGTAGAGAAACAAGAGTTGTGAAAGGAAAATAAAGAGCTGAAAAGAGAGATCAGTCAATTGAAGCGTGACAAGAATGAAGTTGTTTACCTAGCCAGGGCAAAGACAAAAACCTTGGCTAAGATGGAAAAGGAGTTGGCTGAAGAAATTCGGGTACGAGAACAAGTTGGTCAAGATTTGAAGAGTATTGATAGCTGTTGCGGTGGAAATAGGATCACAAACTATTAATGAGTTTGAATCGCAATTCAATTCACAACCGCTCTTTGATTTATCCGAAGGAAAAGGTCAAAAGAGGGAAAACCTATTTTGCATCGTAAACACAATGCGGGGAAAGATCTAGGGTTCGGGGGTTGGTTAAATTTAGGGAAGGTATTAGCACCCTAAACTTCTGTAGTACTCTACAGGAACCTTTTGTTCAAATGTTTACTATTTGCTTTATTTATTTGCTTAAGGTATATGTACAAAGGGATTAAAAGTGAGAAAAGAGACCTAAGGGGTTAATTCTAAGTTTACTCGGCAAGACATCGCATCTTGTGCCTACGTATCCTTACGGGAGTGGAATCAGAGTAATCGTAGTTCCCCTCAATAGGGAGGTTAGAAACTTCTTGACTGTGGTCAAGGTCTCAAGGGGAATAAACGCATCTTAAGGACACGCTTACGTGGAGTGTAGAAACTCCAAATCTCTATGTTGAATTGTTAAGTTGTAATTAGGGTTAAATTAGGGATTCCACGGCGGGAAACCCTAAAATGAGCGCGGCGGCTCTTTGACCTAATGTTAGGGGTAAAATTGTAATTTTGCCTGCGGCGAGGCATTTGTGAAAATTAGGGTTTGTAGTTTGTAAGGGTTTGAAGTTGAGGACTATTGGTGCGGCGACCAAAAGCTAGACCTAACCTTCGGATGTGTGTAGTGTGACATGGAATATTGATGAAGGTGTGAGATAATTGAATTGTAAACAGGACATAAGACAGAAGTTAAAGCCATGCAAACAGAAATTTAAAGGCGGAAACTTAAAGCGCGATTATTAGATTCGCGGGGTTACATATGAGAAGCAGTTACAATATAGTAATGAAATCTGAATGAAAAATAAGATGAAATAAGTAATGAGCTGCAAAATGAACAAACGACGTTAGTGGGCGGAGTGAGACGGCAATCAAATGAGTTACGAGACAATGAAGAAAAAAGATGCAAATTTGAGATTTTATTATTGTTTTTAAAAAAAATTTAATATTAGCTTGCGAAAAAAAGTTTAATTTAAAAATGTTTTACTCTTTTAAAAAAAAGTTTTATTTTTTAATATTTTTAAGAAAAGTTTTTCTTATTATGTTTTAAAAAGAGTTTTTTATTTATTTTTAATATTTACATAAAAATGTTTTTTATTTATTTTTAAAAAAAGTTTTTTGAATTATAAAAGTAAAATATAAAAAAAACAATTTAAAAAACATAAAAACAAATTTTTTAAAAACAAAACAAAAAAAAATAAATAAAGGGAGGGGGTTGGGCCGGTCATCACACCCGGACCCAACCCGGTTAGTGGTTAAACTAAAAACATTTAGGGTTCTGGGAACCCTAATGTTATCGCGGCGTCGTTTACATCTTCTTCTCCTCTCTCGTCTTTCTTCTTCCTCGCGACTCTCTCGATTCTCTTTCGCGGCCACTCGTTCTTCTCCATTCTGCTCAATAACCTGAAATAAAACACGAATATTGTGAGGAAAATATCTCATAGCTCACATTTATGGTGAAACGGCCGATGATGTGCAGAACTGAGGCTCAGAGTTGATTGCCCGCCGTTTGTAATGGACGGCGAAGGCGATCTCCTCGTCGGTGCTTCGCTCGTGGTTTTGTGATGTTTGTTCGTCGATGAACGGCGACGATGATGAGGGTACCGGTCCCTCTGAGTCTCGGACGTTAGGGTTTCGTTCGTTAGGGCTTTCACGATTTCGTTAGGGTGTTCGCTTGCGATCTCCGTTAGCCTTCCACGAGGTGATACCTTTCCCTTTTTTATAACTTCTATTTTCTTTTGGGCCTTTAATCTGTGTTGGATTTGTGCTATTTTTGAGACATGATTTCGTGTTGGTATTTTGATATGATTTGATTTCATATGGATTTGTTTGTTCTTTCAGATACTGATTGGGTTTCAATTGGATGTTTTCTGATACGGATCTGATACTGACTCGAAACTTTCCATTTTCAGAACTCCTTAATTGATTCGATTTTGTTTGATCATTTTCTGATATACTGATTGGATTTTTGCAGATGTGGATTGGATTGCCTTTGAATTTCACTTGATCTGTTCGATATCTGAATTAATTCGTTTTTGATTTCGAACTAATTTGTTTGATTTCATTTGGATTCTTTAATCAGTTTGTTTTGCTGACACGAATTTTTTCTGATGCAGTTAGCTTTTCCTCTTCTTCTTTCAGAGAGGG